>JANZLQ010000001.1:22390904-22449747 GCA_026212715.1 Elanus axillaris
ACAGGAGCCCACCCACCCCCCCACCCCCCCCGGCTCGCAGGCTTCCCAAGACCCGCCGAGGCTGGGAACCGAGCGCCCTGGGAGCCCCTCTCGGCACATCTGCCTCTGGGGCGACCACAGGCAAACAAATATTTGCAGACTAGTCGCAGGCGGACGAACCAAACCAGACCTCCAACTGCCCCCGCACGACGGCGGGGGCCCGGCAGAAGCCCGGCCTGCTGCCCGCTCCCCTCCGGCCTCGCAGGGCTGGGGGGGGCCGTGGCTGGTCCCCGAGCGGCACAGCGGCTGCCGCCCGCCGCCCCCTCCGGGTCTCAGCCCCCTTACCGCCGGGAGAAGCCGAGAGCAGGGCGGGTGGGGGGGGGGTGCTGACAGGGAAGAGAACCAAATAAATCACTTGCTCCATTTCCACCTTGATTATATGGACCTGCTTTTATGGGCCTGCCCTGCTAGCAGCCTGCGCACACGGATTTACACCCCTTTTGAAAGCTTCAACAGTAAAATACCAGCGAACTCCAAGCACCCGCCCGCTCCCACAAAGCAAACGGGGGAGTGCAGCGGCAGGCCAGTACCCTGGGCCCACGCACACCCCCCTCCCCTCCACTGCCCAACAGCCCTCAGTTTTATTATGGCCTTGGATGTCTTTCAGCTTGGAAAACGAAAGAGAGGAGAGGAAGTTTGAGGTCTATTTATATTAATATATGTTCGATTAAGACAATTAAGTAACCCACACAGTGTAGCAGCCCCTCCCTCCTAACAATTTCCTCCTTTCTGCCAAGACAGTTTACTCACTGTGGCTAAAACAAGCTTCCCGATCCCTTCACAAAAATTAGAAACAACAGCTAATAAAGAAGCAATATAGGAGGTAGGCTTCATGGGAAACCAGGCGTGGAAAGAAACTGTACAACTGCCAGGCTGGATTCCTCTTTCCTATATTCGTGACTGATGGATAACATGCAACTCAGTTCCCCAAGTTCTTAAAGATTTGGCCTAGGCTGCAGCTGGCCATCTGAGCAGACACAGATAGCAGGATAAGGCCCTCAACTGGCAGTGGAGTGACTTTTCTCTTGGAGATGTCAGTGGGGGCCACTGGTAGCTCACAAGTCAGCCCCCTGCCCCCCCCCACACCCCATTCTGTACAATCAAGGATTTTTCAGCAAGATGGTAGAGTGTCTGAAGAGATCTGGGCTGCGTGCCCTCCCAGAGGCCTCCTTGGAACAAGACTCCTACATTTTTTTAATCTCCAAATGTAAAAAGGGTAGAATATACAAGGGCATATCTTTATTTTGAAACCTTTTGGTGATTCACATTGCAACCAAGAAAAACTATGCTAGTGCCCATGAATTAACACGTTTCTTTTTGAGATAGCTTCTACCAAAGCCCGCAAATAGCACTAGCGACCCCCCACCCAGTTTCCTATAAATCAAGTCATACACAGTCATGACACATTCACAACTCTGTCTAAAAACTTGTAGCTGATGGTTGAAACAAGCCCTTGTTTAAAAGTTATATGGGAGACCTGACAAACTGTGACAGAGGTGAGAGAGATCAGTAAGTTCCTGTCAGTAATGAGCAATCAGGAGATGGGTAGAGGAGGGCAGTCCTGACAGTACTCCCCTGGTGCGACCTGCCTTAAGAAAAGCTGCAAGACAAACCATCTTATTAGCCAAGAGAGAACTGACTGAGGAGTACAGCAGATATTAACACGCCACCTGCAGCAAAGAAACTCTTTGTCATGGCTCCTAGTCATCTGCCAGACAATGCCACAAGAAACCACATCTCACTATTCCTGGTGTTCATGAACTTCAGTGTTCAAGATGCAAAATGGAGGAGGTGATTATAAGAGATATTGGGGGATAACTGAGATATCCTAGATGTAACTGTATTCAGGACCCTATCTCAATGCTACTGACTTACGTCCTCTGTAATTCAATTTCCAACACAATTTTAATTGCAATAAGAGGTGGGGTTTTATAATTTCCTGCCTTAAGCAACAGCTAATAAAGACAATATTAGGCAGTTTGCTCCCTTTCCTTTCAGTAGTTCCTGTTCAGCACGAGTTGAAGTGACCACAGTGAATAATTTTTCTTTTGGTCAAGGTCGTGATACCATGTCAGCCTGAACACAGCACTGCCTTTGAAGCCAACGGGACCCTTGCACAGGGACAGCTAAAGGATCACGCAAATAGTTTGTAATGTGATCTGGAATGTTTTAGAATGAGAAATCATTATAAGATCTGAAGTTATTGTCCTGATACAGTCTTTCTGTAAATGGTAAAAAAAATTATTGGTACCATAGCATACTGTTCTCTATATTCTCATGAGATCTCTGCTCTAGAAATAGTGCCAGCATTTCCTAAAAGTTCTTGGGTAATGATGGCTGCTTTTATGCAGTTTCTATTGTGCTCACTATTGCTCCTAGAAAAGTAGAGTTGTTGGAAGATGCATTTGGTTTTCCTTACTGCTTTGTAAAAGGGTTTTGTTGGTGGATTTGGGGTTTGGGTTTTTTTATAAACAATTAAAAATAGCTTGTCCTCTAAAAAGATGTCTTTTCAAAGCACTAGAATGAGTACAAGCAGGGGAAACAGCCTTTGAAAGAAAAAATTACTTTGGACAAGTTTTGAATTTCAAACATAGTCTTTGTTTATATTTGACTGACAAAACGCCTCTCAAATATTCTTTGAAAGGTGATTACATTAGGCAGGGGCTATTTTAGCAATTTCACATCTCATAGCACTATTGTATACAGGGATCTGTCCACCCACTTCCCTCACTACAGTCACAACTCCTTGAGCCTTTATTCAGCTATCTTTCATCACTTCTAAAGTCATGCAAACTTCTTCTTTTCTTGCAAATTGAAGTGAACCTTTTCTGCACCATCAAGTCTTTTCTAGGACTTCTGGTGGGCTGCAGAATCACTTTTGGCCTGTTGGTGATGTTGTGTTCAGAGGTTTGTTGCAATACTTTGCGTAGAGATGGGGAGATAATGTTTTCCTATTTTAAAAAAAAATTGGGATAACAAAAACCAATTGCCATTTCAA
Source organism: Elanus axillaris (assembly GCA_026212715.1). Taxonomy (NCBI): domain Eukaryota; kingdom Metazoa; phylum Chordata; class Aves; order Accipitriformes; family Accipitridae; genus Elanus; species Elanus axillaris. Next base: position 22,393,942 of record JANZLQ010000001.1, read on the forward strand.
ATCACAATTTTGAATGTTTCATACTTTTAAGGGGGAAAAAAAATAACTTGCACTGCAAGTCCTTGCCAAATTACATATCCTTCCTTCTCCATTCTATTTTTCCTGTCATTTAGGAAAAAAGCACAAAGCCCCTCCTGCAAAGGCACTGCATAGCCATGACAAAGCAGCACATTTAGTTATTCCTAACATCAGCTCAGGCGGTGAAAACTTCAATAATCATTTAAGTTCTGGAGTGCCAGGATAGCTCTCACTGGTTTTACTTTCTGCATTGTCTCAACGCTACCATATTTTGATGTTCCTGCTACACTTGTGCATCACCACTGCAATAAAAACTACATTTGTTGACACATTTGAAAGTTTTTAAATACTCTTTCAATTTTTTAATATACGTTTATCAAAGCAAATCTCGTACCAGCTTGGGATCCATCAATACTAGCAAATAACTCATAGTTTTAGGAACGTTCCTGGGCCCCAGAACACAATGGCCTGTGCCACCAGAGATTGAGACCAATACTTGGCTGGTTTTGGCCTAAGCCAACTAGCACTATCTGAAACAGCTCTGGGGCATTATCTTAAGAGTTAGTCCGGGCCAGACTTCAACACCAAAAGACAATTCACATGAGGCTACCTTGTTTTGGTAGGCAAGACAGTGTTGATGGAGACTGTTGTCGGCAAGCTAGCCTCAGTGACAGAACCCTTCTGATACACCAATATAGACATTGCTTCTGTCAGTCTTGCATAAGAAAGATGGAGCAGCACGAGTCAAACATCAGCTCGGGCTTTTGAACTCCAGGCACCTGCACAGTGCTATAAGAATGGACAATACTGTGCAATGCATATAAACCAGCTGAAAATGAACAAAAATGGCCACTCAGTGTGCTTCTGTACAGTTGTACTAGAGCAGATGAAATCAGAATTTTGTTCTGTGTTGTGCTATGAATATTTAATTCTCCATAGCATTACAACATCTGCACTTTCTCAGGTACAGCAAAGTGGCAATTAATGATGTAACATTTTAGTGAAAATCTATCTACCAACATACCTACTTTAACAGGTAGGATAAACTCAAATCAGTGACAAAACTTCCATTTGTCTTCAACAGTATCAGGATTTCATCCTAAGTTTTAAGACACAGCCTCTTTGATAGCAGAGATTAGCACAGTTCCATTAAAATAAAGTGAAGAATAATGCTTGGGATTTGGGGTTACATGTTTCACACTCATTTTACCAGCAGTTATAAAGAGAATCTTCTCATGAAGCTATCTCAGTTACAATGCTGTGAGCAGAACCTAGTTTAAAATCAGATATTACAAGGCAAAAAGCCATAACTAACATTCAGACTCAGAAACACACTCAATATCTGCTTTTGAACCTGCATCTGTTTAGACAGACCAGAGAGAAGACAGGCTTCTGTCTGTGCCTTAGGATTTCCCTCTCCATGTTTTTATTGTGGACAGCAAATCAGTGCTTATATAGACAACAGAAAAGTAAAGAAACCTTCAGTAGAAAGAGAAACTGCACGGACTCTAACAACACAATGAAGCACAGCAAATCATGGACAGCAAGTTATACATGACTTACAATATCCAAGCAGTGATGCAGACACAGCTTCCCGAATGCACTTCCAGTAGCCAAAAGCAAAGACTGACGTAACAGAAGAGACAGATTAGTGTGCCTTTTCAGGGTCTGATTGCAAATGCTGGAGAAGATTTGCTAAGGATCCTCATCACATTCAATGAATCTAGATTATTGACTGGCAGTTTAACTCATTCCCCATTCTGTTTTATGGTCCATTGGAAGGATTCCAAAATTTGATGGAAGAGGAGGGGGTTGGAAAAAGGAAGTGCTAACAGATAGCTCTCAATACTTAAAAGCACAGAGATTCCCAGTGAAGACAGAGGATTTGCTAAGTACTAGGAACAGTACATAAGACACATTTTTCCTTCCAGTGTTATAAAAGATGAAATGCATTCTGCACATGCAAGTCTGGACCTATTCTTCCACTCTACAGCAAAAGCCACTGAAGAAAGTAAGCCCACATCAGCTGAAATCTAGCCTTAAGATACCAAGATTAACCCAGACTCTACAGTGATATGAAGGGTTATATCTGCCCCACACAACAAGAGCCAGAGTGGTCTGGCAACAGTTGTGCTGGATGTGGGTTAAGGCTTAGTAGGGCTGAAGCTACATAACAAATAACAGAACTTATCCTCTGGGATGTAGTATTGCTATTTGACAACTTCCACATGAGCACTTACTTATTAACGTCTGGTGGAGCTCAAGTCTCATTAGCTCCTGTTCTAAAGAGATGGTCTAATGGTTAGTGCACAGCCTGGCTACTCAGAGGCTTGGGCTACAGATTTAGTTTTGCTCCAATTCTCTGTCTACAGAGGGATCTCTTGGGTGGGGTTTTCAGAAGTACATTATTGATACAAGAGAAAAAGTCTCACTGATCTTCTGCCAGAAACATCCTCCTAAGTCACAAAAGCACAACTGAGAACCTCTCAAGTCATCTTTTATTTTCTGCATCTGTAAAAGGAAACAAACCTGACCCACTTAGCAACCTTAGATCTGTAAGGATCTGTTGGCTGACAATTGTAAAGTCTTAACATTGAACTTGCCAAGGCAGCTCTTGCCCTTTCTCAAAGTAAGGAGGAGCCAAGTGCCTGCAGAACAGTCACATTTTGGTTCTGCATGAAGGCAGACTTGAGAAAGACAAGGATCCTGCCCTGCTGCTCCCCAGCTTCCCACCCTCCCCATGCACTGAGCCTCATTTTGTGCAAGGGGGAAGTGAGGCAAGGAGCTGAATGACTGCCCAAGGCTACGCAGCCAGTCACTGGCAGGTTCCCCAGTCATTCCTGATTCCCTGTGCTGTGCATTCTTCCAGACCAGGCTGCTTCCCAATCTGAGAAAACATTTCCAAAATGCATTTCCAAAGGCAGAATCCAGGCTCTCAGATTTTCATTTGATTTTGGATGATCTGCAAACTTTCTGTATTTAGAATCATTTTGAACTGTCTGTTGGGATACAAGTTCTTGGATTGCTATTAAAAGAGACCGACAAAATGTGTAACATCTAGAAATTCCCTAGGAAAAATAGTATGTGCTTATTATCTCTTCTTTCACACATTTAAAATATTTTAAAACTTCATTTGGCTCATCACCTGGTCTGAATAAATAATCAACTCAATGTGGGAAGGAAGCTTCAGAAACAGGGCTGAATCTTACACTTATCAATGGCAAAAGTCCCATTTCTACAGTTGCATCAGGAGTAGGTTTCTCTGCTGTTACACAAGTAACTAAGCTAAAACGTGCTAAACCTTTGCTGTTCAATCATTTTAAGGACCAATTTACTGAAGGTTTATCTACAATAAATACAGTCATAAGCATTTCCTTTTCTACACTGACAATTATTGCTGTAGAGAATGTTCAAACATTGAATAAGCCTTCAGATGATGCCCTTCTCATCTATTCTGTTTTTGAAGTCTGGTATTTGTGCAGCCTGATACAAATTAAAATACTCTTGTTGATAAAGTCAACTAGAATTTGCAATAAGTAACACTAAAAAAAAGTTTTGCCCAATCTTTCTGTCTTCTGTTGTTCTTTGGGTTACTCTATCAGGCCTCCTTAACTCACACCAAGTTATTTCTGTCTCATAGAAAACTACTTTTGTTGTTACTATATCAAAAGAGTTAATGAGCTGTCATTATCACCACATCAACAAAACAATGCAGCCCCTTCTGCACAGGCAAAATCTGTAGCTAATATCAAAGAGGAAAGGTTTATAGTAAACTTTGCCAGGCAGGCACACTTACTGCTGTGTTCCATCAGGTCATAAACTCCAAAAACACCAGGTAACCCTGACTAGATACAAGGAACTTGCCCCCCCCCCCAAAATGGCGAGGCCTTACACACTGTGAAGAAACTCCAACATGTTTGCCAGTATCTACAGCAAGAGGAATAATGTCCATCTACGAATAAACTCAGAAAGCCTGCAAGAACATAGGAGCCAAGCCTGGCATCCAAGACTTCCAAAAGGCGACTCTTCAATAGACATGCAGGGTTTTATTCCCCCGGGATATTCAGTAGGGTAATAAACAAAGCCATGTTCAGATAGAGCTGCCTCACTGAGGTACCTGCCTTGAGGACATCATCAGTTTTCGGTTTTGTGCCACTGGCCAGGCTACAAGTCCTGGATAAACTCATCACCATTTGCTAGTTTCCAGCTGATGTTCACCTTGACTTTAGATGGATGCTATTGTTTTTGGTGATTTATTCTCTAGCAGATCCTGCTGCCTTAGGGTTTAGAGACATTGAGTTTAAATAGGTGGCTATAATTAATTATTCAAAATGATTTTAAGGAATTTGGATTTTTTTCTACTGACAGTGCATTAGTAATAAGCATTGTACAAAAATAAAGCAATTGCATGCTGTTTGGGGTATCTGTGATTAAAAAAACATGCTCTAGCTCATTGTAACATTTCTGTAGGCTGGCATTCTTTGTGAGAAATTTATATCTTGTAACTGATTTGGTTTTATGTTAGCTGTATATTTTAAGAACAACATTGGCTCAAGCAGTTTCATGTGAAAAATGGAAATCTACTTACCTCAAGAAAGTGAAACCATAAGTGCATTTAATTTCTAATTTAATATGAACTATGTTTCTAATCTCATCTCCCTTTCATTCTTAGTGGGTCTTTAGCAAATACTTGGTTGCTAGCGAAAAAAGTTCAGAATGGTCAGCCAAGAAGATTATTAAAAAACAACTAGGGACAGTCAGTAGATGAGGATGCTACAAAGTACTGTTCTAACAAGCAACAGTATGAAGAAGTTAGAAGAGCACCAGGAGCTAAAACACACATACAGAACGCATTATTCAGCATGTATAATACACTGTATTCTTGAAATTGTAAAGTAGGCTGAATCTAGCTTTCAGTTAAAGAATTTCTTGAAAAGAGACAATAGCGAGCTGCAGTGTGAGAGTCAGGAGCCATCAAGTTTCCATACAGCTCCTGCTGTAGACAGAAACAATAGAGAAGGTAGAAAGATCTTTGCACTACCTGCTTTTCCCCATTTTCCTGCAGCAGATGAGGTATTTGGGGACAAATGCCATTCTAGACACAACTGTTTCTTCACAACGTTTCAAAGACAACACATCTCATTCTGATCATAGGGTTTTTTCAGCTAAAATATAACCAAATTAAAACCCAAATAGTTTAAAAATGAGGCCAATAGCTCCAAATGAAAAAAAAACCACCCCACCAAACCCCCCAGAAACCTGCACCAAACAAACCAGACCAAAAAAACAAACCCAAAATATTTGCCCTTTGATTTTTATATATACTTGGAATACATTAGGTTAACCTTCTCCAAAATTTTATTCTATTTCTTTAACCACCACAAAAATCTTTTAGTCTAACTTGAAGTGCTTCTTTTCCTGGGTAGACTGTTTATTTCCTGATTCACAAAACTTATTATTTTCAGGAAGCAGTATAAGCTAGCCAGGGCTGAGCTTAAATAGAGTCCCTGGGCCCAGGGGCAGGGCATGTAAGGGGAAGCCCTAGGTGAAGCTGATCAAGGCCGTTAAGGCCTCTTAGTGCACTCAGGGCCCTGACAATTATTAATCTAGCTCTAAACTGTGGAAAGAAATTAAGAGTAAAATTAAAAATGAGGTTTTGGTATTCTGGAAGCAATGTGTTCTTTCCCACTCATCCAGTACCTTAGACCAGGTGAGATGTGGAATACTCCTGCATATATGCATGTTTTGCTTGGGTGGAAAGGCACCATACGATCTATCTTTAGTCCCAATGTTAATGAATCTAACTGAAGAATTTTCTTTGGTAATGCAAGCACTGGAACTTCATCCCAATAGATAACAGTTGTAAATGCTATGGAGGCTAAGCCACACTTTGGTCAGTGGTGTGTGATGCCCACTACAACACTGAAAATCTGAGAAGAAATCCTGTGTCAGTAAACTCATGCAAGAGTTGCCACTGCTTTCCATGGAGCCAGGATCTTGCCTCAGGCAAAAGCAAAACTGCAGAGGTTACAATATATGCTCTTCCACTCCAGCTCCCAGGAACAAGACCTGAATGGCAGATGTATTATTATTTATTGATATACAAACTTGTGCAAATCTTATAATCTCAAATGATAGCTGAGTGCTTTCCTAGTTGATAAACCATATTTTAAGAGATTTCTCAAAGAAAGCTCAAAGTCAGTTTTTTTCCTAACTAAAATGGGATGTCAAAGTATGAACTCTGAATAGCAAGAACTGTTCTTTTCAGATATACTGGACACACACAAGCTTCAGTTGGCAAAATCTGGTCATTGTTACAAAGCAAACTTTACCTGGACTTGTACTTTGTTTTTTTCACCCCAAAAGATGTGTTGATTGGTTTCTTTACAGGGAAAGACCAGTATTTCTGAAAAAACTATCTAAAAGAGCATATTAGGAATCTGTTGTTGCACAGGAGGCAGGGTTATGTAACACAAGAACTGTGGGATAATTAAAAGAAAAATCAAATACATCAGTAGGAACAGATTTAATTCACTGCTGAAACTGCCTGTAAAACATGATTCTACCTTTCATACTTCCTTTCTGAAAGCTGGAAAATCAACCTGCACATTTTGTAGGCTAGCACCTGACAACAGTTTTACCAAGGGGATGATGAGGCTTTTGTCCTCACTGAGCACCAGCCAGCCTGGGACATGTCTCTCTGTCATGCAATGTGGTCAGGATGGTCTTGTCCTGCTCTCCCCACCATCATTTGGACTGATTTGTGTTCATCCTAGAACAGCCAGTCAATTGTTAATTGTAATGCTGCCTCTTGCTGCCTTTGAAAGCCCATGATGAACCCTGACAGTTGGCTCTTGGGCACTTACACGTTGAGAAAAACAAAAGCTAGGTCTTACAAGTGCTCTGAGAAAACAATATTCCTCTCTTGCAAACAGGAACTGGGGGAACTGAGTCAACTAGCAATTTTAAGGAGTAGATGAATGTCCTTACCTCATGGCCATATATGCCCTTCAGTTCATAGATGTAAATGGCATTGACAGCAATGTCCTCTGGAGTACCAATACAGCAGAATTAGAAGGTGATTGAAACAGATTACTTTTCCAGTCCTTTTTCAGAGGTTTTTTTTTTAAACTTGGCATCTGTTCTCCCATGTGTACATACATATGAAGGCTGCTAACTCTAACAGTCTCTTTAGGCACATTTCTATGATGGGGATGGAGAAGACCCTCTCTTTGGAGAAAAGGACATCAAGATCTAAAGCAGCAAATCTTCTCTTGCTGTCAAATGCCTTGAACTGCTGCAGTTATGTGACACAGCCTGACAGATGGCTTAGCTGGAACGTCACACTCCTTCACAGGTGAAAAGGTAACAGCTTAAAAGAGACAATGAAGTCCACAATTTGCAAAGCACCTCTGGGTCCTTTCAATATATTGTGTACATTGTTTGTACACATGTGTTTGTGAGATGGGGGAGGCAGGCCTGGGAGAGGTATAGAACAAGTAGGAATATAATTAAACCTAAAAACTAATAAGAAGAAAGATCTATAGGAAGATAATATCACCTTGTGGTTTTGCAAGTTATTTTTAAGTACTGTATAAAATCAGTGAGAATTTGATTGTGGCATTCACAGTTGTGATACTAATCACTGGGCTCAGTTACAACACAAATCTGGCCTCAGGTTTATATTGATTGAACATCTATTCAATCAATAAAAAACCATAACCCATTCCTTTATTTCATCTAGTCTCAGAGTCTGTTGTCCCATACACTACATCTGAATTGAAGTTAAGCACTGCAGTTTATCCTGTTCGCTGCAGGAATGGCTCAATGCACAAAGAATCATGTACTTCTACTGCCTTTTTTACACTGTGAGCCGAGCCCACTGGTGCTGCTGTACTAACCAGCAGGGACAGATGCCAAATGAGAAATCCTTCTGGTAGAGCTCATGATGGCATTTTGCTCCTGGTCAAAACTTGCAATGAAAGGTTATGGAGGGAAACAAGGGATCAATGAGGAATATTTGCATAGCAGCAAGGACAGAATAGCCACAGTCTGTGGCTTTTGGACCTTGGGACCAATTTACCACCTGGGCTGCTTTTGGATTGGATGACTAGGCCCTGAGTTTGGACCTAGTCCCAATAGACTAATCAGACATGGGTGGTAATCCCAACAGATATGGAAAAAAGGCTTTATTGAATTAGGTGAACAGAGTATTTGTTTTTAACCTTCACTCCAACTCACAGAAGTGGCCAAAGAGTGTTCTCTTATAAAACTAACACAAAAAAGCAGAGAATATTTTTACAAAAAAACCCAACCTGATCTGAACAAAAGGAAAGAAGATACAAGAGACAAAGAAAAAATAGAAGAAAGCCTGCTATTCCTCTTTCTCTTTTGTGAATGTAGCTTATAGTTTATTATCCTCATGACAGGATCTTGTGCACCTCATGAAATGAAATTAAAATTGGTAGGATACAGTGAATGAAGAACATAATAGCTTCACTTTCCTGCAGAGGTGCACACATGCACACACGCATGTGTGCACTCACACACACAGGAACCCTCATAGTGAAGGAGCAGAAGTAAGGGCTGGGAGCAGAACTGCTGCTGGGCAGGGCTCGTCTTTGTCCTACTTACTCTTACCAAAATTCCACGTTTTATTCACAACCTGATTCTTTGACACACCCTTCTTTAATCCTACAATAGAAATCACAAGCTTGAAGTTCTAATACCCAAACAAATGACAGAGATGGAACAGGGGCAGGTTTCAATGGAAAGATCAGGCTCAATCAGAAGGCAGGCATGTCCTTTTCTAGCCACCAGTTCTGGCAGCTTAGCAAACATTTTAAGGAGCTATTACTAAAAGCAAGTGAAAAGTAAAAGGTAAATTACATCTTCAGAAACATTAGTATGACACCTGCCAGGCAGTACCTATCTTGATCATTAACAAAAATTTTGGTCTCAAAATTTTCATCAGTTTAAAAACTGTTTCCCCAGCCTGACTTTGATAGATAAAACCATCTATTAAAAAAAAAAGGGGCCTCAATAATATCATGCAGCAGTGTATTTCAGAGGTTAATTCCACTTTGCCTTCAGAATATTTTCTTCTGTGGATTTTATGTATGTCTCAGATTCCACTGACTGGGCAAACAACCCAAGACAATCTGGTTTTCCTTTCAGAGTTAAGATTACATGGGGTATCTCCCTATAGAAACAAACAAACAATGGAGCACCACATAAATATTTTTTATGGGAGCACTGCCTATATAGCACTAATGAAGCCCTACATTTTACATCCCAACAACAAGGATGTATTCTGGAGGAAGGTATCTTAGACACTGCTGTTGACTCTGCCCTGGAATGTCTGTGCGTAGCAAAGCAAATGATTGCCCTGAGGGGATTTTCCCACTGCTCATAAAAAATGTCACAGCCTAGCCTTGTCCCATCTGTACCGTGCTTTCTCAGGGCAACATCAGTGCAACCCATTTGGAGAAGCCTATGCTGTAAATAGTGATGTTTCAAACATTACATGGAACAGTGATGATTTTTTTCCATTTAAAATGCAAATAAATGAATATATTAAAAGCAGAGCACAAAGTGCTGCTATACCTGCAAAAAGTAGCAGGGCCAGATCTGTGAAATAGTAGATTCAGATCCTGTCTTCATTTGAGGTGAAAGGTTGAAGAAAACAGAGACTCAACAGGAGAAATGATGCATGTGCTTGCCCACACAGTCCACACCATTTCTACTAGAATTGCAGCCAATAGCTCTGCCTGCCTGGCCCACCTCATATCCTTACTGGCTGTAGGGAGATCTGAGGTCTGGCACAAGAACTACTTCTAGCAAGGGGGGCCTAGGATGTGGCAGGGTCTAGGGATGTTTGAATTCACCCATATGTGTGCTCCATGGTCCCTCTGTCACAAAATCCACAGGATTGGAAGTAAGTTTGAGCAAAGTAAGTTTGGGTCTGTGACTGCTTCTGGCAAACTCTGGGGTGCAAGTTAAGGCATCCGCTCAGAACAGACTGTAGGATATGGATGCAAATTCAGCATGTCTGAAAATGAGAAATACCCCAAAGTTGTACAGCACTCCCAAGGTGACACAAGAGGCCAGAATCCTTACTCGGCCTGCCTCTATAGACCAAGACACTTGAAATGGCATATGGGAGCTCTTGCCCTGACAGAACCTTCCAAGTCAATCTATTGGCTAAATTGTTCTACCTACATATAACCTGCAAGGCAGCATGCAGCATGGTTCCTTCCACCACAGCGTTTCACCAGCCCTGTATGCATACTGGGCATCCTGAAAAACTCCATAGACCCACACAACTTTCTAATTTGTAATGGCACCTACACAACAAGCCAAACATGCCCACAGCTATCAGAGGAACAGTCCACTAGAGCACAACCACTATCCTAATATTTGCAATTAAATGCTTGTTATGACTGCATGGTGGCTGCCAGGAAGCTCTGAGAGGTGGCAAGAACAAGGTAATAGTCATAGGTCAAAATATCTGTAAGGGAGATAATGAGGGGTTCTTTGTTTTTATACCCTTAGACTTATATCCTTTCACTCCCTCCTTCCCATACAAAATAACGGTGTACATGAATCTCCCCACAGTCATCCTTTCAGAGATTTCCACTGCACTTTTCTGAACATTTCCTCATTGTTGTGTCCATTTATATAGGAAATCGGTTAAGTGGAACGTGACCTACAAAATGAGCTTGCGCTTTTGACAAACTAGCAATATGCCTATACCTTTTTCCCTGATTCACTCTTTCAACATGCTTCTTGTTAGTAGGCAAATCAGTCCCAATTTCACTTGTGTCTGTGGAGATGTGAATCTCCAAGTTCAAGCTTTTCGATTCAGCAATCTAAAACCTTGGGGAACACAGAGACCATTATACACACTCTCTGATTCTTGGGGTCCTTTTTGCCTGGTCTGAAATCTCTGTCTCTTACTTTCTGCACAAGAGGATGGTACTCCCTGTAGAAACAGAAAATGGGCAGAACTGGAAACAATGGATGCTGACAAGCACACTATCATTATAGGTATTTATGTGCTGAGTATCAAATTGGTAGTACCTTCATTTGTAACTTTTGCTCATCTGTTCACTATTATTAAATGAGCTCAGAAACCAGAGGAGATTTGAGAGTGACAGAGGGTAATTACACACTTTAGGAGAAGATATTTTTCATTGTGTGTTTAGAAAGTAACAACCTATTAAAAAAAAAACAGCAGAAAGAATGTGGGTATTTCAATTCAGCTGTGTTGCTGTCCTCAGAGAGCAGACTCATTAAAAAAAATCTACTTTTCACTTTGATTCTAACTAAACATATGAACATTGCAAAGGCTACAAAAAGGTTTTCCCTTAAATACTTAACTCTGCTTAATGTGGATTTTTGAAAATCCTGTATTTAAATAGTGAATTTGTGTTGTGGATCAACAATCTTAGTATTTTTGATTGAGTGATATACCTATTTAATTTCATAACATCCATCTGTACAGGAATTTGTCTAGTCTAGCTGTAAAATGGCTCTGGGTGTTTTATTTGATCTAGCATCAAAAAGCTAAATATTTTGTAACATTGAAGTAACCACTGGAAAACAGGTATATTGATGACAAGGATCAGCAGCAATGGATAAGAAAAAGTGTGTGGTAAAACTAGCAAGCTGTCCTATCCATATTAGTACCTGAAATTACTAGCTCCAGCTTAAAGAGGAAGGTGTCAGAAACTACTCCTTTAGGAAAAAATGTAGCATATTGTTATTCCTGGTCCTGTGCAGTGAGATTCTCCAGCAGCAACTCACATTCAGTTTGAAGTCACCATTTCACATGCTGAGCAAAGTTTTACTCTTCAAAGGAATCCTGCAGTTCCATACCACCACAGAGAGCTAGCATCATCTGGCTATTGGTTTTTCATACAGAGGTTCAAGTAATTTGTGTATTCCTCCACACACCATGCCTGCAGCCTAGCCAAAACTCACAGGAAAATACATCATTCTGCCTGAAAAAGCTACCCAGAGAGCACAGAAGTCCCTGGCCAAGGGAAATTTCACTTTATGGTTTTTGCAACCCTGTTCAAAAGCTTATTGCTTTTGTCTCAGTGTAGGATGTGTCTGCAAAAACAACATAGTACAGCCTGAAAAATACCAACATTTGCTTCACAACATTAGGAAAAAAGAAAGCAGACTCAACAGCAACATTGACGTCCTAAACTGATTCAGCCAGCACATAAGCATCCTCAGATGACAGTCATTTTATAACCCTCCAATTACCACAGACATTCTTTTCTCTGCAAGCCTCCCTCACCTCCTTTTCATATCATGCAACACTGTGTGTTGCCTAGGCTCCGCCATAAACAGCAGTCTTGACATGGTACCAATGACCACAAGAAGATGGGATCTGTTTGCCTGGCAAAGATATTTAGCACCTGTCATTTGGAATGCTTTCTCAATTTGTGCAGGTTCTAATGAGCTAATGCCATGATTTGAATTCAAGGACTAATCAGAACCATGTTTCAGATAATCCTTTTTTTCAGCTGTAAAACCTTTCTCCAACTGTTTCTGAAGCAGATATGAAAAACTGAGTATTTCCAAAAGGGAAGGGACTTCTGGGAGGACTTGTGGTCAGTATGTGTATTTGTACTTGTACACAAGTTAACTGTATGGTCCCACTTCAGAGTGAGGCCAAAAGGACTATGTTTTCTGTCTTTTCCTGGTTATTGTGAATCCACTGCAAATGGAAGAGTTCGTCTTTTCCTATCTCCTCATCTTCAGAACTCTCTAAACCAACCTGATACTGGTGGCAAACGAACTTAAAAAAACAGTATGTATGTATTTCTGGATCAAGATAAAGTAAAACGTTAAAAGCATTTATTGTGTTGAAATTTTCTATGCCAATTTTCTGCTAAGAAGGAGAGATTCAAAAGGTCAGGGCTTTTGCAGTACAGTTAGTGGTATATTAGTTACAGTAATTCAGCCTGAAAATTCCAGGAGAAACAAACACAATGGAATGCCATGAATTACAGGAGGAGACCACATCTTTAATCAGCTCTTGGGAAAAGAGAAACATGCATTTCGTTATTGACAGATGATAAACTGAATTACGACATTTGAAGAAACTAGGACAAAAAAGGAGTTCTAGGATTTTTTTCTTTAAGTAAATAAGCTTTTGTTTTCTTACTTTTTTTTTTCCTGATTAGAGAGTTTTTTTCTCCTGTTTATTATACTGATACACTTTCAAAACTGTTACCACTGTTCCTGGCATTCAGGTTTTTCAGACTCTCACTGGGCTGTAAAGGCTGGTAAGAGTATGTCTCTAAGTGATGTCTTGAAATAAAATCCAGGAGGCAGAGGAGATTCCGAGAGGGGTGTGATTGATTCTGTACAGTGAAACTGTACTGATTACACAAAGCTCTTAAAATCCAATCTTGAAAGTCTGACGGAAGCCTTTAAAAACCAACACAATCAAGGCTTCTAAATTGGCTTACTGTGTCTGTTTTCAGAAGTCACCAATTTCCACAATGGCCATTCCTCCCCTTTCTCCACACCGTCATTATCATCATCATATTAAGGAAATGCAAAGTAATCACCAGAAACACAGACAATGCATTAATTATTGTAGTATTTGAACTTTCATAGAGCCTGAAACACAAGCTTGGAGGGGTATAAAGTGCTCCATTCATTTGCAAGGTTTGATTACTTTAAACTCTAAAGCTAGCATGTTAATGTTATATTAAATTGCTGCTGATTATATCAGAGAATTTGACAACATTCAACAACCTCCTATGACTGTCCAGGCCAAAATATGAGAGGTCTAAAGAGAGAGCAAGCAAAATCAACCTTATTTATAGGTGTCTTTTTTTTTTAATCTCATTATTTTCAAGCCAATCCAGTGACTTTTTTTTCTTTTTTAGTTTGGCTAGTATTTCCAAATGTTTCATCAACATTTTTTGCCTTGGCCAGAAGCATTAGAAACTCACACACAATACCAGAAGACAAGTGTGTGAACGCCAGAAAATGAAACAAATAAGAAACTATGGCCAAATTCAGAAACAGCGCAAAGACTTGAAATGAGGAAAACAAGTCAGTCTGATCATCTTTTGTTGGTATTATCTTATAGTAATTAATACCATAGGACAGGCATTTTTGTTTTGAAAAAGATTTCTTTACTTGACATTGCCTTGCAAAATACCAGCATATGACAGCTGTCAGGTTTTCTCCTTTTTAAGTAATGCTGCCACAATTTCCTATCAAGTAATTGCCCTCATAAGCAGGTACCAGAATAACATGGGACAAAGAGTTTTGCCATGTTCCTTTGTAACACATTTGAGTCAGAGGTTAAAGAAATCACTGCTCCAGAGGCTCTTAAACATGTCATTGCCATAATATAAAAACTGACTTACTAACTTAGATTATTTGGAGAGTTAAGTGCTTGTGTTATTGCAAATTAAACTAATTAGTATCATTTCCTGACAGCTGCAGTGAGCGATAGCAATTCCATGATTTTTTCTTCAGCCGCTCATGTGGGATGAAGAGAAGAGTGGAGACAGCTTTGTGATTTAATGGAATGGGATCAGTTTATCATTGTAAGGGCACATCACTCCATTCTTAGCACAGTTCTGCTGCTTCCTCTGCTCCCTCCCAGTTCATCAGCTATTATTGCGCTATTAACTTATTACATGGAAGCCAGGGTAGACAGATGGAAGTTGCTGGGAACTTTGCAAATAGACAGACAAAAAACTGCGCTAGAATTTGCTTGCAGTACTTCTCCCTTTTGGAACTGTTGTAGATTATATTCACTATCCTTCTAACCAAAATTGTAGCTGCCAGTAGAAGATACAAGAACTCATTTCAATACCACAACTGGTTTAATTGTTTTAAAGGCAGATTCGTGAACTAGCGCTGGTTGGATTTTCTAGCTTATATGAATAATTGCATAAAAAGGAAAGTTACAGTATGTAATTGGCAGGCATTTAGCAAATCACTTGCATTTATCATGTGTGGAAAATGTGTAGCAATCGTGGTAGTAAAACCATTGTGCTTACTTCTACCCAGAATTTCCATAAGATTACGTGAGGAACAATAGCAGACATCCTAACAAACTCTTGTAAAATGTCATACTGAAAACTGAAGGTAATCTGATCAGTAAGGAAAAGTCTAAGATTTCTTTAGATGAGCCAGAATGAAATAAAACTCTTGTCCATCTCCCACTTCACAGAAGCCCACACAAATGGATGAAATTACTCTGAATTCAATTATTCTGGAATTCTAACTTTCTAGAGACCATTGGCTTGTGCTTGAACTTTTTCATTAGATCACTTTGGTCAGATCTGTGCTCTGCTTATATTACTAAACTGGCTCCAAAGGTTTGCTCTATCTTGGAGTCATTGAAATAGGCTGTAGCTTTGTGGTTCACAGACTGGATTAATGTTTTCAGCTACTAATTAATTGCTGATCACCAGCATGGAAATTGAATTATCTATAATCATATTAAAATATGGGGGTTTTTTTCCCCTCCTCCATGAATCATTTAGCTTGAAAGTCTTGATGGAAAGAAATGCATATTTTTGAGACAATACAATACTTTAGTAAAAAAGCTAAAAGCATTGGGGAAATTAATCCTCCTGCTCATTGCTGAGCAGAAATTAATGCATAATGCCATCTATCTAATGTCTCAGTATGGTGGTCCCTGTTAGCATAGGGTCTGAGTACCTTCCACTTTTTATACGTTTATTTTCAGAACACTCCATAAAATGGGGAATTTCTATGGTTTCTAATGATCATTTGTCAAAAGAAGAAGTAAAGAACAAAAGACTGAGAATTCCTCAGGGCAGCACTGGAAATGTGTGATGAAACAGGGAATTAAAATGGCTTCCTTCATGTGCCAGATTTGTACCTGTAACCACATCATTTTTCATATCTATAATCAAGATGGCAATAACAGACAAAGTCCATCAAGGGACAGCTAGCTGAGGATCCAGTTCCATTCCCTGTTTTCTGGTTTTGGGGACCTTACACATTCTGAACCAGCAAGTATCCTCCATGGCCACATAGGAAACACCTCTTTCTGAGCATCTTAACGCTTCCAGTCATTATTTTACCATAAGGATTGACTTCCATCACCCATTTTTTTCCTTACGTTTTACCAGGGTAAAGGTCTACATGAAAGCTGAGCCAATCTAGCTGCTCTCCATTGCTGAAAAGGAAAGATACTGCTCCTCCTATACCACCTGACTCCTCTCTGCCACTGCTCTTGACCACACAGCCTTCTCTCCTTCTTGGCCAAGGACCCTTTGGTGGACCCCTTGGTCAGCTAATGCTGACTTGGCAGAGAACTACTTGTTTTTTTTTGTTTTCCTTCACAAAATGCATTCCCAATCACTGTCACACAATCCAACCCTTTACTTGAGACAATACATTCATTGCCATGAGACCTGATGGCTTGGGGTTTCCAAGAAGTTGAACAGTTGGTGAATACCTTCAAGCTTCTCTGGAAACTGTGTTTCAAGTCCTGCTCTGCTAACCTCTGAAATGGCCCCAGTGCAATGTGGAGACCAGATTTAGCAATACTGGTCAGCACACAAATAAGCCACAAAGGAAGCAAAATTACTTACAACTCTGCCCAGCAGAGAGTGTCAGGGGAGTCAGCCAATTCTTTCTTGACTCATTTGTTTTTCTCTCAGTGCAAATTCTCCCCACAACACGCAAAACAGATCACATCTGTTAGAAACACCTTGCATGGCTTTTTTTTACTTTCAAACTGGCAGTCTCAAGTTTATCACAGCCCATTTGGAAATGGATCAGTTTAGGTCCAAAAAAATGTGAAAATGCGCGGGATAGCTCTCGGTTTAACAAATGTTTGTGTGTAATAAAACAGAAAAAAACACACTCAAAAGCCAAACTCCCATTAGTGTTGTGTAACTGCCCAGATCTAAAAAAAAACCCTTGAGGCAGCAGAGGGGAAGGAAAGAGCTAATCTTTTGACAATTACACTTTGCCCCCTGCCCTGGTCCTAGACATCATTTCCAGAATGGTGTGGCCACTTTTTTTCCATACTGCCAGCATGAAACTAATCTGTTTTCCTTAATTTCAGTATTAGAATCAATTTCATTTCTTTTCCAAATATATTACACCTGCATTAACCACGCAGCAATGTTAGGAGATACTTCACAGTTCTGTCCCTTTCTTTGTATGTACACAACACAAAGGTTTGTGGATTTCAGCTTCCATGCCCTGCCACTCCCTACTTTTCCACTTTCACCAGCAGCCAGGTCTGTGGAGATGCACAACTGGAGGGAATGATGCAGGCTCTGGGGTAACTCCTGCAATAGCTCTGGCCATCTCTGCACCTTTGATGCTTCTCTGCAAATACAAACATAACTGAATTTCTAGAACTTCATGCCAATTAGTCCTGAGGGTCCCTCTCAGTTTAGGTTCCTCTGACTATTCAGGAGGCAGCTCCTCCTCAGTCTCTGAAACACCTGAGTAATTCAAGTAGCTCTCTGGATCCAAAATACACAAGAAGAGCCTGTACCAGACTAAAATTCCAAATTAGAATCTTTTTTTCTGAAGTCAGATTTCACAGTATCATCAGCTAGGCCACTCCACTGCGTGAGGGAACCCCCCTTCTGTTCTCTTTCATTTTCTTAGTCATTCATTAGAGCATATGATTTAAAACAAAAAAACAAATAGGTCTCACAGGGAATTCCCTTGAAAGACAAGAAGCTTGTGCTCTTACACCAGATCTTAATACATAGATGGCTAAAAAATTTTCCACTAAAAATTTTCTTGGGCAACAGAAACCTTTGTGTGGCCTTAATGATAGAACTGATTAAAAATACCAGTTATTTTCATCTGAAGAGCTTAACTAGGATGAAAGAAAACAATAAACAGTAACAGTAAATTTTTCTAAGATAGTATAGTTCTTCTCTCTGCATGAACTGCTACAGGGTAGCTTGAAAAATGCATTTCTTTCCTTCATGAGTTAAGGGATTGGTTCAATTAAGGCAAAAGCTTTTTAGATAAAACATGTACCATGGAGGCCTTCAGGATGAGTCTCAAAAATGAGAGGACATCCTTGAAATGTTCCTTAATACAGCTCTGATGCTATTTCATAGTCTCTATTGCTTTACAAGAGGCATTTGGTCAGAGGTACATGGAAGGTAAAGGTAAATAAACAGGCTGTAGTTACTGCCACTAGGGCCAACATCTACCCTTTTCAGATACACAACATGGGAGAGGTTATGCACTTTAAAATTTACATTCATTTAACTGAGTGGGCCAGCTATGAAGAGCAGAAATAGTCAGCACATTCTAGACATATTTTATGTTAATTATTTTAACTGAATATTCAAGGTCTTTAGGCAGCTCCTTCTTAAGAAAAATAGTATGTCACAAAAAGAGATGATATAAAACATACAGTGTTAGAATGGATTGTATATTGTCATGTAACAAAGCTCTTTCACTGTGAAGCCCTGCTCAGTTTGTCAGCCAGAACAAAACCTATCTTATCACCCAAGCAACCAGAAACAATACTCAGCCTTGGACAAACCAGAGGTTTAATATTAGAGATGGGTGACCATCTCTGTGTTTGTGATTTTGGGAAATTCTTAAGACTCTTTTTGCAGGGCTGACCCAACTAAATGGGAGTGGGATTTTCTTTTCCTGTGTTTTAAAAGCCATGTACTGTGGGTTTTTTTTCCCTCCTTAAAAACATATTTAAATACCTACATCAACCTGCCCCCTATTAGAGACACTATGAAAGCAGAAATGAGAATACCTCAAATCCTCTGGGACAATATCCATTAGGAACCACCCTTCATGCTTGTTCCTTTTCCCACACCAGTTTTCCTGTTCTTGCTCTTCTCTGCCCCTTTATCTCCACCCTGTTACCTTCTCACCATGCTCTCCTTCCATTCTCTGCTTCACTGTTCTTAATGTACCAATTTTCCTTTTTCCCCAATAAGTGAGTCTTAAAAAGTAAGCCCAAAGATATGTAAGAACAAACTAGTTTTATAATCAGCCATGTGCAAACAAGTCTGGATTTTAACTGAAGGAGTTTGCCTTCATTGCCTCCAGCAATGTGATTCTATTTTAACTTTCCTATCATCAAACTTTATGCAAGGTGAAGCGACACATCCCTGAGAAATTATTATGGCACTGACAGTAACAGGGACTTTGCCCCACAAGCTTTCTCATGAATGAAGCAGTGACAACAGCTGTGAAGTTTGAGCAAGACCTTCCTGTTGTAGGCAAAGCCTACACAACTCTGGCATTTTGCTTTCTGTCTCCTCACAGATCCTCAGAACTGTGCCTGTGTGTCTAATTTGCTTTAGTGATCTACTAACTTGTGAGAAGTTTGCTACTGGGGCCAATCAAGGTGTCTTCTAATGTGAGTACTAAACACACCTCAGTGTTTCCAGACAGCAGGTAGGAAGGTAACATCAAAATCAGTTGAGTCACTGCTG
The DNA here is from genome assembly GCA_026212715.1 of Elanus axillaris. Taxonomy (NCBI): domain Eukaryota; kingdom Metazoa; phylum Chordata; class Aves; order Accipitriformes; family Accipitridae; genus Elanus; species Elanus axillaris. Next base: position 22,413,429 of record JANZLQ010000001.1, read on the forward strand.
ATACAAACTTAGTACAAGACTTTTAAAATGTATCCCAGAAGCAGGAGTAGTCCGATTTTAATTTCAATCCAACTTTTTTTTAATATATTTTTTATGGACTATAGGTCATACAATTCTAGATGTCTTAAATTATTATGAGCATTAGAAAATAATATTGCAAGATGATACATCATGGAAAAGCACTCAGTGAGGGTCTCTAGCTTTCAAAACTGACTAGTGATTTTGAGTATCTGATCTGATATAGTTGAAAGGAGACTGATTTTAGTAAGTTCTAGTATCCATCATAAGAAAGGCAAGCTTGCTTAAGACATCTCAAGACAGTCTTTTGCAATCTGATTTCCAGAAGTTCTTGAAGATTAGTGACTTAATATCCTAGATGGAGACAGGCACTAAAAGCATACAATAATTACCTTGAGATTACCAGTTTCCAAGAATATTTAGACAGAGCAGTCCTTCATAGGCTTTTTGAGGGGCATAATCTCAAGACTGTAGTCTGAAAATGATGGAAGCAGCAAGATCTGGTGAACACAATGTTTCTTTATGGACTGGAAAAAATAAACAGAATTGGGTTTCCTTACCAGAAGCACATTGCCATTTCTGTATTATAAGATAAATTAAACTAAAGAAGCCAGCTATTGACTTCTCAGGTTACAAGGGTTACCACAATAACAAAACAAAGCTCACACTGCTGATCTATTCCAGGGGTTATGGCCAGTCCTGTCTGGAATGATAGCCACAGCAGAACCCACACAGTGCAGCAGGGATGTGCTGCTTAAAAAAATATTGCTCTGCAGAACTTGTGATTCAGTGGCAGACATCCCTGAGACATATAGTTCCCTCATGACAAATATTGTCTATTACTCAATTAACACATCTTTAAACTGAGAAGACAGGCTCTTGGCAAGAGGTATTTGCATTGTGTAGTTAAACAGATAAAATAGTTGCTTGCCTTGTTACAGAAAAATACTCAGTGGTAGAAGTGTGTGCCCCTCCCAGCTGACAGCTTCTCTACACTAGGGTGCTACTCAAGCACCTACAGCACGAAATGCTCCACACCAATACAGAATAGGACTTGCAGTGGCCTGACACAATTGTGTACAGGTTTGCACTGTTGCATTGGTGCACACCAAGAGCCATAAAGATACATCCTTATCAGCTGTCATAAACACCATCTACTCTTCCTCAGCTTTCCTCCCAGCAGCGAACACTGAACCTCCAGAGAGTTATACAGGATTTTGCTGCAGACCCTTCCTCTGACCCGAGTGATGAGCATGTGTCAAAAGCTCATCCAACACAGCTAGACCAGTACTCCTGGCTTTTACTTTCAAGATCAGAGCTCCACATCATCACAATAGCTTAAAGCAGCACTGCTAGCACACACTAAAAATGCATGTCAACATTCAAGAAAGGAACAAAGAAAGGAAAATAAAGAAAGTCACAACAGTGAAGCTGATGCCTGTTAGTCATCCCAGCCAGTAATTTAGAAACAATAACAAAACACTTGACCAGAGAATTACAGTGTGGTTGTCTGATCCTCAGTGAGCATCCCAGTGTTAAAGGCTCCTTTACCATCTGACAAAGCCTTCAGAATCCCTTCTAGGAGAGTGTATTTCTGTTATGTGCCACACAAATCGCCCTTTCTGAAAGATCTTCATTTAACATCCTTGATTCCAGTCAAGAATAGGTCTTTCTCATTCACTTCTTATTCCTTACATCTTCCTTGGAGAAAGCACTGGAGAAAACAGGATCTGCAGGTTATTGCTTTGATGGTGAACACTGTGAAGTAGGCAAGCCTCAGCTCAAAACAGTCTGTGGCCTCCGTGAAATGCCATCAGTGGCTCCCAAGGAGGTCATTCCCCTTGCTGCAGCACAGGCAAGTCAGTTTGGCAGCAATGGTCTGGTTTTATTTAGACATTGCAGGTATGTGGACTAATCCTCAAGTTCTACAAGCTTAGATTCAGCATCTTATAACTTTTTTTCAGTCTCAGAGTAAGAAGCCACTCCTGCAGATATCCTTTCAAACCCATACTTGTGTGCTCTCTCCTCTCCAGCTCTCTCTCTCTCCTCCCTCAGGCAGGAGATATTGATGTACCAGTGCAAACTCTCCACAGACTCCTTCCCTGGTCACCCCCTTTTTAATCTCTTTCCCATCAGCACAGGAGTGCTAACAGCCAACGACCTTCCTGATTAGGCTGGGATGGGGTCTTGAATACTTTTCTCCACTGTGAAACCAAACCCTTGAAGAGACTGAGGCAACTGCCACGGATATAGAACTATATAGGAATGTGCTCTTCAATCCATCACACCTTCTCTCATGCTTATTCACAGATTTTCAATTTCATCCTATTTTATCTTAACTTCCTAAAGATTCTAAATAATTTCACTGCTAGCTAACTTGCATCTTATTAATATAAATGAAGAAGTACTAAAATCACCCTCCCAATCTCTAGATTCAAATTATTTGAGTTGTGTTTAGAACATAAAAGGGTGCATACACCGGAGACCTTGGTTCTTTGTTGTGCTAAATATGCTCCCCTCCAACACAGTGGATTGGAAATGTGAACATGTATTCATCTGTTGCATTAGGACTAAAGACTATAAATACAAAGCCTCTGGACTTGACAGCAACATCTACTTTTGCTTAAATAGTAGACATGGGGGCTTTTGAAGGCAGGAGATCAAGTGCTAGTTATCAGCATTATCAGTGAATACATGTGTATTTCTAAAAATGTTAGCCATTTGTTTAGCCACACAAACCCAGAAGGGCTACTAATTATAGGCACATAAATCTTCTGTCTTCTTTCCCATATGAACCTTTTCTACTTCATTAATCAATGTGTCTCTTTGCTTTAACTAGCCACTACCAATCCAAATGCAAAATTTTCTATAATTACTTCACAATAATGTGTTTTGTTCAAAAACTAAAAAGAAAAATTACATATACTATTTTATTTAGAAAATTTGGGTTTGCATATATACGATTCCTATGCATGCTACTTTAAAAGACAAAATTCTACCAATAACTTTCTTCTAAGGATCTATAATCTTAAGTATTGGAGTTAAAAGAATCAGAAAAAAATAGATGTCTTCTAGATTTCTATGACTGATTCTCTACATGCTAGCTACTGCATTTCCTTGTTTACAGATTTCAAGGTTTTCAGATCAGGTGGCTACTTTGTTTCCTTCCTTTCAGTGCTCTAATACTTACATAGTATTCTGATATTTTAAAAGAGAATGAGAGAGAGTGGTGAGAAGGGCAGGTATTTATGAATACCTGGGTTGTGATCTTTATCATCTGTTCACTTGGCTTTTGTGTTAGTTACTTCTGCTTACAGGACCTCAATTTGCTATTTTAATGGTTTAAATAAGAGAAAATGCTCTGAAAAGAGGAAGGGGCTAGAAAGATACTGGTAGGAGTATTTTCTAATACTATTACTACTGCTGAGCAGGCAAGATTTATTAATCGATTGTTCTCATAGTGTCTCCAGACAGCAGAACTAGAAGTGGCAGATAATACAGGAGAAATTAAATTTATTCTGAAAGTGTTAGCTCTAAGATAGCATGTCTCTTCACACTACTCTACATACCTCACTAATGTTCAAACAGCCAATTTAGGAAATGTCACGTTATTTTTAGAACAACACCACCACCAATAATAACTATTCACAATATGCAGTCATGCAAACTGAATAAAATGATGCTAGTCCTGGATTAGTGAGACTTTACTCCAGTTAAAATTGCTCTTTGCTGTGGCAGAAAGCACTTCTTTTTGTATCTTACTGCTTCAGTATGGCACTATGCCTTAGGCAGATACACACCAGGCCAGTGAGGAGGGTTTTCTACTGCTGCAGTACATTGCAGTTTGGTAGCGCAGCAACGTGATGCATCGTAAGACAGATTACTGTGATTTGCCACTGTGTGATTCACAGATATGATTGTATCTCATTTCAGAACAAAGTGGAACTGTCTGCCCCTTTGTGTTCATCCAAAAGCCATGCAGTGACTCTCAAATCATGGCTGCCTTTACCACCTAAAACATGAAAGGAAGTCAGCTTGTGTCCCAGCACTAACTTCACCCTTTGTGCACCAAATTCAGTAGTCCACCTGCTCTGGTGTGCACAGCAGTTCCCTTCTCCAACAGACAAGATGAGTACTGATGGGATTTGTTTCAATACAAAAGTCCATTCTCTCCCTTTCCCTGTTGGGCAGTTCCAGACTCTCAGTCTCTGCCTCCAGCCAGTTCTGTAACAATACAGGTTTCTGGAAGGTGCAAGAAATTCCCTGCCAATATGAAAAGCCTTGGAGTTGGTATGTAACTTTTTCCTTTAATGTTAAATTTAAGTAATAGGACAGTTGTACTTCACAGATATTGTTATTAGCTATGTAACAACAAAAGAAGACTGTAAGGCTCAGCTGAAAGGAGGTTCCTGCCTACTGAATACCTTGTATCCCTGTAGGAAGAGGCAGTCCCTGCTGTCAAACCTCACAATTTAAAAACTTAAGATAAATAGAAGGAGTCTTATCACTGCCTTTTTAGATGGAAACAGAGATTAAAGAATTTGTCCAGGTGACCTAGGAATTCTGCTATGGAACAAAACGAACACAGATCTTCTGAGTCCTAGTTCAGCAACTTAACTACAAAGCTTTTCTTCTGTTGAAGTGAGCGGAAGCAGCTAAGCCAGCATGATGTGTTATCTTTACTCAGACTAACCAAAGTACTTACTTAAGACCATATATTTTCTGGTGGCTGAAATACCATTTCTAGGGGCCTCTCTGCCATGTTATTTTGTAGAGTTTAAATCAGTTTGATGCCAGCAGTGATGGGATTTACCCCTCTCCAGAACAGCACAGGGCTCAAGCCCCAGGAATCCATGGATCCGTGACTGACGTTTGAAAGACTCTGTGCAGGATCCTCTGCTCCTAGCGCCATGAACCAGAGCCCTGCAGGAGACTGTGGCTTCCCAGGACTGACAGCTGGCTGCTGTCAAGGGGAACAAATGCTGTGTATAGATTTGCCTATTTCCTCATGCAAGTCTTTCACAAAGAGAAGGCTCGTTAGGAGGTGGGAGGGAGTGGAGGTTGCTGCAGAAGATAAAAAAGAGCAGCACAATCCCACTAATCACGTATCTAAAGATAGCATTGTTTGAAACGATGAAAACAGGGTAACAACTACCACTATTCATTTCCCTTTCCCAGAACATCTTTCCCTGGGAATACATGAGTTGCCTGTAATAAGTGTCAGGTCTGTATTGCTGTTACAGGTAGTGCTGGAACACATACAGTAGTAGTTACTATGCTAGATAATTTCTTCATAGTTTACAATGAATAAGAAGCACTCATTTTAAAATTAAACAAAGCAGGCCAAAATTTCAAGACCAGAGTTTCTTGTGCCACTGCCAGACTACCTTCCAGCCTTCATGGTGACATGTCAGTCACTAAGAATCTTCATGGCTTAGCATACTGAAAAAGACCTGCATGCTGCTTATTAAAAACCTATAAGCTAGCCAAGGACCTGGCATGTACTTCTGTTAGCCCTACCTTCCACCTACCAGAGGACAGCCATGCAGACACGGGAATATGTGAGTCATAGGCATGAAGTGCACATACAATAAATAACAAACAATGGGGTATCTACAGTTCAAAGCAGTATGTGCTCATTTGTGAACCATGTATGTCCGACACCTCCATCCCAGCAGTGTGCTACAGTTTTCATTACATTTTGTTCATCATCATGAACGAACAATCTCTAGTGTTTCAGCCAAAGAAATAGTGCAGCTTCCTCTCCATATCAAAGAGTCCTCTAATAGTAGCGCCTTGCAAAACAGGACATCAACTGCTATCCCAGAACTACTTAAAAAAGCAAACCAAAAACAAAAGCCAAAGCCTCCTCATCATTATACAACTGCAAATATTTTGGTCCCGCATGTCAAACAAGCTTAGTTTTGACACAGACTTCTAAAGTTTCTGCTGACTTGGCAATCAACACCACCATCTCACAAGCTTCTTAATATCCTAAAGTTCCACAGCTGAGCAGCAAGAAATGATTTGATGAAGGATGATGGATTAATTTGTCTCACATATCTGTTTAAGGGAATGACAGGAATGAAATAATTTAAAGCTAAAGGTCTTCACAAGTCTTTCTTCTGAAAGACTCTTTGTATCAAATGCTATGAATTCATGTTAACCACGAGGCTTTTGCAATGTGTCAGTGCCAGCAAATAACATATAATAACTTGTGGTGAACCATCGTGAACATTTAATTTGATGCTAAACACATTTCCAGCAAGGAATAGACAGAGATGTTTTCTAGGTGTTGAAGTACTTTTGTATCACTGAATTGATATCACAAGTGTCTCATGCCTTCCAGCAGGAGGCTGTAGTATCTGCAACAAATGGATTTTTTTTTTATCGTGGTTTTTGGCACTTTCTAGAGGCCTCATATTCAGCCAATGGCTCTAGCACAAGTTTACAAAACCAGAGGCAGACTGGATGCTAGGAGAACCTTGCCATTCTTCCCAGGGAGCGATTGGAGGTCTGTCAGACCAGCTAGGGGCAACGCAGAAAACTTTCCAGGAACCCACAGAAGTTTTTATTTTTCTGTAGCCTTTTAACTGTCTGGCAGGGATTGGAAATTCCTGCTTGCATCAGTCCTAAAGAGGGCTGGCCTATGCTAGTGCCCTGTAAAGAATGCTCTGAGATCCCAAGAAGACCACAGCTTCACATGCAGGCCATGTGCCCTGGCAGCGGCACTCTCCACTCCATGCAGATGTTTTAATTTGCCACTCTCAAAGCAGATGTGTTTGTACTAGCAAACTTGGGAGGTGACCACACTTATCTCCCTGAGGGACCAGCTGCAGAAGGAATTTGATGAGCAAATTCGTGCTTCTGCTATTGCAGCAGACAACATGGCAGAGATGCTTCCTCACCTCTTTACAGTGGCTGTAACCATCACCCTTTAGGTGACTAGGCAGCCACACAGTACTCTCTCCTGCTCATTTTTGCAGTGTGGCTAGAAATGCAAGGATTTTGTCTTAACACAGTAAGGAATCCACACATGAAGGCCCTACATCAAGGCATTTGAGAATTATGTTCATTACATATCATATCATTAGATAAATAATCCTCTTCTGAAATGTTGGTTTCTATCTACAATAACACTGATGTTATACTTATCAAAAGAACAGTCACTACAGCACTTTGGAAAAAGTGCAGTGAACAAGCAAAGTACTGTATATTCGCATTCACATATCTTGCTGAGATCCCTGGGTATTAAAAATGCTATAATCATTTTTTTTCCAAGTATCATCTATTGCATCCTTGAAATACAGTCAATCTTGTCCAGAGACTTGAGCAGAAACGTAGCAAGCATGAGGTATGTCCCACAGCAATTTATATTCTTATTTCTATGTAGAAGTACAATTTTTTGTGTAATTAAAAATAATATTTACCATACTTCCACATGTAAATCTGCACCTCAAATAATACATGCAGAGTCATAGGGTAGATGGGACTCTGATGGGACTTTCATAAGTGTGAGGCCACTTGACAACAGAGAATACACTACATTGTTCTGGGAAAGAGGGAAGATCTAGAAATGCATCTTATTTTAGGATCATGATCTGCTTGGATTGTTTGAAGGTGCTATTATACTTGAATACCAAATATATGAAAAGCAGGAATTTGAGTCAATACTGATGTAGTGATCATACATTCACAAGACAGTCCTCCTCTCCACATTCAGGACTTCTGGAAAGGGATCACTACTGTGAAAGCTAGCAAAACCCTCATCACTGATGGAACACACATGAGGAATAACATTTACATACATACAGTTCTTAACATGGCTGTGTGCTTTGGGCTCACTTCTCATGATGTGCTCTCTTTAACTGTCCCTGTTATAACCATGATTATCCTGAGCAATAGAAATTCATTTATATTTGGAATGTGCGTTTTGGCTGTCATGCTACTTACAGCACTGGGTAATGAGCACGGCTTTTATCTTTTTTGTTCCAGCTGGACTTTTCAAAGGTAAGTCATAGTAGATCAAGGCAAAGTTTTACACAGAAAGCGTATGAAGTGATATTAGTGTTTCAATTTTGTAGTGGCCTGTCTGAAACATTTTAAATTTGTTTAAGTTTCTTCAAGCACTTCAAATTATGCATAAATCTCGTGACACTCAGAACCACACCATATATATCATACTGTGAACCCATCTATTTTAAATATCTAAATTCCAACTCGGATAAAACAAGGAAATTATTTCAAATATTCGAATTTTAAAAAGAATGTTCACACTGATATAACAAGCTGAAGAGTCAGTCATAGAAGGCAATCTGTGACAACAGAAGAGTAGGAAAACCCCAGCCATTTACGTGACTACAGACAGAGATTCCAAACACAGGTTTGGCTGGCAGTCTGGAAAATGCTAGGTTTAAAGGCCAATATTTGCACTTGACACTACATTAAATGCATAAATCCTTTAACATGATACTTTGCTAGAGTCAGAATTCTATGACCATAAAGATCTTAACACTAAAACACAAATGTCCCAGCAGTTTAAGAAATGGAAACTGAATTACTGATGTGTTATTTGGGTTTTATGGAAGCAGGTACGTTATGGAAAATTGTTCAATTTAAGTTTCAGTTTTAAAATGCTGTTTTGTAAATGAGATATCATCCAGATATACAAACTATTTGTTATTTGCTTGTAAGAAAAAATATCTTTCATGTTACTTAAGAATCAGTTTTCTCATGACTTTCACTGCTATTTTTTAGGGGAAACCAAAGCCCCCAATTTATTTTCCTTTTTTCCTGTGAAAAGGTTTTGATATTACATACTCACTTGTTGGTTTAGAACAATATATTTGGGTTTTTTTTTCTTAAAACCACATCTCTTTGGTAAAAAATAGATACATTTAACAGAAATTGAAAATTCTTGTTAAGAAAAAATAGACCGTGCTAGGTTTAAAAATCTTTTGATGGGAAAATGTTAGCCAATTCTACTCTTAGAAGCTTCTTGGCCCTTTATTGCTGGAGAATTTGCTGTCTGAGAGCTGTCAGTGGTTTGTAGCATGCTTTATGGCATAGAGTATCTCGGTAGTATTCAGCAGTAATTTATGCCTCAAGTTGAGAATTTCAGAAGTGAGAGATTGTTTCAATGCTTCTGATATGTTTTTCCTCATTGCATCCCAAGAGTGGTGGGGCAAGAGGAGCTCTGGAATAAAAGGGTAAGACTATTTACCTGTGGAATTGAAGATGGGTCTTAACAAGAGCAGATTTCTACTTCCTCTTCAGAAAGAAGGTGAATTGTCTCCTAGCACAAGACAGTGCCATGTCCTCTTGAGCCAATTATTGCATCTGACACATTAGTTTATGTAACAAAGAAGAGGTCATTGTATTAGACAGCACTAGCAAATACACTTTGAGTACAGAGTCTGATATTTGGCTCCAACCTCAGATGTTAGATAGCTTTGCAGCCTTCCTGCTGCTCCATGACACTATGTGAAATGCACATGGGATGGTGGATTTCAGTGGTCTGCTCACTAACTGTGCTTGCCCATTCACCTGAGAAAAGGCTGTGGCTTTGCACCGCAACCCTGTGAGAAAAAAACACCCTAACTACACAGAAACTTGAGGTGGGAGTCAACTTGTTGATCTGCCTGTTGATGTGTGTGACTTATCATATGTGGTAATGCACTTCCATGGAGGAGGTGCGGGGTAAATCAGTTGCACTGGAGACAGATTACAGCAACTAATGGAATATTCAGGGTAGCTCTCATTTTCCTCATCTACTGATAATGACTGCAGTGAACATGCAGTACGACAGGCTCTAGCAACTAAGCTGTGGAAAAAAACATCCTTTGCCCCAGAGCATTTTGACAGGTTATGCACTTTTTACTCCCAAATGTAGACAATGATTTTCTCTTTTCTATACCTAGTTTTCATAATCAAATAACTTACATCATTCCAGTGCTGAATCTGTGTTGTTGCCTTTGCTCCCTTTGAAAGCAACATGAAACTGAAAAAGCAAGATTCTGATTGTTCCCAACTGATTCTACCTTCCCTCAGAACAAGAAGACCCCTGCAAGAGAGTCCATGCTTCTGCAAATGAAAATGAGTTTAATGCATATGGGGTATAAGGCATAGAAAAAAACCAGTTGTCTATTATTTTTGTATGAATATTTCCACTACCCCATGACTTTGTGCCAAACTGAGTCTCTTTCTCCCTAAAACCAAATTAAAGTATCCTAGCTAGATGGCATGATTTCTTGGTGGTTTTTATAGCCAGCCACAGGGAAATTAAGTTATGTACATTTTAGTCATAAAATCTTGTTTTAGGTTCAACAAAACTGGGAAGTGATTAATCCTCTTCTAAAATATTCCAGATGAGAGCTGACACATAACCCCCCACACACACACCCTCAAATGGTTACTCTCCAGCAAGGCAGTTCATTGTATAACTGGCTGAAACTGCACATGGGTCACTATATAGAGCAGCTAGATTTTTCAGCTCTAATAGAACAGTACATTGATAAAAGATAAAGGAAAGAGGTTTAAACTTACGTTTCCTAAAGGTAAGACAGAAGCAGACACTGTTTGAAACACATCATATTTTACTGAACTTTGCAGTTGGCTCAAGAGGTAATGAAACACCCATTGGCAGGCCAGTTCCTAAGGGCTGGGGCTATGGACAGTAACCTTGAGAAACATAGGCCATGAATCCAGAGAATCCTCTTCTTGAGCACTATGTCATACAACCTTTTTGAAGAACTCCTTCCAGTACATCCCCAGCATTAGGATTTACATTTAGTGTGGAAAGAACATACGTGTATCTGCCATTTTCTCTGACTGCAAGCAATGACATAGATAATGCAGGTCAACAGTAGTAGGAGGGAGGTCATGGCTACACAGATTTCTCAGTATGCCTGCCTGTGGCTACTTTGCCACCAGCCTGCATTCCTGAGCTTCCTCTGTCACACAACACTAGGGGTATATTTACAGCTCACAAGGCTATACTTCTGGTCCTCAGAGCTTGTTTGCTATAGCTAACACAACACTGCTTTGTGCCATGCAGCCGTAAGTCACATTTCTTGTAATGCAACCTCAGTCCTAGATGGAGTTGTGATGATTACATTTCATCAACCATGCTGCTCACAACAATCTAATTATGAAGAAACTTAACAGGGCTCCAAAATTGCAAAGACCGAAACACACCTCAGATGTACAGTGTAATACTTGTTCTCAGTCAATTACCGTTGCTTCAGTACTGTGCATCAGTATACTTTCATGTGCAATCCAGCCACTACTGGTTAGTAAGAAAGTTCAGCTAGGTCAGCCAAGCAAACTGGAATTAGAAAGCAGACTGTATGCTGAAAATATTCTTTCCAAAGGTCTTATATACATGTTCTGTGGGAAAGAACAGATCTTTTAGAAAGATCTTATTGAAAGAAGTTCTCAGCATCTTCATTTTTGTAAGTGTGTAAAATATATTATTTTGTAATCTGAATCTGTTAAAAATGCATAATTGAAATAAAACTCTCAATTTTTTTCCAAAGGAGGGAAGGAAAAAAGAAAACACTAATAGTTTGCATTCAAATCTTTGATATTCACTTGGCATTCTGCTGTACTTAATGATAGCTCTACAAAGAAACACAGTTACTGTCTTATGTGGGAAAGCATATTTGTGGCTGAGAAAGTGCTGCAAAAATTGCAAAGAGAGCTTTGATAATTTTATACCACATTTTCACCCCAGTTTTTACAGCCAATTCATGTAGTCAAAAGTCATGTTTTCTGCTTCTTATTTTTTGTTTCATATCCCCTGATTTAATGTTTTAGTTCTGGGCTGAATATCATTCTGTGTGATGAAAGGCACCAAGACACAACTAAGGCTGTAATGCTTTGTGAAGTTTAATTACTTCAGCTCATTCCATGAGAGGGTTCTTGAATCAAAACACAGGTTCTATTGCAACACTTTTATACTCTCAGCTCTCTTCTAACCCAGTCAGACCAGGCCCACTTTCTAACAAATCACTTTTCCACCAGCACATCAAAGTTCCCTTGGGATTCAGACTTCTGCAGTTTAAGAAATTTCTTGTTTAGCAGCTCACAAAAATGTTCCTTCACTGAACAGTCTCTCAAGCTCCTCAGGCTGAACTCTCACTTCCTGCACTGCAAACAAACTATTTGCTACCATTGGAAAGACTGCTTTCATCCATACTAGCTCTTCTTCGTTTACAGCCTTCTTTGTACCTATCCAAAGGGGGGTGGCATTGTCTGGCTGAAGTTCAGACACAGCTTGTTCTATTGTGTTTCATTCTACTTCACTACAGACATTTCCCTTGCAGGAGCTAACAAAAAGACAAGGTTTCGGCTCCTAAGTTTTGGGAAGAAAGACCCCAAGTGATTTCTCATCTTATTCAAACCACTGTAATGTCTGGGATTTTTTTCTTTTGACTTCAGTAGATTTTCCACTGAGCTCTCAATCTACTTCTAAATAAAGCCAATGGACTGTGAATTGTATTGCCCACCATTGCTTCAGCATTTGAGGCTTCCTGATAGAAAACAGACAGTAAGGCCAAACCCTTCAATTATAACACACCTTTTAAGAGGGAGAGCTAAAAGCTGGTCACGAATTTCTTGATTTTTGTTGTGTTTCAAATGTTGTGTTGTTGCTGTGGCTGTTGTGTTTCCTATCAGAATGGCCTTTAATTTTAAACAAGTTATGGTGATCTAACATCCCTGTTTCCCGGGATTTCCTCAGAATATGTAGAATGAGGGCTTTTACAATTTAACTCAACAGACACAGTTCTCCACTCTCTAACAAGGCCTTCTTTCCTCCACTGTGTTAGCTACTAAAGTTAAATAAATATTCAAAAAACAAACAAAACACTTAAAAGGCTCCATTTTTTTGTCTTAGATTATGTGCAATTATTTTATTCATTTCACAATTATAGCCTTGCCGTTCAGGCCAGGTAAGACTTTTTTTTTTTTTTTTTTAAAGAACAAACCAAATCCTTCTCCTTTTATTTTAAAATCTTGCCTTTCCACAGGCCAAACTATCTGTAAGGGAGAATAAAGCAGGACAAGAATTTATTGCCTGGACTATGGGGATGGGGAAACTGGAGCTTACATGTAAGGACCAGTTAGAAGTTGTCTGTTCATATTTTTTGTTTTAAATCCTAACCACATTTCTTGCCTCAGTTTAGTAGAAACTGATGCAAGGGAAATCCACTTGGAAGAGTCCATTGTAACCCTTCAGTTGTGTACCCCTTTTGCCTATGCCCTGTCCAGCAAGGGGAGCTAGAAGCTTAGCACTGAGCACTGCTGCTGTTCAAGTGACTGTCTTCTTTGGGATAACAACAGTCAGATCCCCCTGTCCCCTTTCTTTACCATCAGGAGCTGCTATTGAGTTCGACTTTAAAACATAAAGTACCTATGATCAAACCCTATTGTTTATTTTCTGGGGGAGGAGTTGCCCAACTTGGTTTCTTTGAGCAAGAAAAAATGAAAAGCTAAATGTGACCATTAGTAATCATCAGGATGCTGTATTTCATTTCTATATACCACCACAATTATTTCCTGGAAAAATTCATTGGAGAGGGAATCCCTGCATCAGCTCTGCACAGCTTCCAAACTAAGGAGCCCACAAACTGCTCATGCATCTTCAGGAAATCTGTCATGCACTCCAGCTGCCATTTGTGACAGCTTAAGTTGTGAGAAAAATACAACCAAGCTACCCAAGGCAGCTCTTTAACCTAGTACCTGGTTGCAGGAAAGAGCCCCACATATATGCTTTCATAAGCAAAGCGCACATCATCTTGCCTTAACTCTCCACATCTCCTGGAGATCACATCCAGTGGCTGGGATTGTGATATGACAGATTTTAATGCAGAATCACTGTAGTATGATCCCAAATGTGATTAGCACAGTTCAGCCTTAGTTGGGATATTATGGCTTAGATTATTCCTATAAGTTTCCAACTGATCTTGAAACGCAAGTATTACATCTGATTTTAATGAAACTTTAGACTTCGTTGTTTTCAGTCAGCTAATGAAATAGTTGAACCTTCCCATGGCTTACTGTAATTATAACAAAGGCTGTGCATTATCGTGAACAATGCTAACCTCTTTACAAGACGTAAAATTAATCCTCCAGTACTTGTGTACTGACATATTTGGAAATGTAAACTGAGAAGTGAAAAGAAATTAATGCTACCCTGGTGAAATGTGAACCTACCTGGCACAGAGGCTTTCACGCTCTGGCACTGCCTCTTGGTTACATGTAACTTTATGTTAACAGGAAAAGTCGCTTTAAAATCTGTTTTGTTCATGAAAGCCTCAAGCACATACGCAATTTAATCACATTTAGGAGATAATTTCAAAGCACTTCTGAAAAAGCAGAAGTGCATTATAAGAAAAAAAAAATTCAAGGTGGAGACATCACCAAGGCCTTGAAAGGAATTTCTTGGTTTCAACATACGAAGAAAGTTTGCATTTGCAAGAGCTTTTCCAAAGACTCTGGGAAGATGCTCTACTTTCAAGACTAGAAACAATTTCCATTGGGTGGCTTGTTTGCTAGCTTCTGTAAAACAGCTTGGTGTCCCAGGACAGCTCTTACTGGACTGAAGTTCTTCACACAAAAGCCACGACTGTAATTGGCATTAACTGCAATTGGCATTAACTGTTCCCTGCTTTGGCAGCCTTATCTGAGAAACCAAAAATCAAGTACACAATATGGAGTGAATTGCCCTTAATGACCTCTCCACATCAGTGCTAAGGGCATACTGAGGGTAAGATTTGCATTTGTTTGTGGAGACAGGCAGAGAACTGCAATTTCTTCCACTGTCCAGTCTGCAGAGAGATTAAAGGGCTACTGAGTGATCAATCAAGAGACAGAGCACTATCAGATCCTCTTTGGAGAAACGGGGCATTTTAGTGGCAAGCACCAGGAAACCTCTCTCTGCCACTGAGCTGCAATGTGGTCTTGGTCATATCAATCTCTGTGCCTCATGGCATATGTACACCTGTTTTAAAATATCATCTCTCTGGCAAAGCATCCACAGCTGCAAAGGGGTGTTTAAATACTAGCAAACTCTAGTACAGGGTTTCTCAAAATTTAGTAATATTTTTTAATTCCTGGGACAGGGGTGTGGGAAGAGCATGCTTCATTCTGTGCAGTTATCCTGTTTACAAACCAATACAAATTTGAAAGGATTCACTCCTTCACCTCTCTTTTCCAGTGTTCTGTTTGTTTGTGGGCAAAGGTATACGGGCAGGGCTTTTTCACACTTTTGAAGGGTCCCCAGATCAAAGGCTGATAAACACAAGCACTGATCTATAATAAAATCCTTACTGACAGAAAGAGCCAGGAGTGAATGAGGCTGAACCAGGTTCGTTTTTGCCAAAGCTTGCAGCTACATTGTTTGTAGCTGCACTGGTGGCTAATATCCATTGCTGCCAATGGCTTGCTTTAAACAGTAAGCACACTAACCATGGAAAAGCAAGGTAATTTGCCTTAAAGTATTTTAAAACCACAGTGACTTTCTCCTTCCCAGTAAGTAAAGCTAGGGAGCCACTACACAAGTCCAGTGACACCAAAGAAACAGTACAAAACCATTCTGTCAAAAAACATTGTCCCCAAGGACTGCTGTTGCACACGGGTGTTCACAGGCAGACCTCCATGTTAGCACAGGTCTATTGGTGCACATAGGCCTGAGGTGATGAAATTTTTACCCTGGATTTTTGAGGGTTTCCAATGAGAACAAACAGGCTGTACTCTCTGTTCTCTTTCCACTCAGATAAACAGTTACGTACTAGTATTTAGTAAGATTTTAACCACAGCCTTATAACTATATCCTTTCCTTAAAAACAATCTCTACAGTTTTCAACAACAGCACAGTTAAGGACTACCTCTTTGAATGAATTGTGAACATTTGCAGATGGAAAATCTAAATCCTATTACATCAAGAAGTATAGATGAGGATAATGGATCCTTGCATCAGAAGTCTGAATATATGCCTTTGCTCTGTCTACTTATGCCTTCTTACACAAGATCATTCAAATACTAACTGTAAATGTAGTATGAACGCCCTTCTGTCTTGGCTGCCCTGCATTTTCACACAGACACACATACGTCCTAACACCCCAGGCACTCAGTCTGAATTACTAATTTCAAATGCAAGCAAACCAGCTGTTGTCAACCATTCATTTGTATGGCTATGTCACTGAGGATCCCAAAGTATGGGATCAGTGTTGTGCCAGGCTTTGCACAAGTACAGAAGAAAACAGTAACCCACTTCAAAGAATTTCCAAGACATAGCTATACACTTTTTAAACTTCAAAAGCTCCCAGGCTCACAAGAAACAGAAACAATTACTGATAAGCCAACAGTGGTTACTAGTATTTAAAGCAGACTGGTTAGACTTGCATAGATGTAAACTTGTGGCTGTTTTCTAAGGTCAGTTAACCAACACCTATTTAAATCAAAATCACCAGCACAACTCCATACACCAAGCTGGATACCCTTTCACTGATGCAGTCCCTTTCCTGCTATGTCATTCCTTTTGGAAACACGAAGAGGAGTTGATCTGGAATAGATCATGCCCCTCTAGTATTAAAATCTTTTTAACAAAAATGTGGAAATTGCAAGTATTTGGAGGTGAAACAGACAGTATGAAGTAATCCTATACAGGGAGCAGAGGACTACATACATAAGGAAACTTGTAAATATTGTTGATCTATCAGCACTTGGATTGCCCTCATTACCATCAAGTTCATATTTTCCCTTCCCGAATTCAGGACATTATGTTCCTGCAAATTGGTTAAAGTCTTCCAGTCATTTCTGCCTTATGCAATATATTCATTCTCTTTCTCCACAAATGTGATGAAAGTATTTTTGTTCAAATTTTCCATATAGTCAGTCACCTTTGTGCTGAGGTCTGCTATGGAAGAACATAAAATTTTCAAGGTAGAAGCCTATCAAACTTTCAAGTCTCTAAAGAACGGGATGCATAATTAGAAGACTTGGGAGACTTCACTACAGTTATTGCAACAGTTTCAGTTCTAAAAGCCTTTCAGATCGGCAATGAACTTGCCATTTACTCTTAGGAAGCTCCCAGATGGTGTCACTGAAAAGGTTCCAAATCTACTGCATAATGGCTAATCTACCCACCAAATTAAAAGAGCTCCAACTTAAACTAAAGTAGAATTCCCCTTCAATCTTAATGTTTGGGGCAATAGGCCTACTCTCCAAACCAATGGGGTACATATAAGATGTATAATGGGTGCCGTAGAATAACAACTTCATGACTGTATTAATGGAAAAATACAAATAACTAGCTTATGGCCTGGTCTTTCATAAACCAAAGTTATTTTCCTTTCAGGCTTAGGAACCTCCTTTCTTTTTGTTCCTCTGACCTATTTTATGGTACTTTTTTCTGATAAATAAACCACAGAAATAAAACCACTGATTTATAATAACAAGAAATAAATTTCTTTCATAAAACTAGTAAAAAAGGGCAAGCTTCTCATAATATCCTGCAGGCACTGGTCTACAAAATTACTGATATTTAGATGGATCTTTCTGTAGCAGTGAATGCCAAGCACAAAAGAAGCTTGCTCGCTGTTGCTACATAGCTTCTACCATACAAGGCATCATAAATAACAATGGTTGATACTTCCTGTCAGTGATGTCAGCCAAGAGTTTCTGCTTTTGACTTCTAGTGCTCACGTGGCCGATAAGTTCAACTTTTGCAAGGGCTATCTTCCCACACACAAAACAAAGCAATGTAAGATTGCTATTCCTTGGGGCTCACTTTTCTCTAGCCAGCTTGATATAGGCCACTTCAAATTTAATTAAAACATCTTAAATCAGATCCTGCCACTTTGAAGTATAAACTGAATTAAAACACCTTAAGAAACCTTGCACGAGAAAACCGATAACTCAATGGGTGGAAGAGCAGTTGCATTTCTGTGTGAAGAAAGGTTTCAAGTTGCATAACTGGTACGGCTGAGGGCTGCAGGCAGTGAACTGGTCTCTCTTACTATGTTTCTCAAGAGCCTGACAAGTGCTTGTTCAAAGGAGTTCTTGTTCTTGACTGATCAGTCCTACTCCTTGATAAGGGATGACAGAATGGGCGAGGTTGGAAGGCACGTCTAGGTATCACCTAGACCAACGCTGCTTCTCAAAGCAAGGCCAGCAGACCAGATTGCCTAAGACCCTTTCCTGAGATGGATATACCACCTCTTCTTCTGTCGCTAGTACAAAAGCCACCAAGATTCCAGAACAAAGGAAGAAAGACACTGGAAGTCTTTCCTTAACCTAAGCTCTCTTTATGAATCTGTAAGGTGGAGAAGTGAGTCACTATGTTTTGCCATTCAGTCTGCTTGCTGTCCACCCCAAACATAGCAAGCACTACTGATAACATGAACTGTGTCAAAGCTATTAGCAAGAAATCAATATATTTCCTTATGCTTAAGACCATGAAAGATACAGGAGTCAAATGGATAAAGCTGAGCACTCAGAAGCCCGTTGATTAGTGTTCTGTTCCTAGTTCATATTAAGTTACTTCAGAAAATGTGCTTTACTGTAGAGTGTTTTGAGAGCCCATGGATACAACAGTTCTCAGTTCCATTCAGACACACACTAATTCACAGCAGGTGATGAAGTGCTGTTAAAACTACACTGCACCCCTGAAAACATGATGCATGTGCCAATATTTTTAAACTGTGCTTATTATAAGATTATACAAAATGATATGCAGAGAAAACTACACTTCATTAGTTAATTCAGCATAAATAATGCAAAACTGCTCAGAAAGATAATTCCTAAACAATGCTACAGTTGTTATAGTCCGAAAAGCCAATCCAGCCCATCTCAAGCAAGTATTAAAATAAACCTAGAAAAGTTCTGTTTTCATGAATGTTGATGCTTTTTATATCCCATTTATTTGCTTGTATCTTATTTATTAGATTGTTTCACCAAGGACTCATTACAGTGTCAAAGCCCCAAAATTTAATGATCCTTAAGAGAATGCTACCCTCATGTGGCACCTGCTGATTAGAACTGACTTGTACATGAATAGATGATCTACTTTAAAAGAAATATTGTAGCCAAAAATATAGTAGCATCGACTATAAAAACCAAAGTTACCATTAACAAGATAAACAGTTTAGGAAATTAACTTAACAATGAGTGGAGATATTTAAGAACATGGACCTGTGGGAGTGAGTCCTGAGGAGGGCCATGAAGATGATCAGGGGGCTGGAGCACCTCTCCTGTGAGGACAGACTGAGAGAGTTGAGGCTCTTCAGCCTGGAGAAGGGAAGGCTCCCATGAGACCTTATAGCAGCCTGCCAGTACTTAAAGGGGGCCTACAGAAAAGATGGGGAGGGACTCTTTATCAGGGGGTGTAGTGATAGGATATGGCGCAACGGCTTTAAACTGAAAGAGGGTAGATTTAGATTAGACGTAGGGAAGAAGTTATTCACTGTGAGGGTAGTGAGGCACTGGAACAGGTTGCCCAGAGAAGTTGTGGATGTCCCCTCCCTGGAAGTGTTGTAGGCCAGGTTGGATGGGGCTTTGAGCAACCTGCTCTAGTGGAAGGTGTCCCTGCCCATGGTAAAGGGGGTTGGAACTAAATTATCTTTAAAGTCCCTTCCAACCCAAACCATTCTATGGTTCTACAATGGTTATGCTAACTTAATCAAACAATGCTGGCTTCCTAAAAACAGTATGTAAGGAACCTCTATTTGTCACATTTTCATTAAACTACAGACAGATGGATGACATTATACAGCTAAGCTGTCTGCTAAGTAAGCAGTTGTGTGAAGGATCTGGCTAGGTCCCCTAAAGTAGGCTAGCTAGAGATTGGCCAGCTAGACATTTTTTTACTCTAGTTTTTAGGCATTTCCTTGAGTACTATGAAAGCACAGCAGCTACTCTTGAAAAAAAGATTGAAAGGCCCTGTAAGTGGATTTTCAAGAGACAGAGGAGTTTGACTTTTTTTTGAGGACAAAAAAATGAAGAGGCTCATTTTAGATTTAAGTAAGCAGCCTACAAAAATACATAGTAATAGGTACTCAACAGTAACAAGATCACGTTTCATGAGCTGCAGAGTGCTTCTGTGTGAATTTCTCCTGTTTTCTTGTGAAATGGGAAGAGATGGAAAGCTACTTCCAACTTTCGTCTAACCTACCAGTTTTTCTGAACATGCTTATGCACAGACTCAAACTGGAGCTTACTACAGTTGTAAAAATTATTTGATATTTGCCTCCTGAGAAATGTAGCTGAGTGACAAGCAGGCAGTTTTTCAAAGACCCCTCTTTAATTGAGAATGTTCAAATTAAAAACACAAAATTATAAAAGGTCCCTCAGTGTCATTTCTTCTGACAGGCACATTCAAATTGTGATACCAGTATATCATCTTCATGCTGAAAGAGAACAGGAGGCCATAATACCACATGTTTGGCAACAAAGTAGAGGACAAAATCTTTACCTATACTATTCGTAACCTTTAAATACAAATAAATACAAAAAAAAGTGAGAGACACATCGCCAGTGTTCTCTGAATGACTAGGAATTAATCTAAATTGAAACCAAAGCAGGTAATAATTTTTTCAGTAGTTTATACAGATTCATTTATATAGCACTGGCCTTCACTATACCATCCACTAGGTGTACTAGCAATGATAAAGCACATCTTCTCATGATGAAAGAGCTGGAAAATATAAGAAAAAATAAGAAAGAACAATTTGTAAAATAAATCAGCCATAGAAGTATGAAAAAGCATCTGATAGCCTATACTAAATGATGGGTAGCCAGGTTGGATAATCACAGAAGTGTCTTTAAAGCAGCATATACTTAAAGAAGCTCAAGCTAGTCATCAGTTTTAGCGAGGAAATATTAGTGGTTGGCTGTACTTTTAATAGATAACTTCATCAGGTTAAGGGAGTCAGTTGAGAAGTGCATTATACCATCTCCAGGGTTCATCATAAAAGTTCCTCATGCTAGAAAGTGTTTTAATACCCATATTTAATAAATGCTTATAGTGGCTGGCAAAGAGAGGTCATGAATCATAAAGTTTATTTGGGAGGTGGATACAGTAGGCCAGGGTATGCTGGCTTAAGGATCTTATTTATCTAATTGTTTAAAGCAGTATGCCCACAAATGGGTTAGGTTAATTTATTTACAAGTTTGAATAAGAAATTTCAGGTGGTCTGATCCTGAAATGAAATTCATATTGGCACAGTGTGGACTCTTTCTTCAAGACTGTGGTTTTGCAGAATATTTTCTAAGGACTGCAACACAGAAAGAAACACAGCAGGAATGCAATGACTGGACTAGAAAGAAGCAGAGGGAGCTAACTACCAGTCAAGACTTAGCAGATGAAGAATTTTCTCTCTTTTCTTATGGGAGAGAATATAAAATATGGGTGACATGAATCTACTGTGATGATTTTAAAATTGAGGCATTCTCTAAGGAAGAATGAAAGGTCTTTCAAAAGAGCAGAGGAAGCTTTTAACAAAGGGAAAATGACGGAAAAGAGGCTGCTTTGATTGGGCTCTGGGGATTTAACGTATCTTTTGTAAAAATCTGATCTGCTATTACTATCCTCTGAGCAAGAGAGTTCATTGTACTTTAATAATGACACAAATAGTGTGTTTGAATATTGTGTGTTTCTGTAATTGATTGCTGACAACGTGTTATTGAATTCTGTAGCTGCAAAGGGTTGCTCTGGATTACTGCTTATAAAAACAGTACAGTGTGTGAAGCAAAAGATGGAATGACAACATTGCAACCACAAGGACATCACATGTTGAAGGCCAAATCCTACAGATGCTCACTACTGTGAGGATGTCCCTCACCACAACAAGTACAATGCCCAATGACAAGCAGTCACAGGAGTAAGTTATGCATAGACAATGCAATAACTAGTGATGAACAGCAATAAAAACGAGTGCAAAAAAAGCGCTAAAAAATGGCATGTCATTGATAAAGCCCCTCTCTTGAAAAAAACTTTTCTTAGCCTACGTTATTTTTCTGAGTTTCAAAGGGAGAGAAAAAAACACGCATGGCAACCATAAGACCATGCAGAAACACCAACTGTTTCCAAAGAAGAAGTGAGCTAGGCAGACAAATGTTATCCCAGTAGTATATGGGAAGGGGAGCAAATTATATAATATCTTGCTAGATTTTCCTGAAGCAAGATAAGGTAACCAAGCCAAATGGCTATCACTAGAAGATCTCATTAGAGCTTTTCACTGAGTATCACAGAAACATAATAGTTCAGACCTACTAGAACAGTAGGTATGATGCTAAAATCAGAGAGGTGGTTTTCGCTCAAGCAGTATAGATTTGGGGGGGGAGGGGGAAGAGAAATGGGCTTTGCACTTTGCTGCAGCCTTAAAAATGCCAGGCACTAGTGGTCTAAGCTGGGGAGTAAATTCTGAATCAGGAAATACCTTGAGTAAACTACCTGATAGAAATTTTCTGTTAACTACTCCTTTTTTCTTTGAGCAAGTAGACTCCAGCTGACGGTTTTTGGGAGATTTCAATTACAGCACACTGAAAGCCTCAAACAGTAGGTTGCAGATTCTTCTATTAACAGCCTCCTGTGTTGTCTTTTATTATGTACTATAAGGAGGGTGCTCCCAAAAGGACAAAACAAAGGCTGATTTTTAACATTTAATCCCTTACTTTTAACTATATTGCTTTCTGGTATTTTTTTTCTGTTTCCTTTCTGATACCACCTTTAAAAGATTTGTAGACATGTCTCCCCAACACACTTAATTGTTGCTTAGAAAGTTTATTACATAGTTGTTAACTTTCAGTATGTTTCTAGTAGTTGGTTGGAATTTAATTATGGTAACTATCCAAATAAATCTGACTCTGTAGATTAAATAACAGCTACTTGTATGCAAATAGCACTTGAATATTCTCTCCCTTTATCTGTCACACACAAACATTACTTGGAATACTAACAGCCTTGCAAAACACACCATTTCCTAGCTGTTTGGTCTCATTAGATATTGTTCTAGCAGTCATTCATTTTATTAGAACCCTAGGATCATTCAGGTTGGAAAGCACCTCAGGTCTCTAATCCAACGTCCTGCTCAAAGTAGGCCTAGATATGAAGAAATCAGATCTAGCTGGAATAGATGCACAATCATGCCCTTTTTAAATCATGAATTTTGGAGCCTTGGTATGGGACAGGAATGCTGTGATTAATGGCTGACTGTAGTGAGCATTGTGCCTTTAAGCAGAGTGGGTGTTCTAATTCTAACCACTGTGGACTAAGGAAACTGGTGTTATAGAACGATCATTTGGGGTTAACGTATGATATTTGGAACATCTGAAACCTGTTATTTTTCCTAGCTGAGGTTTATCCTGAAGCTTCATAAACTTTCCATTTTAAATTACAGAGCTTCCTTTTTTAACTATAATAAACTTTTATCTTAAAATGGTGTGTGCCTTTTAATCATTCCAAAGTATTTACTTTAATTAGGTTTTAAAAACCCTGCAGAAGACAGCACTGTTCTTAATTTTGGCTGTGAGAGTTTGTTCTGCATTCAGCTAGCAGCAGTTCCTAATACCCCTGCTGAACTTCAGCCAAATAGAGCATTTGAGGCAAAGCAAGATGGCATGAATTCAAAAAAGACGACTTGTTTTCGTGAAAACATTGGTCCAGTTTCATGGCATTATCTATAATCCACTGGTTTAGTTGAAGAAAAGAGTTTTCATCTCTCTTACTCTACAGACATGCAGCATGTGGCATTCTTGGAGTGTCATTTTCTTGGTTTTCCCATGCATCATTAAAGATTTGAGTTCAGAAGTCCTGAGCACCTCCAACTCAGCAAAAACCCCTGGGAGCTGCAAACACTTACCCCTTAGAAAATTAGGTTCAAATGAGATGTCAAACCAGAGGAAGAAAAAAAAATAAATTGAAAAAAAAGAGAAAAAAAGAAAACATTCTTATCTTGGGTTGCTGGAATCTCCTACCTCAGACTATAATAGCAGCAAAACCAAGACAGCTAAGATTTTAACTGAGGTTATCAGTTAAAGTAACAGATAATTGAGGAACTTGGAGTTCATAACAAGAACTATCCCAAGTTAAAACCCAAGATGCCTTTTTTCTCTGGCATTTTAAATCAAGGTAGTTAACTTGGCTTAGACAGTTGAGTTAACACACACTATGGCAAATTTTACCAGAGTGTAAGATTTTCTAGCTGAGCAATCCAAATAGTTCTGGCCCTTTTCTGGTGTGGGGTCATGCAAACAAGACCTGAGATGGGAGAAAGACTATGGGTTGAGCTAATTTCTTCATCACTTCCTCACTGACCACACCTGAGGTTTTCGCATACTGGACTTACTGCTGGCCACAGCCAGAGGTATTGAGATCGTCATGAAGAGGTGTGGGATTAATGTTCTCTTGTTTATTCTGTAGAGACATTCTAGCAAAGAAAAACTATTACTGCTCCTTATTTAGGACACCTTTCAGTGGGCCAGGGTCACTGGAAAGCATTAAACTTCTGCACGGCCATTTTGTAAGGACTTCCTGTTACTCCAGCTGTACAAGCAGGAAGAGTCTCTCCAGCTACAGTCATCCTCTGACATGAAAAAAAGAGAAAGTTGTTTCCTCCAGTTCTTTCTGCGAATATTGTAGAAAAGGATGCCAATGCAGTGAGGCCTATTGGCTCTTACCCTTCTCCTACTCAGTGCATCTGAAACTTCATAGGCTTTGGAAACAGATTTCTTGTAAACCGGACTGGGGAACAGGGTTATCGGTGCTCACACACATGGAAGAGTGAGTGGTTGCTTTGGCTGGGTTACAGCCCTTGGCCCTCAAAAAGAGAAAATGGAAACCAAAATACCTTAATTTAAGAATCAACTTAATATAAGGGTCACAGAGTAATTGCATTTCCCTGAAGTGCTAGAGCTTGAAAAATAAAGATGCTTGTAATATAGATGCCTGGGTTTTAGATTGCCCTATATTCAATGGTATGTAGGTTTTCTGCATTAGCATTAGGCTCTTTTTCAGTCAGTCTTTGTTCCTGTTTGTGCTCTTAGATGTCAGTTCTGCACAGGAATAATGAGGCTAATAAACCTCACAGATGCATACTTGCCTAGTGACATTTAAGAATTCTGGAAAGTGAATCATATTATTTATTAATCTGGCCTCTAGTCCTAATTTAGTCTCAGAACAATAGACTCTGGTTTCCTACCTAGAAAGAGCTACTGTAGCCCTTAGATGATATGACTTAAAGTAGACTTGTAATTGAAGGGTAAGAAATATCCAAGTAAATCACACATTCTGAAAGTGCCAACCTGACTTTTTTTTAATTTTGCTGAGCTGGTGACATTGGGGCTGAATGCGCTCTTACTGCCACTAGTGCAAAGCCCCAGTTTGCACTAGCCTAAGCAATATAAGGACATATTGAATTTTAAACACACCATGCTCCTTGGCACATCAGCATAGAACTACTGAAATACATAATACTTGCTATGTACTTAAGTATCTTGCCAGTGTGAGACCCAAAATAAAGCTGCATGCCATTAAGGTCATTGTAGACTTTTAAATAGATTTAAATTGATAAGTTGCAAAGTTAAGCCATGGGTTCTGATTAGAGTTATGCAAGTATGTGTTTCTCTGGCAGTGTATGAAGACCTGAAACTAAATGTCATTCTGACAATACTATTTGTAATGATTCCTTTACAAACTGGTGCAGCACATCACTTTTGTTGATGCAGAAGGCACAGATTAGGAAGATTTTTTTGCCAACAGCCAGTACCTTCTAACTAAGTTAATTCATTTCAACCACACAAAGCTCGAGACAATCGTTGAAAGAACACTGCCATCATGTTTTCTTTTGTGGTCTTTTTTTTACTCAAAATTTAGGGCAGCCCTGAGTTACTCAACAGAAGGAAAGCAAAGAGGAGATGCTGACAACAGAGTGGAAAGAGGCCGAGAGGAGAGTACTTTGGGTTTGTTCTATGCCTCTGAGCATTTTCAACAGAAGACTCTCAGCTGCAGAGATTAATTTCTTTTTTCCTCTTTCTTATGTAAATAATCTTGGATCAACCTTCAAAATACTCTTTCACATCTTTATTTTCTACTAATCTTTCCTGGAGGAGGCAAATGAAACCAGAATAAGGTACTCACTACAAAAAGAATTCACAGATTTTTGCATGAAAAAAAGTGATGGTTTAGGGGCATTACAACATCTTTCACTTTTTCCTTGCAAACATTTGTAAGAGTAAAACTGTGTTCACAAGAACATTGATCGAAAGGAGCAGGACTGGGAACACTCAAATCATGGAAGTGCAATGGGTTCAGCAGGTATGCAGTGAAGAAGAGGGAACCTTGCCACATGACTTAAGGATGAGGTACAGCATGAAAATCAACTACTTCTAGCAGTAGTCATCACAAAGAATTCACAAGTGATTCACAGGCTGAAACAACTGGGAAAAAATAATCAAACATCAGAGAAGTTCAAGTGATTAAAATAGTAAAATCTGCTCTTGGAAACTTCATGGCTGAAGTTTCATTGACTGCTGCTTCATTTCTTCCAACTGAAGCTGGAAAATTTAAGGGGTGAAATGTCATTTGCAGAGTCCTTTGGCTAGATCCTTAACTAGAAATTTTCATAGCCCCAGTGACTTCAAGGAACTTGTAGGCTCGTCTTGGCTTCCATAGAACCATGCCGATTCAGACCAGCTAATAATCACCTGTTCTTATGCAGTGGCTGATTCACTGCCAATTTTTGTTGTGCTTTTATAAATAATATATGAGCACCTTGAGTTGTGAGCAGGCGCTATTTGTTACACTGAAATACATAGAAATAATAAGAGCAATTTGGCACTTGTTCTTTTACTACCAAGTACTATATAATTATAAGTCATTGGGAAATTCTAAGAGAAGCAATTTGGAACAAATGTTGCTTATACTAATGTTTAATATTTAGACTGCTGGGTCAACAGAAAGAGTTACAAGAGTCATTTATGGTGGCCTAATTGAAGCCTATAAAAATATATTTATACTCAGTGGTGCTCCCCTTTTTCATCTAATGGGCTTACTGATCTATAGATTCACTATTTGATCAGTGCATCTGGCCCCACAGGCTTCATGGTTTGCAAACCACAACCTACTAATAAGCACCCTGCTGCCTGTTTGTTAAACAGATCAGTGCTGGCAGGCACCCAAAACTCTAGCCTTTGAAACTTGGAGCTATTTTAACTTGCCCAGCCTATTGTGTGGCAAGAGAGACAATAAACTATGAACCTCATAAATGCTGAGCAATTAAACATAAGTTAGTAATATAGTTGTGGTAATACAGACTGCTTACCTCAATCCAATATATGTCTCATTTCTTCCTTGTGTCATCTTTGCTAAAAGCCAACCAGCCAACCATAAGCAGTTTGCATACACACTAATGGTTGAGATTTCCTTGTAAACAAGATGGTGGCTGCCTACTAAGGGAAATCCAGCATCCAAGTAGCAATATGATTTTGCTTTCATGTTCAGCAACAAAAGCATCTACTAAAGCTCACAGCCTCTGCATTTTAGCACACTGGGACAATTTCTATTGTAGATGAAAGTTCAGCTCTGTGATCTGAACATCGCCCTTTGCTCCTCTAGAGAAAAAGTGATTTAGTTTTGGAAACACATTTTCAGAAGCAGCAGCTTTCTTTTAAAATTGAGGAGCATAAAATAGCTTGGTTAATGACCCATTCCAAGCTTGTACTTTGAAAAAAGCTGTGTTCTGCCTATGCCTGTATTATGTTCCTAGATTGTCTAAACTAGGTGGCTCCAGTGGCATATGGAATACAGTAGGACTTCAATAGTTACATCCCATGGCCTGAGGAAGAACTTGGAAGACTAGGTACCTGTGAGATTAAGGGGTCACGAACAGCCATAGGAGTTTGGGAAAACAAATACCATTCCTCTGAGTGCATCTAAAAATGTGAATGATCAGAATAAAATTGTTTTAGAGGAAGAAAAACTGATATAGAAAGGAGAGGAAATGAGGGGCACGGTATTTGCCCTTTGTCTGTAGAACATCATACATACATCCACCACATAAGGTCCCTTCAGTCATATTCACAGCAGCTGGATATACCTGATGTCTGTTTGAGAACTGATAAGACACAAATCTGACCTAAAATCTGCAAAAAAAAAAAAGTCTGGCTTCATGAATAGGCCCTGGCCTAGCACACAGGAATGAACTATTTATTTCTACATGAGTCAGTTCTGCCTTGGACTGGCCATTGTACAGCCTTGTGAAGAAGTAACACAAAAAGTATCCAGGGACAGATGCTCCAGGGACTGCAAAGCTACTTAGGGAAAAGCACTCGTGGAAAAGTTTAACTCAACCTTCATATTTCCCAGGACTCCCAACTGAGCAATAATTGTGACCCATAAAGTTAAGTCAGAATAGGTATTTTGGAGGAAGTCCTACAATAGGACAGAAAAAGGTAGAAAAAGTTTCCTGAAGTGGTGTCCTTCTAAATATACTTTGTACTTGATAAAAAGAAAATGGAAGAATGGAATACACAAGACAGAGGGAAGTTACCCATACCCAACAGATCCATTTCTAAGTGTTGAAGTGGTTAGTTCTCAGCTAGATATTGGCTCACATACTTTTCCATATATTTAAGAACTTTGGTGCTCAGGAAACATCTTTGGAGGGAGAAGGGAGATGCACCTTGTGCTAGCCTTACTATTTTAAGGAAAACCATATTCATAACCAGTTGAAAATTCTGCTTTCTTCAGACAAGGCCAATATGACTTCCTCTTTGCAAAAAAGCGATTGTTCTTCATGCAGTTCAAAGTCTTTCTTTAGTGCTAAACAACTACATTTGTAGTGTACAAAGGCAATTCAAATTCTTATTCATAGCCACAGGAACTATTAGGTTATTTTTTCTAACTAAATTATTAAATATTTTCAGCATCTGTTTATAGTGTGGCTAAGGAGGAGACTACTATCAGAAAAGAACTTTATTTAATATATTTGTTCTCTGGCACGTGTTTGCAGGTTTTTGTATAAAATATTTGTGCCCATTACTGTAAATAATAAACCTGTCACTCTAGGGTGAGTGGCCGTTCTGTTTCTAGTAATGTCATTTGATGGGGAAATAAGGGGTACAAACATCAGGTCAGTATTTTTCTGCTGGCTTAAACTGAAAATCCTATTAGCTGAAAAGTTTAAATTAGTTGATCTTTTATATATATCCCCAAAGTACACATCATCTGGGGAAGGTCCTGAGCTGGAGTAGAAACGATGATCATGTCTGTGTGTGTTGGCAGAACAGCAGCTTATCACATAAGTTTACAGCTCCAGAAAGATCATTCATTCCACCATTTTGTTTCAAATGCTAACCCGGAGAGGCCCCTGCAGGGATGGGGAGGATGGTGCACATTCAGGATCACTCCATTTCAGTGTCTCAGCTAGCAAGGCCAACAGTGCCATTTGTAGAGGAGGTTTTAGAGGGATATGCATTATCTGCTAAAAAACGGACAGAAGCTGTCCAACAACAAGCAGCTAACAACCAGTTCTAGTTAGTACTAATCTTGGTTTGATCCAAATCTGTAACATACAGTGGAAAGTCATACTATTCAATATTGATCCCCAGAGATCTCAGACCCTCCCTAAAGTCTCTGAGGTGGGATATTGCTGATTTAAGTTTTCTTCACAGTACTAGCGTGCTTATTTTCATAGAAAACAAAATTATCTGTACAGCTTTCATATCTCACATGAAGTGATCTATCCATAATGTTAATCACTTAGATTTTACTATGCCAGCAGTCCAGTCACAAGAGAAAAACAAGTAATCCATTTCCATATTTGAAAGCCAGAAACACATAATGTTTATTAATAAAGAGCACAGTTTACATAGATTTTACTGTTATTGACCATAAAATGGTGCATACTATAAGCAAGGGTGAAATTTCTAACTAATTAGCCTGTGAAGATCATATTTAATGGAGTATATAAACTCAGGTTCTTTACAGACCTTTAGGGTCTTATTCGTTAAGCATATACATATGCAGTCTTTATGCTGAAACAGGATTTTGACACATAATTCAAGGTTAAATAACCCACCTTGAGATTCACAAAATAGAACAGCTTACATGTTCCAGTTCTTTTAGCCTTTAAGAAAGGAATCAAGTGAAATATGATGCACCTTCCTCAGCCAAAGAATTCTAAATACATCCGGGAAAAAAGCTGTAATTATCCAGACACTTAAAAAATGCAGTCAGCAGGAGAACAATAGTGTTTGCAACATACATTTTTATCTCCTCCTGTCCTGATTCAGAATACAGTTAGTTAACTCTTACAAGAAAAGCTTCTACACTTGTTTTTCATAGATCACCTATTGCCACTGTGCAGGCTAACAGTCTTGCTATATTGATGATCTAATGATTTGGATTTCCTTTTGCAGTTCTCTCAGCAAAACACTTCAGCATATATGTAAGCATCACTGACACCAGTGGGACTTGTGCATATTTGCAAATGCTTTGTTAAAGTAAAATCCTGTGGTAAAATGACTAAAAACTCATATGGGCCCATTCAATGGGAACAGAATTTGATTCATCACATTGAACGATATTAGTCACGGGCAGCTAGATGAAGAATGGCTAACCCAATAACACTGGACTCAGTCCAGTCCTTGTTCAGTCAAAACTTATAGCAAATTCACTTAGGCCCAAGACCATCATGTAATCACATGAGTATTTGCCTGTTTTAGTCCAAGTCTTGCATCTGACTTAATCCCTGATCCAAAGCCAAACTGATGTCCTTGAGAGCTTTTCTACCGACTGAGATCCTCAGGGCCAGTATCACCACTGTATAGATACCTACTCTGCATTAATTGTGGCTATAACTTCAGTAACATTTCAGTCACAGAATATACAGAATTTTGGTCCTTTTTTCATTTTGCCTCCATTTTTGTTTCAAAAGACCTTTAATTAGAGGACTGTATATGTCATAACCATAACTAAGGTGCAGTAACCACTACTCTGAGGAATGTGTTACTATTAGAAGATAGCAAAACTTATATTTTCATGTCATTGCAGAGACTCTATAATGCTCTAGTAATTCTGGATTATGGACTTGCTTTGTCTTAATGTCAGAATACAAACTAGATTCTGGCTTTAACAAATTTAACAATTGTATATTTGTTACCTTCTGGGGTCTCTCCCATTCAGATTGAAAACCTTAAATTAAATGTGCTCCCCACTTGTTTAGGTTGATGCTGCCCTCTTCTGAATATACTGGATTATGACATTCTCTTCCCAGGAATTTCAGGACACTCAGAAAGCAGGCAATTAGTTACACAGCAATCACCAAATAAGAAAAAAGAATCTTTTCTTTTTAATCTCACATAGCTCTTCATCTTTGATCAGCTTTTATTAGAAAGAACTTGGATAAGACACTATCTTTATTTCAAGGCCTTCAAGAATGAGTCTTACTCTACTTTTATCATCTCTCATTCTGTCATGACAACAGCTTTCTGCCCCCCATTTTGCAATGCAAGCATTCATTTCCCACTTGTTACGCTTCCAGAAAAGCCTCCTCATGTTTTATCCTACATGGCCTTTCATGTATGACAGGAGGTAACTGTAAAACTATTTCAATGTTCTCTTCCACATAACTCCATATACTCCGCTGTAACACCTATAAGATATCTGTTCATTACTGTCTTTATTGTGCTTTCCTGCCCATGCACTGCAGTTTCTACACTGATTATAAGCCTTTTGGGGCAGGGACTATCCTTTTTTTTGTGATTGTGGTCAGCACTTAATACAGTATAATCTTTGCTGGAGCTCTTTTCTGTTGCCACAATGCAATGATTAAACTTGTCTCAGAAAGAAATGAAAACAGCCATTGATTAATAATACTTTTCACAATTAAATCACTATGGGCATATTAGTGAATCTTGTGCTGTGGATGATGAACCTGCATGAGTAAGCTTATTGATTCTTCATGAAACTAGTTTACCTCCGTCTCCACTGGAGTTTGCAATCTGGTCCTAAATATGTTTGAAAATTTGATAAATGCAAAACACTAACTAATAAGGGAGTTGAGTAAAGAAGAGAAGAAAGAGGGGACTATAACATTCCCTTTAAAAAAAGAAATTGAGGCCATTCGATGGAAATGTACTCTTATTCTGTTAATCAAGAGACCTACAGTAGAAGAGTGAATCTAGATGCTGGTTGGAATGTCAACCTTTGAAATATCCAGAACTTGAGTTTCTCATTCACTCAGTGCAGGAAATCAAACTGCAGCAGTTTAGTATGAATCTGAATCATAATTTGAGTGTGCCTCACTCAAACCAGTGGAGCCTTCAAGCTTAACTCTATTACTTCCTTAGCAGTCCTGCTAATCCCTCAAAGCAGATCATTACAATTTTAGAAGCAATTTTTAATGTCTGTATCATTCTTCACTAAGATGGTACTATGAAAGTTTTATTTCTTGGTGCATTTCACTTTCAGACAAGAACAGTACAAAAAAATTAGTTTCAGTTCTTGTGGGGTTGTACCAACTTTTCTTCTGGTTTTGGTGGTTTTGGTTCACATCTGTGTTCACACCCTCCAAGGTTTGCTTTGAGTTTCACATTCAAACAAACTGATAATATGCCAAAACCACCAAGTTTTTTATGCCCTGGGCGATATTAGCATGGGAGCTATTCATAAAGCACACAAAGGTTTTCTTTTTGGTGGGCTCAGCCTCACCAATCCCACACAATCCCAATGCTTACTAATCTCTTTGGAGCAAACAGTTTCTTCACAGTGAGCAGCTGAAGAAGCAGACCTCTAGACTGCCAGCATTAGAAGACTTTTTAGGGCAGTAAAAATATAGCCAAGTACAGTTCATATGACCAAATGCCTGCCAAGACCAGTCAGAACTTGTACCTGTGGCACCACCAGTTATTTCAAAGATCATTCCTGGTAATGAAAGTAAAATGTCAATGTAAAACTCTGAAACATGTTGCTTAAATAAACTACTGATTATGATCATCTGGAAATAAGCTATTGTGCTGACAAGATACTAGTGCCTTTTAATACACAGTCCAGATTATCTCTGAAGTTGTGTATCATCTGCAGTACTGAACTTTGAGGTTATTTGTAACAAAGAGTGTTTAGATCAATATAGAGGTGCAAACCTTACCACAGTCCCCCAAAGGGCACTTCTGTGGTGCATCTGAAGTGAAGCTTGATGAGTTGGGGCAAACAAATGCTCCAAATATGGTTTCTTTGTAAAGCAATGTAAAAGCAGAGCAAGCAGGGCAGTTTAGAGGCACATCTGGTGCTGAATTCCCTGGCACCTTCTGGCGCTGCCATGCAAAATTGGAGTGGATGCAAGGAGTCAGCTGAAGAAATAGACAATTAAAGGAGAAACTTCAGTTAACCCAGAACTTATCCTGCCTGTTAAAAAGGAAATCACTACAGTGGCTAGCCCCGTAACACTCCAGAAAACATGAAACATTCCTCAGAATGGTTTGGGTTTTTTTTTCTCTCCCCAATCTGGACAACTAAAGCCAAAATTTTCAAGTTTGAAATTTGGTAGCTAGGCACTTGTTTAAGTATTCAAAGAAATGAGCCTCGTTTTTGAGAAGTCACTGTCATGCCAGTTCACACCAAAGCCAGTTGGAGTCGCCAGAAAGCTCAGCGCTTCTGGCGACAAGGTTATAAAGACATAAAAGATCAACTTTTTATTCTTTCAAACATGTTTTGAGAGCTGTAAATACCTCCCTGTGTTTAAAAAAATATTGGGATTCTTTTTAGGCTAAGAGATATTTCAAAGGGCCTCCTTATGTCACAAAGAAGGGAAAAAAACAAGCCCAGGAAAAAAAAAGCAAACTACCCGAAACCTGAATATGAGATGAGAGACAGGAGGGAAAAGTTGACCTGCTGCTAAGAAACAAGAACCTTGGGCCTGGGAAAGCAGAAATTGTGAGCAGGGCACCAACTTCTGCTCCTCTGGGCACCAACACTTCAGCAAATTATTTAGTTTCTCTCAGTTTTCTACCTGTGAATGAGCTAATCTTTTTTCCAGGGTCTGCTATGAATTAACAGTGCATGTACAGCTTAATTAAGATATAAAGCACCAGGGAGTACTGCACTGCCTACACCAAAAATTAAAGGATCATGAACCAGGTCACCCAAATCAAGAGAGATTCATAAAGATAATAAATATGGGTTTCCTTTTATTGGTCTTCCTGTTTTTGCACCTTCTATGTGCATTTTCAAGATACAGTTTACTTGGAGAAGTAGACTATTCTCCTAAGGAAATATGAGATTCTCATGCAAGTCTATGGGTAAAGATAAAAAGGGAGAATAGTCTTGTTAAAGAAATGATCTTATTTTACTAGTACTAAACTATCATCATGTTAAATGTTTTAATGTCTGCTGTTTGCCCCACATCACACAATTGGTTCTTTAGCAATGCAGTCAAATAGGCTAGCACTTTTCTGCTGTTCTGCATTATTTAAAAAATGAAACATTACTTCTAATTTTGTTTTCTATTTTTGCTAATTAAATATTATTTTAAAATGAGGCATTATCTGCCTCCTTCAGGATATAAATTCATCATGATATATGTAGTGCTAATTGATGTAATACTTGAAGTCCATTCCAGTGCTGAGGCACTAAAATCAAACAGTGCTGAGTTGCTTGTGAGGGGTTTATTACACTGATTAAAAAAATGAAAATAAAGATAGAATGATCACAATTGCTTGAAAGTTAACAACAGGATTGTCCATATGCAAATAGCTAACCATCTCTGGCCAGAAATCTCTTTCTTATTTGTTGAAATAACGCAGAAGGGAACTGCTTAGCAAAAGAGATGGGCCAGAGATCTGAAAGCTGTTTGTTCAGCTATCCGATATGAAAAATAAATGAAAGGGACAGTGGTTTCTCCACTTCTATATCCATGGAGTTAAATGTGGGACCACACAGACTGCCATAATAAAAGCCACCTGATACCTGGCCTAAGGCACTGATTATTAATATATTAAACCTCCTTGCCCAATCAGTAATTTTGTAATAAAGACAGTACATCACTGAAAGTCAAATAGGCTGACCTATGAGGCAGAGTATGTGGATGTGCCTGCAATTTTGCACGTGTGTTCTG
Source organism: Elanus axillaris (assembly GCA_026212715.1). NCBI lineage: Eukaryota > Metazoa > Chordata > Aves > Accipitriformes > Accipitridae > Elanus > Elanus axillaris. Next base: position 22,448,561 of record JANZLQ010000001.1, read on the forward strand.
GCATAGCCTCTCTTCACAAAGACGCCAGGCTTGAGTCAGAGTGCCTGTTTATTTCCTCTAACCTCCTATTGTAAGTCTCAGTAGGACTGAAAGATCACTGTTAAAATTCAAGACTGTGATTTGCAAGCCACCTACAGTGTTTGATGCCCAGTTTCTATTCATCTCAGTGGGCTTTGAATTCCCAAATACTTTAAGTAGCATTGGAAATCTCAGCCCAAATCTCTAGCCTCATTTTGGTCTCATTTGAAACTTGCATTGTCTCCAAAGGGAGCTTGATTGGGATTTATAATTAATCCTACTATACAGGTAAAATTACACTGGCAATATCTCAGCTAATTCCCTATAGCTGCTCAAATCTGTCAAATCAGCTCTTTAATCTGATGGTGAATTATTTAACCACCACACCAGAGCCAGCATATCACAGAGGCTTTAATAACTTCTATTTATGTTCTGAATATGTCCATAGCAGCTGTTAGAGTGTGAATAATGATTTCCATAGAGACCTTCCTTGCATTCTTGTACTAAGCAAAGACTGGACCAATTCAAACAAACTGGGTGATTTACAGATCCCAACCTTAAAAGCTATCACAATCATCATCAGAATAATTGCTTCACCAGGGAAAGCCACAATCTTAAGAGTCCCTGTGAGGAACTACACTGCCCACCTGAAGTCAGGTCCAAGCAACCACCTTGGCACACTGCAGTGAACAGGATTTTCCACCAGAAGAGCAATGTTGGTCAGCATTTTCAAAATATATTTTTGGCCAACATACTTCACTGTCATAAAAATTACTTAATTTAGAAGTGTTATTTTTCACTTATTACATGAAAACCAAATAAATTTTGTCCAAAAATATTCGTTCACTGCTAACAGAACTCAAGAGAACTGGAAAGTAGTTTTAAATAAAATTGAAATATGCTTTAAAATCCTACTGTAATTAAGAAGTAATATATAACACTAATAAACTTTAAAGTAAAACACACAAAAAACAGTGCAAAATTTTTAGCAAACATTTTTTAGAAGGTGCGAAGTCAACTTTGAAACACTTCAAAAACATGTACATAACAACTTCATTTCATTTTAGCAATATCCTCAGATGAACACAGAGACTGAGGAAATGAGGAGGTAATCTTGATCAGATTTAGAATTCACTGATTTAAGGGTCCATTGAAGTTTGACACACCAC
>JANZLQ010000001.1:22451985-22493670 GCA_026212715.1 Elanus axillaris
CCCACCGGAGGGGGGCGGGGGGAGTGAGCGAACGGCTGCGTGGGCCTTTGTTACCGGCTGGGCTGAAACCACGACAGAAGTATCAGACATGCAGATGTTCCAAAATCTGGTAAGCCTTTGCACTGGCTTCCAGCTCTGACTGTCTCATAGCCCTTCTACTCCTAATCCTTCCAGCATACGTCTCTTCAGAACAGGACATCCCAAGGACAGCAAAGTAACCCCAGAAATGCTAATTTAGGGGCTGGGGAAAGGCAAGTTTCATTGCTGTGCTGACTGTGCTTGCATAAATGCCTAGGGGCCTAAACTCTCCTTTTTTTCTATCCTCTTCATTAGGAGAGGTCATAATTGTGAAACAACATTAGCATGTATTTGTTCTGTTTTAAGATGAATTTAGAGTACAGAGATAACATCAACTTCAAAGAAGAAGTGATTCTCACAACACAAACCCTTGTGAAGAAGATTCTGTACAGGACAAAGAACTTTCCAACCTCTGATGCAATACAGCCATCACTTTCAACATAGATTCATTCCTGTCTACTACCTGTAAGTATTCATTCCGTAATCTGGGACACAATTGCCTGGGGACACACAGTGGTGACAAGGCCTAGAAAACTAACAGCGTCATATATCCCAATATATTCTGTTCAATAAATTTACAGTCAAAAGAACAAAGTCTCATTTCAGACTCCTATAACGGGCAAGAATCCAATGGGTGTCTTCATGCTTCCAGGAGAGGTTGTGGCATCTCCAGCCTTGGAGTTACTCAAAACTATGTTACTGTGACCTTGAGCAATCTGATACAAATTTGAAGCTGAGTTTGTCTTTGAAGTTGGCCCTGCTTTCAGCAGGGTTTCAATCAGGACACCATCAGAGGTCCCTTTCAATCTAGGTTATCCTGTGACTTAATACCTCTATACCATACTGGTTTAAGTATCTAGACATCACTTCTGTTTAAGTCTGTTGGTTTCCATTTTTACATGTATGGTTTCTATTACCCACATTACGCCTTATATCGTCTCCTCACCGAGCTTACACAAATGAAAAGCCAACACACTACAGTCAGAGCTGCATGGCAGAACTAGGGCTTTCATTCAGTATAGCAGGCAAGCACATCCTGAACCTTTAACCCAAGGGCAGTCGCACTGACACAGCAGAACAATTCCCATAGTTTCTCCTTATTTTGTGTATTGGTCAAGTCATATTTGTGGTACACATCCACTTCTCAGCTGACAATGCATAACACTTGAGCTCTCTGGGTGAAATCTGCTATCAAAGTGAAATTAAATATTTACCCAATTCAATTAAAAACATTCAGGAATCAACTCCTGCTGTAAGAGTTCTATTAAAATTAATAAAGCCACATTCACTATATGGTAAATTTCCTCTATAAAACTGAAAACCTTGGATTAAAAGTACTGTGGAGCAGCAAAAGGTTTACATGATGAAATATTAACAGCCTTCCTTCCAAAGCAAAGTGAAAATGTGGAAATAAGGCAAGCCATGAACTTAAGAACGATCTGTATTTCCCAAAGCCTAGGACTCAGGGCAGCCCCCATACCCAGTGTATGAAAAGCCAGATCACTGCAACTGAGAGCTGAATACAAAACCTGAAATGTCCAGAGCTGCATGCTAGCCTATCCTAGTAGCCTTCATAAAAAATAAACTTTTTTATGAAGTGTAATGTGACTGAGATTAAGAAAAATTCTGAATCACTCACCAGTAACATACCAGCCTCCCAGAAGCAGGGCTTTTAAAAAAGTTTATTGCTGAAGAGGCTAGTTATGCATTTCATAGTTAAGTATATACATTTATGCATGCCTCCCCGCTAAGGTACTATCATGCTGTTTTCTATAGCAGAGAAGACTAACTCTCACCAGACCATGCACTGTGGTCTGGAAGAAGACAGAATAAATAATCAAGATGCTTGCTCCTCCTGGTCTTGAAAACTCCCAAGTGCAGTGCTAGGGTTGCTGAACAACATGAACAGAGCAGCACATAATTGATTACCCAGACACACACACACGCCAAGACAACAAAGTAATGCCTGGCTTCTCAGCTCGTGTTAAACTGCAAAGATCCAATACAGTAAAAAACTGACATTGATTTTTGCCAGCTGAAAATCTGCCCTGAACCTTAAAGCAGGTGGAGAACATGGCTGCATATCAGATGCCTTCAATTTAAGATAACTATGTTTGTCCAGCTGAACTCTTTATTAGAAAGCTATATTCCTTAACTGAGCATTGCTTTATACAGCTAATACCTACAGTGAGTGTCCAAAGCATAGGCTTTGTGTTTGGAGAGATCTAAATATATTAGCCAATTTAATAAATATCAACAGCCAAAAAGCGTGGATCTCTCCCTGAAGGTAAAGAACACCCTCTTAATGAAAAAAACTTGCAATAATCTTGGATCCATCTCCAATTTAGACCTTGTATTTTCCCCTGTCATCAGTTTCAATTGCCTTTGCTATGAGCTCTCAGTTTCAATTTATAGAGCATTAGCCCTAGGGTCCTCATCAGCATCTTCAGGTCCACTGGGACATGCATTCCAAAACACTGAGCAGTTGGAAAAGAGTGGCAACAAAATCCTGTGTGACAAACAAAGCTGACCATTTGCTCAAGTAAAAGGGGGATAACCCCAATATTTGAGCACTAGTGCCAAGTGGATCCAAAACCATAGGGGCCAAAACAGCCTGAAGATGTTGACAGGGAGCATTCCCTAAGGAAGGATAGATATCCACTGTTTCATGCAGGCAGGCAGCCTACAAGCCAGGGAAGTCTAAACAAAGTGAAAACCAAAAGCACCAGAAGGAGACATCAAAATTATAGGTATGTAGAGATTCTATGCATTTGTGTAGCTGTTATTGCTACAACATGCCACATAAAGTGCAGACAGTATGTCAGCAACATGCATTACAATAGGAAACAAGTTAACATGACAAGAATCATGAGGGCCACTGCAAGCAAAGGTAATTAGATCTCAGCTGGCTTCTCTCTCCAAGAGACCTTCTTAAAACAAAGGTACAGGCCCATACATAAGCCCTTACTTTTCCTGCTTGATCTCTCACTCCTTGTTAATCTGTTTTCCAGTACAGCATACTGGCCCAAACACTTGAAGGAGCATTAGCAGCACGCTCCTTCTTGGCACTGACCACGTGTGGCAGCTGCATAGCTTTTAGTCAGTGAATTTTGCAGCTGGTCTGGTAGCAGTTGGCAAAAACCTACTGTCCAGATGGACATTAAATTTGCATTATTTATAATATATCACAAGCAAACAAACCTATATCAAAGTGACTTATAAGGACATTTATTTAGGGACTTGTTTCTGACAGTTCTGAAGCCACTTTCATCCAAGCAATGCTTAGATGCTGAATGCTTTATCCATAGGAAGAAGTTCCACAGTTCCTGATCACTGTTAACTCTTACATAACCCACACATATGGAAGGAGAACTGGTAAGCACAGTCCTTTTAACAGATTATTTACCTTCATAAACCCATTTACAATTATAGCACTTGTGTCCAAGAGCATAAATTGTGCAAGGATCTGGCCTGCTGAAGTTTTCCTACTTGCAATGTGAAAGAATGGAAAAGTATGAGGTCACAAGCTGAACTTTTCAAATGAAAAAGCAAACAGTCACCAGCGAGGTAAGCCACTAGGAGTGGCCAGTGCCTGATGTACTGTGTGACCTGGGTGCTATATCACAATGCAAATAGGTTTTCCTCCCATTTCCCAGTCTACTTTGACAATTCCCTCGTTCCACAGATGGTAAGCCCCACAATGTCCATCACTCTTCAGAATTCATAAAAAACAGTCGTTCTTTATATTGAAAGTCCTTTAGCTTTGCAAAGCTCACACAAAATGCCATAACGGAGAATGATCAGATATATCCTTTTTTTTTTAATAACCTTAACTGAGAAATAATATCTTTCACTTTGAAAATTATAGCCTTTAAAAAGGTCATCTTTATTTATATCTTCAGTTATTAGTACTTCAGGACTGTCAATGTACAACCCATTTTGCTAATATAGGCTTTAAAAATCAGAAGATTATTTTTTGTTCCTATAGAATGACAGAAAGTGAGGCTTCTTTAGGCCCAAGCAAAAGTACCAACCACTTCATCAGTTTGAGGCTAGCGTCAGGTCAGCCCATTGATACTGCTTAAGCCCCTTCTCAATATCAGCTGTGACTGAGTACGTCACTATTTGTATAAATTTTATTCTCTCCTCACACTGCTCAAGAGATTAAGCATACTAATAAGACTTACAAGCATGTGAACCAATCATGTAGAGTACATCACCACAAAACCCCATAGTATTTCAACAGTGTAAGCAGACTGCGCAGCTCATTGTGTTGTGGCAATCCAAGGTCACTTGCCTTACAAATTACTTATTCCTAGATTCCACATCATTAAACACCTGATTCTATTCACTGAAAACAGCATGAGCTTCACTGGGAGAAAAATTATTAAATCAGCCATAACAGTTTTGCTACAGAGTTGCTAGTCCAGTATAAATAGTTAGATTGCTGGTCAAGTCCAATAGGATACAGTTGAGCAACATATCTCGAGTGGTAGCTGTTAATCACAGTTACATAGCTATTTGATGGAAATGACAGTTCCAGTCTAAGGCATGCACTTCAGAGGCATGTGGTGCTAAAGGCAGTGTTGTCTGCGTTGTATTGCCACGGATTCTACAGCTTGCTCAACGCTGGGAGCCGCCACAGGAAAACACCCTGCAAGGCAGCACAGCACTCAGGGGTGGCATGAAAGGAGCAAACTAGCAACCAGGAGGAACATAAGTATCAGGTTTTCATTTATTTAGTTATCCTGGATATGAGAGAAAATAGCTATGAAGAATGGAACTAAAGTCACCATGAAACAGAGAAACTGATAGACTCCAGTATTAAATCACCACAGTATCCAGTTCAGCAAGATTACTACCTGCATTCAGCAACATCCAGTGCCAAAGTGGTGCTAGATTCAAGTCAACTCCTTTGTTGAAGTTGTCACCGCTTTCTTCTACAAATGTTTCAACCTTGGTGAGTCAGGTGCCAAAGTCCTTTTGATCAATTAGAGCAAATATATGTGAGTGAGGACATTTTCCAAAGTGATTTAGCACCAGCTGGCTTTCTACTGCTGTATTTAGGATGTACATAGACCTGTGTTTCAAACCACTGTGCCAGTGGAGCAGTTTACAATGCTTTGGTCCTCTCTACTTGTTCTTACTCTCTCATTGCCCCCTCCACTATACCAGCAGAACTGCTATGGAGGTGCCTCTGTTAATAAAAGTCATCTGGGTTAACTTTGTTTCAAGTATACACCTTTCTGAGCAAGCCCATTTTGTGGTGATGTATTTGGAGATGGTCTCTTCAGCAGCTTTGATGGCAAGGGTGGCCTTAAACACTGGGCTGGGAAGGCTAGTGGCAGCAACCTCTAGCCAGCGTATCAAGTTAGAGAAAGGGACATCAAACTAAGCTAAAGTAGTCACCCTGAAGTTTGCAAAAACTAATCTGAAATGACACCCATTGTAAAGTCAGTGAAACACCTATACTTAATTGGCTTTGGGCTTGTCTAGTCTACCACAGACAAAACACAATTATTAACTCATGAATCATATGTGCAAAAGAATAGTCTCTAGTCTGCAAACAGAAGTGATCTACTTAATTTTCTGCATCTGAGTAGTACCATAGAAGACTTAAGCATATAATGTTCACACCACTCAATCCTATCTTCAGTTATATGCTGCATTACAGTGTTGTGGATTGGGTTCCCGTACCCCACCCCCCCCCAAAATAATAGAAGAAATCTCAAAGACAAAGCTTCTCTTCCAGTAAACAGTCAGGTCTTTTTCTTGTAATTAATATCATATTGTTGGTAGAGATTTTAAAGAACACTGGTTTCTGTTTCTCAATTCAATTATACTATTATTCTAATACTGAATACAAATCCCAGAAGATATTTAGCTTGCAACAGTTATTTCTGTCTTCTTGTTACTGAACTGTGCAGTAACAGAAAAAGAACCTTAAAAATGCTTAATATTTCTGGTTATTGTGCAGGGAAGAATGCAACAGTGGCTTGGTGCTAAGCTTCTAGTTGGAAAAATCATGCTATAAATATGTGTATTGAAAAGCACAGCTTAAACTAGTCACAGTAGCACAAAGGAAGAACCAAGGAGATTTTAAGAAACTATTAAAACTATATGTCCCAAATTAAGAATTTGCATCAGGTTCCTGACCCTTCCAAGACAGTTAAGTGTCTGAGCCAAAACAAAGCCTACTGTAGACAACAGGAGTGTTACTTCTCCAACCTAAGTGGCTTTGTATCAGGCCTCAAATCACAAAAGACTCAAGCCAGCTTCCTCCTAAAGCAAATCTTTGGCTTCATATTTAGAAGTGCATCGCAGACTAATGTGAGTCAAGACAAATGTCTCAAAAAAGACCTCATCTCCTGTTCCAACATTACTGGGAAACTCCTGCGAAAATACATTGCTGTTGTGGGTGATGTGCAACAGTGCTGAAGTTAAGACTGCCGCCTCATGCTATAAAACTGTAATGTTTCTTTATAAAATGATATTTTTTTTTTCAAACTTTAGTGTATGGCACCATATTGAGCAAGAGCAATTGGAAAACTGGTCAGAAATTTTAATTGTATAGGTGGAATTGTGACTAAAGGTATGGGACAAGCAAAGCACAAAAGGAGGAAATTAGCAAGCCCTGAAGTCAAGTGTAGTCTCAAAAAACAGTTACTTCATGATCCTGAAGGAAAAGAAAAATCTTCTTCAGGTGGTAGCTGAGACCCCATTTGTATAGCTATATACAAGGAAGCTGCTTCCTGTTGTTCACCAACATCTTTGTTCTGGAAAGCAGGACTTGTGCTTATCTCTGAAAGGATATTATATCAATATCGCTTTTTTTTTTTCCAGAGTATTTTTTCTCTCTGCCCTTTCAATGGAAGAGTTTTATGGAAGTGATTAAGTGTTCGTTGTCACTTCGAAGGCACTGACTATTGATGTTCTCTGTACGGTGCTGAGAAGGGGGAGGGAGTAGCATATTATACCCAACTCCCCCTATAAACTATGTAATTTGAATACAAATAAAATAATGTAAGATCTTAAGTAGTACTGGATGCTCCTTAGTAATATAAAAGTTAGTACCTCAGAACATAAGTTTATTACATTTGAGACATTTCTTGGAACTTGCATCTATGCACAAAAATTATTTTGTGCGCAAACAACCCAAGCATTTGGCATGACATTGAACTGTTCTGAGATCACAAGATGAGATCTTCAGCCAGTAATAAAATGCATCAACTCCATAAGCTTTGACAGTTTGTATAAATGGAGGAGTACATGGTTTCTCAATTGGAGTAACAAAATTATACTGGATGACCATAGTTACATTGTCTTTTGCTTCAAAATTGAACAGGAAGCAGAGTTTCTGCATAAGAATGCCCTTACTGTAAATGCATTGATTGTCACTTTCTTAACACATGTTTTACATTTGGCACAGCAACAATACAAAAGTGTTTGCAAATTGGATCAGAGCCAACAGATGGCTCCTCCAAGCCATCAGTCTCGGAATCCTACCCAGTTCCCACTCCTTCCCAGAAAAAGCCTGGGAAAACAGATTGGGAAGATTCATAAGTACACACGCATGACTTATATGTGTCTGTGTGTATGCATGTGCATATATAGACACACATGTAAGTCTATATGTGTATAAACATGTACACAGTGTGTTCTACGCATTCAATAGACAGTGCTTAGATGCAAAATGTTATCCGGACTCTTCAGCTATCTAAGGCCTTCCTAAAAACAAAGTTTATGCAAAGAACTTATTCTCTGTTCAGTGGAGATATTTCAAAAGTGAATGCTATTTTGGGAAGGGCTATAACTAAGACATCTGTAACTAGATATTCCAGTTTCTTCCAATAGGGTATTCCACATTTAGAGACCAGTTTCTCTGTTCCACACCTTGGCTGAAGGCCTGCCACAGCAGGGACTGCCATACCAGCTATGCCTAGATAGAGCTGGGGGTAGCTGTTGAGCCCGTCTTTAAAGGAGGTCAGAAATAGGCATTTCAGAGATGCATGGTAAAAGGAGAGGTCAAATGCTGCAAGTACTATTTTGGAGCTGGTGACTGCCACTTCCCATATTTTTGAAAGGAATTCCTCTCTCTGGCATTGCCTTGGGGAAGTTTCCTCATCTTGATAGAAAAGAGCAGCTTTTATTCTTCAAAAATTGCTCTAGTTAAGTTGCCCTTTGTTTGTGCTCATCACCGTAACTGTTAATACTAGAAATTGAGAAGAAAAGCTGGTGCCTGTAAGGTAAATATTTTAAGACATAGCTTTTTGAGATGACTAGTTGCATATTTCCAGCTGGACCCCATTTCTCTCCTAAATGCCATCAATAAAACCAAGACCTGTTCTATATATCTGATTCTTGCTAGAGAAATGTAAATATGGCTCTCTTGAAATAGTTCCTTGATTATTTCTTTTTATATCACTTTGATATTTACAAAGCTCAACAGCATATGTACTGCAGGTAACTTTTACATACAAAAATCACATTAACTCCAGAAAAGCAACAACATACAAGTAAGGTTAGAAATAGCAGAATATTAAAGGTTTGCATTCAAGATCAGTAATTTTTAACCTTACAAAGGCCCACCAGATGCCAGACTTTTGCTTCTGTAACTTAAGTCTCCAAGAATCCCAGTTTGAGCTAAAGGTCTTGCAAGAAGGCCCTTCAAAAGCAATAACCATGTGCCTTTCCCTACCTGTTTTCTCAGGCAGGGAGAGGGCACATGATACCACCTTGCTTAGGATTTGAGGTTTGTGCAAGTTACCCTTCCTCCTAAGGGCACCACTTAGAACCACAGCTTTCCTACTCCAAGACAGGCTCTGGGGTATTGCCCTACTGATACAGTTCATCAGCAAAGGCCCACACCTGGAAGTATTTGTGCCAGAAACCACACAGCTCAAGCTCCTGAGATTTGTAACAGGAAAAAAAATATTCTGATGAGCTCAGGAATGCAGCACAAAGTGCAGCCATTTTTCCACAGCCAAAAAGGGGTCCACAGACATGCCAGAATACATGCAGTGATAATCAACCAGTAAAGAAACCAGAGGAAGTGCCACCTGACCCATTCCAAATACAGATGTAGAGCCAACATATGACAAGGAAGCCACTTCATCAGACAGGCTCTCACTTCAGTAGGAAGAAAGATTTCAGATTCAAAATTCAGAACATAGAAGTATTTTTTTATTTTACAGAAGACATTAGGCTATGGCTAACACAGTAGCTTATTGGAAAACAAGATCAGAGCTTTGTTATCCAAAAGATATCTTTCAACAGGGAAGTCTGTGGAATAAGAAACTGAACAACCCATTCAGGTTTTGTGGACCCTTCAAAGGTGACTGCTAAATGAAACTTAACACAAAGTAAAATACTGGAAAAAAATATTGTTTTCCTACCACACGTATGATTGAGAAGGCTTTCCATTAGACACACATTTTCTAGCAAAAGTCATCACTAATCACCTTAGTAATACAGAAGGAAGCAGTTATTTAGTCATCTCCAGCAGTTTGGAATTAGCCTTGCCAAGGCAAGGACCCAAAGAAGGTTTTGTTTCAGTTCTCAACCTTGACACAGATTTCTTGCATGGCCTTTAGGAAATGTTCTAGTTACAACTGGGAATTAATTATAGCTGGAAATTTTCTCATTGAATGGATTTTCATTGGAAAAATACTGATTCATAAAAACAATTTTCATGAAACATTATTGCATGTTCAACAAAGTTCTGCTGTAACAGTGGCCACTTTCCTGCCAGCTCACCTGGCAAGAATAGGATCTTCAGATTCATAGTTTTACTATGGGGACACATTTATGTAAAGAGATTTCATAGGATGTCTCCTGGGAGTTGAGGGCAGCTGTATGCTCCATTTCAGTAACAACAGAAAAACATTTTCAGGGCTTTCAAGAAAGTTAATTTCTAGAAGTCCCTTTCTGTAGCAAGTTTCAGAATTTCTACATTTTTCTCCCAACCAGAATAACTTTCTGAAGCTTCCTGAAGTTCATGTGGATTTTTCCATAGAACAAAAGCTCTGAATTCCCACTAACTCTCCCTTCAGTCTTTTTGGGACATGCTTAGTTGGGCATAGCTTGTGTCCCATTCATACTGCAATGACTCCACATCAACACAGGACTCCATGTGTCCATGAACAAGGGCGCAATGACCCAGGATAGCAGGTGGCTTGAACTGAGACAGCCTTTCTCCACCTTGGTCATTATAGCAGAAATATTGAATAGAGACCTTGGTGTTTCAGCTCACCCTCTGTCATATGGCAGTTATCACTTTCTCTTCTCCCTCCCTCAGTTCTGCCTGACTTCATGATTGTAAGGATCAACAGCAAAGTAAATGGGGTGGGAGGGGGGAAGACCTGTCAATTATTATTTTTAAGTAGAAATACATCTTAGAATTGTTGCCAAATGGAGCCACACAGGGGGACAATGTTTAGAACACAAGAACAGATCCCCAGGTTGTTAGAGATCTTTTGAAATCATTGGCCCTGCCCTGTGCTGCCTATAATGTACATGAGCAACATAAGCAGACAGAAAGAATCAAAACTATGTGTAAATTAAAACAGTTGATATATTTTAGCACAGTTAAGGCAAGGAACACAAGAATTCAAAAAGATTTGGATCTATTCTCTAACTAGCCAGAAAAATAAAGATAAAATATGAAATACTGTCTTGTTATTTTAAAAATTATACAACAGAATTAAGACTCAAGAAAGGAACACCATAGAACTCCACAATTTAATTGCTATGGCAACTTGCAAAGCCATTTTACAGAGTGGTTCTAGCAGTTCTCTCATACTATTACAACAAATATGCCGAACACCAAAATTTAAAGAGAAATGGTCATTTAATGTTTTATTAACACATTTAAGAGTGTTATCACATGCAGTGTGAATTTTATAATATATCTGCATCACATTGTAGCACTTGAAACTATTCATTTAGGGATATGGGACGGAGAGAGGACCTCCTAGGTTACAAGTCTGATCTATGGCTGATTTAACCTCATCCCACTCAAATTTATCAAGTTCTGAATTAAAACTAGCAGGGTTTTCTTATTCTTGCTACTTTAACAATGTCATTCTAAAGCCTCACTCTAATGATGGTTTGGAGCCTCCTACCAAGTTCCTGACAGAACTTATAACCATATTATGTCTTTTTGCCAACATTGTCTTTCAGTTTAAATAACTTTTCCTGCTCTGGTATTTATTCCATCACTAGTTCCTCCATATAGGAAGCTATCACATTCTCTCTTAGTTTTCACTTTGCTATGCTAAACAAGCCATAAATAACAACATGCAAGTATATAAACACACACACACACAATATATATACTATAAACACACACAAATATATTTAACAAATATAAGTGTATATACACACACATATGTACATAACTATGAAGGGATTGTTTTAGACCAGATTATATAGCTATAAAAAAAAAGTGAATCGTCAAATGAGAAAAATATAGTTTTATAGACTATTTTCATTGCTTGCCTTGAGATAAAGGTCAATCAGTTGTGTCAAAATGGTATATGGATATGCATAAAAATGAGATGCTTACAGGTATAACTGTCATAGGAATAATTCAAACAAGTTTGGGACAGGCAATTATGTCTAGTAGTAGCTAGAATTCAAAGTACTTCAGGAGAAGGTGATCGCAGTGAAAGTTTAAGACCTATAAATTCTGTTCATGCCCTGAAAACTAAGGATGCCTTTCCTTTGTGCCCTTCCCCACTTAAATGGAACAGTTCTCATGGTCACCAAACAGCCTCAAATTTTTCTGACTCAAGTTGTTCAGTACCTTGTAGCAGAATTCCATGGGTTAACTATAAATTTGCTCTAACAGACTTTAAGAGCATCACTTAACACTAAATGGATTCCTTTTCATATGAGAAATGGGAAACAAGACCTTCTACTCTACCTTCTCAAGCTATCCTAGTCATTATTTCTTTTCAGACTACTATGGACTTTCTTATTCATCCACATTTGAAACTAAGCACAGTATTTTCAACCTCCTCTCCTATGAAAAAAATTGTGGTTTCTATTTTGTCACCAAACACACTGATTTTCTCTTGCAAAATGGTAACCAGATCACAGCGATTCAAGTAAATATATGTCTTAGTTTTCTACAATGGCATTTTAACCATCCCATACTATTCTCCAACTCTGTGCAATCTAACATTTTCTTTATTCTTTAAGATACAGTCCGACAATGAGCAAACTTTCATCTCAGCTCACTTTTGAAATTTATTCTAGGAGGCAACTCGACTGACTTCCAAGAATGTCTCAGGCTTATTCAAAGATGGAGGTTTGCTGCATTGTCACCCATGAAAAGCATAGCTAGCTGTTGCTATTGGCATGAAAAAGTCAATATTCTTCAGCCAATCACAGTGAAAATGAACAGCAGAGCGATTCCCTTAACAGGTATTCAATTCAGTGGGTTCTGCTGAACTAGACAGTTTTGTCACTTGATGTTTAATACATTGGGTATTACACCAGAGTTCTCATTACTTAGAAGGATATTAGAAAAATATGGCCAATGAAACTACAATGCACATCACTTGCAGTGTAGGATATATGTTTGTCTTTACCTTCCTCCTCCCAGCAAATAAAAACAGAACTCAGATTTGCTTTTGTGGGGAGGTCAAGAAAAATCAGATTTTGCTTGTGATGAGTAGATGATCAAAGTGGCAGAGCTTAACACATGCCTTCCATGGGCACTGACTTACCATACCAAAATTAGGAAGTTGCAGCTTTAAACTGAATTGCCAGCTCTTGTGCACACTTACTGAAAACTCATTTTGAGGTGATTTATCTAATAAGTGTCTCCTTAAGAGCAGCATTAGTACTGTTTTATCATCATACCATGTTCTTAGTAGGTTGTTGATTACACAAATGACTCAAAAATTGGCCATATCACTGTCTTCACATGATGATGAAATCATTCATGCTACAAGCTCTGATTTTTCTAGCTTCTTTCATACAGGATTATCCAGCTCGCTGTTTTTAAAGACAAGTCACTATGAATTGATTTACCATGTGCACAAACAGCTGAGTTGGAATGGAGGAAGGGAGAGTGAAATGGTTGGAACAACCAGCTGGTTGGAATGAGAGTATAATTACCAATTTGAGCCACAGCATTGCTGCTACCTGTTAGCTTAAGCAGTTTGTAGAATTACAAAGTTAGTTTGCAAGCTGAAGATGTTTTTAAGTACTTTGAGAAGCCACTGTAGCCTTGCTCAAACAGACATAACATTAACAGCCTGACTATATGCCTTGGAAGAATGAATGTCCTTCTGGCAGTCGTTGCTGGCAAATAGAAAACCTGTCTATCTGATAACTCTTACCCAGTTATCTAATATCTCTGACACGATAATTATCCAGAACCAAGGTCCAGGTTTCAGTGCACAACCAGGGATTCTAATTCATATACTCAGACTGATAAACTGGCATGAATCCCATCAGCCCCACTGCCAAGGTTACCTTAGTGAAGCCTACTTCATCATGAGCAGTTCACTGTGTTCCATTCAATAACTTAAGTTATACCAGCATCTTCTTACTCAGAAATCAAACATTAAAAAGTGAAAAGCTCTCAAGTCCACAATTTAAATGGCCACATGATTTAAAATGTCATGGGCTTTGAACTCTCGATGACTGCAAAATGTGCATGATCTGAAGAATAACGCTAATGCAAACCTAATGTTGCCCTTGCACTGTTCCTTGAGGAATTCAATGTGAAATAGTCCAAGAATAAAGAGCTACATTTTAATGTCATTAAAAATTAAGCATCATAACAGAACCAACAGCAAAACAGCATTAACTGGAGGCAGCATTTCTGAGCATATGATGAAGTAATAGTTTTCAGAAGGAGGTATGTTTGAATGTTTTTATGCATACCCATATGCTTTATATTTATATATACACAAAAACAAAAGTTCAACTTGTATTATACCACATATTTCATTATATTACAAATTTCAAAGAATACAACCTTACTTAAGAAAATATAGGAAAGCTTTATCATGCTTTATCTTTAAATTGCATCAGATAAGCATATATTTACTACTGGTAGTCATTAAAACACAGTATAACTGCCTCAGTAATGGCATCCTTAGGGAAGGGATAAGGCTTGCATTAGTCAAGAAGTACTATTCCAAATAGCTTATTAAAAACTGAGAATATACCTTATTTTCCTGGTTAAATTACAGCTAAAAGTTACATAAAAATAGGATCCTGTAATAAGAAAAATCAGAAAAAAAACAAAAACAAAAAACCAAAACATTGCAAACATTACGTTTTTAAGAAATGTCACAAGAATCCCTGGAACAGTTGTCCTAGACTTAGAGAATTCCTGTCTCAACTATGTAGTAGCTTTTATTCATTGACTTTGAGGGCACTGATTCACTAGTATATTCTAAAGAACTGAGGGTTGCATTTTAAAAGTAATTTAGAAACAGTTATGAAAATTTTAAAATTACAGTGACTGCCATGGGGAAAAAAAAAAAAAAGAACTTTGCAAACTCACCATGTACTATCCAACACACCAGAGCTGTTGTCTGTTTCATTTGGAGAAACTGTTTCAGTGTGTTTCAGCTGCTACTATGTGGTAGCTGTTTAAAAAAATTAACAGAAAAGATTTAATGTGACCACTTTATAACACAACATTGAAGTTTAGATAGAAGTAAACTTTATATTTACTTCTAATATACACAACATGCACAATACCATAAGTCAATATAAGTTTTACTGTTTACTTCAGCAAAATCAGAGTTAAAAGTCAGCCCCTGAAACACAGAGCACTAAACCATTTTAAGTTGATAGTGAGAAAAGGAGCTAGGAAAGCTTATTTTTTTCTTTCAAGCCAAATGCTTAAAACCTTTGGATACCTCTGAAAATTCTTGTTGTATTTTAAATAAAGTGATTCACTAAGACATAAAGAGCCTAGAATTGTTGGGAAACAGGTAGGACTTGGTCCACTGCACTCAGCATAAGCAGACAAGAGGCTTTTTCTAAAAGCAGGAAGTCTTTGCTTCTCACATGCTGCAGCCTTCCATATTTTGCCACCAGGTGGCAAGATGAGAACAAAAGGAACAATGCTAAGTCCGTGCGATTCACACATTAGTAGCCAGCTGCCATCCTCTAACGTAGCCATGAAAAAAGCAACAGCTCCTTAAATGCTGAGACTCCAGAATAATGACGCACTACATTTTCTGGATTTGCAAAATGTTGAGAAGCTGAAAGTAATTAGAGTTCCAGATAGCTCTATAAACGAATTTATAAAATGAATGGCAAAGCAGGCAAGGGTTTTGTATTGCAGTCTGTGGTGCAATTGAAGTTATATGCTACTCTGTCTTCCTACGCACCCTAGTAAGTACTCAGCGCTACTTAGTTCTAGAAAAAACTACAATGAATGAGCAAAATGAAAAGGAGCAGCCCCTGACTGTCATGATCTTGGTGAAGTCTAACATTTAAAAATAACCCTAAATCTGATCCAACATTCATTTGCAGAGTTAAATGAAGTAAATTCAATTACACAAATGACACAACAAGGACCAGTAAATGCAAACACGTGACAAAACTGAAGCCAAAGTTTGAGGCAAAGAAAATAATTATCAGTGAGTCTTTGCTGAGCTTCTCTAATTCTAAATGCTTGCTCGTAGAATGTGGAATTTGACATGAAATCCACATCCATGGGTTGGGATGGGGTCCGGTTTTAAGTGAAACACAAGAAAGGACTCATTGTAATTGTAGAGGAGAGTGTATTTTTTAAAAAAAAGAAAAATCTCTTGTTACTGGAAATTTTTAAGGTATTTTCCATCAAGAATAATTTGGCATAATTATTTCAACAAAAAATTCTGTAATACAGTTTCTGGTCTAGAGGGCTATCTCTGCACCTATTCCTCCACTTCCCAGAACCATGCAATGTAGAGTATCAAAAGACTCACTCAAAGATCTCTGCTACCAGTATTGTTCTGTGAGATACAACTAATTGAGGTCACCAAACAAAAAAAAGCCTTTACAAGTTCTCTTGTTTCTCAGATGTTTTTATCAAACCTTACCTGCAAACAGGATGGAAGAACAAAAAGAGAGTAAATAGATGCACCTCCCTCCAAAGAGATGCTGCAGGGCTACTAGCAATATCTTTACTGAAGTGACATAGCATGTTAAGAAACACCACTTTCAAGTAGAGACCCAGGTCTGATCTCACTTTACAAACCTGTAAAGCAGAAGTCATTTGAGTTGCACTACTGCAACACCAGAATCAGGTCTACAATGACAATTGCCATCACAATGCATGATGTGTGGATGAGACAAACATCTACAAAAGAAAAGAAAGAGGAATCAGCAGAGAAAAATCTGAAGAACCATTAAAATGAGTAACAATAAAAGGAGTGTCTAAACACAAGATTTATTATAACCAAGTTTTCTCACTATAATTCAGAGCTAAAATAAGCTGGGCATATATTTTTCTTCTGCTGCTGCTGCTTCAGAAAAACTTCATTTCTGTGGTTCAGGCTAGATGCACTACCCTCACAGGCCATAGTATTAAAAGTAACCAGCATGTAGAATATGAACACAACTGGCATTCCTCTTGCTCCTTAAACCCATGATTTCTTCTGCAATGCTGAACCATTGTTTGCAGTGCTATGTAGTAAACAATTTGCTATGACAACAGCAAATAAAGGCTCATGTTTAATTCAGACATCATCATTACATTATTTCCTTTGACCTCTGTGAATCTTCTCCAACTCTTGGTCTAATCAGGAAGTGCAGGGCTGTGCCCAGTGCTTTTCAGCTGTTTCTTCCTCACTCCACAAACCTCAAGATTAGTAATCACAGTAATAGGTATGGTTGGCAAAGCTGGGTGCATCTCATCCTGTGCTGATAAGATACAAATGAGAAACAAATAAACTTCCTGAAGGAAAAGGAAAGATGGTATATTGTGTGGAATAAACAGTGAGCCTTTCCACAAAGTTTTCCACTTTAGGCCATATTAGCCCTGCAAGTACTACCACAAACACAGAGAGTTCAATATCAATATACAGTAAAATTTCAAGCAAAATCAAGCACCATAGGAAAATGAGTGTTTGCTCTTGTACACATATGGTAGAAAATAAAACTCTGCAGCACTTTGCCATGTTCTCAGGCAACCTATCATGCAATGGAGCCACACTCCAGAAATTGCTTTTATGACCAGATTTCACTGGGAGGGTCATCATGAGGTGAGGACTTTCCATCCTCTCCAGCTCAGACATAAAAGTGCCAGATTGTACCCATCTCTGCTTGAATAAAATTGAAACATTAGTCTAATTTTGTTTCCTAAACATTCATGAAACAGCACAAAACACTTCTTTCTGCAAGACAGCTGAAAGTTTAGGCTTGTGGTTATGGCTCCTCCAGAACACTGTGTATGCATTATGGCACTTGTTCCTATTTAGAAAATTATTATTTACCCCACTGACCTAGCATGTAAAGCTATATATAAATCAAGATTTTATCTTTTTTTAAATTCAGTACATTGTTACCATATACTCTACTGAAAATTTTTAGACTTCAAAGCCTATGAAGTCAGTGAAACAGTGATGACTTTCAACCAGCCACAGAATGAATAGTGACTTGCATGGCACTGCTCATCCTGCAGTGCTCTACAAAAGCATGAGTGCTGTTAGCTCCAGCTGAAGTCAAGAGGAACTGAGGACATTTCTCACCTTCCATACCTGAGCTTGGTATTTTCAAAGACAGCTCTGCGGTGGCAGATGTGAAGATGCAGACAGCATGTATGTAACAAGCTGCATAACAGCAACAATTGAACCATTTGCCACAACAGTGACATTTTAATCTTAAATCAGTATTAAGATGAAAGATTCAGATGAAATTACTCCAATCTACAGGTGTTCCATGGACAGGGAATAGCTTAGGACAGAAAGACAGATTGCTTGCATAAACATGCATTGCAGCTCTAAAGAACACTTCATAAGGAGAAAAAAATGCTGCTTTCCTTTGGAAACATTTAGATTTAAAGCACCAATATCCTTCTCTAAATATAAAATGTTATTGATTATTTTATTATAACCAGAGAGGATATTCTAGAATGGCACAAATATGATGTCCTGCTCCAACCTAACTGACCTGCATGATCTTTCAAATTCAGACGGATGGAGACAACTGAAAAACTGTTTCATTTTTCCACCCACAAATACTCAAATTTGTGTCTCAGTCTCTTAGGTCATGGCCATTGTTTATAGATATTTAGCAATACTCTAATTTATCAGCAAAAGTGATGAAAACAGGGAATTTTGTAAGTAGAAGGAATTATTTGCAGACAATTTAAGAACCAAACATTTATTGAGGAAATTTTAATCAAAAGAAATTAAGGTGATCAAGTCAAAAAAGGAAACACCTCATGCAACCTAAACATTCAGTCAAAAATATCAGCTCAGAATCTGAGTTGTCAAAAGTATGCAATCACTTATGTGCAAAATACATACCACAAACAAATGTCCACAGCTATTTGATTAATAGCTCTGAATAAAGAGAAAATAATAAATTTCTCACAACGTGAGAAGAGAGGGAAAATCTAAATTGCTTGCTCCAAATTGCAACTTTGCCAACTTTCATTCAGCAGAATTTGGGAAGTCCTAACTGCTCACTACAAATTTAATAGAGTCCTTTTCAGTGAAAATGAAAGATGCTGTTATAAAACTTTTAAAGCTGGAGTCATACCATGCTGCAACAGAGAATAGTTTCTCCCTGATGTGTTCTCAGGGAGAGGTCCCATAGCAGATCAATCTCATCTGAACTGTACCTGCTGCTGCACCACACTTTCTCCATCCTAAGGAACATACACACTCTGCTCTAATGGAGAAGCACTTCAGAGAAAATTAGCCACGAGAAGAGTGACTAATCTTGAGCAGAATAAACTCAGGCCCTAATCATACAAAGGCCAGGACCACTGTCAGGAAAGGGTAAAATCATGGAAATAGAACCACAGTACTATATCAACTTAAGCTGTTATATATTGTTATGGAACCACATCCTGTAGTAGAAGCTGCAAAAGCAGAAGCAATTTTTGTGACCTGAGCTCTGACAATGCAACTTGACAGAAAACCACACAGGCCAGGGTACTGGAAAAAGTACTGGAGCAGTTAACAGCATGCACTTGGAGTGGGTGTAATAGGTTACTTTATTTTTCTTTGTATATTTGATTAAGCTAGGGAATAAAAGGGTAAAAGCTAGGCTCTGTTTCTTTTACTGAAAAGGTTGAAAAGCTCAAGTGTTCAGGAGATCACAGCAACAAATTATGCTCCTGGTCAGGTTAGTTTTAGAATGGGTTAACAGCAAATACAGATATCCACAGTGCAAGTAAACTAAAAGACTACTGAAACTAGTATAAAAGCTGCAAATGGGACAATTTCTATGCATGAAATAAAGCTTCAGAAAATCCAGCACTATTAGAAGGGACCAGCACTTTAACAAATTGTATTATTAGAAATTTAAGAGTCATACATCACAAATATAATACACTGAAAAAGCTCCTTTGCTCTTCCCCCCCACCTTAGTTTCATTCCTTCTGAGAACTCAACTATTCTGCAAGTTACTTCTAGAATAAGGTGGTCTGACACAAAATGCACCCAGCCCTTTAACTTAGGGTGATATAATTCCTGAGATCAGCTGAGTGGTAACAGCTATGGCAACACTCAAAGTCTCCCTGTAAGCTGTTCATATAAATCACGCTGCTTTTCACTCACTTCATCATCCAAAGCTGTCAAAAGCACATACCAGCCTTTGTTCATCTGTGTTACCTTGTCTGGCAGTTGAAAACCATTAACACATGGAGATGAAAACCATAAAGTACATGAAGCTGCATAACATTGTTAAAGACAGTACTTTTCTAAAAAGGTATGATTTCACTGAGGCTTATTTGTCCTGACATATTTTCCTCAATGAATTTTGAATTCTGAAATAAAACTTAGATTTCATAACTTAGATCCATTTACAATCATATCTTTCAAATGTTTCTGATGCTTTTTCATGTCTTAATTTTGAAGTAATCATATCATGCTATATGAAAAGTGTCTGAGTTAGAGTATGCTAGGAAATAAAGCTCCTCAGTTAATGCTAGTTAAGCACTCAAGATTATTCCCAAGCTTTAAAAATCTTGGTCTACAAATTTGTCAAGAAAACCTCATTTTTTGTGGCTTGTTCCACAGTGGCTGAATTTCCACAACAATAAGGAATTACAGTGCACTGGATGAAGTACATCATCACACTGGACCAGCCTGTGTAGTGAATTCTGATGGTTCTGCTGTGGGGTACACTATCTTTACTGGATATTGAGAAATGTTGGCAGGTTTTGCTATGTGACAAGGACTAGTTCCACTTGGTGTTCGTTTGGTCTGCTGAATGTTTGCTAAGAAAGAGTTCAAAAGAAGAAGGGATATATTTAACATCAAAATACACATAGCAAGTAAATCAACAAATAAAATTAAACATTCACAACCAAACCAGACTAAAGCCATCTACAGTCTTAATACTAAAAAGCATAAGAGTCAGGTATTCAAAGGGAAAAGTCAGCAGAAATTCCCAGTGTGCTGCATATTGTAGCTAAAATTTTAGTCCTGCTGGAATCAGTGGCAAAATTACCTGCAGATTCAATGAGTCTAAAGTTTACCACACAGATGAAAACAGCAATCTTTAACAACATTTCAACAGAAAATGCAAGTTGGGTCATTGTATCCTTGCTAATACTGCATTGAGGTTGTCTTATTCACTGTAATCCCTCTCTAGTTTAGTGGGCTACTAAACACAGGATTATTTGTAATGGATTTTTGTTCATCAGTACATTCCATAACATCCCCTGCAATAGCTAAATGACAGCAACACAGCATAGATTCTCCAAAACAAAGCTATATTCTTAATACACTGAAATATATATATTCTTATATGTAATTCTAGGCAAATGAGATTTTTGAAAGAACTTCAGGTCAAACAGAGCTTACTTCCAGATATTCACACAGGATTCGAAGCTTAATTTTTAGACAGCAACTTGAATTTGCTGTGCAGCAGGGAAATCGGCACTGCTACATAAACTGTAAATAAAGAAGGGTCAAAAACCTCTCCAAAAACATGGATTTAATGTACTGACTGACAATTTTACATGCCACAAAGTAAATAATCAAATAAGCCTATTTGAAGTAGGCAAAACACATGAACACATTCTGGCTTTAGATAGCCAGAATAAATGATAAATTTCTTACAAATCTGTTACATGAACTCTTCCTGGCCACTGACTGCAATTCCAAGACATGAAACTAATTATTGTTAGTAAAGTCGTTCTATTCATGGCAGAAATAACAAAAATGTCCTTTTAATATACATACATTTTCATTTTGTTAACTTAGTGATGTCCATTTCCTTCTGACGTATAACTGTTAATAAGAAACGTCAAAGTTTTCTTTCAGATTTAATTTGCCTCCCTATTTATCTCCTTCACTCCCTTTCTCTTCCTCTCATCTGAAAAAAAACCCAAAATAGAAAATACTAAAGACGTAAGTTACTTACAAGAAGAAAGTTCATTGTAGGAAAAATAGGTACACAATATTTCAATTCTGTTGACTGCCTCAGTCACTGGTGAGAGTACCATTCTATAGACCGATCTGGAAAAAATGAGGGAAAAAGAGGGACTGGGAGTCAGGAAATTTAAACGCTCTTGACTGCTGACACACTTTGCTAATATATCTTGAGCAGGTCAGTTAACTTCACTGTGTGTATTTCTAAAAGGATATATTAATTGTATCCATCTTTGAGTAATATTTTCCTTTCATGCCTTCAAGGCCATTCCAAATAGGACTATGCTCTTATTTGTTACTAAAGCCAAAAGAACATCAGATAGGGCCAGATAAATCCCAATATTCTATGGCAATATGTGACACCCTTCCCTAATTAAACCATCGGAACAGAGCACAGTCATTAACCTGGAATGATTCCAGATTCACACTGTTCATTTGTGCTTCCACAAACACAGCAAGTTAGGATTATTTAATTTCATATACTTCACCAACTCAATACAGCAAAGTTTTTCAATGCTGAGATTTAAAATACATATGTTTAAGAGATATGATTACACATGTGTACATCTTATAAAATAATATGGAAATTGCTTCCCCTCTTCCAAAAGTATCCAGTGCCTTTCATTAACGCACACAGTGCTTACAGTCCTCTGGAGTGATTCCAACTAGTGCCATCCCAGCAGTCTTCTTTCCATGGTCATGGGCCAATTCTTTAAAGCATGCCTCTGCTGATTGAGGACAGACATACAAGAAGTATTCTTAAGAACATAGTATTAAATATATTCAGTCTTCATGAAAAGTCAGTGTATTGTTGTCTTATCTTTAAAGCTTTCCACAACACAAGTTAGTTCAATTTTCACATTGTGAGGAAAAGCAATCATCCACAGATCCTTCAAACCACTTGTACTGCTGCCTTGGGTAGCACTTGCTCTTTCTCTTTGTGTAGTCAAGTCTTGAGTGTCCATAGTTGCACTGCACCTCACTACATATGAGCTGGCTCCAATACCTATAATCATCAGAAAAACAGATTTATCAGAACAAAAATCCTCACTTCTACATGTTCTTTCATATTTGTAAAAGCAAGATCAGGTTCTAGTTTTTCACCTTTGGGTATGCCATCTGATTCAGTGTCCTGGTTTCAGCTGGGATAGTTAATTTTCCTCCTAGTAGCTGGTATAGTGTTATGTTTTAGATTTAGTATGAGGATAATGTTGATAACATACTGATGTTTCAGTTGTTGTTAAGTAGTGTTTAGACTAAGTCAAGGATTTTCAGCTTCTCATGCCTAGCCAGCAAGAAGGCTGGAGGGGCACAAGAAGTTGGGAGGGAACACAGCCAGGGCAGCTGACCCAAACTGGCCAAAGGGATATTCCATACCATGTGTCATCACAGCCAGTATATAAACTGAGGGGAGCTGGCTTGAGGGGTAATCACTGCTCGGAAACTAATTGGGCATTGGTCTGAGAGTGGTGAGCAATTGCACTGTGTATCACTTGTTTTGTATATTCCAATCCTTTTATTATTATTGTCATTTTATTGTTATTATCTTTATTAGTTTATTCCTTTTTGTCCTACCAAACTGTTCTTATTTCAACCCATGAGTTTTACTTTTTCCCCAACTCTCTCCCCCATCTTACTGGATGGGTGGGCAAGCAGCTGTGTGGTGCTTAGTTGCTGGCTGGGGTTAAACCACAACACTCAGGTAAGAGTTCCTGGACTGATTATGCTTCCACTTGTCCCATTAGTATTTATTTTAAGTTCAGTTTCTTTGTTTCTCAAAGTTCATTGTCTCCAAGTGACTTAATCACAAATATCCAGTATGTACCCACTCAATTTCCTTTTACTTTGATACTTCTCTGTTCCTTTATTTCAGCATGCTAAAAATAAAGGTCTTTTGCATGTATAAAGGCATTTATTGAAAAGAGTCAAGATGTATTTCATTCATCCCCTTTTATCCACCCATATCAGTTTCATTGTCCATACTATAAAGTAACACCTAAATAATAATTAATTTTCCAAAGATTGGCCTCTTGGTCTTTCTGTTGACTGTTCTGCATAAAAGAGCAAGAAAAAAAGAGCTGATTTCATAAATACTAAACTTATTTCCACTACTCAAAAATGGAGCATAAGATATCTACACAAATTCCTTTCAGAAGTGAGTAATAACTGGTATATACTTTTCTCCAGTCAAGATCAACAATAAATTGCTATATCATTGTGTTTTAGAAAGAATCTTGAACACGGATTCTGTTCGATCAATCTCCAAACCTTTAAAATACAATTAATGAGCACCTATCTCTCAAAGTCACCAATGTTGCTCAAGAAAGATCTTAAAGTTCAGTCTGCTGGACTTGACTTCACACTGCAGAAAAAAGCAACTATTTCTATGGCTTTGTCACAACTGCATATTTAACAAAACTTTACTAGCTGCAAACAAAAGAAAATATCTTCGCTTGTTACGGTCTTTTAGCCAACACTTTAACAAAACTCTCTAGATCATAATCAAACTTGTAACTGAAAGAATAAATGCTAACTCCCATTTATATGAAAAGGGGGACAAGTCAAACAAATCTAAATCTTCTGCTGTTCACTGCCAGCTATATTATATTCATATTCTCAGTTAAATATATTACAAAATAACTAAAAATCATTTCAACTGCTTACAAAACCAATCTAAAAGAAAATGCTAGATATTAGAAGAGTAGATTCTAAAATGAGAAACAAGTCTAAGTGGATTTATATAGACCCAAAAATAGTATGCTGAAGTTTTACTTTGTTCAGTGGTACAATTTTGCAAATACTTGGAATCTCAGGTAACAACATTCCTGGTAATTGCCCCAATTCTATTGATAAAGGCCTGAGGTTCTGCATGGCACACAATCATTCTTAGGTTTAGCTGATATTTCTTTTATTCTGAGCAGTGATCTGATCAGAGTCCTTGCTGGATGTTCTCTGCACTCCCTGGCATTTAACTCATAATAGGCCCAATTATATTCTTGTTTCTACAAATGAGATCTGACCAAGCTCTGTGACAAGTAATAGAATTTAACATATAAAGAAAATTATTTTATAGTTCTTTGCAAAGAAGAAATGTCTTTATATGAGTTTACTCATGCTGAAGTTCCGCACCTCCCATACCTTACAAAATGGAAGAAAGAATAATTATGATGTGATCCTAGTGATCCATCAGAGAATGACAAATCACAATAATAGCTTTCAACAATGAAACAGCAATCCAAAGCCTGAATGGCTTATATAAATTTTTCAGGTTTTAAAGCTTATCACTAGAAACGTGCCTAAAAAGCCAAGAGGACAGTCCTATAGTGACAGACAGACTGAAACTCAGTCCATGCTCCAAAGAGGTGACAAACCACTTATCATTTGTCTGTTTAGAAACAGAAACACAACACGAGGTTATAGTGGAGGTCACAGTAATGAAGACAGGACTATATAACTCTGATCTCTGCTCTAACACTCAGCCTGCTCCATCATACTGAATCCCATGAAGGAACTCCAAAACTGTTTGCAAACAGTCTGCAAATAAATCGACTAATTTTAGTGAAAAATTCAATACAAAAGTGTCTCCTAGCATTTTTTCTTATAGATAAAGGAAACATACAAAACTTCAAGTTTCCCTTGCAATTCTGCCATTTAAAAACAAGCAAAAAATGGGACAAAACCCCCAGCAATGCAAACCATACACAGAATCATAGTTTTGTTTAGTTTGGAAAAGACCTTTAAGATCATCAAGTCCAACCATTAACCTAGCACTGCAAAGTCCACCACTAAACCATGTCCTGAAGTGCCTTGTCTACACGCTTTTTTAATACCTCTAGGGATGGTGACTCAACCATTTCCCAGGCAGCCTGTTCCAATGCCTGACAACCCTTCCAGTGAAGAAATTTTTCCTAATATCCAATCTAAACCTACCCTGGCACAACTGGAGGCCATTTCCTCTTGTCCTATCGCTTGTTACTTGGGAAAAGAGACAGACACCCACCTCACTACAACCTCCCTTCAGGTAGCTGTAGAGAGCGACGAGGTCTCCCCTCAGCCTCCTTTTCTCCAGGCCAAACAACTCCAGTTCCCTCAGCCACTCCTCATCCTCATAAGACTTATTCTCTATACCCTTCATCACATCAGCTTCCTTGCCCTTCTCTGGACATGCTCCAGCATCTCAATGTCTTTCCTGTAGTGAGGGGCCCAAAACTGAACACAGTATTTGAGGTGGAGCCTCACCAGTGCCGAGTACAGGCAGACAATCACTTCCCTGCTCCTGCTGGCCACGCCATTTCTGATACAAGCCAGGATGCTACTGGCCTTTTTGGCCACCTGGGCACACTGCTGGCTCATATTTAGCCGGCTGTCGACCAACACCCCAATGTACATTTCTGCCGGGCAGCTTTCCAGCTACTCTTCTCCAAGCCTGTAGCGCTGCATGGGTTGTTGTGACCAAAGCGCAGGACCCAGCACTTGGCCTTGTTGAACCTCATGCAGTTGGCCTCGGCCCATCAATCCAGCCTGTCCAGATCCCTCTGTAAAGCTGGTGACTCTGACAGTTAAAGACCTTCAGTTAACTGATAATGATGTAAACTCCTTATGCCAGATTGTTTAAGCACAGAAGTAAGCACAAATGCACATAATTAAGATCTGATGTTTGCTTTTTCCTCCAAACACAAATGCAGTATTTGTGTCTGAGCACTGGCAGTAACAACTGTGAACTATGCTATTAATGTCTGATTTAAAAATGCTTGTGGCTGAATCCTGTCTGGAGGAATAAAAATTAAAATGTATTCAGACAAAACAACAGTGAAAAGTGCATTAAGAAAATTAAAAGCAGTGATTACAGAAGAAAACCATGTATTCTTCTCTTAGAAAGTTATTCACATATAACTTTTCTTAAAATGGACCCAAACCTGCCATTCTCAATAAAAATCTAAGTTTCTCAGAGGACATATTTTTAAAGTATATGCAAATACTTGTTTTATTTAAAGGGAGAAAGATAGCTTGGTACCATTTTTGCTTATATTGCCTGAACATTTTTCAGGTTAAATGAAGTGGTACTAAATGGGCTGAGGAGTCTAGCTGTATTAATGGCTTCATTTATTAACTTGGGTTTAAGAATTTACATCTTTAAAAATAGATCATAGAATTGGGGCTTCTCAATTTCAGTAAGGGGTACAACAAAAATTGCTGGCAATTTGGAGAAGTGGTTCACACCAAACTGACATAAGGCATCCATTTTCTAGACAGTCTCCTAAATTGATCTCTGGCTCTAAATCAACATCTGGAGGTGCATCCTTTCATTGACTATCCATGGAGTTTAGCTGACTATAAGTGGCTAAAGTAGGACAATATGAATTTGTTTCCTTGACTGTTCCTATTGAGACATTCTGTAGTGTTTGCTAATGCTATGTAAAACCAGTCACACCAATTAGTCTATTTTTGAGATACGCACATAGAAACATTCTGCTTATTATTGCTCTGAATTTTTAAGGACTTACAAGACTGAACACAGGCAAACCAGAGACTTTGGGAAACCCATGATCCAGGTAGGCAGAAAATATCCATCCTGTCATCTTCTTGCTGTGTGGGGGTTTCTGGCAGCCAATTCTGGCAAAGCATC
Organism: Elanus axillaris; assembly: GCA_026212715.1. Classification (NCBI taxonomy): domain Eukaryota; kingdom Metazoa; phylum Chordata; class Aves; order Accipitriformes; family Accipitridae; genus Elanus; species Elanus axillaris. The sequence goes on from JANZLQ010000001.1 coordinate 22,479,265, forward strand.
CTGCCAAAATGTGTCTATTCATATTGCTATCAGTCACATTGCTTCCACTGTTCGATTTAACAAAACCAAAACTTCATAAGATGGCAACAAATTCATAGAATCATTTATGTTGGAAAAGACCTTTAAGATCATCAAGTCCAACCATTAACCTAGCACTGCAAAGTCCACCACTAAACCATGTCCTGAAGTGCCTTGTCTACACGCTTTTTTAATACCTCTAGGGATGGTGACTCAACCATTTCCCAGGCAGCCTGTTCCAATGCCTGACAACCCTTCCAGTGAAGAAATTTTTCCTAATATCCAATCTAAACCTACCCTGGCACAACTGGAGGCCATTTCCTCTTGTCCTATCGCTTGTTACTTGGGAAAAGAGACAGACACCCACCTCACTACAACCTCCCTTCAGGTAGCTGTAGAGAGCGACGAGGTCTCCCCTCAGCCTCCTTTTCTCCAGGCCAAACAACTCCAGTTCCCTCAGCCACTCCTCATCCTCATAAGACTTATTCTCTATACCCTTCATCACATCAGCTTCCTTGCCCTTCTCTGGACATGCTCCAGCATCTCAATGTCTTTCCTGTAGTGAGGGGCCCAAAACTGAACACAGTATTTGAGGTGGAGCCTCACCAGTGCCGAGTACAGGCAGACAATCACTTCCCTGCTCCTGCTGGCCACGCCATTTCTGATACAAGCCAGGATGCTACTGGCCTTTTTGGCCACCTGGGCACACTGCTGGCTCATATTTAGCCGGCTGTCGACCAACACCCCAATGTACATTTCTGCCGGGCAGCTTTCCAGCTACTCTTCTCCAAGCCTGTAGCGCTGCATGGGTTGTTGTGACCAAAGCGCAGGACCCAGCACTTGGCCTTGTTGAACCTCATGCAGTTGGCCTCAGCCCATCAATCCAGCCTGTCCAAATCCCTCTGTAGAGCCTTCCTACCCTTGAGCATATTAATACTCCCTTCGAACTTGGTGTCATCTGCAGACTTACTGAGGGTACACTCAATCCCCTCACCAGATCATTGATAAACATATTAAACAGAACTGGCCCCAGTACTGAGCCCTGGGGAACACCACTTGTGACCTGCCACCAACTGGATTTAACTCCATTCACCACAACCCTCTGGGCTCATCCACCCAGACATTTTTTTACCCAATTAAGTGTACACTTGTCTAAGCCATGAGCCACCAGCTTCTCAAGGAGTATGCCATGAGAGACAGCGTCAAAGGCCTTACTGAAGTCCAGGTAGACAACATCCACAACCTTTCCCTCATCCACTAGGCAGGTCACCAAAACTCCTCTTGAAAATCAACTGCTCTGTTGGACCTGCAATCAATTATGGTGGGGTTTTTTTTGTTTGGTTTGGGTTTTTTCAGAAAAACACAAATGGGCAAGCCTATACCAGCTAGAGACACTTCTGAATGTCAACAGCTATTCTGAAGATGGACTTTCATTCCAAATGCAGCTGAGAAGTCTGGATACGGACCTCCTAACAGAACAAAACAGCATTCTGAATGTCATTACAATCCTTTAGATCAATGAGTAAAAGGATTAGGGAAGTTTTGTATCACAGGTAGATTTAGCTTCAGGTCTATGTGGCCTGCAATGTGTTTCTTTGTCTCAGGTTTTGCATGTGTTTGCTTGAGACGAATTAGAGAATTGCAGAACAGCTAAGGCTGGACGGGGCCTCCAGAGACATCTAGACCAACCCACCCGCTCAAAGCAGGGTCAACTTGGGCAGGTTGCTCAGGACCATGTTAGTTGGATTTCTGAATATCTCCAAGTATGGAGACTCCACAACCTCTCCAGGCAACCTGTTCATTGTTCCATCAACCTCACAGGAACAAAGTTTTTCCTTATATTTAGTCTGTGTCCATGGTCTCGGTCCTGTCACTGGACACCACTGAGAAGAGTCTGGCTTCATTTTCTTTAGTCACTTCATCAGGCATTTATACACACTGATAACATCCCCCTAAGCTTTCTCTTTTCTAGGTTAAACAGTCCCACCTCTCTCAACCTCTCTTTGTATGACAGATGTTCCGGTCTCTTAATCATGCTGCCAGCTTTTCATTGGACTTACTCCAGTATGTCCACATCCCATGAAGTGGAAAGCACAGAATCAGACACAGCTCTGCAAATGTGGCATCACCAGTGCTGAGCATAGGGAAAAGGACTACCTCCCTCAACCTGCTATCAACACTTTTCCTAGCACAGCTGAAGGTGTCACTGGCCTTTGCCATGATGGTGCTTGGTATTCACCAGGACCCACACTGCATTTTTTGCAAAGCAGCTTTCCAGCTGGCCAGCCTCCTCTTCCAGAGGTGCAAGACTTTACATACCCCTTTTTTGAATTAAAATAAACACAGTAGTTTCAAGTGAGTTGCATCTAGAGAATTTTCTTTCCTCCCTCCCCACCGACATGTATTTGTTTTCAAAACCCTAAAATTCAGAGCAAAGCTTGGGAGACAAACCAAAAGCTACTAGGTTTTACAGAATTTTAGCTTTAAGTCCTAGAGCAGAATGACTGTCACAGGTGTTTTCAACCTCCCCCTGTGGAGGACCTTATAAAAGGACTATTCTGTCATCTTTCATCATCATTTACTTTCATTTATAACTTTTGGGGATACTAAACATGAAACCTATTTTATGACCTTTTGTCCTCTGATAAAGTGATACAGCCTGACTTATTGTCCTTCCGTGAATACAGCCTGTATGAATTTGCTTGTCATTTCCTTAGTTATGCAATTTCATGAAAAGTCTCCTCGTGTTTGTTACGGAATGGAAGAAAATTATCTCCCTTCAGGTTCTTTTGCAATCACTAGACCTGAAGTATTAAAACACATCAGTTTAACAGACTTTCACTGAATACTTCAGATCTGGAAATAAAATACTGATTTTAGAGCCTTAGAAAAAGGACAAACAAGTAATGACAATTAAATCTGTTCCAGACAAAAGTTTGCTTATTGTTACTTTTTAATATAAAAAAGAACCTTCTGTATGATTTTGAAGTGGTGTGCCTTGTAGCACAGATTTTAACTCTATTTGGGAGAAAGCATATCTGTATTTTCCATAAAGTATTCAGGATAAAATTATGAATTAGAAGATTCTCATAGAAATTTAAAATAAAACCAACCCCAACAGCAATGGTTTAGCCAAAATTCTCTGCATATTTGTACATGACCATTGGGAACATAACTGCTTAGAGATGATTCTCTCAGTATTTTCTTCTTAGGAACTGCTGTCTGAGAAAATAATGATAAATGCCAGTCTTGAACAAGACTTTTCAATTCTAAGCAGATTTACTTGTAAAGCAGAGAGTGATGCCTGCCTGCTTTGATGTGAAACATATGGAAGACTGTTCCTTTTCCATAATGGCTCAAGAGCTATTAAATAAGCTATTTCTCATAACTCAGACCATGTACTCACTTCACCTTCCTCCTAGAAGTCATTTTTAAATCTCTCCTGTACTTTTTAATGGCTATCAGCAGAATCTGTTTAGATTTTACTACAAAGTCAAACCCTAAATTGTTTTATTTAATTATGAAAACTAATGGACCTCATCACTTGCTGTCACTGTCTGAATAACAATCTTACAAAAGGAATTAGAAGTCTTTCAGCAAGCATGCTCAAAAGCCTCACTGAACATAGTGAGAGTTACTCCATAGATTAATTGACTTCACATTAAGCCGAGTGTGAACTTTGCTGACTACACTGAACTTGTTCACTTTATTCATGGAATAAAGTGTTGAAGTTCTTACCTCCTGGACCTTATCATTGGGAAGACAGAACTGCTACATCAGGTTAAAGTGCCAGTTAATTGAAATGCTTCCTTAAACAACTCCTTTCTTTGAATGAGACTTCATTTGCCAGCCTGCCCAAGAAACACAGTAGTTCCTAAGACAAAGTCAGATGCTCAGCTATATCAGAAGAGGGGAAAAAGAAAACCAAAGAAAAATGGGTCAAAGAAAGAAGGAGGAAGAAAAGGGATAAAAGACATAATTAAATTTCTTTATTTTACAGAAAAAAAATTCTTCATTTAACTTTATAAGCCAAATTAAGCAAAAATATACCAGACCAGTAAAATGTCAGAATCTCAATGCCAAAATGGTACATCATTCTACTGATGCTTCAACACTGCTTCAATAACCAGGTCTAAGTTTTAGCAGACATCAGAGTGTCTTACCTCAGAGTTTTCTTGACTGAGGACTAAAGACTCTCAACAGACAAAGATGCTAGAAATAATATCTGACTTTTGCTAAAGTGATTTTAACTCATTTGAAACTACAGCATTGCAAAATGGTGCTCTTAGCTTTGGATATTTGGGTAATAAGTTCAGTGACTTTTTGTTTGAAGGAAAAATGCAGTTGCTCCACAGAAGAGGAATTATAATTCCAACATAAGAGTGAGATAATGCAGAGTTTGTAAAGTATTAAGAAAGGGGAAAGAAGTATTTTAAGTCAAGACAATGGATTCTGCATGAATCCACAACTGGAAAACACATCAGTAACTTCATTTTTTTTTCTTCCAACCTGATCTCAGATAAGAGGTGTTAAATAGATTTACAAGGTCTTACAACTCTTAGAAATGTGCTTATTTTAAGAATTATTAAAAGAGCCTGTAATATACTAAGAAATTCACTCAAAAAACTTTTGGAGGTAAATAAAAACTTTTCCAGAACACAATTAACATCTTATGCTGCTGGTTTTGGTATTGAACAAAACTCAGTAACAGTTTATTTCATTCAGGCACTGAATGTTAGTATGTTATTATTTGATGAGTCTTGACATTCACATATTGCTTTATTATCAATATCCAACATTTGTGCATGTCAAATATCAAAACAATGCCTTCTAAAGAAAAAAAGGCAAGTTTTATTTGTTTATCAAACAGAAGAATTTAAAAAACAACTTTGACTTGGTATGATGAAAAACCACTTATGTGAGCTGCAAATCTCAAGTACTTCAACAAGACGAAATGAATAATAAGGACAAAATTTTATACTCCCTCTCTAATAAAAGCATTATCCACAGGGAGAAACCTTAATTCCACTGATTGGCTTTCTGCCATTTTAATATTTGACCTAATTAAAAAATCATATGCATCTGAGAACAGTTCTGTCACTGCCCTGCATGTGTCTATTTTAATGTAAGAAAAAAATTCTCTTTTTGAATAGAAGAGCTGTTTTGACGTTGACACTGTAAAATACCGGTCTATTGAATATTTAAAGAAATACCTACATAACATTTAAACTTTTTAAAAATTTCTAGCTTTATGAAAGTATCACTCAGACAATCCTACTAAGATGCAAGTGTTCTTATACTTGGTTATTTCCATTATCTAAGTAAATTCTTGGTGGATTAGTATCACCCGATATAGCAGTGTCTTTTTAATAGATGACTGTCTTTTCACCTCACTAGTAGTATTAAAACCCTACATATGAATTAGATAGCTACCTTCTGCTGGTAGATGTGCAAATCTCGCCATTCATGCTGATACAAGACATTTTTCTGATGTTTTCCTGAATATAATGGTCATGCTATTTTTTGCCCAATTATTTGCCAACTGGTAGTAGTAGATAAGGGTTCTGTATGCTGCATGGTGTAAAAGATACCAAAAGAAAAACACTGCTTTTGGATGGCCTTGCAGTGTCTGGAGAACTGCCTCATTAGGGTAGACATAGATAATAGAGGCACTAACAAGCATTCTTTAGGATAAGGTATATCAAAACATGTAGAAGATCACACTGTGCAGAATCATCCGAGAAGAGTCAAACCGCAAACAAGTGAGGAAGACTATGGAAGACCATCAGAGACCTTGAGTACACCTGCATGAAGGACATTTACATATGATAATGAGTTCCTGGAAAGTTAATGAATATGTAAAACTTCTCAGAAATGTAATGAATATGCATATCGAACTTGTATATAAACTATGTAATTAACCTGATCAGGCGCACAAAATAGGAGCAGAGATCCCCCGTGTGCCCAGCACTGCAATAGAGGATAACTGCTTAATAGTCTTCTGTCTATCAAGTCCCAATTTCAGCTTTTCACAGCATCAATGCAAACACCTTCCGTCAAGTTTAATGTTATCATTAAATAGTATCAACTTCGATTAAAAACCACATGTTTAACACTTCTAACAAAATTATCATAGGAGGGACTCTTAACTCCTGATTTATTCAGTAAATCTCTAGACAAGTCTGCAAATCTATGGACAATGTTAAAGGTCTCCAAGAAAGAAAAGAAGAAAGTAAACCTATCAGCAGCAGTAAGTTTGAATTCACCACAGAACAGCTGATACTTGGAATAGCAAAGCTCTGCACATGGAAAAAGTGAAAACCAGTAGCAGATACATCAGACAAGTAGGAAATAAGCCCCATCTTCCTTCTAGTCAGACAGAAGTTTCTTTTCAAATAGGGTTAAAAGGCATTTAGGAACATAAAAAAAGATATCTTCTTAACTAACATATCAACAGGAGTTGCTTTAATTAAGAGACTGTTATAGGCATAATCTAAAGATGTATTTAGCATTGCCACTTGCCTACATTGCTGTCCCAAATGAAGATAAAAATTCAAGATTTCAGGTATGCAGCAAATACCAAAAACCTCAATTCTCCATATCACACAAGCATACATATACAACTTTCTGCTTGCACTTAAAGGTAAGTCCTTTGATAAAGCTGAACAGAAGCATGTGCTTAAATACTTTGAACAATAATGATTTCAGTTATTAGACATACCTATATTTTCAGTAACTATACTATATGTGCTGAAATCTTCCAAATCTATTTGCCAATAAAAGGGATATTCCTCATCCACCTTGTGCACTGACTGCAACAGGATTATCTGCATTAAGAGGAATGAAGAATTGCCTTTAGAGGCCAGATACTGTAAATTCACAAATGTTGCCTCTTGCATACCTTCTGTTGTCATTAACTATTGGAGAATATTACTGGAAGCTGAAGAATGTGTACCCACTGGAAGTTAAACAGCTGAACCTGTCCCTCAGTTCATATAACTTTATTCCACTTGAATAATACCTTTTTAGATCAGCATCCCATAAACAAACAGTCCTGAGCTTTTGCAGTGCTCCACCTAAGAAAACAGTGTTCTCTGACAAAGAAGTAATTTCAAGCTGAGGACCTATTTCCTTCCTAATTGTGTAATGTACCATGCAAGCAGTGCCTCAAACCACTTTTAGAAAGAAAAACTAGAGCAGAGGATGTGGTATACATTCCAGAAACCCATGGTGAAAAGATAATGTCTGGGGCCAAATTCTGACCTCAGTTTTGTGCATGCAGCAATCAACGTTAATAAATGGGATGGCATAAGTTACTCTCATGTTGAATACATTGCAGTACCTATCCACAAACCCAGAATACTGCAAGGAAAAGGAGAGGGAAGGGAAATTGAGATACAAGCATGCAGAAGCCAAAATTTTCTAATTTCACTGCCAGACAAACCTCAGACTGCAGAAATGGTTAGGGGGCTGAGCTTTGGTCCATTTTTTTAAGCAAGAAAACTCCCTTTTATTCCACTTCCTGGGCCACTGTGTGTTCTTTTAAATCCCAAATAGATTTCCCAATTTATATTGATTTATACCAGACAGCATAGAGCTTAAGCCACAAGCTTTTCTTGTATATGTAGACAACCTGCAAAGCACAGAAACTTTGCTTGTCATTTAACTAAGTGTTCCACAGCAGAACTACCAAAACTTTTTTATGGACTCAAGTCCTTTGTTCTTAAATTTTCTATTAAGGTAATTCCAACCCTTCCTACCCACCATGGTCTCTGTGAACCAGACCAGGATGGAGACAGCACATGCTGGCTCCAGTATGCAGAGCCAACATGTACTGAATTTTCGGCATATTGCTTTGAAACATGCTGTACAAAGGCTGAATACCCCCCAATTTTCCTTCAGTAGGTGCATTCATTTAAGTCATCCTAATCTATTCATTCAGCAGTTTTCCCAATACTCCCAGAGTATTTGCTCTGCAACTCCTACTCTTCATTTAAAGCAGCCAATAGGGACACTGGAAAGGACTGACAGGTAGTCAGAATGCATGGTTAAACAAAAACAATTTCCACACAAAAACAGCAAATAGAAAAAGGTGTTTTAAACAGTAGCAGTAGTTCTGAATTCTTTACGTACCCTAATTTTTTCAGCAATAAAAAAGCTCAGAAATGAGATCACATACCCTGTTACTTCTGTAGCTTCTCCACACAGCTGACAGGAAAGGAACATGGATCTATTTTTCATGCTGAAAAGCTTTTATTCTCACTTTCATACAACTCAGTAAACTGCTGAGAGAGTAATTTATTCTCCCCTATGCTCTCCTTAATATCCATACAGACATAAAAGATGGATGCTGGCAGGCAGAGCTCTCAGTAGGAATTTCAGCAGAAGTAAATTGTTTAGTACTTACAATGGAACATAATAGGTGTAATTTCATTTGAACTGTTGCCACTAATAAGCTAATAGAATTATGAGTTAAGACCTAGCCATTCATTGCTGTGTAGCCACTGGGAATTTCTCTGTGCACACTTCACCACAGAGACAGGTAACTCAGTCCTTTAAGTGTTCCTATACCTCAAACCATGGGCCAGGCCTGGCACTTTCAATAGTGAAAGACACAGCTGCATATCAACTGCAAAGGAGTTTCCTATCAGTATTTAACAGGTGCTTTCACAGCTATTCCAATCCTCTGCCAAAATGCAAACTAGCAATTTGAATGCGTATGCAGCTGAAAAATGTTTAGAAGGAAATTCAAGTATAAAATATAATACACAGATATGCAAATACATATATATGCACACTGCACGTTAGTTTGGCAGGAAGCATGTTTTTCTGAAGATCACTGAAGTACCATGAAATATTACAGTTGCTACATATGAACTGATAGAAAATCATATATCTTAGATACTTGGCTAAAGATATTATTGTCACATCACTAGACAGTTGTTCTTCACCTAGAATTTTGGTGAAGCATCTATCAAAATGCTTTAATTTAAATGGTATGATTAAAACAAACGACAACATATTTTCTTGGTCTAAGAAAATACACACAGCCAGAATTATATTATGCTCTGAGCTGTTTGTGTATGCTCTGAACGAAAACACAGGATTAGTATACCAGCTATAAAGGCAATGAAACATAACCGATTCCAGGAAAAGTGTTTTGATTGTAATAAAGATTACTTTTGCAGTGGTACCCTTTCTACTTAGAAACTGCAGATACAGTTACCTTTGACAGATGAAACTAACTACTCTGCAGACAGCCACAAAGTTCTGTATGAGAGCTCTGAGAGACTGAAGTGGTGAATAAGCCATTAGTTCTCTCCACAGGAATTAATTTTTATATGTGTGTCTTATCACTGCTAATCAACCAAGATACACATTTTCTGCCAAAATTCCTGAGATACATGGGTAGACTTCTGCAGTGTCATGAAAAAACACTATGCACTTTACCTCCCTGTCCAACCTATAGTAGGCAGCAAAAGTGAACAGTGAACTGCACAGTGCAGGCATGCAGGACAGGGTAGCAACTCAGTGGTTGGCTCATGACTGATCCAGCATATGAAAACAGTGAGGGCTACTGTAGGGAAAGAGGAGCAGATGTGGTAAGAAAAAAGAGAATGTAAAAAAAGTCTTTCCTTTTACAATGATAGAAAGCATAGCAAGCAAAAACTTGTAAAGAATAAGAAAATACAACAGAGGAATGAGGCATCACAGAGAACAGGACAAACATGAAGGATGACAAAGGCCCCTCAAAATATAGTATTTCATGCCTACATTGGGTGATATTTGTAAGGATTGATTCACTCAAATTTATTGAATCTGCCTAGATATTGCAATAGCCACATGACAGAGATTAAGAGCAAACTCAAAGCAAGCACTCTAATATTAAAATTTAGAGTGTGCCATGGAAGATTTCTTGTATCTTCTTGAGAGCAGGAATAGGTTGCTTTCTATTCTAAGTGGGAGAAACATGTTATGTATACTGTTATTTCCTATAACCAAAAGGGAGCCTATTTCATTATTTTGGTAATTGTGTGTATCTGAATTCTGGCTAACATATGGACTCATTTTCATGCTCTCCCAAAAGGCTTATGTAACATTTGAGATGAAGATGAAAGTCTGTATACCACCTTATCTATTAGACTTAATTATCTGGTAACAGTTGCATCATAAACACACTGTTATAAGGATTTCTGGGCAGAAGTACCAGCATCACCTCTGGCTACCGTAAATAACTGTCACTACATTAATGATGTTTGGAAACCCTTCTGGACAAGCTAGTGTATCATCTGGAAAAACCAAAAGAGAGAAACAAGAAAATAAGAATATAGATTTATTTTTTTTCTTACTACTGCTAGTAATTATTCACATTTCTCAAAAATAATTCCTAAAATGGAAACTTTCATTCTCCTAACCACTTCTAGATGGATCCTTACTACTTCATCAAGTATCATTAATCATAACAGAGCTCTTCCTGTGTAAGCAAACCTTAGCAATCAAGGTCCAAGTAACTAGATTTTCAGAGCGCAGGTATTATACTGTTCTGTATTTTTGCAGGCAATTTTTTTAAAAAAGCCCACTTCATACGAGAAAAGCAGGCCACTTGAGCTTTTTCTTACACTTATATGTTTAGCAGGTCTTACCTAATATTTCTTTAGCACAGTACCTAATAGGGAACAGAAGTGAGGTTTCATTAGCCCTTCTAATTAGAAGTTTTAGTGTCAGCATGAAAACTCCTCAAAATTGGATTAAGAAAATCTGCCTGCATGAACTGGAATAAACAGTTGTATGAGGGAGCTAGAGATTTTTTCTTAATAAATTTGCTTCATTAGGAGAGGCATTGAAAAAGTTTCCACTAAGATTATAGCCTTAGGGCATGCTCACAGAGAAAAATCTAGAAAACATTCTATAACTACACCTCAAAAACTCAAACCAGAAGGAGAATGAGGATTTGCTTGGGGAAGTTCCAAAGTGAACACCTGAATATTTCTAGCTGGCCCCAGGCACAGTAAGTTGCACTCCCAACAAATGCAGGTGCCTCACAAGATTTTTAGGAACTTCAACCCTGAGTTTTTTTCCTAAATGAATCTTTCTTCCATACAGAGCCCCACTAACTCCAGTGCAGGCCCACCTTCCTGCAGGCCATACTGCACCAGAGTCCATGCAGGAGCGAGGGTGGAATAAGGTCCCCCACATGCAAACATTTACTTGATGTCTTTATTATCTACCTTCACTACTGCTCCTCCAGATAGTCAAGCTAAGTATCTTTCCGAGTATGTGACAGACAGATTTGGACCTTCGTAGTCTGATTTCTAATACATACATGTAGCATGTTCAATAACTCAAATTTTTTTTCAGAAAAATCAAACTACTGATTTATGTGCCTAATGTCAGGAGTTAATTCAGGCATCCATTTTTACCTTTTCTCATCAAACACAGTCTGAAATTTCATCAGAAATTTTTTTAAGTTCTTATATCTGACTTACTCCATAACTCTTCTAGGTGAGTATTTGGAGTCTGTTATCCCAGTGGCTACGCGAACACATTAAGCATTGAGATCTCCACATTAAGCATTGAGATCTCCTAGATGATGTATGCTACAGGAAAGTGATAAATATGCAATATAAGTGATAAATGTAGAAGACAGAATATGCACTGTGCCCTTGTGGCAAAGGCAGCCAACAGCACCCTGGGCTGTGTTAGAAAAAGCTTCACCAGCAGGTCAAGGGAGGTGGTGCTTCCCCTCTACTCAGATGTGGCATCACCAGCACTGCAGAGCTGTGTCCCGTTCTGTGCTTTCCTCTACTATACTGGATCAAGTCCAGTGAAAAGCTAGCAACATCATTAAGAGACAGGAATGTCTGTTACACAAGGAGAGGTTGAAAGCCAGGACTGTTGGCATAGAGAAAGCTCAGGGGGTGTTATCAATATGTAGAAACACCTGATGAGGTGAGTAAAGGCAACAGAGCCAGACTCTTCTCTGGTGTCCAGTGATGTGACATGAAGCAATGGGCACAAGTTGAAATATAGGAAATTGTTTAACCATCAAGAAAGCACCTTCTTGTGAAGGTGATCAAACACTGGAATAAGTTATTCAAAAGCCCAGCTAGACATGGTCCTGAGCAAGCTGCTCTAGCTGACCCTGTTTTGAGCAGGTGGGCTGGTCTAGACTATCTCCAGAAGCATCTTCCAGCCTCTGCCACTCCATGGTTCTAAATTGCTCCTGGGAGCACAGGCAAGAATTCCCAGAGGAATTGCAGTTCCAAAAATAGATTTTGGAACTGACCACTAGCTCTACTGTAAGAGTGTTAGAAATACTACCTATATTAATCAGATGCTAAAGAACAGAAAGCATTGCTGAAACGAAACGCTAATATCAGGCTTCCAAGACATGAAAGTGATTATAGTCAAACAGCTGTTCTGATACAGATTTCTCAAACCACACTGCACAGCACCATCTTCTGGTGACCAGAAGTTGGATTCTTTTTTTTTTTTCCCTTCAGGCTTTGAGAAAAAGGCTCTAGCCACAGCAAAGATAATTTTCATACAAGAAGTAGCAATGTTAAGTTTAAAAATAAGCAATCTTAAATAAACAACATCTGTAAAACACAAAAGTCACCAAAATTTTTTTATTAACCTGTTACCCCTAGAAACATACAAAGTGAAAAAATTATGCTTTAAAATGTCTTACCTTCTTCAAGAGGACCAGGCATCAACTTTGTTCTGATTTCTGCAAGTAAAGAAAAATGCATATTGCTCACGTAATAAACAATGAAATCTCAAAAGTATATATCACAACGCAGTGTTCTTCTAAGCTTGTATGAGGACAAGGTGCAGATCTGCTTTCTGGAAAAGCCTTTGGATGAGCTTTAGAATATGGGAAGTGAGAACTTTTGAGCTTGTTCAGGCATGAGCCCAAAGACATACCCGTGAAAAATACAAGTGTGCCAAGTAGACCATGAACACATCATTGCTCAAACTGAATCTCCATGAGCAGGCTACACAAAGACATGCAGGCTATTTATACTTAGAAAATAAGCCACTCTGCTTGTTACTAGCTTGCTACACTGACAAATAACCTTAATATCACCATATTTCCTTTTCATTTGTCAAATTTTCCAACAAGAAGTAACCAATCAATAGTCTGATGCAAGTTACTTGATTATGTAATCACTGTTCAGTTAACTCTGCTTCCTTGCACAACTGACTTAGTTAAGAGTCAGACTTCATAGCTGGTAGTTTCCCAGGTTTGCATACATGCATTTTTAACTAGGCTATGCAAACAGAACAAAGGAATGAAAACCTGAAATAGGAAAACTCTAGACAAACCCACGAGGAAGCTTAGGAACAAAGCAAAGGCTCTGTTTCCTTGCTTTCTCTGCCATGTAAAATGCAGTTTCTCACAATGGTATACATGAAAGCTTTTCTTTCAACGTAGTAAATGTAGTAGCACTAGTATAATCAAAGTAACATATCTAAGCTGCATCTTTTTTTAAATACAACCAACGCCTTTAGGACATAAAAGGATCCACATACCTCTGTTTTGAAATTAGCTGCTCTGCATAGAGCATAAGATACCCTGTAGTGCTGTAACTGTGCACTACTAAACTTGGGGTTTACTGCACTGCAGGAGGCCTTCTGCAAATCCAGAGGCACCTACCAGCCCAGCACTATTTTCAAGTTAAGACAGCACAGGTGGAACACCAGCTGGGCACCACCACCTCAACTTTCTTTTAGCGAGGGCAGGGTGAGGTCGAGGTGCCAGCAGCTGCACAGGCTCACCTGGAGCACCACGCGGCCTGAGGAGAGAAGGGCCTGCCGGCACCCAGGCATGAGCCAGCATGGCAGCCCAGCCGACGGAGCACTGCTGCCCAACACCGCGGCGAGAGGAGGCTTTGAGAAGGGCCCGGGGGTCCCGCCCCCTCAAGGGCCAAAGGACACCCCCAGGACGGCCGCCACCAGCCGCCCGACAGCCACCTAACGGCTCCCCGCTTCCCGCCACGCTCGGTTTTAAAGGCTTCGGTGACGTCATCGCCGGAGCGGGCAGCCGATAGGCGCGCGCGGCCCCACCCTCGGGGGGCGGGGGCGGGGGCGCGGGCACGGCGGGGAGGGCATGCGCGCGGGCGCGCGCCGAGGCGCCTCAGTTCAGGGGCGCCCACGGAGTAGCCGCCATATGCCGCGGCGGGTTGTGTTTTCCTTGCCAGCCTCGCCGCCGCGGAGCTCCGGCGGTGCCCCCCCGGCCTCCTCCCCGCGGCGAGCGCGGACTTAGCGTTTCAAATGGGAAGTTCTCACTTACTAAACAAGGGCTTGCCTCTAGGTAACGATTTCGCCTCGCGTTCGCGTCGCAGCCGGCCTGGTCGCGGCGGTGTGGGGGGGACCGGGGGGTGG
>JANZLQ010000001.1:22493943-22515696 GCA_026212715.1 Elanus axillaris
GGTGTTGCCGGGCTGTGGGGATCCCGCCGCGGCGAGTCGGAGCGCTTCCCGGGGGGGCGCATCTCTTGCGCGCCTTCTGCCCGTTACCGTCGGGTAAATGTAGCGGGAATGGGCCGGCCCTGAAACCTGAAATGGAGCAGCAGTGCAGGGGGGAGTCTTCTTCTATAGCACTGCCTGATATTGACGTTTCTGGCGGTGACGGCAACATCTGAAATGGTATGATAAGAGCTTCAGCGGAGAGAAGATGAAGAAATCCTAAGATGGCAAGTTGTCCTTGGCTCTCTGCAGGTGTACAAACATCCGAAACACCGTCCTGCGGGTGTTTCGCAGGCGCTGACGCTTTCTCAGCGTGTCCTGAAGAAGGCACACGTTGTCTCCGAGTTGACAAGAAATTGAAAAGAGACTCTGAAGTGCTGTCCTTAAGCGTGTGGTCGGCCCCTGTAACATCAAGTACTCTGGGTAGTTAGCTAATCCCAAAAGTCATTACTTCTTAAAAGCAGGGGTAGCGTCTTTCTGTCCTAGGGAAAAGGCTTTCCTTTTCCGCAAGGTAAAGGTGCAGAACTTTGTGGATTTTCACTTTTAAGGTTTGGGGTGGCCTAAGAAAACCTTTCTGATTACCTTTCCTGGGTATGGCTTTATTATTTCTTAATAAAATAAACTAATTGGTATTCTCTGCCATTATGAATTCAGAGGTGAGGATAATTCATGACTTGGGGTTAATTTTTTTCCATCTATGCCCCATATGGATGTGAACAAGGGGAATAAAGACTGACTACAGCTGAGCGGAACGGATTTTTTCCCCTGTATAAAAGATATAAAACTTATTACAAAGTTTTAAGTCTATTGTTGACTTGTAATAAGATAGTCAGTATTTCTGCAGATGGAGGTAACATAAAATTATGTATTCTGTGTCATACTAAGCTGAATAATGCTTTAATCTTCTTTTGGAGTGAAGTCAACAAAAATTATGAACACCTCCCTGTGCTTATTTTTATTGTACTAATTTTGGGGCTATTAAAAATGTGTGGTAAAAATATTAAAGTAGAATAAGTAAATCTAAGTATGCCAGATTCTTTAATGTGTTTCTTGTTCTGGAAGCCTAGCAAGCAAGCACCTCTAATGCATGTTTCTCTGTTAGTTACAGTCCTTTCTTATGAATTTAAGTACACTAGACAGAGCTGAAGTCTCTTCACAATGTAGTAATGCGCCTTTTCTATTTTTTTTTTAATTTTTCAGAACTATCATGACATCATGTCTTGCCACCCAGAAAACTTTCAGTGGGAGCACTGGAGTTTTGAAAATGTTGCTACTATACTTGCTCACCGGTTCCCTAATAGCTTTATTTGGGTTGTAAAGTGTTCTCGAATGCACCTGCACAAATTCAGTTGCTATGACAACTTTGTGGCAAGCAACATGTTTGGAGCACCAGAGCACAGCACTGACTTTGGAGCTTTCAAGCATCTCCATGCATTGCTAGTTAATGCATTCAGATTCTCTCAGAATATTCTGCTGTCCCAGAAAAGTGTGCATGGCGTCAGCAAGGATGCAAAAATAGCTGCTTGTAAATCACAGCCACAGTCTGTTCCTACAACAAATGGCTGCTCATCCACAGAAAGAGAGAGAGATTGTGAATGCTCTAATAATTCTGCTATGAACTTCATTATACCGTCTGCTGTAGGTGCAGTGTCATTTACTTTGATTGGCTTCAGTAAAGGTTGTGTGGTTTTGAACCAGCTGCTTTATGAGTTGAAGGAAGCTAAAAAAGACAAGAATACAGATGCCTTCTTAAAAAACATAAAAGCAATTTACTGGTTGGATGGTGGTCACTCGGGAGGAAGCAATACTTGGGTTACTTACCCTGAAGTGCTGAAAGAACTTGCAGAGACAGGAATTGAAGTTCATGCTCATGTTACACCGTACCAAGTGTTTGACACAATGAGGTCATGGATTGGGAGAGAGCATGAGAAATTTGTACAGATACTTGAAGAATTTGGTGTGGAAATAAATGATCAACTACATTTTGCTGATGACGTTCCTTCCTTAGATAACCATTTCAGAGTTCATGAAGTATTTTGAGACTGTATGTATCTGAGTTGTATATTCATTATAAAAGTACTTCTAACACTGTAAATGTTGTCATCTAGATTTGTGGCTCTGAGCAGATGCTTTCTGAAGAGAATAATACTAAATCAGTCCTGTTTTACTAATAGATACTATATATAAATTTCAGTAGCTTAAAAAGGAGGACTGGGACCCCATAACTACAACAGATGTTGTCATTTGATTCCAGGAAGTGTTATGAAGAACTATCATGTACATGGTTTTTTGGTAAATGTGAACGTTTATTTTCCAACTGTTGGCAAAATTTTTAGTCCTGGATGTCTAATGTCATATACTACCATTAATGGGACTGTAAATTACTTGAGAGTTTCAGACGTCTGGATACTTCAATTTAGTAGCTTCCAGGCCTAAGAGCTTTGGTCTTTGTCAATAACAGACATAAGGTTAGTTTTTTGGCTTAAGGAAAATGATGATTATTAGAACAATCTTAGTTATATATTTTGGTGAAAACTGTTTGTTAGTTAATTACATATTCCAGTTTTGTAACATTTCTCCTAATTGAAACAAAGTCACAAATACTTACTTACCTTTGGAACAATAGTGCCAATCCATTTTTCTTCCTTACCTGTGCCTTGCCTTTTCTGTAGCTATAAAGTTTCATTAATTCGTTGTGTAGTATCTGCTAGCAAATAGCCATTTCACCTGTCAGCTTGAAAATTTTGACATAGCTGTGTTAAGTGACCAAGAATGTTGATGAGGGTGTAGCTTATTGCCGTTTCAACATATCTTGCTATTGCTTTAACTAACTTCTATAAGGACCAGTATTTTCAAGTCAAGAGGTGTCTTTATCCCTGCCTTGGACTGGTGAGGTTTTTCTTGCTAATTGCTGCATTGATGTTGATCTAAATCAAGCCGTAAGTACATAATGTATTACAAGTTGCATAACAATTTTAGACTATATTGACTGTAGCTGTTGCAAAATGCTTCAGTTTTGAAAACTATCTCCTTTAACTGTATTGCAGTAGTTGTTTCTAGAGCCACCCAAAAATCTATCTTCAGAGTCTAATTTTTCCTACAGACACCACCCACCCCACCTCCCACCCCAAATAACACAAAGCCAGACAAATCAGATACAAAAGATGTAATCTAGTTCAGGCTCCAAACCTGAATGTTCTTCAGAAAGAATTACTGAAAGATGGACAAATGAGGGTATTAGTGGAACTTTTATGCTGTTGTAAGTAACTATATCTACAAATAAATCTTAGAATCATTCTTAAAGACAACTGCAGCTATTAACAATGAACCGGTAGCTTAAAATGGTTTTGGATTTCCTGGAAGTATAGGAATACAAAAGCAAGTTAGCAAAACACTGTGAAGATTACAGAAACAAATGTGGCTCAGTTCTGAAAAAAAGCATTTTATTCAACTTTGTTCCTATGTTTGATGGCTTAGCAACATCTTCCCCCTGCTTCTTGCTTCCCCTGACTCTTACACTGTGGAAGGAAAGTCCTGGGTCATCTTTCCTCTACTGGTATCATTAAAATTTAAAAGGTTCACTGGAGACAGCATTTTCACAAATCTTGCATGCAGAGTTGGTGTACATACTAGTGATCACTGAAGAATGAGAAAAGTGTGTTGAAGTCTTAGAATTTTTTTAATACTTAAAATATTAAGGGTAGTAGAGAGGATTATGCATGCAGTGTGTACCTTAAAATGTGAAAGTGAACTCTATCGCTTTACATAATTAGACTAATGTACCTAGTTGACCAAAAGGGGAAATAATCTATTTTAATTGATGGAGAAAATTACAGCATGCAAACCAACTCTAATATTTTATTAAAGAATCTGAAATCTAGTTCCATCTGCCTTTTTTTTAAAGCTCTTTCTTGGATACTTTGTTCAACGCTATTTATTGATTACCTTCTTAATGGGCTTATTTCAATTTGTTTATGTGTTCCAAGGAAGGCTATTTCCCTTTTTTGGTCCTTTTGATAACACTTGCAGCATATGTGAGGACTTTCTTCTGTAAAAGAAATATGGGTTACCTAACAGTGGTTTTAATAGAAAACCTACAAATTGTTTGAAGTATCTTTAATTATCCAGTTATAAAATAAAATTTAAAAAAATAAACAACAAAAACCCCAAAACACACCACTGATCTTGCTCCTCTCCATGTCAGACTGACCAGGCTAACTTGGGTATGCTAAAACATGCCCTATCCAGTAACAGTGCAGATCACAGACCAATTTCTAAACAATTCTGTGCCAGCCAAAACAGCAGGAGTAGGTTGTTGCAAGCTTTTGGAAACAGCCATTGAAATATTGACATTGTCTTCAGAAGTTTCTGGATGGCTGTCCTATGAAAATAATATTAACCTGTTTGATGGAGGCTGCTTACAGTAACTGTTAAAATAGGCTCAAGTGTTGTATTTGAAGAATAAGCACTTTGTTGTAAAACTAATCTTGTTTTGAGACCTCATGTTGTGGAGGGAAAACTGACTGGTTGTTTTTCGTTCTCTAAACAGTTGTAGTACTCTGTTGGAATGTGCCTCTGTCATTCACTACAATGCATGCTAAAAATAAATTTTGCAAACAATGTAGAAAATAAACTATTTGTAATGGGTGAAACAACTTCCATGAGAATGTAAAACCATTAAACAAGGAACGTGCAGTTAAGTTTTGTGGATTAAGCTTTATCAGGTGTTTGTGGAGACCTAGTTTAAAAAAATCAGATTTCTTTGAGACCTTTTCTTGAAGGAGGCTTGGTATTTGTGTAGTCAGCAACTGTAATTCTAAAACAGCTTACTGGCATCTTGCATACATGGGAAAGCTGGCATGAAGTACCCAAGGGTGTAAACATTTCTATGTTAGGATGAAGTGGTCATAATTGGTATATGCCTGTTCTTTGACATTAACTGCAAAGGCAGTTTTTAATAAGCTTAGATGTAAATGCCTGAAGTTAAGTGATTCTCATGCTTACAGTGGTTTATTTCAAGATGCTTCTGTTCTTGAATGGAGTGAGCAACATAACACAGTCCTTAGTACAACCTAGTGTGTAATAGTTGGTATACTTTATATTGCATGCTTGTTCCTTGTACAAGAGACAAGACATTCTTCAGATTTTGAGAAATGCTAAATGTTTTAAGCTGTGCCTGTTAAATTCCTTTAAAACAAGGCTTGATTCTGTGAAATTGTCCAGATTCTATATGACTTAAATTATTTTGTGTGCATCTTAAATAATAGAAACTTTGGTAACCTTCTTCCTATCTAGGATTAATTTAATTGCATCTCTGTAAATGCTGCTGCATAAATCAGTATTGGCTCCTAATTTTGAAAGGTGAATAAGGGTCTAAGTCTTAACATGTTGCTGAAAGGAGCAATCTTTTCTGTCCTCCCTTTTATAACATCCTGCTGCCTCCCTTATGTTAGCATAAGCACTTCATGGTGAGCTGTTCTCTTACTAAATTAACATTATTGCTGATAGAGATAACAGGAGTGTCATGTATTTAAATAGTCATAGAAATTATTTAAAATAAGACTGCTAAGTCAGTTCAGGAGTTACAGTGTTACAACTGTGGATATTCACAGATAAAAGTGATTGTGCATGATCATGTGCTCAGGTTTTCCCAACGGGTTCTTTTTGAGCTATTTGCAAAAAGAAAATGTTGCCTGTTTTTTCTTCCCTCTTATGGTGCTTCTTACAATACTGTCCTTCCTAAGCTAATAGTTACTTCATCTCTGCAGATAAACAATATTTGTTGTCTCATAGACTGAAAGTTGAAGCACTGAGGTTAAAGTATACCTATCCATTTACCTTGAATCCTTATTTTAAATTGCATGGGGTCTTATCAGTTAATATAGGAGAGCAGTTAAAGAACAGTAAAAATTTTTGAATGAGTGTGCTCTGTTGTGAGCCACATTTTCAAGCATATCACTGCCTAGCAGAATCCACAAACATGAATTGTTTCTGGTGTCCCTGTGCAATACAAAAGCAAAGGCGGATGTCTCAGACTGCAATCTACAAGAGACAGCCTTTTCAAATCACCTTTTGGAGTTATTTCTTCACAATCTTTTTAATCTTATATTGAAATCTCATTTCATTTTTGTAAGGATGATAAAGGGAAAAAAAAGGTTTATTTCTGATGCTCATAACCCGATGAAAATTTAGGTACATTTAACTTGGTGATGGAGATGCTAAGACCACAGCTGTCTTTCTGTTGGTTTTACTAATCTCTTAACTCTGTTCAGATGCAAGGTGATTGTTTTCAACTCGAATAAAATAACACAAAGTCATTAAGTTAGTAATGCAAGATCATATAACACCTATGTGGCAGACAGGCACTGCTTCTCCCAGTGCCAGACATACTGTTCCTGACTAAATTCATTCTATCAATATTAACAGCATAATTCACTCCTCCTGCTGACAAAAACCACTTGCACAGGATTAGCTGCTCCACATCACTGTAGAAACCATGGAAAACTGATTCAGGCAGTCATTTTGCATGTAGTGTAGCATGGGTTATAAAGTAATGATGGCTTTGTCATGGTTTCCTGTCATTAGGGCTTCTAAGTGACCCAAGAAGTGCCCAATTCTACTTAAGCAAATTACCAGAAAAGCATCTGGTAGAACAAAAGATAAAAATAAATTCTTACCTGTTTTTTCATCATGTGTATAAACATCTCGTACTTGAAAAGGAGCAGAATGCCATTACTTCAAGATTCAGAATAAATTTTCCTTCCTTCAGTAAGCTTTCAGAGAGCACTTTCAGTCACAATTGTTAGTTTCCTTTGTTCAACTTTGCACTTCAGAGCTGAATCGTTTCTAAAGAAAACACTGCTGCAAGACAGGGAAAACAGTCAAGAGACGTACCAGTGCTGAAGTGCAAAACAAGGCTCTTCACATCTCCCACACCAGAGTTTACCCTCTGAGCAATACTCCTAAGCCTGGGTGTCAGATAAAGCTATTGCATCCCTTATATGCCATCTGCATAGCTCTTCTTTCCCATTCCCTATAATGAGAAATACATTGATTTTGTGATGGAAATTTTAGGCAATGCATGTACTGCTTGACAGCTGAAGTATAAATGTTTTCACAGCAAAAATTGTCCGTTACTGCGATATGTGTTATTATTGCAAGCAATAGCTTCTGAGAATTTTTGTATGAACATAGCATTGCGTGCGGAGCTGCGCGTTTTACATGCTTGAGCAGTTCTTTTAATGTTCAGTCTGCTCTTAAAAATGTTGACTAGGGACAACAGATCTGAGCAGCTGGAAAGGAAGTAGTCAGCTCTTGTTGCTCTCAGGAATCGCCACTTAAAAGAGATCAGTGCTCTCAGGATTTACCACATACAGAGCTCAGAATCTATCCCCACTCCTAGAGTCCGACCCAAACCAAAATAGGAAATCTTAACATGCAACTTTACCACAAACTTAGATAGCTGTCTAAAAAACCTAAAATTTTATCTGTCCTTCTAGTAAAACTGGAATTTTTAGTTATTGAGTGATGCTAATTTACAATCCTTTGTAAAAGTTACTATCTCAGAACATGTATCTTCAACACCTGTGTTGTCTGCATGGAAACATCTGCCTCAGGTTTGGGAAGGTAACATTTTGGCCAGAGGAAAAAAGAATCAACAGAAATTTTTTTGAAGCTGTGAAGTAATGCATATTGGGATCACACCATAGGTAATGTACTATGGTAAAATTATCCTCATCTTAGTCAAGTTAGTAGTCCTGTTGTGGGACTAACAGCATGAATGAGGCAAATAGGCAAAAACATCCTACGTATTTAAAAAGGATTGCAAATATATTTCTGATCCTTCATGATCAAGTCAAACCCTTTCACATTACGCATTTAACTTGATACTTGTATTAAGAAGCTAGACCCTGTGTAGTTCCTGGAGAGAAACATTTTCTTAAGTTAGGTAGATCAGGTCTTCTTTCCACAGCAACCACATTAAGAAAAACATAAAACATTTATCTTCTGAAATTATTAGTTGTCCTTTATATTTCATATGACCAAGAATAAATCTTTCCAGGTATTGATTTGCAATGAACTTACAATTTATTTGCAATGAATTTTAAAAGCCTCAGTCACCAAATTTTTAGAGTACTTCAAATGTTGGGGTACGCCAAATTTAAACTGCTGATTTCAGATACTGTCTAAGTATCTTAACTCATGTTTCAGTCCTGGGCAGTCTGCATCACCTAACTCCTCTGTTGAATATAGTGTTTGAAGTGGCTGTTTTGAATGCTTAAGATGGTGTTTATTTTTCTAATACCTGTTACCACAACTTTATCTGTTTTACTGCGGTGTGATCCCATTTTGCTTTAGGTCTCTAAAGGACAAACCACCACAAAATGTCAGTGGCTCTAATTTTTTATTTCAGTAACAGATTTTTAAGTGTGGCTACGTATATTCTCTCACTATGTTAGCTGGAACTTATTCCTTTTATGTTTTCACCATTCCTTCATGATTTTATTGCCTGTTCCATACCATGTAGCACAGTGGTTAGAAAGCACCAAGTAATTTTTTTTTTTAACACAGTAACTTCAAGATTTTCATCACTAGTCACATTTTGCTCAAATTAAGAAAATACATTTTTAAACTGCTTGGATTCTTCTTTTATGGCATTTCAGAACAACTGTTTTATATTAGTTACTTAAGAAATTGAAGAAACTGGTTCAAAGTGAAAAAAGGGTGGCACTGACAGAAGAGTTATTGTGCTGGTCTTCCCACTGATCTACATAGAATAGTTTTTGTTGATCTTTCTTGAATATGCACTTACATCACATCTGGTGGAGTTTATTGACAGTCTTAGAGAAGTGAAAAGCAAAGGGGTCATGGGGAGGGAACACACCCCCCACCCCCATCATTGCAGAGATTTCTCACAGGACACTGGAAGAGAAGCATGAGCAGGACTGGGTTATCCACCAGCTGATCAGGGTGAGATAACCCCATTTGCTGACATATAAAAATAAAGGTTTCATTTTAAAGTTGGTAGTGTGAAGAAGAAATAGCTGCACTTGCTATAGCACTTGACTCACATTTAATTCAGCATGACTCTTTCCCCAGCCAGATACACATTTTCCAATCCAAACTTCATGCTAGCCTAAGCAAGTGAATTATTGCAGCTTTCCTGCTGGGCTACCTCAGCACTAATAACTGTGACCGAGGAATACAAGGGTTTGATTTGGCCTAAGGTGTTTAAATTAATAGTTTAATAGCCACCCCCCCCCCCAAACAAAAAGGGGGATTGAAAAATATTCAAAATGTCATTCTTAATACTTGACAGATCTTGTTTATGTTTTTTACATACATACTATGAAACAAGTATTATTGAAGATCTTAATATCACCATTAGGTGGCACAGCAGTGAATGCATTTGACCCACAGGATTTTCCTCCTTTTACTTTCTCCTCTCCCCAAGAGCCCCAAATGGTTCCCACCCTCCCTCTGAAGCACAGCAGGCACTTCTCACAAGCTGAGACATAAGCAGATCACTTATACACTGACTGCTGCTCCATGAAGCTTTCCTTATTTATACTTGAGTGTTGAGGGGGCCTGAGAACACCAAGCTAGCACTTCTCTTTTGGGAATGGAGAATCAAGAAGTGGCAGAATGAGGGATCAGCACAGTACTTCTCTGTACCAGCATATTGAAAAACTGCTGGTGGTTAGAGTTAAAAGCGATAGCTGTGCAGGCACAATGCTGGAACACGGCTTTGTCTAGCCCTGCAGGCTCTCTGAGCCTCTCCATTTAGTCCTAACACACAAAGAATGTGCTCTGTACACCTCTGCAATTTAGATGGGGCCCTTGACATTACCAGTCCAACAACGCCAAGAGGCTTCCCCAGCCTAACAGACACAGTTTCTGTCTCAGCACTATGCACAAGCAATCCTTGTTCATTTTTGAACAGAAATTTTGGGAGACCTATTTGTGATCCCAAATTTAAATTCTACCCTCAGAACACACAATGATGCCCATCAGAATCGCTTGGCTGGTTCCATTCATGCCTATTCATTAAGATGGCCGGGTGCCCATTCACATGGTAGCAGACTATTTTCAGTGTTAAACTGCCAAGAAGAACAGGTTTAGAAGAATAATCTGCAGTGTTGCAGTCTCTGCTTTTCTGGAGAAAGTTTTTTTCCAGCACTTTATTAATACTACATATCTATTTAGTCTAAGAGCTTTTGGCAAGTTACAGTTCTCAACAAACACCACTGAAAGTAACAGACTGACCTAAGTTAGGTAAATGCTGCATTCCCCAGACAGCACAAGTAATAACGTCAGAGGGATTTCAAAGGGACAATGACAACCTATCTTTTATGTGAGATGCCCATCTGTATTTCACAAGGCCTTTGTAAGCACTGCAATCAGCTGAAAAGTAACCATGCCTGTACCACAGGCTCTGTCCCAGAAGGTGCAATGCAACCTCCTTTCATATGGTAACATAATGCATCTCAGATGCTGCTGCCAATAAATTCCACATCTACTCCAGAACTGTGAACTTCATTTCAGATTCTAGGACAGTAGCTGGATGGATTTGTGGGCACATTAGTTGCAACTGTTTCACAGCTGCAGAAAACAGCAACGCTGCCCGACTGCATTGGGGCAGTGACAAACAAGGTTTCCTGCACAATACATTATTCAGCTAGGAAAGGGATAAATCATTTACTTTGCAGTCAAGCTGCTGCACAATTCTAAGCTTAACTTTGCATGGTTAGCCTTTGCTTTTTTCCCACGCCTACTCTCAGTTTCACCACAAGGGGGAGCAGAAACTCCCCACTCTTATTCCCAGGCTGTTACACAAAAAGATACCAAGACCGTTAAAACCACCACCAATAGCTTTCTTGGGCCTCCTCTGAAACCACTATGGCTTTCCTAAGGAGGTAGCATTCAGGAAGACAGGCAGTTACTTCTAAGTATATGTGCTGTCAGCCCAGCCCAGATACCAAAACTCTTGTTCAGAAAAATTTCAGCAGAACACTTCAAAAAAGTAGAGTTGTAAGTGCAGGCACTGCAAATGTATGCCTTGTTGTAGAAGAGAGAACATCTCCAGATAAAGCTGATTGTGCATTCACTGCACATAAAGAAAAACAAGAAGAAAAATCTACAAGATAAAAATTTTATAGACAAATGTTTATAGATTGTATGTATAGATGAATAGTTATAGATTAATGTTTATCAACATAGTTTTTATTAGTCTTACAGAAAGTGTATGTATGTACACATGGACAGTTCCCGTATTAACATACCACTTTCTACTTTCACAGGAGTTTGCTGAATTACAGTGTGTTATTTTATCCATAATCATTCCTATAGGCTTTTTCCTGGATGCGTAACACCATTCTCCGAGCATAAAAATCCCTATATTCCTCAGGTAGTTCTTCAAGTGTTTTCAAGGCCCTGTCCAAGATCTGTATAGCTCTAGAGGCTGCTGTGGGATCTTTATTTCCGTAAGTGTCACTCTTATCATAGGACTCAGCAGGAAGGTGCTTCCAAAAGACATTCAGTGCCACTCCAAATTCCTCAGAAATTACATTGTGGAACCACAAAGCTGTAGAAAGAAGAATGTCTAAAGTGAAAATTACTATCTGAAACTTTCATGTGACTCATAACAAGTGTCAGAATTGCCCAGACTAAATCTAGTTGACAAAAAGCCTCAACTACTGTTTATTTATAAATATTCATATCTGAATATATTGCATGGTACCAAATTTAATAAGTTCTTCAAGGCATTTACATCAATCCATAATTTCACACAAAAGTAACAATTGCTGAAGTATAAAGATACACTCAAATGTAAGCAAATGATAAGCATGTGTAGGATGAAAATAAGACGTCTTCCCTGTTCATTTCACTCATCTGCTCTGAATGCAGTTGCTAATATTTTTGTAGTAAAGTCATGAGGCTTTTCAGTTGAATCATCATGGCTGTGGCAAGGAACCAAAGACATTTTTGCCTCATTGAGTACATTTTAAAAATAAGTTTAATATGGTATATTTACCCTATTTCAATTTAAGCTAAAAGACTGAATGTCATGCTTATTGCAGCCTAATTGTTTGTAAGTGCTGAAGACATAGAAAAGCTTATTCTGAGAAATGAACAAGAAGTTTCTTTCAGGTTAGGATGAGGGGCTGCTTCTAACATCTCCTTAATAACCACACACATTTCTCAGAGAACATCTCCTTTTTTCAGTGGTATGCATTCCAGAATATTGACAAAGCTAGCACCATTCTCTGGACTCAAAAATCTTTATACTCCCCAGTCATTCTTAAGAGTGCTGAGTGTGTCTTAAATTTGGACTAGCACAGCTACTGGCAAAGCCAATCTAATATCTGTACTGCATAGAACAAAACAAATTATATATGCTGACATAGCAACAGTGTGACATACCTTTCACTAACTGTAACCAAAAGTTTCTTAACAAAGAAATACACAAGTTGAAAATTAAGTAATGAGTCCAAGGCTAAGAATCTATTTTAAAACTTCTAAAAATCTACTGCCTTCTTGTTTACTGTCCTGTTTATATTGCCCAGATAATAGGAAAAGCAACAGAGTAAGAATCTGCGACAAGCTCATGGTAAGTTTAAATAAAAATTAGTAACAAGTAGGAGTAGTTCAATAGGAGTACTTCAAATGCCTTTCCCTGATCACCAGAATTTTGTCATCTCAGCCTAGGAAACAGCTTTATATATTTTCTGCTTGTGCAGAAAAATGATTAGGACTTGTCTTTCCATTCCCCAGAGGTGATTATAAATTTCTAGACAGTCTAATAACTACCATCCATAAATCTCATCAAATCACATGCCTCACAGTTCTTAAGTGCCAAAGCTACAGAAGAACAGAAATGGTACTTCACTCAAATTCCGTCATTAGAAAACTCAGGTCACTGAAGTAATTTCAGATTTCACAAGTTGATTTTATAGTGCTACTCTATTAAGACACAAATTCAGAAGCATACAGTGTAATCTTGAGGGAAGGTAAGATTTGTAGGTAGATGCAATGATACCTTTTATTAGGCTAATTAGTACAGTTGGAAGAAGTGACAAGTTTTGCCAATGTCTTTAGATGCTCCTACTTATAACACAGAAATGGTTTAGTAACCTCTTACCATCCCTAGAAATAAGAAATTGCAAACAAAACTGTTTAAAAACACAATATGGTCAGGAACTGTTTGTTACTTACCTGGAATAAATAACACATCTCCTGCTTCCAGAAAACACTGAAAGCGCTTGGCTTTTACAAAAAGGGGATATTTCTCTAAGTCTGGGTTATCCACGTCCAGCACCTTTGACTTAGTACCTAGGAAAGTTTTCAGAAGTAATGAGTAAACATTCCTACTCTTCCAACAGTAACAAAGCATTATCACATTGCTGGAAGTGGCAGTTCTTGAATTAAATTACTGGTTTCTTTTTCTGTAACTCTTCTAAAAACCAGGGAAACCTGATGGCACTCCTCCTTTACTGAAGAGACATGTTCTCCTGTTGTCTATATTTCTCCTGTAACTGCAACCTTATTAACACTAAAAGACACTTTCCCTGACATCTAAAACACCATTTTGAATCCAGACAGAACACTGTACTCCTCCACAGTTAGGTGCTGAAAACAACCAGGCAAAGCTGCTGTGCTCCTTTGCAAATTTCCTAACCTGCCCCACTAAAATGATTAGCTTTGACTAAGGCAAACAGGATCAGAGTTAAGGGACCAAATTACTTCTTTTACATCAAGCTGTCTGTTAGTGATTTTTTTTCCTACAGCACAACACTTGTGAGCTGCAAAGGCAACTACGATTGCCAGACTCCAAACTTGATATGTATGACATGCATACCTGATAAATATAAATACGGTGCATCTTGAGGACTATACAAAACAACTCGTTTTTTCCCTGTTACTTGGATTAAGAAGTTATCCATTACCTGAAATAAGCATAGTAAGAGAGATGTCAGCCAAGAGTTAAGAATGAATACATAGCCTGCAACTAATCTAAAGTAACATCAGCTTAAAAGAGGCAATTACTACAACCTTCACATGTTAAGAATTACCTAAAAGAGCTTCCCCATATAATTAATCTAAAAAACTCAAGAATGTGAGTTACTTTATCCCCTCAGATACTCTTGACACATAATCTTGACAGATTCATATCCACAACCAGTTGTGCTGGTTTTGGCTGGGATAGAGTTAATTTTCTTCATAGTAGCTAGTATGGTGCTATGGTTGGATTTGTGCTTAAAACAGTGTTGACAATGCCAAGATGTTTTAGTTACTGCTGAGCAGCGCTTACACAGAGCCAAGGCCTTTTCTGCTTCTCACCCCACCCCAGCCTTGGGCGTGCACAAGAAGTTGGGAGGGGACACGGCTGGGACAGCTGACCAAAGGGATATTCCAGACCATATGATGTCATGCTCAGCATATAAAGCTGGGAGAAGAAGAAGGAAAGGGGGATGTTCAGAGTGATGGCGTTTATCCTCCCAAGTAACCATTAACATGTGATGGAGCCCTGCTTTCCTGGAGATGGCTGAACACCTGCCTGTCGATGGGAAGTAGTGAATGAATTCCTTGTTTTGCTTTGCTTGCGTGCGCAGCTTTTGCTTTACCTATTAAACTGTCTTTATCTCAACCCACAAGTTTTCTCACTTTTACCCTTCTGACTCTTCCCCCATTCCACTGTGAGGGAGGTAAGGGAGCAGCTGCATGGTGCTTAGTTGCCAGCTGGGGTTAAACCACAACAATAGTATATCTGGAAACACAATATCGCTTTCCAACAACTTTGTGTTTTTCCTGAAATAGGAATCAAGTTCTTCCATCTTAAAACACAAAGACATACCATACTTTAAACATATAAGCCAGCAAAATATAATACAAAATATATTTTCTTTTCAGTGTTATCCCTACCTCATTTTGCTGACTTTCTATTGATAAAGGATTCTTTTTCCTGATTATAATGGAAAAAACTATTTTCTTATAAATAAATTTATTCAGAATTACATAGCACCATGTTAGAAGACAATCTTATTTGGAATCTACCACACTGCAGCAACAGACCACCATAACCATTGTACAATCACCAACAGTCTGGCCATTAGAATAAAAAAATGAAGGTAATCATAAAGATGAAAATGTTGAAAGTCACTGTGTTTCAGATTTTTCACTGAAACGCAAAACAGTTAAAAAAAAAAGGAACAACATCAAATATCATTTAATATTACAAGTATGGAATTAGACATAAAACCAGTAAGATATTATGTCCATACAATACATCTATTTAAAATTCACTGTACCACTGAATGTGATTCATTTCACTATTTCAAAATACATGAGGTGTGCAATTAACTGATCTTTGTCAGAGATCTGCACCTTAATATCTCAACTCCTTAATGCCTTCTGCAACATTTTATGCTAAACACATGTATTACCTACATCATAATGTGTCCATAACTGTAATCCAGCTGAGCTGATGCGGAATACGCTAGAGAAAAACTGTTCCTTCTCAAAATACTCTGGAATCTGAACATCTTCTGCCAAAACAGGAAACTGTTTTCTGATATCTGCAATATCCTGAAACAAAAAAGGACATAACTCTGAGAGAACCATATATGCACATTAAAATAAAGGAACGCTTCACTATTATTTCCCATCATATGAAACATGGGGCTAGAACTTCAGCATTGGCGAATAGCTGGAAATAGTAATTCTTTTTGGTGGTCACCCTTTCAGTGGTGACTTGGTCAACAGTATTAATAAGAACAGCCAGAGAGCTGCTTTAACCATGGCTGCTAGAAACCACACTGAGGAAGCAAGAGATCATCAGAAATCCTTTTATATTAGTTTACAACAAAAGCTAAAGAACGAGAGGTGAGGAATGTCCTCTTTAGTGATCAGCTAAGCTCTCATATAAGAGCAACTATTTTAGACACTTAGGTTTAAATATTCTGACCTAAATCCAGTCAGTTTCACAGGCCAAATGACCATAAACAAGTTGTATGCCTGTACTACACAGCCAGCGGATGACAACAGGCTTTTAAAAATATTCCTAAACTGCAACTTTACAATATTAGAACTGTAATCTCAAGTAACTCACCTTCCTAGCATCTTCACCCACTGATCGCAAATAGTACTTTTCATCCTGAAGAGAACACAAAAAGAGAATTGTTTTTTTTTAATAAGAACTACAAACACACTTAAACAAAAAGCCTGTATTTTCTCATTAATCTAATGCAGGGCTTAATTAAAATATGGTACAAATAAATGGCATTTACAAATTCAGCTACTTTGTTATGCTGCCTTTACTTTACTGCTCCCTGCTGTTTGTCTCAAGAAATGGGAAAAACATGTTAACTGAGTGAAAGAGTAAAGTGGGGCAAGATTTGTCAACTGCTTCAGCATTGCCGTTACTGAACAGATTCAAAGCAAATGCAGATTATAATTTAAGATCTTAAGAATACTGGTGCAGGAAGCTATTTCAATTGGCTTCAAAACTTACAGCATCCAGTGTAGCCTAAAAGGTAAAAAGCATGTCTGCATTCAAAACTTTTTGCTTCCTAATCACGGTTATCTGAAAAATCCCTAGTTTGAACACTGATATGTAAAGATAGCCACACATTTGGTACTCACAAATTATGTTGTAATAATTTTGGTAGCAGATGTCATCGAACTCTGAAATATATTAATGACATTTTCTTCCAAAATGCATAAATGATACAGTTATTATTCTTAAGCAAGTTTTGATTTCTAAATTTTGTGCTGGAATTTTTGCTCATGTAAGCAGTTTTTGTTAACAGAAAGGGGATGACTGAAGTTAACCACACTGTACACATATAAAACAACTTCCAAGAAAAATTACTTCTCCCTGCATTTTTCCCTTGGCTCCAAGCCACACAAACCAGTTAAATCTAAGATCAAGTGCTTTACTGGAGTAAGACTTTAAAGTACAGTTCGTCATTTTCCCCTCCATATACTGGCAAAATAACTGACAGAAGAAACTGTGACACTAAGGAAATTACCTCAGAAAGAAAGTACTCCTTGTGTTTGACTTCAGCTGCTCTTTGTACAAATACATCAAAAGGCAGAGTTCTGAAATATAAATATTTAAATCTATAAAATGAATCAATGTAGCAACACATGGTCTAAATGCCAGGTTTAAAACATAAGTTCCCTTAGCATATCTAGTATAACTGAAGATTAAAAAAAAAAAAAAAAAAAAAGAGCAGCATATTGTATTTAACATGGTGACTAATCAGTGTTTGCAATGGATGTTTGAAGAGTTCTACCAAGGTAGAAATCCTAACTTTACAAACCTCTCTGCTTTAGTAAACTGTTCTAATGTATATCCAAATAGAGTCATGTAATTGCTGAGGCTGGAAGGCACCTCTGAAGATCCTCCAGTTCAACCCCCTTGCCAAGAGCAGGGTCGACTACAGTAGATTGCCCAGGACAGCATCCAGTTGGGCTTTGCCTGTCTCCAAGGATGGAGACTCTATAACCTCTCTGAGCAACCTGTTCCACTGTTTGACCACCATCACTGTAAAAGAGGGTTGTTTTTTTAAAATAGTTTAACAGAATTTCCTGTATTTCAGCTTGTGCCCATTGCCTCTTGTTCTATCACCATAAACCACTGAGAAGAATCCAGTTCCATCTTCTTTACTCCTTCCATCAGCTATTTATACACTTTGATAAGATCCCCTCTTGAGCTTAAGAGGTCTGAATGCAGGTCACAGTGCAGGAAATTTCTTGACAGTCAAATTAGACTCAAATTAGACTGACAATACTTGCTTAGACTATTTCTCTAACAGTGTGTCATTTTTAGGCTTGTTTACTGTACGTTTTTCTAAATTTGCAGAAAAGCTCAGCATCAAGAAAACTACTGCAGGTGATATACATATGTTTATATCTATGCATTTTCTGCTGTGAATCTGTGCCTGAATACAGATACCCATCTTCATCTGTAGATCTATAAAATTTATTTCAGTTATCTGATTTTTTAAAAAAATATGTGCTACCTCAGCTGAACAAAACACAGGAATCTTGGTATTTTCAAGTGGTTTTTTACAGTTGTCTTTGAATTTATTAAACACAACTTCAGAAGATTCAAAAAGAATCACTAGACATTACAGCCTGTCTCTCTGAAGTCAATAAAAGCGTTCCATATTTATTTAAATAATAAGTGCTTTTCATAGGGATTACAGATACTAGCATCAGTTGATAGCTGAATGGCAAACCAAGCACAAGAAGTAATAGGTTATGTATTCATTATTATGAATATTGTGTTATGAATTCAATGTTATGTTCATTCAACTTACCATCTCACATTAAGTGTCACTGGCTAATGAATATACTGCATGTAGATACCAAATTTCAGAGCAACCACCAAGTACCCAGGGTTAAGAAGAAACTATCATCAAGCAAAATTTTTCATGATCCTGTTATCCCTTCTACCAGAATATGACCTGCATCTGACAGCACTTAGACCACTTATCTAAACATTTCAGGCTTGCTTGTAAGTCAAATACTACAACCCCTGAAGTCAATGGAAAAACAAACAAAAAACAAACCCTCTGACTTCAGTTGAACTATTGTATCATGCCCATTTACATTTGCTACTGAAGAAAGCGAGAGCAGAGCTCCAAACCAGCTTAAACTGATGCACGCTGGTGCTGCCACAGCTCCACCCTTGCTGTCTACCCTAATCATCCCATCTCCTCCCTTACGCTAGCACTGGCACTCATCTGACCTCATAGTGAACCTGCTTGCAAAGCTAAACAGCAGAAAAACATTCAGATTTCTGCAGCACATCACAACGTGGCTGGATGAGTACCAGAACCAATACAGACAGGGGTAGGAGCACACAACTTACAACAGGACCATAGTACTACTCATGTGCATCGCTTTCAACTCATGGAACTGCATGTTAAGTCCTCAGTATTTCTACTCTTTTAGTTCTACTTATTCTCCCTTCATATCAGACTAAGGGGCTTGCTGTGGAAAGGGTCAAAGCTTCCTGAATTTCAGGTGAAGTAGGTGGAAGTCCTAACACCTGCTATAATTAAGCATCGTCAGAGCACCTCCATATGGCTGTCTACAAACCTGAGAAAACAAACAGGCCGGATCAACTGGATGTGAACTCACAGTGAGAGAAATTCTAGTAAGAAACGAAATAGAGCAGGGGGGGGAAGGAAATACGGAGATAAGGCAAAATCATTCAGATACAACCTAATTTCAAAGATTCAGAAGTGCATTATGCTGTGAGCAAAATACAGCATGATTTATAAGGTGTTTTTTCTCCTGAAGAAAAGGCTCCACTCGTAGAGACTTGTAGCTTGTTTATATTTACAGCGTATGCTGCAGCCTTCTTACAAGCTTAACAGACTGAAAACATCCTGTTCCCACTTAGGGAAAACAAACAACGAAAATAAAGGCATTTACCCTTGAAGAACACAATGACTAAGATTAGACAAACTCTGAAGAAATGTTCTGGCAGCTACATGAGCGGAACTTCAGGAGAGATCAAGAGTTTATGTGACCCACATAAAGATAAAAGAGCTGGTGAAACATGTGATATCCAGTAGTTTGAACATTCTGAGAACTGCACATGCTAACTTTGAAAGGAGCTTGGTTTTCATTAGTAACATCCCTCTAGAGTGGAATAGCATGCCTGCCACATGCCAGCATTCAAAGAGGTTCAGACATGGCGAGTCTGAAACGAGCACTATTCAGTAACACTGAAAATGCACCATATAATTAGAACAAAATAGCATGTCATCTATGCTAAACCCCCAACACAAGGGGGTTTTGTTTTATTTTTTTTTATCAACACCAGCAAATGCCAGGCTCAAATTTCCTACAAGAGTGCTCTGTCAAAATATCTTCATAACACTTCTTCATGCCATTACTTTTAAGGCCTGTTTGGCCCCTCCTTTCACCCTTGTAGTATTTATTCAGAGTGTTGAGATATCAGTGGAATGAAAAGTAGGGGAGGAAATCAAGGACAGCACTTTGATATGTAATTTAAAGTTTTCACAAAGCATCTTCATATTCTCACCCTCAGCTTCAAACAAATGCACTGTATGTCTGACTGTTGCAAGAACATGCCATTAAAATACAAGAGGCTTTGGAATGAAGTACCTATACACAAAGTTCTTACTGAGGAAATCCATCTGTGGCACTGCAGAAACATGAATCTTTACTTCTTTAGATCCTTCAGCTTGGCTCAAGTAATCTACTGTCCATTTGGTTGTGCAAGTGCCCAGTTCCATTCCTTTCAGCACTACTGGCTTTCTCTAAAGAACAGCAACAAAAATCAATGGTGAAATGACCATAGTATCCAGTGGAGAAAAAAAATCAGAATTAGTTTTTCAGACTAAGTACACGCAAACCAGTCAGTTGAATACCAGGGCCCACTATACAAAGTCACAACGGCTCTCTTCACAAACGAACAATGTGAATCAGAATGCTGAATACTGAAACAAAATGCAGTAAATAATGGGGCTGTTTCTCTAT
Source organism: Elanus axillaris (assembly GCA_026212715.1). NCBI lineage: Eukaryota > Metazoa > Chordata > Aves > Accipitriformes > Accipitridae > Elanus > Elanus axillaris. The sequence continues at coordinate 22,514,503 of JANZLQ010000001.1, forward strand.
TTACTATATCCTCTTTCCCAGCGGGGTAAGGAAGAATACGGAGAGGCAAAGACAATTTTAACGCTCACTTTGTGCTGGGGCCATTGAGGAATCTATCCAGACTAAGGAGTAGCTTTAGTCATCCCAGCCAGAGCTTGGCAGCAAACAGAGAAAAGAGCACACGGTGGAGGTGTAGCCTGTGAGCTATGGTGCTGCTATATACACTCTCATGAAGGAATCTCCTTCCACCCGTATTAAGGCTCCCTGACGCTGACAACCACGAGCAGGTTCGATCCAGTGCAGGCACAGAAATCAGCAGAAAGACACTTCTGCTTTGACTCGGGACCTTGGAGAAAAACGGAAGCAGCGATGCTAAAGCCACAAAACCAGCAATCACACTTTTTCTGACCGCTGTCAAAGATAACGAGCTCAGAGGGAGATCCGCCGTCAGAGCTTCTCAGCAGCTCGGAAGGGATTTGCCTGCAAGAAGCTCCTCACCTCACGGGCAAAATCATGGATCGCGACACCTCTCAGGAGCCACGGAACACCAAAACCGGCGGTTTGTCCGCACCGGCTCTGCCAGGTGAGGAGGCGTCACGGGAAACCTTCCGCCCCCCCTCGTGTCCCCGCCCGGTCCCGGCCCTCTCCAGCGGGGCCCCGCTCACGACACCTGCCCGGCGCGCAGCCGGGACCCCCGCGGCCGCTGAAGCCCACCCTCCCCGGGCGGGCGCGCCGAGGCGGGAGAGGCAAGAGCCGTACCCGGGGGTAGATGTCTCGCAGGAACTGCTCCCGCCTGACGCCAACCAGCCGCGCCACCGGCACCACCGACTGCTCCCGCGGCTCCATGGCCAGTTCCGCGCCGGTGACGCGCGTCCGTCTCCCGCCGCTTCCCCCGGAAGGAAGAGCTTGCGCAGAGACGTTCCCCGCCGCCTGCCGCCAGGCGAGGGCGGGGGAACCAGCGGGTTGCTCCCTTCTCGGGGAGGCGGGTCCCGCGGTGACTGCGCGCTCCCCCTTCAGCCAGCGCGATCGGAACCGCCCGGCACCGGCACCGCCTCCCGAGGACGCCCCGCCGTCAGGGAACCGGCGGCGGCTCTGTTTCCCGCGGAGCGGTTGTTCCGGTCGGGCGGGGCGGGGACAGCGGGCATCATGGCGCTGCGCGCGGCTCCCGGCCGCGGGCGCTGGCTCGCGCGCGCGCTCGCGGCGCCGGTTCGCGCC
>JANZLQ010000001.1:22515795-22533947 GCA_026212715.1 Elanus axillaris
ACCGCCGGGCAGGGGCCGGAGGGCGGGGGTCCGCAGCGGCGGGTGGTGGTGGTGCGGATCACCAGCCCCTTCGCCTGGCTCCGCACCCGCTTCTATTATCTCCTCATCCGCCTCTACTTCGACCAGGAGTTCAGCATCGAGGAGTTCACCCGGGGGGCCAAGCAGGTGAGCGCCGGACGGGCGGCGGGTCTCGGTCACCCGCCCGGCCCGGCCCGGCCCGGCGCCTCACGAGGAGACGAGAAGGGCCTGTCCGCCTGCCTGAGGGGAGCGGCGCCCGCGGCGTGCGGCTGCGCCTGGGGGCGGCCCCGCTGCGGCTCCCGAGGGGGCTGCCGGTGCCCAGGTGTAATGTCCCATGCGGGCGTCGTTGCGCCTGTGTTCTCTCGTGTGTACGGTAGATGGAGTTCCCCGCCTCGGGCTCCAGTACCTCGCTTCTGGGGGAAGGCGCGCTTTTCTTCAGACTTCTCTTGTTTTCTTTTCCCAGATTCCATAGTCAAAACGAGCTGGCTTAGCCGTCCCCCGAAGTAGTATGAAGGAAGGGGCTTCGAGATGTTTTAGAGAATTTAAGGAGAAATGCATCTCCTCTTAGCTGGTTTTCCTAAAATGACAGTGCTTAGGCAGGCATAGAGCTGGTGCGTATGTTTTTTCTCCAAATGTGAGCCCAATAAGCTTTGCCAACAGGATGTGCCAGAGGCAGTGATCTCAAAGCTAATCATGTAAAAATTACAGTTAGCTGCTGTGAAACTTCAGTTGCTGCATTTATAAAAAACAAACCAACAAAAAACCAGCTCAGAACAACACACCAAGTGGTAGGGGATAGAATGTTAAAATGCTTAAGATCAAGTCAAGAAAAACAAAAAAACCCACTACCCCGAATTAGTTGCCATGCATGCAGAACCACCTGTTTTACCTTGCCCTGTTTTTTTGTTAGTTTTTACTTGCTGTAGAATCCTAAAATGTCCGCATTTCACAAGTACGCTACCTGAATATGTAGAGGCATTATTTTATGCAAATTTACCTGCAAAATTGAGGGGAAAAGGAGAGTTGAGTTTACAGAAGCTTAGAAACTAAACCAGATTTATAAAGAAATTTTATAAACTGGAGCTTCTGTTTTGACTGAAACCAGGAGATGAGTTGGGAAAAGGGGCAGGGGAATAAAATACTTACAGGGAAAGACATAGACTGTTTGAATTATCAAAAAGAGACTAAAACCAACTTGTATAGGTTACTGCAATGCTTTTTTTTTTTTTAGTAAGCTGTGCATTCACTTGTCTGTTATCAAAAGGTTTGATGCTTTAAATGAGAGACTGAAAAGAAACCTTATGTTTTTATCAGTTCACGGAATCCCTTTTTTAATGCTGAAGGGCTTCCATTTCAATGGTGATACACACTCTGCAAACATTGAAATCTTAAATCATGGAATATTTGGGTAGCTTGTCACATAATGATGGATTTGTCTGAAAAATAAGCCAACTTACTGTTATTTGTTCATGTATTTATCTTTTGTTTTGTTTTGGTAGGCCTTTTCTGTTGTTTCAAAGCTGCTGTCTCAGCGTCAACTTGACCTGCTGGATGAACTTGTATCAGCAGAGGTAAATGCTTTCCATCTCTTATTCTGGCAGTTGATTTTCCATTATGAAGTAACATGCATTCAGCCTGTCCTTATCTACAAATACTGCCAGTTTGGTCTAATTTGGGAAAAACAGCATAACGCAGAACAGGGCAATTGTTTGTCCTGCAACTTTTTTCTGTTTAATTTCAAGGCATGAAACTTAATTTAAAGCTACTGTATGTAAAAAAAAAATAAAATATATATATATTCTTGCCATTGAGCATAAGGACCGATTACCAAAAAGACTGCAGGTGTACCAGAAAGGACTGAAAGGCCATGGGTTCTGGATGGCAGGTGGAGTTGCATACGTCTGTTGCTGTTGGCAGATAGCTGATGCTTTCGGTCTGTGCACCAGAATTCAGATGAAGAAAGGAACTGGTTTGTGCTCATCCCTGCTGCACTAATACATTCCCATCCTCAAGCAGATCATACAGCCAATTACTGGTTTTGGCTGGAAAGCCTCAGTCTTGTGTCATGGTCTCAGGGGTATGGCTGACCTGGCTAGTTAAACATCGGTGCTGTTTGTTCTGTGTTTTTATGAATTTTTAATTGCTGAAGTTGTCTTGGCCTTCCCAGGGGACGGAGGTAGCAGATGCATCAGAGTCAAGTGGAGGAGATACTTCAGGTCTATGTCTGCCTTGTTACTGGATGTCAGCTTGGCCTGCCCTATTGCCAGCCATGCCTTTGCAGCAAAAATTTTGGTGCTGTTGTAGTGCATCCCCACTGGACAATCTTGCCTCCTCTCTTTGAGTAGAGATAGCAATAAAATGTGAGTTTGTTTCTTACAGTTGTTTTGAAAGAGCATCTCCTCTTCCTCTGCTCATCTTAAATTCTTCAGGTGATCGGGTTAACACTGATCCGGAGACCTCATGTAGTGGATGAGGCTGTTAATACAACACGATTTTGTTGTTGCTTTAGCTAGTGAATTTTATACCTGCAAAATGTACTAGAAACCAATGTCTTCTAGTGAAGGATTGTCTCTTGCTTCCATGTGACCTCTGGATTCATTTGTTGTTCAAAAATGGCAATTCAGGTTAGGCTAAAAACTGATTATGAGTCAAAAATAAGTGCTGCACAGCTTCATCCTTCCTTGTGACACGTCTTTCTCATGTGGTGTTTGAGGCAATGCCTCTGTTCAGTTCATGCACCACACCCTTTTGCTACTTAACACAGCTGTGTAGGTCTTCAGACACTTAAATACTATGGATGTGAATGTATTATGGAACTTAAGTCACAGAGCAACGATTTTTCAGTCTTTTCTGATTTGCAACTGTTTAAACTTTTTCTAATGGGAATGTGGATCCCAAAATGGCAAAGATAAACTTAGTGGTAATGGAATGGCTTTTCAAAGAAATTTGTGAAAGATAACTGAGAAATAATTGAATCAAAAGCTAAGGAATATACCCATAGCGAGAAATCAGCAGTGAGAAGGCAGAGTGTAAGTATGATTGTGGAAGCAAGCTTAACTGGTATTTTCTGGGTTCACATGCCTTGCTTTGCAACTTCTGTTCTGACGGTACCTTTTCTAACCATTTTTTAAATACTTGGTTTGCATTGGTTTGAGCAGTAAATGGATCTTCTTTAGTATCACTGAATTAGGGTTTGAGTGCCCAAACTTCCCTGTGCTTTTTCACTTCCACTGTTGTATATGTTATACAAGTGTTTCAGCAATATAGCTCATTTTATTAACTGCAATAGAAAAGATTGTTACTTCAATTTCCTAATGAAAAACTAAGTGACAGTTTTCTGAATTCAGGTACTTCAGATGTTGAAGGAAAAGATTTCTTTGCTCCCCGACAATCACAGGGATGCTTTAGCAGCTGACATTGATGCAATCATGTATACAACAGAAGGAGATGTTCGCATTTACTATGATGATGATGGTATGTTTATAATTCTACAACATTTCAGCAACGGGCAGTCTTATTTCCTGGTGTTGCTGCTGAGCAGGCATTCTCCTTACAGATGTGTTTTTGAGTACTGTTTATCATTACTTGTTTTTCTGTTTATGGTTCATCTGTATATAATTCCTTGACTTTCTTTTAAACCAGAAACTGAGAGATTATTGTTAATAAGTCATGGTACTGTTTTGACTTCTGTTTAGGTTTTGCTCGTTCCTCTTCTTTTGTAATTTCAGATTTTTACATTATTAGTCCTTAGCAATCTCAGACCACTCAAACCCAATTATTCTACTATATGCAGAAAGCTGTTTGCTTCAGCAATGAAAATACGTCTTCCAAGAATAGTGAAGGTTGGATAATGAAATAAATTTTGTTGTCTTCACTTCTAATCTGTTTTCATGGAATATGCTTTGTTCTAGGCTTTCTTGATTATTTTTTTAAGTTAATGATGAGCTCAAACAAGTTTTTCTTTTGGTTGAATACCAGCATTATGTGCTCAGTTTATGATCAGTTGAGATGGTTTATAGTCTAACCATGGGTCTTCCAATGAGTGTTTCAAATTGTCAGACCCAATAAGCTTTCTTCCCGTTTTGGGAGATAAGAATTTTCTTTTTTTTCTCTTAGATTGCTCCTAAGTTTCAACTACTCTCCATATTTTTGTAGTATCAGTAGTTGCCTCTGGACCTTGTGGTAACCAGCTTTTTTTCATATGGTTCGATTGTGCACAATGTCACACAATGCTTACGATAAAATACATACCTTTCTACAGGCTGTATTTTTATTGTTGCTTAACAGCGTGAATATGGCTTTAAATAGCTTTATTGTTCATTATTCTATCATGCATTCTTTATGGCTGAAGTCAGCTTCCCTCACTAGAATATATGCTAGGCGGCAAATAGGAGTATTTGACCAATGAGAAACATGAGATCTACCTTATGCTTTGATTTGTTTCCAACAGGAAGGAAGTTTGTTAGCATCCTGATGCGTTTCTGGTATCTGAATGGTGCTAACCTACCTGATGAAGTACCAGGCGAAACCAAAGTTTTCCAGATTGTGTTTGGAGATGAAAGCACAAAAGAAAAAAGACATCTTTTAACAGCAAACTATGAGTGAGTTTACTTGTCCTTTTTTTTGCCTCCATGTACTTGGGCTAGCTGTGTGCAAAGCAGTTTGGGAACTGAAAGCATTCACACTCTGCCAGTGCAGAACTCGGTATGTTTTAATTTACCTTGGTTCTAATTTAAGTTAGTTCACATGCAGCTTTCCAGTTTTGGTTCTAGGGCCAAATTTTTTTAATACCCCTTAAAGTTGTTACATTATTACCTTGCTTCTGAGTTGACATTAATGGGAACTCTTTCTTTGTCAGGAAGAGCAATAGTTAGAGCACTGAATGAGGTTTCTGATCCTTTCCTATATTGCTTCTGCACCCTTCCGGAAATAGGCCAATATCAGTTCTTGTTTCCCATTTCTTGTAGCACAGCTAACAGCAATGCAGTCAAGCCAAGCAGTCGAGTGTGATGCTGTTGACTTGTCACTTCCCACACAAAAGTCCGAACTGCAGTTAACTGAAAAAGTAGCTCGTGAAAGAGGAAGTTATTTAGCCGAATGCTTTCTACAGAAGTGCAGAACAAAGCAAGCATCACTTGGTGTTCAGATAATTCACACCACTGATCCAATCCCTCAAAGCACACATTAGGTAGATGGATTTTCATAGAAATGCTTGTAAATAATGCCTGTGTTTGTGTACTGATGTCAGAGCAGTGCAGAAATACCTGCACAGTTGGCAAAATGTGTGGAAAATAACATTCTCAGAAGTTGGAAAAAGTGAGGATTTTTGTGTGAGAAATGCAATATAATCAATGACTTCTACACCCATGTTTGAAATGGAGAGACTATGGGGTGCAGTTGATGAGGAGCTCTGAAACAAAGGAGACACTCCAAGAACACCAATGCTTTTTGCCTGGATGGGTTTTTGTGGATCCATCCCTTAGGTGAACTCAGCATCTTCCTTAGAGATGGAGACTTCTGAGGCCTCCTCAAGAACCTCCTCTTAAAGCCCTAAGTATCTTCCTAATCCCCAGCAGAGAAATCTTTGCAAGCGTGCGTTCCTTCTGCAATTTACAGTGCTAACCTAAACTTGAATGGGCAGAGATATTACAGGCCTTGGAAGCCTAGTGTTAAGTATTTGGGTGACTGGAGAAGACAGTTTCCAGGAGTGGATTTGCATGTAATTGCAAAGCAGGGAGGTTATACTGCTCTTGTCCACAATGTGCACGTTACTGGGGAGCATGAATATTCATCTTGAAGTTCAGACTTATCTTTAGATGACAAGCAGTCAAAACTGACATGCTCAGGGAGGAAGGCATTAATGACTACAGAAGGAAAAGGAAGACTGAAAATAGGGGTGGATGTTTTCATGACCCTATCAACAGCTGTGGAATTTTCTTTCGAGGAGATTCAGTACTACTGTTAGCTTGGTCTTTGATGTATTTGTGAAAATACATTACTTTTTAAAAAGTATAGTTCAGTAAAAGTGAAAATTTTCAGGTAGAATGCATAGCATGTGATTTCCCTTTACAATGCAGTTACCATCCCATTAAATGAAACCCTTTATTTAGAGGTGAAGATCTGCCACAAATTTATATTCATGGTTACTACTATGAAAACTGAGTGCTTTCTTGTTGTCAGGGTCTTTGCTGTTGCTGCTTGATCCTGTCTGTGGGATCTGAACCAAAACACTCTGAAGTCAGTGCACAATATTTCTTACTATAGAATTAATTTTGATCTTCCATTTTGGGCACAAGCATCAGAGTCTAAGGAGCTTTTACAGGAATAACTTGAAGTAAAATATTTATTCGTGATTTCTTGTTGGTATCGGTAGCTCTTTAAGGATCAGGTAAGTTTTTAACAACTCTTCCCTTACTGTCTTTCCTTTTCCAGGTTCCAAAGGGAATTCACAGAAGGAGCAAAACCAGACTGGACAATTACACGGATTGAACATCCAAGGCTATTAGAATAAATGCCTTCCACAGTCTTTTTATGTACCATTGTAAATGTTCTGATGTAACAAATATCAGGCTTTTTTTGGTCTCTTTGTTTTCACTTCCTGCCTTCTATCCAAAAGAGGAATGAATTTTGTATGTTTGATTTCCCAAAATTATTTCTGAAACTTACACTATGCTGCAGGATTACAATAAAGCCTTTTCCCTGGAATAGGCTAGTACAAGTTTAATTGGTACTAATGCTCATCCGAGGCATTTACACAGCATAGTTTCACATGGGCCAGTATTATGGGTATGTTGACTTCTTACATTCTGAGAAGAAATGGTACTATTTGAAGATAAATTCATGGCTGGTAGCCCTTCTTAGTTATTTTCCTGTGTTTCTTTTTTACCTAGGGATTGTACAATATATAACTGAATAATATGCAAGATGAAATGGAGGTAGATGGACTTCTTAGATTGTCTAGCCTCAGCAGTTCATTTTGAGGTAATCTTGCTTTTGAATATATTTGAGATTAAGGAATGCAGAACCATTATCAGTATTTGGTACAGTATTGGAGTAAGAAAAAACATTTAGCATTGCATTGGGAAAATGGATCAAAGATACATATTTTTTTAAAAAGTAAAACCAATATTCCTTTCAGTTCAATTACATATAAGCAATTCCAAGTTTAGAGGTTTATGAAAGAAAAATCAAATCGAAAACATGAATTTAAAAGGGGCCCTGATAATGAAGTTAAATGAAATCCTCTGAAATGCTTGTTAAAGAAGTGAGCAGACTGTTAAAATTAGATGTTGTAACCAAATAATTTCCCAATTCTCAGATTGTTACTGGAACATGAGAGTCCTGGTGTAAGTACCTTGAAGTTTTTATATGCAGATCAACAGATCATCATAACAGGTTTTTTTATCCCCTATCTCAACTTTAAAGATAAAGCTAACTTTCCACCCAGGCATGTTGCAGAGATTTGTGCAGCATTTTGAAAGTATGAAGTGTAATTACCGTGATTCACAGTAGTTGTGATTGAAAGGTATAAATTAAATTTTCTGTAGTTCAGCTCTTTTGATGTGGTGATTTAATGAGAAGAATGTTTAAAGCTTATCAACAAGCTTTTTCATGTCACATCTTGGCAAAATAATTATGGTATTTTGTTCTGCCTTAACAGCAGCATCCTGGCCTTATAATGGAGAATTTGTGATTTGTCCTCTGGACAATGTTCAGTGATGACAGAGAGCCTTGACTTCAGGGGAGAAACAAAATTCTGTATTTAAAATTATACATAGCCATTTTGTACACAGTCAATCTGGAAAAGTTTGAGACAAAGTGAAAAATTTTGGAGTGATGCTAAATAGTAGCATGTCCAGTTTGGCCACTGAATGATTTACTGCAAGAAGCTGCTCTCAGACGTTATTTGACATAGTAACAGGAGAAACAAGCAGAACACTAGTGAAGTGTGCAGATGCACTTCTAAAAGGAGCAATAATTTGTGAAGCAAAACAAGACAAAAGCTAGTCCAACCATCTCTATATTCAGGAGTGTCTGCTTTCACATTTAAGTAACAGAGGTCTATCTAGAAATGCTAGTTTATCTTAATTTTTAATTTGGGTTACTTTATTAGTATCTTTTTTGTTTGATTTGATGTATCAAAACAGGAGTCTCTGTCATGACTCATGAGAGGTTAGCCTTTTACTAGTGAGTGCTTAATTTTTGGAAGCAAAGGCAGAGAAAAAACTTCTGTATGACTAATCATGAAAATAGTTTTTTTTTTTGTTTTGCTCTCTGTAAAATTGTGACTTGATAGGAACATGCTCCAAATCAATGATAACACAGTTTTGCTGAAGAAAAAAAGATGTCATTGGAAATTTACATGTGCTATTTTATTCTTTCAAAGTTGTGTTTGTCTTGTGGGTTGGAAGGAGGGGCAGCTGTTGGATGTTTGGGTATTTTTCCCCCCCTAATCTTAAATCTAAAAATAATCCTGGAGACTACCAGTCTCCATCAGATGCAGAACTGCCCGTGGCCTTATTGCACCATAAATAAATTGGAAAGGCACATAAATTACTAAGCTTGCTGTGCTGGAAAGTGTTTTGCTTCCACAGTGAATAAAACTGGTGTAATTAAAGTGAATTTGGAGGCTAATACTGGTTTCAGAAAAAATCACCAGCCCACCCAAAAAAAACCCCACAAAACAACCCCAAACCCAGCTTGGAAGAAATGGACAAACGTACATCTTAAAGAAGAGGACATTGCAGTTTACAGGAAGCTTTGACTCCTTTTTACCTGCCATCCATAAATTATCTGCCATAAATCTGATCATCATAGCAATTAATCAGACTGAAGTGAATGTCAGTGAAGGGTGTTTTTCATCTTATGGCATCCACATTTTCTCTGGTGGAAATGCTTTTCTTCAGTGTTGCTTGTTCAGACAAAACAGGAACTCCTGGTTTCTGCATTGGCAGCCAAAAGCATCTACCCAAACCTCTGATTATCTAAGATAAGAAATGTATTTAGTGTCTTCAAGCTAGCTCCTACTGAATACATTTCTATATACTATCAAGGTTGTCCCAAATTCTCATGGCAAAAAGGATGAGTAAAGGGTTAAGTTTGCTTCATCTTGATCTAAGACAAAGGTGGAGGAGAATATTGTCTTGTAGGTTGGGGATTTCCAGTGCTGCCATTTAAACACCTTACTCTTAAAAATCATAATACTAACTTAAGTGTTACAAAATTTTAAAAAAGAGCTAAAGGAAGTGTTTTATTAGAAATATCTTCATGATTTGGGAGTAGTGATGCTGAAGAGGGAACAGTAGAACTGTATGGGGAGCTCTGCGTCACAGTAAGCTAGCACTCCCAAATTCTCTTGCTAATTTGTCCCAGACATAATCTTAGAAATCATAGTGTGTAAGGATGTGGGTGTACTTTATTTCCCTTCCACCTCCTTGCCTGACTTCCATTTCTGTTGCTTTCAGTCAGGGGGACAAGTACAATTATAGTTACGGTGTACAGCCTGTAAATCCCCATACATACCCATTGAATATTTGCAGTTTCAGCCTGTAGACATCTTCATTCAGACCCCAGTAATTCTTGAAAACAGTGTTACCAGGTTTGGTTGTGATTTTTAGGGTAAAATTCATATCTCTGTTAGCAACGGTGACATTTATGATTCATAATATGCGGTGTAGTGAGGGCACAAGGTATCTGGACTACACTTGAACTGGGGATGAGGGAGATTCAAAGACATTCTTCTTCCCTGGGCAAAATCATGTTATGTTCACGTGGAGGTTGGGAAGCTTTTATTTATTTATTTGTTCATCCAAAAACTGTGGTTATGTTTACTAATTACTGACAGCTGCTTCACACACTTTCACTGTGTGCGTCTAAATCTTGACAAGCACTAATTAAATGTGGCCAACATAAACCCCATTAATTTGCACACCCCACTCACCAGTAGATGGCCTTGGTCACAAAGATATTGTGGCTGCGAAGTGACTGGCATTAACGGGAGTGTAAGAAGGATAAAGAATAAAATGGTAGAGGCATTGATTCTCATTTAAGCGCTATTTAAATCATTTAGACTTGTCTTATTAAAAAGTCTGGAAATTCTTGGTGGCTTTCATCCTGAGTCAACGATAGCATCTTGTGTTCTCTCTGCAGTGCTTGCTCCTTTTAAAGTGGCAATTTAACAGCGTTCTTAATGTGGGAAAGATGAGTTGTCCATGTGAATTCACACAGGCACCTTAGAGTCTGACAGTAGCAAACCTTAGTTTTATATTCACATTTTAAAGTATGTTTATCATTTTGATTGTGGTTCCTTTCCCTTTGTTCCCAGCATTGTCCGATTGGGGGCCATGTTCAAATTTCTGTAGTTTTTAAGGCACGTTCAAGCTTGACCTTACATTCACTTCAGGTTATATTTAATTAATTATTTTCAGATCTTATGGCTAGAAAGCTGTTTTGTCACAATAATGATCATAATCCTTCAAAACTTCACAAATTCTGTGTTTCTTTTTTTAGTTGCGTGGTTGTTGTGGTTTAACCCCAGCCAGCAACTAAGCACCCTGCAGCCCCTCACTCACTTCCCCCCACCCAGTGGTATGGGGGAGAGAATTGGAAGGAAAAAGGTAAAACTTGTGGGTTGAGATAAGAACAGTTTAATAGAACAGAAAGGAAGAAACTAATAACAATGGTAATAACAAAACTAAAATTACAATAATAATAATAAAAGAATTGGAATATACAAAACAAGTGATAGACAGTGCGGTTGCTCACCACTTACTGACCTAATGCCCAGTTAGTTCCTGAGCAGTGATCCTTCCCCACCCAGCTCCCCCCAGTTTATTTCCTAGATGTGACATCCCATGGTATGGAATATCCCTTTGGCCACTTTGGGTCAGCTGCCCTGGCTGTGTTCCCTCACAGCTTCTTGTGCCCCTCCAGCCTTCTTGCTGGCTGGGCGTGAGAAGCTGAAAAATCCTTGACTTGGTCTAAAGGTTACTTGGCAACAACTGAAAACATCAGTGTGCTATCAACATTCTTCTCATACTAAATCCAAGACATAACGGCTACCAGCTATTAGAAAGAAAATTAACTCTATCCCAGCTGAAACCAGGACAGTGGTTAAGCTTGTTTTCTGCCCCATGTGCCTCATTGGCTGCAGGTGGGGGGGCCTTTGAGATTCCTTGCAGACTGTAGTCACGTGATGGCTCCCAGCTTATATGAGATGGAATACAAGTGTTTGTAATGAGAAGTGTTTTCAGCTTCCTTCCTCCCTCATCCATGGATGTGACAATTGATCTCTAAGCATTGGACCGTGGGTGGGCACAGGAAGAGGTACTCGGCTGTTAAAAAAGCAAGCGTTGCCTATGCAGCTGTGCTTTTTCTCTTCTAAGGGAAAGGCAGTTGGGTCAAATGTAGTTGCAGAGTGAGTACTGACTACAGTACATCATAGGCGTTTCCTTCCTTGTCTTCTACCTTTTTTTCCCATTGCTAATATGCAGTTACCTTGGGTTTTTTTACAGACCTGCCGAATAGGGTAGAGGTTGAGTAAGTCACTATGTACGTTTGCAGCACTGTTGAAAATGCCTCCTTCATTGCAACTCTGTCTCTTATATCTATTTTTTCTGAATTCAGTGATGTATGCTTTTCCTGGTATAAGGTCCTCCTGATGAAGTTGATGGGAATCTGTTATGCATTTTAATGAGAGTAGACTGCAACTTTTTTTACTGCCTTTGAAGTTACTCTGTCAGAAATAGGGGTGAGCTAAAATTAGACACACTGTAGTTTCTCGTGTGCCATTTCCTCCCTCTGCTGTCACAGAACAAGACTTTTGATAGTGAGCTTCATGCTGTAGTGCTCGGGATCTGTGAAGGAAAGGAGCAGGACAAGCAAAGCAAAGTGCATGTATAAGTAAGGTCAGATCATGATTGTGTTAGACTGTCAGGACAGGATTGTCCCCATGGACAAATCTGCCTTTTTGGCACTGGAAATCTTCTATCCCCAATTTGCTACTCTTGCACCTGGTAGAGGAGGTGATATTTCACCAAGGATGCAGGCTTTTGCTTTAAGGACATGGGACATTTTGTACATATAGGGAAACAGGTGGTGATTTGAATGTTCCTCTAAATTATATTCTGCAGTTAATGGTAAACTTTTACATAACAAGCTCTAATTCTATTCTGATTTGTGTATGAGGGAAGGATATGAGTTGGGGAGGTGTGGGAGAGGCTGCCCAGATAAAGCTGTGGTAAATCAGCGCAGCTACAGGCTGTCTCTGCCTCACACTAATTAGCAGCTGGCACATCCCTAGGAATCAGGAATGAAAAAGGGGAGGGGTGAAAATGCCTTGATAATCCCTCTCTTCTGAACTTTCTGGAACTATTTAGCAAGTGCAGCATCCATAACTTAATTACCAGCTGCCAAGTCTGGAGTCTAAAGTTTCAGTGGTGCAATTAGATTAAGTGGGTAGCCTTGTACAAAGCCCATGAGTCTGTCAGCGTGTCAGTTTCTGTGCTTGCTGGTGGTGTTATGCTGTTTGAGGACCTTCAAGCTCCTTATCTGCAGTACAGCCAAACAAGGTCATTACATGTGATGCTACATTTTTGTAATGTGTGTATCATTTTATAAACTGAGAACTGATGAATATAAGTAATGGTTTGGGGGATTTTTTTTTAATATACTTTCAGAGGGAACAGGGTTGAGAGACTGCAATATAAAGTGAAGAGCAAGCTAATGAAGATTTTATGTAGTCCATAACTCATGTCATGCAAGGCATTGACCATTAAACAGGTGAACATCTAATCACTGCTGGCTTGACTGGGGTGGAAAGTAAGTCATGAAGAGATCTAGCTTGGATTGGCAGTTGCCTGAAATCTCTTACTTCTTGTATGTTCAATGTACATACAGTATTAAAATCTGTAATGCACTTACTCAGGCACTTTGTACTTTTTAATTTCCAGTGGGGTGACTGTGCCTTGAGTCTACCTCAGGCTCAGCTCCCTGTAGCAGAAGATTCTGAGCTGTTAGCCTGTTCCCTATGTTGTTGTCATTAGTGTCATTTAAGTCATCCTTTTTTCTCTGAGATAAGAGGTTATTTTTCATAAGATAGAACAACAGATAAATCCTCTGGGTGCAGTGCTTGTTGGTAGAAGTTAGGATTTTCATGATTTATACACAGAATTCTGTATGGACTTCTGCTGAGAAGTGCTTTCAGAAGGCATCATTCCTGCTGTTGTAATTCAGTCTCTGCCTGTGAAAGCATGGTGCAACCTCGTGCTGAGAGAATTAAACTGTGTGATTTCACCGCTGCCATAAGGTTCCAGCCCTCTCTCTAAGAGGACAGTAAAACACCTGTACAAGTACTTGTAAAGCTGGTAGACTCACTGTGGCCTGGTTTATAAGCTATTAGATTGTGTATCTCCTTAAAAGTTTCAGAAGCAAATTGACAAGATCATATTTTGAGTCTGAATTTGTATCAGCCTTCAGCTGCATTAAAACAGTAATTATAATAAAGTCTTAGCTAGTGTGATTTCTACTGGGAGTAAGGGAGAGCTTTTTCTGTTATCACTCACATTATACTGTGGTGGGTTTTGTTTGTTTGTATTTTGTTTTTTATTCTCTCCTAAACACCAGCAGTTAGTCAGGGCTGAAGAAAGTATTCCATTGCTGAGAGATAATAGACATCTAAGGGAAAGTGGATTGTTTAACTGGACAGTCATTATTATGTGTTTCATATTCTACTTTCAGGTTCTGGATTGGAAAAAGCTTTTTTTGAATGCCAGATTGGTAAGGTTCGCTATCTTTCTCTGCAGTGGAGGCTCTTGTTTCCTGATGGAATCATATGTGTGTGTTTTGCCCAGTTTTCTGCCAGTGCAGTGTCCCTGGGTACAGCTTGTGCTGCATGGTCTCTCCTGCAGTGTACAATTTAATCTCTTGCTTTCATTTCACTGAGGTATATGGGTTTTGGCAGGGGCAGCTGGTTGAAAGTTAGTGCCTGCATTATTCTCAAGATCTGCTTAAGTGATCTAATGGTTCCTTCTGGCAAAATCTGTGAAATGGTAATAGCAGAAGTAGAGAGAGGAAGGGGATCAAAGGTGGATGGTAATGCAAGATTCATATAAAGAGGAAGCTGTATGTGTTCTGACTGTAGAGCAGAAGCTGTAAGAGCCCTGAAATAGAAATAAGTTTAGAAAAACTGAGCAAAATAAAAACATTGTAAGAAGGTCAGTGTTCTGACTGGACGTTGTTATCTAGCTGCTCACCTCTGCTAAAAGGTAGGTGAGTATTAATTTTTCTGAGAAATTTCAGTGTTGTACTTCTTGCCAGGACACTACCTCAAAATCCTACAAGAAATTTTTTCCACTAGCATATTGGCAACCTAAATAGACAGTAGAATTTATCTTGATTGTATGGTAAAAGTAGGATAATATCTGTGTTATTAGGAAGAAACGAAGTCTAGAGGATTTACAGTGACTTGCTTCAGTTGTGAGGAAAGTCTTCAGAGAACTTCAAAATGTGAAGATACATCTGCTGAAGCCTTCATTTGCAAGACCTCGGGTTACTTCTCTGTAGCAGCAGTCAGTGCCTTCTCATGAGACTGTCTGATATATTCAGTCTGCAGTCAAATGGCCTTCTTGCTTTTCTACTTACTTTCACACAACCCTCTTCTTTCCTAACCTTCTTGCAGATGGAGCATTTGTACAGCGGCTAATTCAGGAGGTTAGCTGGTGATGCTTATTCGCAGATGTGTTAATCTCATTGGAGTCCCAGAATCATTTGATTGTATTTTCTCAAACATCTCGGTGTCTCTAATAGACCAACCAGAGCTGAGCATACCACTGCAGATGAGTCTGCTGTATTTCTCTGGTTTTGGATTAATTTCCTCTAAATTCATACTTCTGTTTTAAGTGTTCTCCAGCTTGGTTTGCAGGATCTCATTTCTCCTGTTAAGCATAGTAGCAAAGAGTACTTGAGATTTCTCTGCAGCATTATTTCTGACCCCGTGTGTGACCAGTAAGGATTTCTTTCCCTGTTTCATTGGGTTTTTTTGTCCAATGGCACATTACCACCATAGTCTCTTTTCACTTTCTTTTTAACCCTGTGTCTTCCTAGTCTTTCTACTATATTCATTACGTTCTTCTCTTCTTGTTCCTTTTGTGTTCTTTATGGTTCATTAAGTGATGATTTCTTTCATCCTGTGCCCAGAAAAAAAAACAAACCAAACCTGTGTTTCAAAGATTATGCACAAAGCTACTTAAAAAAAAAAAAAAAGTTTGTTGTTTCAGACATTCAAAAAATGTCAGAGGAGGGCCAGCATTAGTTTCCTGTTCTCAGATTTTCATGAGCTCTTATCTTGCTGTTTGTCTGCATGTCTCTGCTGGGGCAGGCATAGCTGTGTCACTTGAAGTCAAGGCCTGTCTGGATGCAAGTGATTCTGAAAATTGACCAGAGTACCATGTCACAGTGCATGCTCCCTCCTGCACAGGTCTCCAGTCATATTCTTCTTATGTAAATCGATAGCCTAACTCTCAATATGGTTTATTTGCTATGTAAAATTTCTATGTCCATTCAAGCAATTGCATTCAGCCAATTGTTTGAACACAAAAGACCTAATTGTTTGCTTTAGCTTCTGTGCTGCTTTACTAAGACACTACCCCTGTAACTTACATTTACATTATCTTATTGCTAAAATTTTTCTTGAACTTTCTCTAGACATTTACTTAAAGAACTTTCCCTGTGCCATCTGGGTGTAGAATGAGCTACAGAGCAAAAAGGATTTTAAAAGGATTCAGTTAGGTATCTAGTGTTGCTTTCTTGCTGCTTAGCTGGTTTGCTGGACTTTGTAGGAGCTGCTGTGGGGGAGTTTTGAATTGCTTTCTCATCTCTTTAATTTCTTGTTTTCATTCACAACAGGCTGCCTGTTTTAGTAGTCTCTGTATTTCTCACTGGTGGACTATATTTCATGTTTTCTTTGTGAACAGCACCATATGTAATTGTTTTACCATTCTTTCTTCCTGAATGATTTGGGAACTATTTTGGAGCTTTTATCCAGATATATGTTCCTCTCCCAAGCTTGTCAGCTCTCCATGTTCCCAAGTTAGTCCTGAACAAGACTGGTTTGAAATCCACATACACACTTTTGCATATTTCCATTTTCCTTTCCACATTCCTGCTGCATTTCTTTGTTAAGTCTTGACAGCACTATTGCAGTGTGCCTTTACTGACTCCACAGCAATTTGGAACATACAGATATGTAAGGGAAGAGACTTGATGCTGTCATTTTGGGTGTTTTTAAACTGGTAGTCCTGATTAGTGATGAAGACCACATCTAGATATGTGGTCTTCGTGGGTTTTGTTTGGGTTATTGGTTTTTTTTTTGTTTTGTTTGGTTTTGTTGTGGGGTTTTTTTGTTTGTTGTTTTGGTGGGTTTTTTTTCCCAAATGCTGCATCCAACATAAAGTTTCATAAAGTAAATCACTGAATAAATTTGTAATTTCTGTCATTAGGGCCCTAAATGCCTGAGGTGCTTCCTGCTTCATATTCACAGGGCTGAAGTTGCACATAATTAAAAACCTGTCATTTCAGCATGTATTATTTTATTGGGTCATATTTTATTCACATGCCTTTCTCATTGAGGGTTCTCTGGTATGCATGTTAGTCCTACAGTCTGCTGTAGCAGCTTAACTTAGATTAATTTCTTATGCTCCTTAGTTTGTGAAACAGCTCTAGTTTTGAGTTTTAGCTTTGGTTTTGCATGCTTTCTCCTCCTCCTCTTTTTTTTTTTCTTCTTCCCCCCCCGAAACTGTCCAGAAAGATTGTATTTTCAGTGGATATTTGAATGTCTGGTCCTAAATGCAGATCAAAGATCCTAAATAGGAAACACTGTATGTGTTCAGGGGATTTAAATGTAGCATGGTTATTATCACTTGCTTAAATAGCTTTTTATAATTTCCACCCCATTATTCTCAATACCTTGTTCCATCCTGGTATTCTTAATGCTGATTTCCACCAATGCAGACAAGAGCAACACGAAGTAAATGTGGAAGAAAAGTAACTTTGGGAATACAAGAGTATTGTCCCTGGGAAGACAGTACTAAGGAGAGATGGATTTTGTCCATTTTGTTTTGTCTTCCTAGCCAAGAGCAGACTGTGCTGCATGAAATTTCTTTAGAGAGTGTGCAAGCTACTGCATGATTAATGTTATACTGGGATGGGTCTGCCAAAATCCTTAAACCGTGCACTGTAGAGCTGTGTGTGGGCATCCTTAGGCAGCTTTTAAAATAAAAGGCACCAAAGGAATTCGCCATGTGGCATAAGGCATAAATGCTTCAGAGGGTTCAGAAGGCATGTGCAAATATATGACATGCTGGCAAAATAATCCTGGTGTTTAAAGTATTGTTTCCATTTTCCTTACCTTCCTCATGCTTAGTTCTCAGGTGTAATGAAATTCCTAAAGAACAGGTATCCTTTATGCTTGCTACACTGCTTCATATTTTCCTGGGTATATGGCTGTTTAACCAGCTCACAACCAGTGGTTTACCGGTGCATAACATGCACTAACCCCTCAGTGTATTTGTAATGAGGTTAAGGTACAGAAACCTAAGGTATCTGTCGTTCCTAAAAAGATGTTGTATACATACAGAAATGTTAATGTATGTGTGCCCTGTAAGTCAACCATTGTAAATGGTCTTTCTAAATCACTGAGAAATGAAAAACCTGTTTTGCATGCAGCTTTCAGAGCATTTTATTTAATATGTTCATTTACAGATGGAAAGGGATGGGTGGAGGAGGTCTTGAATATCCAGGTTCACTTCCTGAGCCAAGAGAATGCAGTTCTCCAGTCTCAGCCTAGTGTAGTTTCTGTCAGGTCACAGTCTACCTCTGGTATTTCTGCTTCGTTAGCATGTGCTTTTAAAGCATGCATTTTGCTTGTTTGAGGCCTAATGGCTCTATTTTTCCAAAGGCCTGTGTATCTAGGGTTTTTCAATGACTTAGTGAATGGTATTGGGCAGTTGCACTGCTGAAGTCAGCTCAGATAAGACATGACTCAAAACCTACTCAGTCTTACTGTGACGGGTTAACCATGGCTGGACGCCAGGTGCCCACCAAGTCGTTCTATCACTCCCCCCCCCTCTTCGCTAGAC
>JANZLQ010000001.1:22534047-22544759 GCA_026212715.1 Elanus axillaris
CAGCAGCTTCTCACAGAAGCCACCCCTGTAACCCCCCCCCACTACCAAAACCTTGCCACAGAAACCCAATACACTTACAAATGACTCCCTTTGATTTCAGCATGCTTCAGAATAGGCTGTGATTCACTCAGAGGAGCCTGGGCACTCAACAATATAAGGTGCTGCTGAGTGTACTAGCTCCAGTCCTACCTAATATTCCATGGAAGTACCATGGATTGCATTAGTTTTACTCTTGCTTTTTACATTTTGTGGATTTCTAGTAATCTTGGTTTGTTGGTTGGTTAGGGTTTTTTGTTTCGTTTTTTTCAGAATTATGACAGGAGTGCCTGTCACATTGCATACTTTATAATTCCAGTTTTAGATTCCTTTTATAAATCTGAGCATCAGTTTCCCAGTTTGCTAAGTTTCCTTAAGAACTACTCAGAATGTGTTCTTAGAGTCTTACTGTGCGTGTTGCTTTGTCACAGAGCGGGAGCAATGACCTTCCTCTCTTCACTGAGTGCAGTCCAAAGCCCAGCTTTGCATGAAACCAGACCTGTTCTACTCTAGCATGGTATATGAGCAGTAAAATAGTCTCTATGGTGTTATGTGGGGGACAGCCTGGCTGCCCAGAGCAGCTGTATGCTGCTTTCCTCAGAGCAGCAGAGCTCTCTGAGCCAGCCCTCTCCATGAATCAAATTGCCCAGTGTTTGTGCTTCAAATACTTCACTGACCTATATATCAGACTAAAGCTTCCTGTTCTAATATTGATTTAAGTCTTAAGTATCAGTGGCTTATTTTTCTACGTTATAATTCTCTTTCCTATTTAACAGTCCTCTGGGATATGCAGAGGGCCAAAGTCAGACCTTCCTGGCAGTCAAGATTGGGGGCAGGGGGGGAGCAGGGGGGGAAGGCATGTGCAGGACACTGATGAAAAGAGGCAAAGCTTGAATTACAGTGCAACACATAAAGTATTTTGGTTCAGCAATCAAATAGTGTACTGTACTACTTGCCAAAATAGAAGAAATGCAGCTCTCTTGCAAGCTCTCTCCTATATTTGTTAGCTTACCTTAAAGCTTCATCTTACTTATAAGCTCTGACTCAGACTTCTCATTAACTGTACCCAAAACACTAGAAAAGGACAGTAGAAAGTAATTCCTGCTTTGGGTAGCTTTCTGGTTAACAGCTGTGCCTCTTGGAGAAAAGAGAAAATAGCCAGTGGTGATAGAAACTCATCATGCTGACCCTCATGAGCAAAGAGTACTGCTGCAGCATGTGCTGCTTCTCCCCAGCATCCTCATGTGGCAGCTGTCAGCACAATGCTCCCAAGTGCTCCACACTGCATATAATTTAATGGTGGGCAAGGAAAGGTTTACTTCTCTCTTCCCCATCCCCAGGCTACCTTTTTCCCTCTTTCCTCTGTTACTTCTTTGCTGGTTTTAATTTTTAAAACAACTGTCCTGGACTGGGCTCCCAAAGGAGTACAGACTGTTCAGAAGTCATTGAATTCTTTGCTTAGTTATCAGCCTGGTCCAGCAGTCATGAGCTTTGTGGAAGTGGGAGAAATCATTTATATTCTGTCTCTGCATGTGACCAGCCCTGCAACCCTGTATTGCAGGGCTGTGCATTCTTTCAGCAGCAGTTCTCCCTCGTGGAGCCTACTCTCTGCCGTTTAACCAGTGCTTGGGCAGCCTGGTGTGTCCCTAAATGAATTTTGTTATATTAGACCATCATCTGCATAGTTGTTGGTGTCCTGGTATTACATACTAATCTTCCTCCCTAGTTTTTTTTTTTGTTGTTGTTGTTCTGATCCAATATTGCTGACCACAAGCAGTCGAAAATGATGGTAGTGGCTTAATATTTGTAAAACTTATTTGTAAAACAAACTAAACTCTGAGATCTGACTGCTTTTGGTTTGTTTTATTCTGGCTTTCTGAGCTTGTATGCTCATTAAAGGCATATTTTTTGGAAGCTTTTCTCTGTGACATTGAAGACTAGGAGTGTGTATCTTCCAGTGTCACTGAGACTCTTCAGTTCACATGCTTGTAGGAAATGGGGATTTAGGATCCATGTGAGGCATGATAACAATCACAGGAGTCAATAACAGCGCTTACACATGTTTGCAGATAGAGATGATACACAAGCATTTGCTAGTTGACCAGCCCTGCCTGTGAAAACAAAAAAAGGGCTTTAGATCTTTTCATCTGTGTGTTGGCATTTAAGGTTCTAAGTGGCATGTACCTTACTTTAAGGAGGTAGTGGCATTCTTGTCCAAACTGTACTTCGTAAGTCAAAGCCATCTAAATGCAGTTCTACAAACTGCTGTCTCCTGAGGCTTAAACTCTTCCACCTTTTCTGGACAAGGGATATTTTAAAGTACTATAAGGAGTTTATCCTTTGTGCTTTCTTCAGTCCTGTTTAGGAAGGGAAAGCATTTCTAGTCCTCCCAATGCAGGAGAACTTGAATGTACTGGGAACACTGACAGTATCTCAGTATTCCCCTTCAACTTATGTTTTATATATATAAAACTACTAACAAAACTCCCACAACTTACTAAAACTACATCTTCCATAAGGTCAGAATTCATAAGAGTCCCTTGGGTATAAGCAAGATCATCACCCGACCATTACTTTTTCTGGTAGGGAGCTCAGAGTACAGGAGGATGTTCTTGTATGGCGAACTGTTCCTCAAAATGTATTATGTATGTGCAAATGAAAAAAAGGATGCCATGGTATTTAAATTGCCCAGTTTGTGTTCCCCTATCTAGAATATTACAGACAATTTTGGTAATCATTAGAGAATTTACTTCTCACTAGACAAAAAAGTAGGCTATGCAATGAAAACGGATCACCTCTTTCAATGAACAGAAAATCCTCTTGACCACTTAAGTTCCTGCCCTAGAATAAAATCTGTATGGTTCACCTCTACTTGTATGTATATATGCTTACACACATCAGTGGAAGGTTGGAGGAACTAACAAGGATTCTGAAGTAATATAGGGAATTTTTAAGAATAAATTCATAACCCTCAGCCTGCCTGTTACCTGGAATTTGTTACTGCTTCTAGATTTCACTGAAAGAGGCAGGCCCCAAACTGAGAAACAGTTTATTTGGGATAGCTGAAGACAACTGGGATCAAATTGTTAAGAATGTTATTATTGGCTAACGTGTCTGTTAGAAGATCTGGAAGGGGGTTATCTTGATGACCATAAAGCTGTGCTCCTGGCTGCCTGAGTAAGTAAACATTCCTATGTCGAGGTCCATGTGTCACTGGTTTTAGTTACAATTGAAATTCAAGTTCGTAAATCTGTCTGGTGTCTCTCAAAAGCCATCTTACTGTCTTATGTTTATTCCTTTAAAAAAAAATAAAACCTCCTTTTTTCTACAAGACAGTCACAGTTTTTTCTGGACACTAATTTTAGCATTATCCATTTAAGATGCTTATGGAAAGGATGTTGCAGGGACAGGGTGGATGGGAGTGTTGGTTTGAAGCTATTAGTTGCAGTCCTAGGTTTTGAGATGCAAAGTTTCAAGCTATGCAAGACTCAGACTCTCTTCTGACCTCTACCAGCCTGGCCATCAGCTTGTCTAGTTTGTAATAAAGGGGGTCAGAACAGACACGGTGGATCTCTCCTCCCTGAAGTGATTGTATTTCACACGGTTGAGGCAGCAGAGGCAAGGAATGGAAGAACAGTGTTTCAGCCAGACTGGCTTGGTTTAGGGAACCTTTCCTGGAAAAATAAATGAAGCACAGGATGTAATGCGCATAGTTCATTGAAAAGGAAACTGCTTCAAAATGCTGCAAGGAACAATTCAGCATCAGCTGTGGCAGATGCTTTTGCATGATTCTCCTGAATGACTCCCTGTGATTAAACTGCATTGTCTCAGGCTGAAGAAGAAAGAGAATCTTGAAAGACAGTTTTAGAAAGTTTTTATTGTTTCTGTATGGAAAGCATATGTTTTTCCTTAGCATCGCAGTTACAGTCAGTGAGTCTGCATGCACTAACTTGAATTGACTGTTTATGAAGAATATGAAATGCTCCCCGGTGGTAGCATTTATCCACTCCTTGTTTTCTTCCAGGAAAATTAATTGCCTTTCTAGTAAACATTGTTCCTGGAGCTGGAAGTATGAGGGAAAAGGATTTTGTGGGTGGGCTCTTTGATATTCCCTGAATCTGCAAAATACCTTTGTGCCATGTGTCTAAAAGATTCTACCTGCATTTTTGCTTGGAAGGGAAAAGGAAGTTTTACTGAGGGGCAAGGAAGAGCTCTGACAAGGATGAGGAAAATATCACAATATAAAATACCTCTAAAATTACAAGACCTGGCAGTGAGACACTGGGGTATTTGCACTTCATAATGTCATGATTAATTGCACAGGATTACGATGTAAAGCTGAAATCTGTCCTTCTGCCAACGTTTTGCCTAAACTAATGCGTTCGATGTTCCCAGTACAAGCTGTTGCTATGAATGCTGTACAAACAGTCACCCATCACTTACAAGACTGAGGATTGCGATTGTTTCTAGTTATAGATGTGAACAATGATGCTGACATTATGAACTGTCCAACACTAAGTTGTTTTGTTCATTTGCTTGCTTGCTTGTGTTACGAGCTCAGTGAAGTTAACTTCCTTAAAACATTTCTTTGAATCAGGCAGAAGGCACCAATACTGTTGTTGACTTGAAATTTCAAAAATGTTGAGCTCTGGAGGAATGGATGTGCACATGACTTTTTCATTATTTTGCATTAAAAATCAGGTGGTTGTAATTTAGACCAAAATAATCTTTGCTGTACCTTAGAGATAACTTTGGCCTTGTATATTTACAGAATTAGCCTGTAGTTAATTCATGCTGATGCTAGGAAAAAGTATGCAAGCACTGAAGTAGTTTAACCAAAAATACGTAAATAGTTTGCTGTATTGATAACCACTATCTTTTTCCATCACAATGAAGAATTGTCTTATGAACCTCTGATGTTTGGTAATTGCAATGTCAAAAGCCTTGTGGGGTAAGTAAAGCAGATGACAACTTTTTTTGTAGTATTTTCTCACTTAGCAGCGTATGTGTATGCAGAAGAAAAATGCAACTTGCATAATATTTTAAAGTTTAACTCTGTACGCATATCTGTGCTAATCAGTATGTGAAAATTAAGAACCTGGTTTTATGGTTAAAGGAAGGTAAGTTGTTTCATTGTTCCCTTCCCACACCAGCCACTTTGAAGTCCTTTATGTTGCTTCCATTATGCAAAATTGTGGATACCCAGAAAACAGAAACACTATCCTCTGCTTTATCAAGTGACCTGTCACAGGTGACAGATAATTGTTAGTGCTCTTGTTACCATGAACAAATGGTTTTGTACATGAACAATGTTGATGATATATTTCTAGAAAACATATTTAATTCAGAGAAAATTAATAAGCAAAAAAAATGCAAACCTGCATGGTTTTTTTGTTTTGTTCCAAGTGACTTGTCATAGCTGTAGACATTCACAGAAGTGTTGATAAGTGGCTACGAACTAATACTTTTCTTACAAAAGTTGATAAGGATAATCTTTGATCTTGGAAATTTTTGTAATCAGTAAAGTTGATAGGGATTATTTTTCCCTTCTGTGAATAGTATTAGAAAGTTTCATAAAGCAGTGCAGCTGTTTAGAAAAGGAAATGCTGTGTAATTGTAGAAATCATAGGCAAAATGTAAGTTGGCATACAGCTCTCAATGCAGGTTGAAATGTTGCAAGGTCACTGTGTCCTTCCTGCCTATTATTTACTGAAAGAATAATTCCTGGAATCCTTGATTATGGTCAGAAACATGAACTTCTTATCTGAGAGCCAACATGTGTCAGTGTGATGCCTTTAACATTATGTTTTGGGATTAGATCTTGATGAAAAGTGAGAAAGACCTGAAGACTTAATGAAAAGGTTTCATGTACTTTCTCTTCCCTGATATTTGGTCAAATAAATTTCAAAATGTATCTTTAACTAAAATTCATTTTTCCTTGTAGTAATGTATTATAAAAAAATTTTACAAACTCAAACACTAGTGAGGGGAGTAGGCTTCTATTGCTCTGGATCCACATACCTGACAACAGTGTATAAATGTTTTCTAGGAATCTTCTTCAAAATTGCGTGTTACATACCAGTCCTGCCATATTCTCAAAACCTCACAAGCATAGGAAATAAAATGTACTTCCACTACTCTTTGAACGTTAGTAGTAAGGATTACTTGTTTCCATCACAAGCCAGGGAGCAGTTCCAGAGGCAGGCTTTGAGAGGAGGCTCAACGTGTTGCCAGCAAGTTTGGAGCACATGGTGCCTCTTTAAAATGCCTTCTCGGAGAATGATACTTAAAATAGACTCCTTTTCTGTAACGCCATATGTAAGCTATTATCAATCAAAACTTTTCCAAACTCATTGTTCAGCATTCTATAAAGGGAACCTTCTCAAGCAGCAGGCAGCCACCACCTCATGAAATGGAGAAGAAATGTGCTCAAAACAAGGAAGGAGTCCTCCATTTTAAAACCAAGAGAAGGGTTTAGAGGTACAAGCAAACAAGTTTCTTATTATTGTGTTTATGTATTTTAATCGCTATCAATGTGCCTCTTTAATCTAAAAATATAAAATCATGCGATGTTATTCTGAAGAAGAGGGCCCTCTTGTTCTGGTTTTTTTTTTTTGCTGTGTTTTATAAGAAGCTAGACAGTGGCTTATTATTGAAGTTGTAGTTAACCTTAGTAATTTAATAACATCAAAATTTTCCAGTTTCTTTAAGTGCAAAGCAAGCTCTTCCTTTGCCTGTTCATAAACTGAATGCTTTCATATTGAAGCTCTAAATTCCCTTGTCTTACACTGCTTGTCTGCATAGCGTAAGCAGCACAGAGAAGGTAGACTGCCTGTTGGCGGTACCTCATGACCACTACCATTTGGAGTCTGAAGAGCAGTTCTGGGCATGGGGTAGAGCTGGTAATGGCAGCTGTGCTGCCAGCTGCATCGTGAGGAGCTTGGGATCTTCAAGCCTCTGTAACTATTGCTGCTACACTTTTTCTTCATGGTTGTGGTAACTGTGGACTTCTGTCTTGGAGGCTGGCTGCAGAAGAAGCAGTTTGAAAGGCATCAAGTAGATTAGAATGGTCTCTCACACTGTATTGCATAACCATTGCTTATCTTTTCTTGACAAAAATTGCAGTGCAAACATATTACCCTCCTCACTGAAATGGCAGCTGAGTTGCAGGTCTAGACTTTGGGAAAAAAAAAAAAAAGCCAAGTGTTTCAGACCAGCATTCCTTCTTTCTGCTTTCAGTTCTGGCTTTTTTGGAGGTACTTAAATCCCGGATACATTAAATCAGGGTCCTTTAAAGCTGTGTTGCTACAAACATGTAGCACGTCCTTATGTGATCTACTGTCCCAGAATTGGGCAGAGCTTGCACAGGGTAAGCCTTCTGAAGTCACCAGGAGCAGTCTGGCAAGACCATTTCCTGAAAGGGTGCTCTGATCACATCTTTGAAGTTTCCAGGACTAGGTTTCTAGGATAAATATGAGGATTTGGATACATATTGCATTTAATTTTGTGGATGAATTACATCCTAGGGACACTAGGGCTTTTAGGAATGTTCTCTCAACAGTGTGGGTTGTCTAGCATGCATTGATTCTTCAGTGTGATCTTTGTCCATGTTGCATACTGTGAAAATCAATAAAGAACAACAGATAGAGTTTCTCTGCACAAGATAGTATGTGCTCAGACCCTACTGGGCTGGACCATGCTGGGAAGTACAGTGTGGCTCTCTGCCACCTTCCTGGGACAGAAACGTGCATAAATACTCAGCTCAGCTTTTAGCTGTGAGACCTGAAATTGGACCTTACGCAGTACTTGGTCACTGAATGAAGCTGGTGTTTGCAAATTTTTCCCATGTGCTCAAACAGGGTAGGTACCTAAAATCCAATTTTTTTTCACCTAACTTAAAGTATCTGTTGTGGTTTAACCCCAGCCAGCAACTAAACACGCTGCAGCTGCTCACTCACACCCCCCCACCCAATCAGATGGGGACAGAATCAGGGAAAAAGGTAAAACTTGTGGATGGAGATAAGAACAGAAAGGAAGAAACTAATAATGATAGTAATAACAATACTAAAATTACAATAATAATAATAATTAAAAAAGATTGGAATATACAAAACAAGTGATGCACAATGCAGTTGCTCACCACTTGCTGACCAATGCCCAGTTAGTTCCTGAGCAGTGATCCTTCCCCACCCAGCTCCCCCCAGTTTATTTCCTAGATGTGACATCCCATGGTATGGAATATCCCTTTGGCCACTTTGGGTCAGCTGCCCTGGCTGTGTTGCCTCACAGCTTCTTGTGCCCCTTCAGTCTTCTTGCTGGCGGGGCATGAGAAGCTGAAAAATCCTTGACTTAGTCTAAAGGTTACTTGGCAACAACTGAAAACATCAGTGTGTTATCAACATTCTTCTCATACTGAACCCAAGACATAACACTATACCAGCTACTAGGAAGAAAATTAACTCTATCCCAGCTGAAATCAGGACAATATCAAACCTGGCTAGGTTCTCTTGGAAATCTTGGTAGATATCTACACAGCTTTGTATGCCAAAGTCCCTGATCTTTGGATAGAGGCAGTAGGGATTTGTGCTTTTGTATTCAAGGATCCTGGGCTGGGTCTTGAAATTATGTCATCTGGGACTTCATTGTGTAGCTCCCATGAAGTGGCTCATGGCTTGAGACATTTTTTCTTTTTTTGTAAAAAGCTTATGTATTAAGAGTTCATATGCCAGTTTTCAGCACTTTGATATTGTGTTTGGTTGATACTGTGAGTGAAGGTGTTAGTTTCATTAGTTCACTTTTGTAAATACTGCATTAGCTTTAAAATGCCACATGTAACTCTATAGGATATGTTTTCTGCAGCTGCTCAGCAAGCAATACCTTTGAGACTGATCTGATTTATGAAGTGATCTATGCATATCAACTAGATTAATTCTTTCAGTTCTTGATAGATGGTGACTGAGACTAGTTATATGTGCCTAATACAAGAAGAGGAAGAGAAAGGTATGAGAGGTTCTGTCTGAAATAGTGTACTAAAAAAGCTTCTGGTTGAATTCTGCCTTATTTCCAATGCAATGTCCTGTAATGCAGTAAAAACTTAATTCACTGCAGCTGGGAGTGGCATTTTAAAAATAAAACTCTGACTGAGGTTTTCAGGTTCATACCAATGATTGATTGATTTAATCATGACTGCATAATAGTGAACAGAGCTGAACAAATTTCCACACTCTGCTTTTTTGATCAGTTGCAAATGAAAAAGTAAATTCACTGTTGTAAAGAATTACACTTTAAAGCCATCACTCCACCCCTTAAATGAATAACATTTCATTACTTTCTGGAAATGGTGAATAACCAAAATAACAAATTTGGTCAGTGGAGAGAGTCCCCATCCAGAAAGCTAAAATGGGAAAATAATTTGAGTCAAGGAAGTTCTTTAATGCCTTACTTTGGGCAGCAGCCCAGTTAAAAAAAAATTGATCACATTCGCAAATCAGAACGTTGCATTTTTCCACAGAGCTGGATCCTGCAAAGAAAAGCAGTGACAGCTTGGGAGTACCTGTTTTCTCTCAAACCCTGCTAGTCTTTTGAAAACTCCAGAGCATGCTTTATTTTATTGCAGATTTTCTTGAGTCCTTGCAGGATTTCACTAAATTGGTAATCTTCCCTACAGGGAATTTTTCCTTTCTGATCTCTGTTATAGGCAGCTACACAAAACAGGAGTTAGTGTTGGGAGTTCAAGACTGATTGTGGAGCACATTATGGAGGTGGGCTAGAAAGGGCACAGTACAGGTGTTCTGGATATGGTTCTGACCATCCTGTTTGTAGTGCCTGTACTCTAAACTTGAGTGCAAGTTAGCCAGGGTGGCTGGCATGGTTGTGGCAGCTGCAGGAAGCCTAGCTGGCTCCAGTCATGCTGTAGAGCACTGGAGAGTGTTGTGTGGGCATATCTCGGTGTCCGTACCAAAACTTTGCAAAGAGCAGCTATGGCGCAGCCTGTGCTAAGTGATTTGGTAAATGTGCTTCCAGAACTAATCATCTTGGTCCCAGAGAGACTTTCAGTATGCTGAGGGGATGGTTTACAATATTGAGCTGGAGCTGGAATTTGTCATCTGAATAATCATGTAGTCCCTGGCACTGCCTAAAGCTACATCTCCTGACCTTATAGGACTCTCTTATTAAACTAGTTGTGGCTTTTTTTTCAGTAATACTAACAGGAGATTGTTCCAGATTTTAGCAGGTGCCCAATTTGAGCATAAACATTGCTTGGCTGATGCTTCCCTGACATCACCTTTTCTCTGCTTGCTGCACCTTGACAATAGTACAAGAGTGAGTCTGTCTTTTTGAGATACATTTGTGCACCTTCGTGGAAGCACAGATGTTTGTGTGTCATGGTGTGAATAGGTCGGGTGTAATTGGGACACGTGTTTGATGCGCATCAAAGAGTAGTTGGAAAAAATCAAGCTCCTGTCTCTTTGTCTTCCAATCCTGCCCTCATTGGACTTGCCAGACAAAAGTATGTACTTAGCTGAATCTTGATAGACTGCACAGCACATAAAAATAGACAAAGATGGGTAGCTATAGTAGTAGAAGTCATAGATTCAGACTGACTAGCCAGTTTCAGACAAAGCCAATACCCTGACTTTGGAATGTCAACATGGGTCACTTCCCACCCCCCCACC
>JANZLQ010000001.1:22544859-22577446 GCA_026212715.1 Elanus axillaris
CCCACCCCAAGGCATAATTTTCTGTATTGGACAAAATGATAATTTTGTCTATGGGTTATATATCTTTCTGGAAGCTTTTTGAGTGCTTATCATTAGTCTGTATATTTTGGAGCCCAGAAATACACTTAAAAGTAGGAAATAACTTTCTTGTCCAGCTTTTTTCAACTGAAGCCTGTAATTTGCTGCAATACTGTTTATACCAGGTACAGCTGATAATGGTGATCGGTTTTTGCCATTTCAGTCCTGTACCTTTTTCTCTTTCTCAGCCAAGGTGTTTAGGATTCCTACCAAACCTGCAATTACAGGGAAGAGGAATGAACAGACTAAGAAGTATTCTATAGAGGTGCTGGATTTTATCAGAAGTTCTACAAAGAGAAAATGGTTCTAGGTGATTTTTAGATATGTTTATCAATGTTCACTAACACTGTAAACCCTTTGGTGGTTTAGTTTATTGAGCATCTGTAGGCTTATGATTGACTCATCTCTGTATTCAGTCATATGGCCACATGCCCAAAGCTTTGTTGTTTTGCAGAACGAGTGGTTTGACAGTACTGCTCCAACATTGTGTGGGCTGGTCTGCCCACATATCCCTACAAGTATGTATAAAGCCAGCTGTTTGCAAACTTCTTTGTGTCACGTGTCATGTTTTAATGATAGTGTCCCATTGATGTGCCACTTCCACTCATGGCCACCTCTCTTTCCAGATGGATTGTAGCTCCTCCCAGTGGTGATCTCAACTGGTATTTATGTAGAAGAATAATCAAAAGTGGTTTATGTAGCTTTGACTGTCTTTAGTACAGCAAGCAAGTACAGAAAGCAGTCCTACTTAAAGAAATTCTACATTTCTTTTTTTTTTTACTTCTACTCTCAAGGCTGTTTCCAGGCAATTTGCACCTTTTTCTACTCCTGCTTATACATGCAAAAATCACAAGTAGCACCGTGGGAAGCAATGAAGTCATACAAGAATAAGCTAGAAAGAATGAGAGTAAGGTCTGTACTGTGATGTGTCATCTTCTTGCCAAAGCAACCTATATGGGCATTGATTTCTCCCTGCACCTTTTGCTCTAGTACTATGAAGTGCTTTTGCTGCACTGGTAGTAAGTAAAATTCTTTGAATGTGAATTTAGGTTGCACAAGGCCCCTGCATATCAGAAATATAAACTAAACTGGTGTGCCTAGTCCACCACAAATGTGAAGTGAAATGGCTTAGGTTAATCCACCACAAAGGCTCTTGAGCAGAAGGTGATAGTACCTAACTTATGGGCTGAAATTCTTTTACTATCGTGGAAGCATACTTTTAGTTTGCACAGAAACTGTAAATACTTCAGTCTTCAAAATATAAACCATGGAAATGACATGGCTTGAGCTACAAGCTGATGTTTGCTGCTTGTTATTGATCCTTTTCTAAATATGCAGAACAATGAGAAAGAGATTAACTTGGATCTCATGTCCTTGCTCATTTGTGCAGATTCAACATTCTTTATTGCTGTTGATTTTCCTTGTTTTTTCTTTCAGACATTCTTTTTCCCAGCAGCATTTCAGCAAATTGTGCCCAGATAGATTTAGATCTCCTCGAAGGAGTGAGAAAAATGTCCAAGGTTGGACGTACATTCACACTCACTGTGGCATTCAATTTATAGTAGAACGTGGCCATTAATGAGATGAGAGAACAGACAAAACAAAAAGGATGCCTTTTCTTTTCTAATCCCTTGAAAAAATCATGAAGGTACTACAACCCATCCATCATGATTGTGCTGGGACTTTATAGCCAAGCCTCCAGGCTGTGATTGCTGAAGATTTTGTGGCAAGAAGTCACAGCTATTTTTTCTCACATAATCCTCAAGCCAGTCAGGATTTTTGACTAGCTTTCCCTCATCCCTACTTCCACTCTAAATTAGAGAGATCTGAGGCTGGTTTGAAGATACGTTTCCTGCTTACCTATGGGATGCATGTCTGGCTATGGTTGACTGGAACATTTCTCCTCTGGACTTGATGGGAAATGCTTTGAGCTGAAGAGGGTAGGCTGTGTAAATCCAGACCTAAAAATATGTTGATAACTTTTGACTAAGTAGAAACTGTACAGAGATCAGCTGACTCTCCTGACAAGAGGTGACACCAACAAGGAGTCAGCGTATGGTCCCTGTTGATGTGAAAGTTAGAAATATCAATGTAACTTGCAGCCTGCCAAATTAAAATTTTCCTTCCAAATATACACACTTTTCTGTATTTCAAAGGGGGCTGTTACTGGCTTTTTATATGCACTGAATATTTAGAGCAATTTTTTTGCTCATTAAAAAAAATAATAATATAAAGAGGCTGACAGCAATAGCCAAGAAGTGCATACTGCAGACTGCTTGTCCAAACACATTCCTCCTAACTTACACCATGTCCTTTTAGTCACTTCCTAGAGCTTGTATGAATGGATAAAGCAGGTTAGAGGCCACCAGCACCCTAAGCTTTTTCCAAAAGACCTTAAACTGCAATTCTACCACCTGGACTATTCATTGGAGCTGGCCACAGTGAGAGTGTGAATGCAGATCCAGCTTTAGACATTTTTCTCACTCCTTAGAGGACATCCAAAGTAAGAGTGAGAGATTCCTAACTTCAAAGGAAAACAGACAAAAAGGACTCCATTGGGTAATTCTAAATAATACCTGCTCTGACAGGATTGATTTGGGATTGCTAGTAAGGTTAATTCTTGTGATTTAAGTCAACATCTGAGAAGGAGTCCTTTTCAGTGTGTGAGAGATAAGCCCCTATCTCAGGCTTGAGTCAGAAGTTTTGCTGTGAGTAGACAAGATCTATGCTGGGATGAATCTCCACCCAAAATGAGCTTTCCCTTGGGGAGTTATGATCAGTTGTGTGATCAGCAAACTAATTTCCACTTCCTATCTGTCTGAATGTATTTCCATGGGCAGGCAGCTATGCCTGTACAATATAAATCAAACTTATAACCAGTAAGCACATGGCAGGAGTAATTTTCCTTAGGATAAGGAGAGCAAAAAATAAGTTCTGCTCAAGTCCTTAAAGTATGTTTTAGACTTCTTCCTCTTCACTCTATTCCCACCCTTCCCCAAATTCAGTCTAAGCAATTCCATGATGGTTTCCTTCATAAATAGTCTTACTCCTTTTTGAATGCTCTCTCTTCATTCATTTCCAGACATAACCCTCAGATTGTCACAGAACTGTATGTATTTATCATTGTGGCATTTGAAATTATGTAAATTACTTGCAGATGCTCTACTGGACTGTAACCAAACTTGGCTGTGTCAGTTTTAACATACACATGACAAAACCACATTGGCTCTGAACAGGACTCTGCATAATAAGCTCTCTACGTTCTCCTTCTACATAAACACTTTTATGTCACCACTAATTAGAAACAGGAGCCTGTTTCTTTCAAAGTTCATGTGATAGCAATCAGGCCAAAGAATGAGGCACATACAATATCTGAATTGTTTTATGGTAATACTGCCAGGGATCTGAAGTTTATTTTGGGGGAAATAGATGTGTGTGAGTGTGTGTGTGTGTGTGTGTGTGCACATGCATATATATATATATATATATTAAAAAGTTAAACAAGCATAACCAGTAAAGCTTCATGGAATATTTAATGTGGTATATTTACAGTTCATGCATTTCAGTGTATATTTCACATGGCATATTGTTGACCTTAAACTTGAGTGAATATTTTCTTGCCCCTATGTCTTAATGTGTTTCAGCATGAACAGATCTTGAAGCTGCTTTATGAATTGGCAACAGCACTGTGGTTTACTGAAAAAAAATATGAGAACTATCTGCTATTAATTATATAAATCTCCACACAAAAAGTCCTTCAGGTTGGCCATATGTTAGCAGTATACATCAGTAACTTTTACCTTACAGCACTACTTCATAAAACGCAATATTTGAACATGAAGTACTTAAAATAGCTGTGGCTGATTTAACTCTGGACAAATGGAGAATAACTTCATTACTGAACATTTATTGACAGATAAACTGGCACAAGTAAGTAAGGACATGGTTTGACTATAACAGCCCAATTACTTATTAATTTTTGTCAAGAAATACTTCATCTGCTGTGCCAATAAACAAACAAATAATTTCCAAAATTTCCTTTGATTATAAATTGCCACAAACTAACTTTCTGTGCAATGATGTCCCATGACTTGTAGACTGGTAAGTGGTACAGAAGCCAGGAAAGAGGACAGAGAGAAGGCAGATGGTAATGAAGAAAGCCCTCTTTTGCATGAAAGGGTGTGTTTACAAGTTGCAGCAATAATGGGGGTAATGAACAAGCAGAGATTTCATGTCCTTAGTAGATCCATCTCTTGGGGCTGTAATGTTACTGCAGAATAGTGGGAAATTCAGAGAAATGTCGACAAAAATTCCCTAAGCTGATTGAAGAAGCCAGAAATGTTGATGAATTGCACACTAGTTGATGTGGACTGCTTCACAAAGATAAAGATGTGGCCTGGCTTAGTATGTGTAGTTGAATCTGGTTCCCTTCAATAACTCATCAGTATCTGTTTCAGTTCTGATTGCTTTCCACCTCCAATTTATACCCCTTTAAACTCCCCCGAAAGACCATTTTAATATTTTCATGTTTAAGTTTCTCTTCCCACCAGAATCCTACTCCACTGGAAACAAATCCTCCTGCTTTTGTCCTGTTTTGTGTGAGTGGGGCAGTAACATTTCTCCCAGGTGAACTTTTCAGTTTAATTTTTTTAATGACTTTGTACCTGAAAGGATTGTGTGATTTTTCTCTAAGACCTTAAAATTCAGGCTCTTTTGTTTTTTAGGAATAATATTCCTTGTGCTTTGTAATTCACCTCTGTGATTCTTCAGGAAGATGAAAAAATAGCTGTTTCAAGTAGTTGCTTAATTACACCCATGGGAGTTTCTTTCAGAATCTTGGTTTACTGCACTGTGCCCACCACTGATGTGAAAGGGATGATTCTGGCAGTTACCTGCCTTTCTCTTGACTATAATCATATACGTGAAAAAGCTATGTGTAAAGACAGCAGGTTGTCTGTCTTCCCTGTCTTTTCATCTCTTTAGAGAGAAAGTATTTCAAGTGTGTTCTGGAAACTAGGACTGTATTTTTCTTTCCCTTTTTTGACTATGTAATTAAGAAATGCTAGCTATGTTATCACAACTCAATTTATGGTTTTCTTAGTCCAGATCATGGCATGTATGTAACATAAAGTCTTGAAAGTGAGCTAGTTGTGAAGTTGCAACCCCGGATCAGAAGACTGAGGTTTCTGTTCCTTCTCCTGAAATGTTATGTGATATTGGATAAAAAGGTTTCATCTTTATGCCCCTCCTCCCTCCTGACAATAAGGACCGACTGTTCTGCTTTTCATGCAATACTTTGTGTGTATGTGTGTGCATTTGTGCTTATTTCCAAGCAACAGAGCACTTAAACGTGAACATGGCTTTACTGATACTGAAGTGCTAAGATAACTATGTGTTTGTACAGCACCTACAGATGAAAAGCAGAGCATCATTTGGGACAACTAAACACTGTGATGATACAAATAATGATGGTACAGTTTACCATATAACAAAAGGAGCACGTGTACTCTGGCAATGAAGTCTGTTTTAGATAATTATCTGCGTAACAGATTGGGAAGAATTTCAATTAGCTACAACCCACAAATGAAAAGGCATGACGCTTTGACAAGGAAACATTAATTTAGGAGATTAATCTGCAGGATGGATGTTGGCTGTAATTTCTGAAGGAAGCAAAAAGGTCAATACTCATACTAGAATTTGTATGGTGTTAAGATATTTAGGTTGAGGTATCTTTTTATTTTAAAAAAGTATTTTAATAGCAAGATAATGTTAGTTCGACAAAAACTGCCTTACACTGAGGCTGAAATACCATAATTAGTGATGTCAGTTCAAAAATTCATGCTGGATAGAAATCATTTGACAGGAAGCTTTATATATTTTACTGGTGTTGAGACATTGAATTATAATTGCTGTAGAATTTGGGGTTTTTTCTCATCTTTAAAAATATCAAACTTTCTTTTGCAATCAGCTTCTAACTGTCGCTCCACTGTTATTTAAGTAAACATCCGTTCTGTACAAACTACAAGAAGATTAAACATTTCTTGAAGTCTCTGGTTAAAGCAGAATAACAGCTGCATATTTTTTCTTGGATTGATTCCGTTTGCCGTTTGTCTCTGGCTCTAATGGAGAACTAGAGTGAGAGGCTCATGTGTCTAATGCTAGTCAGCAAAGTAAAGCCTGTGTGTCATGAGGGATTATTTTTTCTTTTTTTATTCTACCTTCATAGATGGAACCAAAGAAATTTTATTGTTCAAATAGAACCTAGAATAGCATGTATCCTTTTCCATCTGTACTGTTTTTTCTAAATTAAATATTCACTTTTTTTGTTAGTGTCTCTCACCTGAGCAATGGAAGATGAAGCTAGATTTTCTGAAATTAAACAAAGTGTATTATTTCCTTGGCATTTACAGTAGAAGTAGTGTCATTGTTGCCTCAGGGTTGAAGCTGGAATATAGTTCAGGCTCAGACACACAATGGAGTCACTCCGTACCAGCTTACTCACAGCAAATGAAACTGGGCACAGTCACCAGGTTAAAGCATGGGCCTAAAAATCAGTAAAAGCAGTTTTAAATGTTATTTTTCTTTGTGCTTCTTGATCTGCTCATGATTCCTGCTGCCCTTCAATGTGTGCCTGATCGTATCAGCTGTGGCAGTAACAGGGCTGCATTTAGCTACTTCCTCAGCATGGCCGTTTCCTGTGCTGGGTGGACCGTTGTTGTCCAGGGCAGGTGTTTCTCTGCAACGCTGACACTTGCTATGCCAGAATAAAAGTTCTACTACAGAATGCTCTAATGCAGCATTGATAAGTTGCTTGCTCCTGACTTGGTGGTGCACTTTGCTAGTGTTAGGTGCTCATGGTATATTGTCCCTATTTTGAAGTCTCTATCTCTGAAGAGAGAGCTCCCATGTGTGGGCTTCAACTGTGGTTTGATTGCTACTTGCTGTAAGGCTTTCAAGGATCCATTCACCTTTCCCTCCTTCACTTCTTTTTGTCTAGTGAGACCGAAAGTCCGCACTCAGGCTTGGTCTCTCATTCATATGGGTAGCAGTTGGGTTAACAATGCAACTATGTGGTACCATGCTGACACTGCTGTTTTGGGTCTGATTGGTGTATTCAGAAGCATGAGCATTGGACAGACTCACCAAATGGTACTCACAGACATCCACCTAACCCTGTGAACTCTTCTCCCTAGGTGACTGTAGTTTGGATTCTGTGGAGGAGGTTTCTGCTCTGACTTGGCCCTCAAACATGCTTCTTTTCCCTGATGCTAGATACCAGTCAGGTAAGGTGATATAAATGCCTTTCAGTGCAGGGTAGTCTTATGTCATTTGGCACTAATTTTGGTACACACAGCAAAAATCTCTGTAGCCTGATTCCCTTTGCAATTCTGTATCCTTTTCATCCCAATAACCAAGTGCTTTGAGTATGTTTATGTTGCTGCAAAATATAATACTTTACCTGAAAGCCAGTATTCAATCCTGTGCTAAGGTGCTAGTAATGGGAAGAGTTCCCAGAGCCTTGGATGTCTAGATTTACAGGTGAGGTTTTCCATTGAGGTTTGATAAGACAATTTTGCATTTATGGCTGTATTTGTAACAGCATGGTCTAGCTGTAGGCTGGGTAGCAGAGATGGTTACCATATTATCCTTTATTTTTATAAGGATAGGTAGTTTCAAAGGAAAACAAAGCTGATTCCCTATGCTTCCTTCTACAGGCTATTAAAATACTCTTATGTAATAATCAGATACCTCAGCTCAGTTTTCAATGAAAGTGACAAAAAATCTGACTGTTTTGTGAAATTGACTTTCCACATTAACAGTGCAGATAGGCAAAAGGAAATTAACCTTTTGGTGAATAACAGAGGACTTCAAATATTTTAAAAGTCTCAGCTGAGCTGGTGTATAAACAGCTACCTATTTGTGTTCAGTCCTCTGTCCATCTGCATAAAACCACAGTCTTTTTTGACAAAGCATCTGATCCATAAGACAACCTTACAGGAGTTTAATTAGCAAAGGAGTGTGCAAATATGGAGGGTTCTGGTACAGGTCTGTCCTACCTAGGTACCTTAGAAAATGGGACAAATGATTTTGGTGGTTTCTGAGCCAAATCTAAGACTGCTAAAAATGAGTGCAATTCTGTTGAGACAGGTGGAGTCATAGTTACTTGTTACCATTTTTAATTAAACAGGCAGAGTTTGTTATTACAGTGCAGCAGGGAGAAATCTGGAAATTAAATAGGCTCATAGTTATTAACAGGTTAATGGCTTTTTAAAATAAAATTGCCATGTCATTAATTCATATGTTACCTCAAGGTTACTGTGTTTTGATGTAGGTGTACTTCAGAGCAAGAGTTTTGTCCTAGGCAATAACCTAGTTATGTCACTTAGCACTGAAAAATAAGATGACAGTGGTATCTGATGTATGAACAATATGCTAGAGAACAAGTGTGTAGAAAGCTGATACAAAGTGTGAAAATGTAAATCAGGTGCCTGCCAAGCCAGGACATGTGTGAAACAAATGTTATCGCAGTGGTGCTGACAGGTGTTGGCAGCAGCTAGCATGTGGGTTTTCTGCTAGTGCTTTTTATTTACATCTTTCTACTGAGTGAATACCAGCTCTCATTTTTCTATGTAGAAAGCTGCTGTCCTTTTATTTTTCTGTATTACAACAGATAGGTAATGTGGTGGTATGACTGGTTTTGGACTAGTCCAGGCCCTGCAGCCCCTGGAAAGGGGTAGAAGGTTCTGCTTTCCTGCCTGCCTCTGGCTCCATGTGTAAAC
This sequence comes from Elanus axillaris, assembly GCA_026212715.1. Taxonomy (NCBI): domain Eukaryota; kingdom Metazoa; phylum Chordata; class Aves; order Accipitriformes; family Accipitridae; genus Elanus; species Elanus axillaris. The sequence goes on from JANZLQ010000001.1 coordinate 22,553,718, forward strand.
CTTGAGAGTTCACTTGTCCTCACTAGCACAGATAGAAAGGTGTGAAGGTGACTGAATGCTGAAATGAAGTACAAGTTGTGGTAGATCTGCAGATCCTGTGTTGACCCTCTTGAGATCCACAGCTTCTGTTTCAAGAAGCAAAAAGCCATGTGGTGAGGCAGGTGGGAGTGAGTTCTCTGAAATTTTGGGGGTGGAGGGTGGGAAAAGGAAAGGCATTGAGATATTTAAAAGCTCAGCCCAGCACATACATTTAGAGCACTGCAGAAGGAACCCTGGAAGCTATAGCAGGACATAGGGACAAGTTGATGGAGGGATCTGAAGGTAGCCTGCTGGTTCCCATGGAAGTGAAGTGCCAGGTTTCTGCTTCTTGTGCATGAGCTGGAATGTATCCCCAAAGGACACCTTTATGTGAAAACATGAGACTTAATACTTGCTGTCTCTGAGCCCATTGCCATGTCATCTGACTCAGTATGAAAAAACTGAATTGTTTCTGGAAGACAGGAAGGCACTTTGGCATTGTCCATATACATGGCCCAGTGAAATCTGAGGTAAAGGCAGTTAGATGCAGTGGTACCAGAGAGCGAGCCTTGGGTGCTTCATATCTTAACTTGAGGAAAAAAACCACCTGTGGCAGTTTAAAATGAGAAATGAAAGCTTTTTTGTATCCTCTGCCATCAGGCTTTTACTAAGCACTCCCAGAGGGCTTGCTCTGGAGAGCCCTTCAGGAAGAGCTGGGGCTGAAATGCTCTTTTCCAATGCTGAGGTGGAATATCTGTGTTGTCTGTGTTTTTTCTACCAGCTAGTTCATAATAAGGGATTTCTGACCTCAAGGTGCTGAGACCTGAAGACACACAAGGATCTCCACTGCCTGAGCATCTGCCCAGAGCTTACTGAACCTGCCCAGAGCTGGTACAGTGCACACAGAGCAGGACATGCCTGGCGTGAAGGCTGAAACAGACTCTTTGGGCACCTGGTTAGGAAAAAAATTCTGGGTAGGAAAAGAGGAGAGGATCTTTGACACTGTGCAGTAAAGGCTATGCAGTCTCTAGGGATGATATATCTGCTATAGGGATCTCCTAATTTACCTTTCTTTCTGTGACTCTCACCTCATCAGCAGCTTGGTAGCCAGTAGACTGTAGGTGTGATGGGAGTGTTGCAGGTGACACCAGATATCTCTGATGCAAATGATGGTGCAGCTGCCTGAAACCTGTACATTTACAATAGAAGCTAGGGTGAAGCTCTGTCCAACTGGTTGAGCAAATACAGAGCTGATTAGCGCCAGCCCCTGACAAGTACCTTCACAGAGACCACAGGAGGTTGGATTGGATAATCTCAGCACAGAGGTAACAAATCCTGCTCTTGTATTTTGTTCCATTGTGTTGGCAACAGGATTTTTGCAACCAGTTTAATTGTATCTACACAAAACAAAGGTGTGCTACACCTTTGCTGCAAGATCTGGAGAGTGTTCCTTTGTACTAAGCAGCTGTATGTTCCTCTCACAATGGCTTGACAAAAAAAGGCTGGTTGTGGTTTGTGGTCTTCTGAATGTTGGACTAGAGCTTTTCAGTTACCATGTGTAAGCATTGCAATGAAGGACTTGGAGGTCATTCTTCTGTCTCAAAATATATCTGTTGTAGTTAAAGGTGAGAATAGGAAGTTGTTGAAAAATACTTCTCTACAATATTTTTTTCAGTTAAGTTTTCTTGCATTTGGCAAGGATCAAGATGGTACTGGACAGGTGTTATCCTGTCCTTATAGGATTTTTTTACTTGGGGAGGAAGAGGTCATACAGTGAAATGCAGGGGGTCTGTATGTTTGTCAAAATTCCCAGATAGAGCGCTGTGTGAAGTAACACTGGAAGGGACTGAGTGGGCCATCTAAATGAACAATTGCATATGCATTCCCAGTGTGATTCTGCAGCTTGGTGAAGTAGAGTTATTATTGCACATGTAAGTAAGGAACGTCATGTGGTTGTAGAGAAGAGACATTAAAGTTATAAACGGCATTAGCAAAATCATTCCACAAATTACTTTTCTGGGTCTTTGGTGTCCGTGCATTCAAAAATCTGTTGGATGTTTGGAATAAACGTAGAAAGAAAAAATTGTCTGAGAACTAGGAAGGACTTTTGGGTGAGGATTTACAACTTCATTTTAGTCTTGGTTTAGAGAGAACTTGCTTTCTACTAACAAATACATAGTTGGGGAAAATACTCAGCAATATCTCAGTAGTTTTCAGTTTAGCAGAGGATGGTATGTAGGATCTAATACTTGGAAGATAAAGCTAGACAATTTCAGATGAGGACTATATCATAGGATTTTATCTGTGAAAGACTGATTTATTTTGCATGTAATGGTCTTCACGTGAGCAGTATCTGGAATCCCAAACTAGATTTCTCAAATACCTACCCTAGCTCACATGAAAGTTAGATATATAGATGGAGGAAAGAAGTAGAAAGTAGAGGAAAAAAGATGAAGAAAACAAGCAGGAGATCCCAGCTGAGGTTTTCTTAGCATGAGAGGAACAGAGTATTTATCCTATCTGTCATGTAGACTGTTCTCTGTGTGTGTCCTCAATGGGTGTGCCTCATCTGATCCTTGCAGGCGTGAGGTACCTAACCCAGACTCTGGCTGAGGAGGCATAATCCTTCAGGGCTTCCTCAGAAACATTTGCTGACAACTTAACTCCCTCTCTTTCCAGCAGGACCTTTCAGTATGTTCAGTGTGATTTTCATCTTTAGGATCTTGCTCAGTGAAATGCAGGTTGTACAGCTATGTAACTCACAGTCAGTGGCTGAGCTACTCTCTCTTGGTGTTTGTCGGGTTGTTACTTATTAGGCTGTTATCTGCCTTTCTGCTTGTTGCCTTCCAGTTGCCCCATTCAACTGACTAAAACCATTCCCTCACTTCAGTAGGTGGGTATAGCTCTAATAGACAGGTCATGTATTCATAACCACGGTGCTGCCCCTTTATTCATTTTAATTATTTACTGTAGCAGATTGCAACCTCATCATATTCCCCTAAATTGCCAAAAATATAAAATCAAAGCTGATTGACTCTTTTGGTATCCTTGTAACTCATCTTAAATAGCAGTAACATTACCTAGAGAGTCGACAGCATAAAAGAACACCTTATGGGCTCTTCTGATAAGTTTTTACCATGTGAGAATCTAACCCATTGTATGGGAATCTGTTACATATTCTCCTAGATCTACCGTAAGGCCTGGGTCCTGCAAACTTGTACGCATGCATAATTTTACTTGCTGGTTGGTGTCATTGCTCTGTGATTGTCTGTCCCCTTATTCAAACAGAATAACATTACAAAAAGTATTGCTGAATAAAGAGCTGTAAGAATCTGTGTTGGCAGGGGTATCCAAGCTCTATTTCCCCCATAATTATAGGACCCATCCAAGTAATCTAGAAATGTCCATGGTCATTAAGTCTGTGTGATCTGATGGATAAATACACACACAGAGCTATGTATTCCATGCTTCTAAATATTCTCAGTTTACCACAACTTCTGTCCATGGGCACCAAACACCATTGTCTCAAGAGGCAGTTTACATGGGGAGTAGTTAAAAAAGGTTACTGGTAGCGTTGAAATAGAGTTGATCATGTTGTAGCATGAACCAGATTTTTCTTCTTGTAGTAAGACCCTTCCAGCTTCAGATTTAAAAACCTTAGGCCCTGATCCAGTCTTTCCAATGCTTTTGCTGACAGCTGGAATAGGCCTTCAGTGCTCACATATTGGCCTACTACCTGCTAAGTCCTTGGCTCCTCCATTTTCTGGCATCTTCTGCAATAGATTAGATGATGCAAAAAAATGCCTTGGCTTCTAGTTGCAATTTCACATATGGTAAAGTGAGCTCAGCACTTAGTTATGTGTTTGGTTTTTTCCCCCAATCCTCCCTCACGGTGACAATTCCAAGAGCATGTTTGGAAAACGGAAGCAGAAAATAGGAAAAATTGAAGCAGGTAGTGGAGATCTGAAAGTATGGAGGTCTTGATACAAGCGTGATATGTCAACAGAAAAACCTCTTCAAACCATCTCTGCAAAGTCACAGAAGAAAATAGGATGCATGGGTTTTGTGCAAAAGATGAAGAATCTGGATTGTTAATGCTCTGAGCTAATTTGGAGGTATCTGTACTGGCCTGATACAGAGGCAATAGCACAAATGAGAAGGATTAAAACCTTTTAGTTAGTCAACACTTGTTGGAAACACAGAAATTGAGTGAAGCACTAACAGAGCCAATAGGACAGGAAACATCTGTCATACTGGCACAGTCAGCATTGTAACTGAAAAGGACCTTACCTTTGCAGTCTGCTAGGGCAGGCTAAAGAATTTTAAGTTGAACTATATAGTTAACATTTTAGAAAGCACATTCCAACTTTTTGCATCAGTGACAACTATGTGTTATTTTAAGCTCATCTTTGATGAACTAGAACTTATTTATTTGATCCTGGATATTTGGTCAGATTTTTTTAAGCTATCCTCTTGATAGATCATTACTAAATGTCTTCCTTACTCATACACACATTTGCAGTTCAGCCACTGAATTAAAAAAAATAAAATCTGTGGTCATGACTACTATGTCTAAACATTTATCTCTTTAAATGCAGTATTCCTAAAGTCAGTAAGTGTGGGTCTTTTTAAGTGACAGAAAAAGCAGAATTGCTGCTGCAAGTTTTATAGGGATACACCAAAGTACAGTAACCACAGTGAGTCCAAGTCCATCATCAATTCCACTCTGTGGGGCAGTAATAGAAAGGAACTTGATTGTTAAGACCATGTTCAGGTGGGATCACCAGATCACTTTACACAGGCTTACTGAGCAATTATCTCAGCTCGATATGTAATTACCACTCAACTCACAGCATCTGTCAGGACATGCATGTTTTTGACAAAGCTTGTAATAGACATAGATCTGCCTTTGAGCCAACTCTTAATTTCCTTTTCTTGCATAACTGCTGCTGCTTTATACAACAAGATCATATTGCTGGAGCTGAATGTAACAAAATTACCATCAAGATACGATTTGGAAGAATAACAGAACTTTTCAGATGACAAACATCAAAGAGCTGATAAATGCTCCCTAACAAACATCTCTGCTATGAAGCTTTGTTTGCATGTTCCATTTAATGGGCAAATGATTAACCAGTGCTCTTTATCAAAAACCTCTTTTAGTTTGGCTTACTCCTACTGGTTTTCTAGTAATTTAGGGAAGTGCTCCTAGCCATTCTGCAAGGCTGACGGAAGAACAGACCCATGAGATTTCAGAGATACAAGCAAGTTCCTGGTAGCTGTAAATAAGAAATGTATTAAAATGTATTCACATTGGGTTGTATTTAGAGTTCCAAATATATCCTGCTGTGGGCTCTGTGGGAGGTGTGCTCCTGCTGTGCATCTCCCCAGGGACATCAGGCTCTTCCAATGTCACGCAGTGCTTTCAGTCTTGCTCTGCAGTGTGTTTTCCTCACTGACGTGCAGTGTCAGCACTCTGTCCACAGCAGGGCTCTTCATACACCCAAGGGAGAGGCTGTGCTTCTGCACAGTGTTGTATGGAGGTTGAATGTTTTAACATACTCTAGCATGTTGGCATACTTCAGACTTGTCTCTGAGACTGTTATGGTCGATGCCTCACTTGAATGCAAAGATCAAACAGCCATGAACACCAGCAGGGCAATTCTGCTGAAGAGGAGGGTGCTTGGCTCCTGATGAGACTTGAGACAGGTGAATCTGTTGATTTTGGATACACACAAACACTCTCTTTGGGGAGGACAGGAACTGAATATCTGTAGCTGTGGCAGGGCCACTACTACAGGGGTCCATCCAGCAGACAACTTCCCCAGTATAACTACATTGATTGATGTAGATGCAGGCACAAGAGCTGTGTATTGCCACTGTAGCATGTCCACGAAATGTCCTAGGAGTATGTGCCCCATGTGACAGGAGCTGAAAAGGAAGGGACAGCCCTCTTAGATCTTTTCTAGTAAGTCTGTCCCTGATACGGGGCTCTGGCTAGATACTGTGGCTGCAGTGGATTTGTGCTTGGGTTAAAATTAACCTTTAACCTTTACAAAAGAATTGGGTAAAGGAAGCAAAAGCTTTTTGATCCACAAACTCCCTTGTTCTGAAATCAATACCTACATTTCCTGGAACTCCTTGGCAATGATGACTGGGGATTTCTTGAAATTGAATCTCATCAGCCTCAATATTTGTTTTTGCTGGAATAGTATTACATAGGTGCATCCTGGGCCCATGACATCTTAATTACTAATGCAAAAATTAAATCATAATGATGCTTTTGAACCAACATTTTTTTCTTCATGTTCCCTGTTCTTAGTATAGTACTGGTGTATGCAGTGTGATTTTTATTAATTTTCATGAGAAGGATGGGCTGAAGTTCAGTGATTTGTGAGAATTTAGCCTGACTTTTGCATATAAATGTCTTAAAATACAGGAACTGTTCTTGAAGCTTATGATAGCTGGAACTGCCCAAGATCACCTTAATACTAAGTTTGTGCCCCACTTTTGCAGCAGCACGATGAACTCTGTTGTCTCTGTTACCTAGCAAATGTTGGTTGTTTTAAACAGGTGACATTAGCATCTAAGAATTATTAAAGCTTTAGTGATTATTGTAGATTCAGATGGAAAAGCAAAATTTTGCCCTTGCAGATTGTTCTTTGAAATGAATGATATGGCTAATTGCTGGGACTTAATCAAGTAGTTAAAAGAAGTGCTGGTACTGATAACACTAGAGTTGAATGACTTTTATTACGGCCAAAGTGATTCAGTTTTAAGCACTATTTATTCTCCTGTTGTGAGAACTGTGATATGTTTGATGCATCTGACACCTTATTGAAACCAGTAGGGCATTGTTAGGGTACAGGATGTGTTTAACAGGTCCCTCAATAAGTTGCTGTTTCCTGCAAGGACTTGATGACAGGAGAAAATTTTTTGTTGCATGGGCTTACACAAGGTATCTGAGTTTTTGCAGTGTACTGTGGTACAACTTTGTGAAATGAGCCGCTAGTGAAATGAATCCTGAGAATCTACTGCTGAGAGTTGTAAAACCACTATGTTAAAGTACCATGCGTACTTACTGTAAGGGAGGATATGTAAAGTTTCTGGGATAGAATCTAGCTACAAATTGCCAGTAGTTTCTTAAACTGTTATGCAAAGGGGTTTCACATTTGGAAATTTTCATAGTTTGGGGTTGATAGCACCTTCCTTCAAAAAAATTATGGGTCTGTGCTCTCTTGATATAACCTCTTAAATCACATTTATCCAGTAGAAGTTAAAACTATTAAGCAAGGTAGCGATCTGAGATTGGTCTAATATACAGCGAGTTTTTGTAGAACTAAAGAATAAAGTGTTAGTTTATAATATGATACATCACAAAGTATTTAAAGTTTGACATTAATTGCTTTATATATGGACTGTGACTGATCTTCCACAATGCAGGTCTCTAATATGGAAAGAGGTGTGGGGGAAATAAGGCAGATCTTTCCTGGCCTATGACTATGGATCCATCAGGGAATGCTGTAGAGATTACTGGAACCATGAGTACTCACCGGCTTAGCAAGTAGGGGAGAGGAGGATTCCTCATTCTAATACCCTGATATAAACTCATACAAAGCTTATTCAGGTTTTTACACAGGGAGAAGAAACTGAATCATCAGTACCCATACAGCAACATTTTATTGCCTTTAGGAACTAGATTTTGCCACCTTTACCTGCCACCAAACAGAGTAATAAATGCCAAGTTTCCAGTAAAACAGCTCATGGACTAGGACACAATCTAAACTCTGTGTGTTATTCTCAATCTGGCCACTAAATGTTTAACAGAAGTTTTAGATAAAAGGTAACATATATGTAGTGAGGCTGCCTTGTTTTTCTTGAGTCACACAACTGGAATAACAGGATGTTTTTGTCACCATTCACTGCGCTGCTCATTTGCATGTGGAATTCATTTGCATCCCATTGACATTTTGGGGGAGAGTGCTGGGAAGTGTCCGGGAGGATCTGCTCTCGATGCAGAACAGATCTCTGGCTACAGTTGAACGGGAACAAAATTATCTTGGCCTGTAGAAAAATTGACAAATTAAACTTGGCTTCACAAAAATGTCTCTCAGTTATAAATTTTTGTTTGGAAAGATGCAGCACTGCCATGTAGGTAAGGCATAGATGTTGGGTATTGGTAGGAAGGAGAATTTAATTGTAAATCACCTTCTGGGCTGTATAGCTGCCTTCCATCTTTGGGAAGTTCTTGGGGATTCAGTTTTTCCATCTTCAAAACACTTTTCTGGTTATTGAAAGGCTCTGTGCAGTCCAAACTTCTGTTCCTTACTGTGCCGACCTGGTTTGTGAGCATCTATGAAAAAGACCTTTTCAAAGATAGCCTGTGAATGCTTTCTGGGGTTCTGAAATACACCAGCTACATACTTGTCAGCAAAATGTTCCTTTGGTTTAATAAGTACAGGAGCCAGGAAAACTTGTCCAGTGTTTACCAGGACCAAACAGTCTGGTGGAATGAGTACTCAAGGTAGTGAACCGTGGCTGGAGTGACACAAATGTGTGTGGACACTCTCAAAGCTGCTCTTTTGCTTGGGATGAATGTTCATGACACTTCTGTGTCTCATCGTGGATCCATTCAGACATTAAGTCACTGGAAAAAATACTCTCTGAAAAATATGCACATGTTCCTGCTGACTCAAAATCTTGTAATAGCAGCATGCTTACAAAAAAAAAAAAAAAAGTCATAGTTATTTTGTGATCTCAAAAATCAAATGTGGGCAGAAAATGTCCTAGATTCTGACTGAACATATAGTCATTTCAGCTTGTCCAGGACACTTAGCTTCCCTGGGGCTCAATTAAAGACTAGGAGCTGGGATGTCTGTGAGTGAAAGAGGAGGCCCCTGTTGCATATAACCAAAGAGGACTTGGAACAATTGGTGAAGTTGGTATGAAGAGAGGATATTTACATTAAATTACTGTATTTAGCAAATAATTCCTTTAGCATTTTCGAGAAATATATTTGTAGACAGAGTGGTGCTGGTTATTTCATTTATTTACTCATTTCCATAACTGCTTTAATATCTACACTGGCACTGAAACTTTATCTAATCTTAATTAGTGAAAGACTACTGTCTGAGCAAACAGAGCAGCACCTTTTGGGACTGCACCTGAGGTGAATATATTAGGGCATTTTCAACACAGTCAAGGAGTAAAAATAATTGCTCAGCTTGTGCAGTTGTGATGTGAGTGTTCTTGGCAAGGAATAGCCAGTTCTGGATTTGATGAGACTTCATGTGTGATTTTGGTCAACTTTTACTTGATCTTTCTGTGCCACAGGAACATCGGTTCAAGAGGCTGATCATTTTCCTAGATTTGTTGGTTTGGTTGTTCTGTAAGGATCATACATTCTTCCAGGCAAAGCTGTGTCCTTCCTAATCATCAGATGTACAGCAACTGGCACAGTATGTCCTCATAGGTACTATTGTAATACAGAGGTCAGTCCTATTAATAGTTATAAAGAATTCCCATTCATGTGAGCAGGAACTGGCCCTCAGTAAAAACAGGGAAAAGGCTTGATTGGGTGAGGTGGAGGGTACACTGGCCTCATGCTAGTGTCACCCAGAGAAATATTGTCTATAGCATGAAACAGGGCTGGGCATTGTATAAGCTTCCAGGGTGTTTTTTCATGTGAGAAAGTTTCAGATTCAGGATGACCTTTAAATTCTACATTTAGTTCAGGCACCTGAAATGTTTTATTTATGTTGCATGTAGTACTTGTACAATGAGGGTTTAAGGGAGTTCAATTTAGGGTGAGAGTGGGAGAGCAAGATATAAACGTACTGAAAAACTCCTCAACACTTCTACAAAGATGCTGGCCACATGACCATCTTCTGTGTAGGGAATACTTGCATATAACCTTATGTATGAGCAATCCCCCCTGCTAAGATGCTCTCTGCTAAGAAATGCATCGCAATATGCTTAAGCAAGGAACTGATAAATGCATCGCAAAATAGTGGGTTGCATTTTCTCCTTGCAATTTTTTTCCCCACATGTATGTATATTCTTTATATGCAGCAATACATTAGCTCACGTTCTATCTTAAGCATGTGGACAATACGCCAGCTTACAAATCAATTCAAACCTAAGTGCTTAGGTAGTATCAATCTTGAAGATTAATTTGCAGCAGAAGCTGCTGCTAGCTGAACACTGGAAGGAATATCAGTTTTCATTTTCTCCTTCAGTGGGTACTAAGAGGAACATGGATCCCTGAAGCCTGACATTACATAAAATTGTTATTAGGATATGGATTCCAAATTTTGTGCCTTTTGGGTTCTATTCTTCTAGGTTTAAGCAGATAAAGCCAGATCTTAGAAAGGTCCAATTGGTGCTGATTTACATCAGCTAAGGATCTGGTTTAGGGGTCACGTCGGCATCCTAACTTGTAGAAATCCTGCTATGAAGCAGTTATTGTCAGTGCCTGTATTTCTGTGATGACTAACTTTGATTTTCACAGTATACTGTAACTAAAATGTAGTTCACAGTTAACCCAAAGTCACTGCCAAAAGATTGTTTTCACAAGGGAGTTTACTTAACTTTGAAAGATATACAGGCACTTAGAAATGGCAGGTAAATCCCTCCTTGCATTTGAAAATCCCATTTGGTGCTTACTCCTTGTTGACTTCCATAGGAACTGAGCTTGTTTGTGATTTTTGAAAAATCCCATGGGTACCTATATGCATATTTATCTACTTAAAATTCTGGCTGTTGGCAATTTTGAAAGTATTGTTTGATGGCTAGCAAACTGGAGAGTTGATTTGTGTTCCTGTCCTGGATTTCAGTGATGGCTAACGTGGTCCTGTCTAAAGGTTGTAGCTTACTCATGTTTAGCTTGAAGATTACCTTCTGGCAAATGCCAATTGATTGATTTGTTGTTTATTTTGCATTTATGATATTTCTTCTGCTGTGTTTTAAGTTGTCAGCTGCATTGGACAGAAAGGATTTCTGCATCTGGAAGTTAAAGGCATACAACAGAAAACAGTGTTTACATATGTGTTTCCTATTGCACTGAGCAAATTTTCATAAACCCAGAGTCTGACCTTTAGAGTTGACAGCACTGTATTTGATGTGCTTGTAATTTATTTGAAGGCTTCACTGATTCTTATTTTAGCTTTTAATATCTGACACATTCCCATTACTCGAGGATTCTGCCAAAAGCAGTCCAAATTGCAACTGAAAAGGAAAAGATGCAGAGTCAAATGCCTCACCCCCTGTTCACTGTTCATAGAAAATCTGTATGAATGGTGGTATCAGCTATCTGGCTAGGCTGTGAGGTTAGTGATTTTTAGAAAGACTATCAGCCAGCTTGGACATGTGAAAAGTTTCTCTTCTAAAGGTCAAGGAACTAACTAGAAATGAAGGGTGAATTTTACCTTATGAAGTGTTGGTAGTGAAGAAACTGACAGATCGTGAAAGTCATCCAGCATAGCTAAGCTGGATTTGAGTAGTTTATGAAAGTTAGAGTAATTTGAGTGCTGGCAAGAAGCAGTAGGCATGGCTGTTTGTCTTGCTGCGATGATACTCTGCAAGAATTGGCAGCTGAGACAGGATGGACAACTGCAGCTGGCACTGCCTGCTCAGTGAAAGAGCTTAGGTGGGTTTTAGCCCTCTGGATGAAGTTTGCTAACTGCAGTTCCAGACCCAGAACCACTCTGAGACAGTAAAGCTTCAATAGGAGACAAAAAGTCACAAACTCTGCAAACAGAGAGGAAGACATCACCTGATCTGCTAGCCTTTCTAACAGGGAAGGTCCGAGGGCCTTGGAGCAAAACAGAAGAGTTTTTTGTGTCTGTGCTGGGTCTTGCCAAATGTCCATCCAGCCTATTATTCTTCTTGGCCTTTTGGCTAAGATTGTCATGTCTGTTCTTATCTGTTTAATATCTGATAGGTCTTTGGTGTGAGGACTTGCTATTAAATAGCTCTGCGGAGCTGGGCTGTGAACTGTGGGCTTGCTTTCTTCCCCCTGCACAGAAAGCCCTCAATGACCCATCACAGTAGAGTACAGTAGGAGAATAAGGCGAACAAGGCAGGGAAAATACTGCTTCCTTGTGTATTCTCCTATCCTCCAGCAGTTTGCAGCTCAGTGATTTCCTAAACCAGTGGTGTTATTTTTGTGGTAAACTCTTGATGGAATCCAATAGTCAACAGACTCTCATCTCTTTGAGAAGCTAGGGATACGTGTGGTAATTAAGAACAGCATCTTTTGCTGGCTTTCTCTCTGGACCTCAGTGGATTGCTGAGCTGCAGTGTGCAGGCACGACTGGGTTTTAGACGCTGACAGGAGCAAGCTTGAAGGTGAATTGTGTTAAGTGTCTGTCAGAGACTGCCAAGGACCAGAATTGTCTTTAGGAGCTGCCTCTAAAACAAAGGCTGACCTGCCAGGAGGTGCCATGAAGACTGCGGTCACAAGGGTTGTTTGCAGCAGAGCTGCTAGTTTCTAAACCTATATGTGGCACTGGGCAAGAAGTGAGCCAGTAGTATGTGAGACAGGAGGAGCCTGTGGGGACTTACACTGCAGGCAAGCCAGAAAGCAGAATGCGGAGGCTGGAGTGCCTGTTACCTGGATAGAAAACTTTAAAATGTGGCAGAGCCAATGGGCCCCACATCAAGTAGCACTGCTGACTGAAATGAGAGTGTTATTTGGCTTCAGAGATGAGTAAGACTATGAATACAGAAAAACAGTGCTGGAAATGGAATTTCTGCCAAATTCAAAATTAGCAACTGTGAGTGACAATTGTTAGCAGATGTCAGGTTTCTAATTATTTACTTGTTTTCTGGAATGTTTGTAGGTTTCATTTTCATCTTTTGTTGTATGTTAGTCTTTCAGATTTTCTCATGTGAGGTGCAGAGAATTTGTATACCAGCTCTTTAAGATGGCAACATTGAGGCATCTGGGTTAGATTGTATATGACAAGGAAAATTCTGTGTATGTTAATTGCTGCTGTAGATCTTGCTTGTTTACTGAGTGAAATGTTATTGAACAACTCAGATGACAAGCGGAATAACCAGTCTACACTCTCTGGGCTAGTGTTGACCATTCTCACCTATCTAGCTTCTTTGCAGAGCCTGCTGATAAAATTAACATCCCTCCAAAAACTAAGCAGCTGTCAGACAAGCAGTGTGGGCCCTAGCAATACAATGGCAAAACCATTCCCTGGAAGACAAGAGCAAGGACTTACAACTTAATCATGCCACTGAGCCACAGCAGCTCAGCGCTCTGGAATCATCCCACGAGCTGGCATCTGCAGTGCAATTGCCATAACTGTAGATCTCTCCGCTGATTCTTCACACTTGCAAGGAAAGCATGAAGGGAAAAAGAAGAGCTGTATAATTTTGCTTCCAAGCTAGTCCCTTCACTCATGGCTGTTGACACTGTCCATGGTCCAATGAACACTGCAGAAATCCATGTTAGCAGCTGTTTTCCCTATCGAGGCATTTTCCTTGGATGAGAGTGTCAGCTGGCTGAAAACTGTCTCCAACCATTTGACTTTCCATGGTGGGGATGTTAACTTTTATCACCAATAAAATACGAGAACCTTTGGATGTGGTACGACCTGGCTTACTTACACATCCTGGTAAAATTTCCAACAGCTTTTTTTTATGACTGTCAGGACTGTTAATTTAAATCTCCTAATTTTTCTGTGCAGAGAAATGAGCAATACAAGCTGAAGGGTAGATTTTCAATGTGCTTCTTCCCCAAAAGGGCTTATACTTTGCATGCTGAGCAGGGGGGGAGATGGAATGGGATGGGACAGCACAGGATAGGACACAAGCTTACGTCTCTGTAGTTTCAAAGGAAATTTGAAAATTTGTTCTCAATTTATGTGCAACTTCCTTGTGTAAGCAGCTAGACCCTTAGCAAGGACTTAGTGTCCTTTTTCACTTCAAGAGTCTTGGGAATTTTACTTGTTGAATCTCTGGGTTTGTTCCATTTTAGAAATATATGGAAGAGGGGGAAAAGAAGGTACAACAGCCTACTTCAAGAAAACAGAAAGGCGGACTGGAGAGGATAGTATTGTGGGAGGCCAGAGACATAGGTACTATCCCCATATCTGTCATTTGATGCCTAACTGAAGGCAAATCACTTTTGGTTTCTCATGTTTTTTTCTCCTTGCTTATTGAACCTTTGACAGTACAGCACCTAACACAATAGAAGCTAAAGGTCTGGATGGGGCTGCCGTTGTTGGTAGTCATGATGACAGTGTCTCTGCAGTGTTTCAGCTGTGTAATATCTGCCATTCCTTACCCATTCCATTTGGCAGTGGCAGCTTGGTTTTCTTACATGTATTGTCTGATCAAAAATGTAAATTTTGGTGATGTGAAAAGTTTTACAATAGTGAACACTTTGGCCAGCATCCTAGATTCGGATAATTCTGTTTAGCCTTCCCATCCTGGTTAAACTGTCCTCAGGCTTAACTTGTCATTCACGTGCTTTTTGCCATCTTAGTTCTTTCCCAGATAAAAGGTGTTGCAAAGATCTCCTAAATACAGAGGTGTTAACTGAATGTATGCCCGGATATAATGTCTCTATTACAAGTACTACCATGTTTTTGACATTGCTGTGGAGTATATGGAGAACAAGTGGTATGCTAGAAGATAGGTAATCTTCTGAAGCCTCTTTAAGAAAAAAGTAATAAAGTACTTTGTAATGCTCCTTTCTTTTGGTGGTCATTGAGTCAAAATGGTGGAATTAACATTTTATAAATACCTTTCATCTTGATGGGTGAAACTGTCATTCCAGGCAAGACAGAAGATCTGTCAAAGACTTAACTGAGAAAAGAGCTCACTTGATTTAAATCTTGTTGCAAAAAAGAAATTTGGATTTGAGGCTGCAAGCCAGTGTCTGCAGCTATTACTTATTCTGCCTCTTTGATGCTCTAATATCTTGCAGAGACTGGAAGATAGTTACATATTTTTCAGTATACTGGTGCTCAAAAGCCTGTCTTAATTTCAGTGCTGGCATTCTCTCAGCCATAGGCAGGGGTGCCATTGCCTAGCACTGTCTTCACCTGCCGGCAGAACGGCATCTTCCGTCTGTGCTGTCAGACTGCTCTGATTAGTTGGTTCTGATGGTTTCAGGGGCCTCCAGTGAGTTACATCAAGGATGGACTTTGTCCAGGGATTCAGCCTGAATTTGAATTTACACCCTCCAGTCCCAGAAGCTAGGCTCTGAGATTATTTTAGGAGTGTATATGTATGTGTGATAACTCTCATGTGTTTCCCTCAGCAGGGTCTGATAGACTGCTGTGCTCTTTTCTTTATTTTCTATCTTTGACATAATGAATTGTAGCCACAGTTGCGTAAAGCCATCTCCTAGCTAATTTTTTCCAATGGTGACTTTTTTTCCCCCAGAACATCATGGACTACACTGCTGCTCACTGTCTACTTAAAGAGAAAGAATGTAGACACTTATGTTCACATATATAAACCATAACTGGCCTGATACTCTACTGTGTACAATGCTTTTTTTAAATGACTGAGAACAGACCAGCACCCATAGCTTCAAAAGTTGAGTGTACAAGGGAAAAGGAGGAAAAAAAAGCTGAGATTTTTTTTTTTAATGTTTTACCAAGTATTGCAGGTACTGTAAAGCAAATTAATGGGTAACTTGTTTGAAGTTTCTGCCTAGTCAGGACATGGCTAACTGATAAAACTGAAATCCTGTTGTAAACATTTGGAAAGACAGTTATACTGGCATGAGAGCCTCTGGTATGGTGTAACTGAGGCATATCTAGCACCAGTGTTTTGGAACAGAGTAGGAATTGCTTTGTAAAATCCTGCTTAGTTGGTGATTTTTGAAGAAAATAAGTTAGAGACTCTTGATGATCATCTTAAGAGGTCTTTAGTGCCTTAAGATAACTTCAATGCCTAGCTGAATGGGGTTTGTATCTTTCTGTCAAAGGAGGCATGGCTTTCAAATTGGAGTGAATCACACCAGTAAGTGATTTCTGAGGTCCAGTTATGACAGCTCTATTCCAAAGGCTGAGGAGCATGTGACATTTCCAGCTATCCAGCTCTCACTCCAGGACTGTCAAGTAATTTGACTAGTGTGGTTCTAGCGACCTGGCAGAAACTTCTTTTCTGTAAAAAAATTTGCTACAGTGATTGCTGCAGCTTTTGGTTTAAACTGCGGGACGTGAGAGGGACTGTGCAGAAAAGCATCAGGTTTTGAATAAGACACTGAGCAGAGGTGTGGAGGAAAATAAGCCATGAAACATTGTAAAGGAGTAACATGGGCTAAACATGGGAATTAACATGGAAGAAAATGGCCCATCATGATCTTTGCCTACATTCAACAAAAACTTGGTGTTGATTTATCAGAGCCTGACCTGCATCCCAACTGTGGTTTACTCCATGCATTATGTAACACTCAGGGGACATAAACCATACAACCCCAGGATCCACGTGGTTCTTGTGAAAGCTTCTGAAATGTCTGGTTCCTCTCCTGGTAATTCACAAATGGTCTGCACATGCAGACCTTGCTGCTTACATCATAGTATTGTCATGTGAACTCTTCTTGTTTTGTTAGTTCTTGTACTATCAAAAGTACATGATTTTGTCATTAAGAATAAGGAATGAGGGTTACAGGAGCAAACAGAAGACCTAATACAGGTCAATAATTAATTTTCTATTTCTGTTTTTCCAGGGCTTATGAAAGATAGGTGTGTTGAGATATGCTAAGTACAAGGATGTTTTTGCAAGTGTATGTACAGCATATCAATGATGATAGAAGTATGCAAAAAACTATCCATACACAGTTGAGAATGCAATTCACTAGGACCATGTATCCAGACAGTAATGTACATTTCCTGCTAAACACTTATCATATCTGTGTTTACTTAGATGGCTTAAGGTATGCTTTGAAGCTCTGAGGCTGCATTTGTGATTGTTGCCCTGACCAAATGTTATGTGTTAGGCAAACTAGCTCATTAATGAAATGCATTAAAGTGAAATTAACACGTTGATGTCCTCTGAGTACTCCTCTTCCTCTGGACTGAAGGGTTGTGCTGTTGATAGTGAGATGATGCATAAGGACAGAGGATGATTGGTTAAAATCCAGCTGGAGTAACTGATATGGCTCAAGAATGCTGGCTTTGATTGACAACGTCATTTAATGATAAGCACAGAGGAGTCCATTGTTGGACTGGAAACTATGCAAAGAAGATTGCTATGTGATGTGCAGTGTCTTTCCTCTGTGGGGTAGCTGTGAACAGGCTGAACTAAGACTATCTTTGCTTTTTAAAAATAGCAGAGAAGAATGTGTCCTTCAGATAACCCTTAAAATTTGCTGAAGGACAAAGCGCTCTTTTACATACCAAGGCACAAAGTATTGAATTCCAGGGCGAATAGTCTCTACTGTAGCTGCTGCCGCAGGTCTGTGCTGTAGGACTCAGTAAGACACACAGTTATTTTGTCCTTCTCCTTCTGATTTATGCACTGTGCTTTCCTCTCGTGTGTTTATTTTAAGTTGTCCATCACACAGAATTCCTTGTGACTAAGTAAAATAGGTTGAGGTTCCTTCAGAGCTCTTGGCTATCTCTCAGGCCATAAGGGAATTCATTGAAAAATTAGGCCCATCAAGCCTGAACCATTCTTTCTCTGACCCCAAGACTTTTCTTCTCTGGATGCTGTGCTTGGGAGAAGTGCTTCTTTGCTGTTTTTTAAGGGATTTCAAAGCAAATACTTTTAAAACACCAAAAAACCCCAACAAAAACCACACACATGCAAAACACTTTCCTCACTCTGCTGTGAATATTAGGACAGTGAGTGTAGCAAGAAAAATATGGGTCCATTTAGGGAAGTAAAAAAGAAAGGCATTTAGCAGGAATCCATTTGAGCTTATAAGAATATAGAAGGAATTTCTGCTTTGAAACAGGAGTAATTGTGCTGACAGAGGGAGGCTGACTTATTATACCCAACTAGTTATCATGTGATTATATTATTCTATAAAATCTCCTTCACCCCTGTATGCAATATGATGCTGCAAAATCAGTCCTTTAGTTTCTGTACGCAATGTACTTAATGACATTAAAAAATGCAAAAGATTTTGTGTGAAATAAAGAATAACTTTTAGTCAGTAGAAAACTAAACAAACCTTATGGTGTCATCCAAAGTCCACTGAATTCAATAGCATGATTTGTATCAAGCCCAAAGTAATCAACTTAAATTTAT
Organism: Elanus axillaris; assembly: GCA_026212715.1. Classification (NCBI taxonomy): domain Eukaryota; kingdom Metazoa; phylum Chordata; class Aves; order Accipitriformes; family Accipitridae; genus Elanus; species Elanus axillaris. The sequence goes on from JANZLQ010000001.1 coordinate 22,571,961, forward strand.
AGGTGATAAACATGTTAATTTTCTTACTGACTTTTTAATGGAGTAGTAGATTTTTCCAATAAAGCTGAAAACTGACTTCATTGTTTTACTCATGAGGCAGAAGGAAGAACCTCAGGTTACACATTGATTTCCGTATACATAACGCTACATAGTCATTTGAAATTACTAAACATTTTCCATAGGAAAAGTGCCATTCCCATGCTTAGAAAGTAAGGCATTTTTAAAGATAAATTATCTGCTGTCATATGTAAAGAAGAAATCCACAAATATTGTTAGTGAAAAAGAATAAATAATGGATGAAAAACACTTCAGAAACGTAACATTCTTATTCCACATCATGAGCTATAGTTGGAAAAGGCTGTTAAAACAAATCTGATTTCTGTACACGTAAAGCAGCCATCTCATGACACATTTTTCAACTGCAGTTTGTAATTTAGTCTTAGGCCCAGTTAAAAGACTGATTTAGTAGTATGTAACCAAGGTTACACCATATGTGTGTACATAGTCACTAGATTCATAGTAATCTGTGCTACAGAATACAATGTGGATTACTGTAAATTTAGCAACTACAAGGAATCTAGCTTAAAATAGAAATGCAAGTGTTGTTTGAAACTGGATATGTGTATCTGTGACCTTTGCAACAGTTTTGCTGGAGGACAGTCAATTGTTCCACTGCTGTAAATCTACCACATTCCAAAACTGTCAGTGCATCTGCATTCTTTTGCACAAGCTGACAGTCTCTCTCAGAGGATATGGTATTCTATTTTCCTAATACTAATAGCAAATGCATATAAATCAATATATTAGGGGAGTAGACTCATGAAAAAACTGTTGGATCACATCCTGTAAAATTAACTTCAGCTTAACTGCAAAAAATAGATCATTGTTTTCCAAAACAGATACTTAGCAATAGATTGTTATTCATATTTGGGCAACTCTGTGAAGGAAGGTGCTGAGAATTGAATTCTCTTACTCGTATTAGTGGCATTTTTACATACTCGGCATTCTAATCTGCAAGGCCATGCAGAAAAATGAGTGCTTAACTCCCAAGAAAACAAGAGGTGGGCCCTCTTAGTGTAACTCTTTAAATTCAGTTTAGTTGACTCTCATCACAGGACAACTGCTTAACATTTCTATTTGCTCAGACTTGAGGCTTGTAGAAAAAAGCTGTCAGGAATAAAGAATCTGCATAGGATTCACCCATGGAAACAGAAGTGGATTGTCCAGAATGTACATGATGTTGGTAGTGATGTCTTTATCAGTAGTCCATCCATGCACTGGCCTCCATTTATAAGCTGCAGGTCAGTGGTGCATTTCCTGGCATCTCCCTTGACTGAGTATGGATCCTGCACTACTCATGAGCTTATGCTATAGAGAGGTCATGTGCTTTCCTATGTGATTTTTCCATACTAATGAAATCCATTGATGCAGTGTAGGATCTGGCCAGTAGCATCAGAGCTACAGTTTGGTGATATTTGCATAGCCATTTGGACTCTGGTATGACAGAAACTTACTCATTTCAAGAATAATAAGAAAACACATTTTGCTAATTCAAGAGACCCTGCTTTTTCCTTGTGTATGTGTTGTCCCATCACCCCCTTCCTCTCAGCAGTTTTAGTGCCCTGGTATTACACTGTGAATAGCTTCAGTCTGTGCTGTGGGAATCGTGGAGCAGCAAGTCATTCAGGTATTGTGTATTCTTGTTCTACCAGTATTGGTCACAGTGTAAAGTCATTCCACATTCACATACAATAACATGTAATTCTACAAGAAATACCAAGTGTCTCATGCTACTATAAATTGCAGCCGGTGAACCCAAGTCTGATATCTGAAGCAAGGGTGGGGTGGGAATTCAAGAAACAGTGAGCAATGGATAGTTTGTTCAGCAATCAAAGAAAAGTACTTTTGATTCTTTCATCAAAGGAAGAAGTTTTGTCTGTATAAGCAGCCCTGAATCCTTTTGAATGGGATTCTGCACACTTGGCTGTAGTGGAGTTGCAGCAATATTGGGCCTTCCAACAGTATACCTCAGCCAGGTGAACAGTCCTATGACTTCTAAAGCTGATTCCTTCCTTGCAATTGTTTGTGGAGAAATTTCACTAGGGTTTAGTCTCAAGGAATTTTTTGAACTACTAATTTTTGTTTAATCACTTAAAAGTAATCTAGAGTCACTTTATGGTGTTGGGCTGAAAGTAAGTTGGTGCTTTCTTTTCCACCTGCACATTACATGCTATGTTGCAGCAGAGGCAGAACCAACATCCCACAAATGCAAACTTAAGTACTGCAATACAGTAAAAACCTCACTGAAAAGACACTAAAAACATTTGCTATGATTCTGTTTTCTGTTCCAAAATCTCATTACCCAATAGGACTTGCAGAAAATATCCCACTGAGCTATGGTTAGCCCACCCATTGTGCCTGGCCTGAGAGCACCAGTGGTTCAGTGAGCAGAGCAGTCAGCTATGAAATGCAAAATTTTCTGATTTGAGTTTGATCTGTGTTGACATGCAGGATGTGCATGCTGTAAAGTAACCCACTAGTAAGCAGTTCTGCCAAAATGTTGACAAACATTATAGTGTTCTCCCATCAGCCAGGTATGTTGTGAATCTACCACTAGGAGCTGGAGCATGCAGGAGGAGGGGGGAACCCTTTGTGACACAAGGTTGCTGTACCAGAAAATATGAAGATATACTGGTTACAAAATGATGCAAGTTGTTTGGATATGAGATTAGCATAGTCTTTCATATAGTGTTATCTTTTCCATCTATAATAGATTGTGATTATGAAATATTCACATTTTGAATTATATATATTTTTATTAAAAAATTAATTTGGTTCATATCATAAGTACCTCTCCAAGCTTATCTACATATTCCATTATAATTTGTAGTTTTCTACTAAGATAGTCCAAAACCAATCAGTGCTTTACAAGCTAATCAGCTCATACTGTCACAAGTGGTATAATGCAAGTAATTATGCTTTAATTCAACTTCTAAACAAGGAAGAGGAAAAAGTCAGACTGAACAAAAAGAGGCTTATCATGAACTCATTAATTGATAATCGTGATTAATGGAAGATCTCTGGGAGAAGATGTGGTTGAATCTGTTGCCTATGACCCTTTCACTAGGCAGGTGGAAGAATAAGCACATATACTCCTGTGGTATGTTGACCCAGCCAGCAGCCAAGAACCTGTTATCTCCAATGTCCTCTCCTTATCAAATCTGTTATTGCTTCCATGTATAAAAAAAAATAAATAAATCTTTTCTTTCTTAGGCAGACTTACTGTTAAATATATGTCCTGATTTTTTATATATCACATGCATTCTAGTGAAAGGACAGACTGTTTCTCTAAAAGTGCATAATTGTGACAGTGAGCAAGGATTCCCAGGTCCTGTTCTTCACTGTGTTCTTGAATCACAGTAAACATATGGACAATAATTGTCTCTGTCTAATATTTATATAGAGATCTGCAAGGAAAGATGATATGAGCACAAAATAGTTTTGCTAGAGAAGCAAACTTTTAGTGGGGCTTTGTTCTAGAAAAATGCTTCTGTAGTTTGGCTGGTAATTCAACAAGCCTGAAAGAGAAAACCTCTATAACCTTGCCAGACAAGCCAGGTGAGAGGGGAACCTTCGAAAATGGAGGGAAGTAGTAAAAGTTCCACCATTGTGTCAAAAATGGTTGATATAATGACTACTCTATGTCAGAAATCACAAACCAAATAAACCTTGTTTCTCTGGAAAATACATCACTATCAAACCAGAAGCTCCATTTTATTTAACACAGGTATGAATTATTTCTAAGTTGTACCCATTAGGCTTCTTGGAAGGCAGTCACTAATTCAAGTAGAACTTCCGTTGCAATAAAATTGGTATTTGAGGAATAAGTGGATTAGACTTTACTTGTATATTTGCCTTTGCAATTCTGCAGAAATAATGAATGGCTTAAAAAGGGTAAATCAGGATAAGACACAGGAACACAGTGTGTCAGCTCTGCAATATAACTTTCTTGGAAATGAAATTGAGATCCAGTGTGCCAAAAGAGAGCACGGGGTTGCAAATGCGAACACTTTCCTATTTCTCTGGACAGAGTCTAGTGTAATACTCAGGATTTTTTCCTGTGCTAAGGAATTCTACATGTTGGATCTTTAAATCTTTTTATTTTTAGAATTTACCTATTCTCTAAACTAGAAGAAAAGCACTATAATTATCTGATGAGACTAAAATACAGATATTTTAAACCAGCTAAAATAAATATGCTTTTGTATACTAAATAGTGTCCTTTGGCAATGAGTTCCACCAGTTTAAATCCCAGAGATTAACAGGATTTAATAATCATTAAAATGTAGATGGTGAAATCATAAGCTTTACATAAGCTTTTTAAGATTAGGTTATATACTCCTGAACCCTCCATCTGGAAGATATGAAAAGAAATCTCACTTTTATCAGGTCTCCAAGTGAAACCAACTGCTCAGCAAACCAGACTAGAAATGGGCGAACTTTGTTCTTCAGGAGTTGGCAATGTACAATGTGAATGTGAAACGGGCTCTCTAACACACTGCAGAATGGAACACCAGCCTCTGTTTGCTGCATTCAGCAAGCTGGCCCAGGGTGCCAAATGTATGTGACCTACATTAGTGGCTTGAAGGCATTTCCTGAAATGAGATCCAAGATGTTGCATCTTTTCAGTTGGATTTCTTTGAAAGTATTATATACAGAAAAATGGTGAAACAGATCTATTACTTATCAGCCTCCTACTATTTAAAGGATTTATTAGGTTGTGATACTTTTTTTTTTCTCCCTTCTTCTTTGCATCTTCTACTCTGGCTTGCTTTCTTTCTCTTTTTGTTGTCAAATATTTATCTGTTTAAAGAATAAACAGGGTATTTCTTCCTTGTCAGTACTAAATAAAGTGTCCCTGATGGCTCTGGACCATGTCATGCTATAAATGTTATTCCTCCAATTGGGTCATTGTAAAGAACATTATTGCTTGTATTTCAAGGACCTGAGATTAGTCGATGAGATATTTTATTAGTCTTTCTGTATTTGTAATTTCCTTCTACATGGGTGATATGTTCATTGTTTTTTTGGAGAATGAAATCATAACTGGAGAATAATTTGGTTTGCTCATTTATGTCTTGGGGTTTTATAATAGGCATATATGTAGGTAAAGTGCTCCTAAAACTATGCAGTATTGGATGTTGAAGGATACTTGGACTGGGTGAAGAAAATCCAGGCAGGTTCTGTTCTGCCTGTAGTAGTGATTACAAGTCTGGATTGTTGGTAAATGCAAACACTGCAGTTAGATTTTATTTATTTATTTATTTATTTATTTATTTATTAATGCCAGGTAAGCTCTGCTAACGCACAGTACTAAAAGTGCCTCACCAGCATCTGACCCCAGCCAGCAGCCAAGCACCCACACAGCTGCTTGCTCACTCACCTCACCAGCTCCTCACAGTGAGGAGAAAATAGGAAGCACAAAG
>JANZLQ010000001.1:22577754-22595188 GCA_026212715.1 Elanus axillaris
TGGGAGGAAAAAGAGAAAGCCTTGACACTGTGCAAGCACAGCTCAGCAACAGCCAAAACACTGGTGTGTTTTCAGCACTGTTGCAGCCACAGATCCAAAACACGGCACCACATGGACTGCTATGATAACTCCATCCCAGCCAGACCCCAGCATGACCCTAAGTCATAGTACTTTAATTTATCTTTGTATATCATAGTTTACAAATTCTTGTTTCCCATTTTCTTTGGGATCATTTTGTTGCTGTAGAGACATCAAATACTCAGTTTTCCTCAGGTGATTACCACATTTCATTGCTGCGATTCCTTGGCCTATTCAGTTGTCATGTTGTTACTTCTGTGCTGTTTTACACTAGCACACTGGGGCCCATATTTTCTTATGTAACCAGCAAAATCTGGTTTGCTTAGCCTGGCTTTCTTCATACATGTGGTAGCTCTTCACAGGTTCTTCAAAACTAATTATTTAGGGCCAGTAGAAACAGTTACTAGCCTTCTTTTGTTTTATTCAGTCCCCAAATGGTTTTTAAATCTCTCTCTGATTGCCTGTTTATCCAATATCTCCAAATAATCTCAGTTAAGGCAGACATCTGTCCCTGTTTTGGCAGATTATGGACTTAGAGGCACAGAGAACATGCTTACTCTGTGCCAGTTGTCAAAATCATTATAAGATCCTGGGGCAATGCTGCATCCCCATTACAGTTTACTACCAGACAAGGTGTGTCTGGTTTTTAATCAAATTGCCCTGTATAATGTCTAGCTCTAGACTTTGTGTCACTGCATGTTTGCATATACTCTGAATTTTAATGGGGCATTTGTGAGCAACTTACTTTTGCCTTTACTGTCATATTTCCCCATGACTGGAAACCACTTAATTCCTTCAGTTTCCCAATGTCTTTATTAAAATTGACAGCCTACATCCATCGTCATCTTTGCACAGCGTTTCTTCCAGGTTACTGGTTTGAGCAGCTGGATACCAATTTCACTCCCTAATTCACAGTACTAAGGAGCCTTTGTAACCCTTGGTTGCCCCCAACCTTGCACTGACCCACTCACGCCTATTATTCTGCCAAGGTTTTCTTGCCCAGCTTCAGATGTTCCTTGTGGCCCTGGAATAGATGGCTGATTCCTTCTTTTCAGGTCAGCTACGGTCTCTCCCACAGCTTTTCTGCCTTTCTTTTCATATCTTCAGGTTAAAAACATTTATTATGTTCTGTTTTCATGGGGAGTGAAATTAGTCATACGATTTGCCACCTTCACCTGCATTAGCTGAAAGGTATTACAAATACTTTTTGGATCTATGAAAAGGAAATCTTTTGAACTCTTTTCCTCTCCTTGGCATCCATGGCTCAGGACTTCTGACCTACTCCCTAGATTTCTCTCGGAGGAAAAAACATTTATATTTATTCCAAATTTCATCACCTTTATAAGAAAATGAAACATTTTGGTAACTTTAAAATGTTTAAAGTTCAAAACTGCTAGTAATATTATGCATGAGTTTTGCATGTTGCCTTAAATGTGGAAGGTGCATTGCAGAACAGACCTCAACAAAGTTCCTATGCCCAACGTAATTGGAAAAACCACAGCAGGACAAGACAAAGATTGTTGTGGAGGGATTGTGAATCTTTTGGCAGTGATGAGACTGTTGACTGACAAGTTAATATAAATATATTAAACTTTAATGTATTCTTTTTTGATTGATTTAATGTTGTTGTGCTGTTTATACATGTACTTTTTTGAGTATATGTAAAGTAGGTCACCAGTTTTTGTGAGAACTGTACGAAGAACCTGAGCCTGGGGAAGCTGGGATAATAATGACAGCTAAGAAAATACAGCTTACGAGATAAAGTAAGGGGAAGGGATGTTCTAGTCTAAGAAAGAAAAGGCTAAGTGAAGATAAAAATGAAAATATGAAAATTGTTCTAAGAGCAGTGATAAATTGTCTTTCCACCAGACATGGGAAATTAGTTTAATTTACAGCAGGGAAAACAGAAATTTGATATGAGGAAAGGTTTTTCTGACTATACAGGCTTTGAAAGGCTAGAATATTCAAAGAGGCTGAGGAACTTACCTCAGCAATGTTGGACAGACACCTGCCAGGATAGACTAAGTCTGTTCTGAGAGTCCCTTCTGCCTCCCATCTCTTTTCGTATACTAACCTGGCTTTTAATGTACAGTATAGGCAAGATTATTCCCATTTTTGCTTTCACAGAAAGCTGATTCTTAATATTGTTAATGTTTGAGTAATAACAACAGTGTAAAACTTCTGGTTTTCTAATTTTCCTAATTTATTTTCTAATTTTTTTGGATGCTTGGCTTAGAGATGCACCCCACCCCCCACACCTGCCCCAGCCCTATTCAGTTGAGTTTTTCCCGAGATGAGTGTTCCTGTTCACCCTCACAATTTTATTTTTATTTTTGCAATATATTATATTTTTCTTCAAGTTCCAGCTCCTTGGCAACATATGATCGGGTGAAATGTTGCTTCTGATTTTTTTAAACTAGTAAAATAAATGTATTCATCATGGGAGTGTTTGAATCAAAGCAAAGACTCAAAAATCCAAATTATTTTTGAAAGATATTATGGTTTGAAGACAATCTCATGCTTTTGGGTATTCCCGGATTACAATTTTTGACGTAGACAGTGCTGAGCCTGTCTAGACTGTGCAAAGTTATTTTAATGTATTTTCCCAGTGTTTCAGATAGGAGAGCTGACTGGCACTTACATGATTTCTTGCTTCAGTTCCTATGCAGCAAACAGGAAATGTGCAAATGGCAAAAGTGCCAGCTTTTGTTAAAGCAAAAGAAAAGATTGTCAGGAGAAGGATTTTGTAAATGGAGGTAACTTTATACTGATATAAGTTGCTTTCATTAAAAGCTCTGGGTAACAGTGACTTAGCTGAGAGCAGCTTTGTATTTGATTTACATTATTTGGCTTTTTAAGTTGTATATTTTTTGTATGTATTGCAAATTATTGTGAAATCTTTCTGCCCTGCATATGAGGAAAAGCCAAACCTGATACACTTGGCTTTTTCCCTGGAATTTGAGTATGTAATAGTCATAATTTCTTTTTTTCCTTTAATTCTGTGTGTACATGTTTTAAGGTTAATATAGAAAAGTATTTCTCCCCTTCATTTATTGCACACTCAGGATAATATTTTTCTGATTCATTTTACTGATGTCTTTAGAAACATGTATTTTCTTGCTTGCAGGAAGCTCTGAATCCCAGACTTCTTTTGGTCTCTCAAGCCTGTATTCCAAGAAACAATGCAAGAGATAATTATTAAATAATTATTATATATTTAGCATGTTCAGGAATTGGGGATAAAATTATCCCTTACTAAAGTCAGTTGCATTCAAAGGGGTTAGATTTGATCTAAACAGCTGGGTTAATTCCTTTCCTAGGATTGAACAGAAAGTAAGTTTTCCTTGTGAGCTTCATTTACCTTAGGCTGAAATACTATAATACTTGCATAAAATCTTCTTAAAGTTCTTTTGAAGTTTGCAGAAGTAGAATGAATAAGATCTCCAGAGTCTGGGCCAGTGCTTCTCCATAACATACCTTTGAGTAAAGATGGCTTTTGTAAACACCGAGAACATAATGCAGTTTAGGCTTGCCTTTCAAACTCTGGCAGCCTCAGAACAAAATTGGCCAAGCCTAAGAGAATGTCCTCCTCCTCCCAGTGCCTCTCAAACTTTAATGTTACAATCCTGCAAGGGGCTTAGGAGCTTGGACTTCATCCAGGCAACTGTGTGGACTTCGGGAGTTCTCACCCATATAAAATGACACATTCAAGTGCTGTTTGGCATTTCCCTTTTTCAAGCCCTGAAAAATTAAGGTCTTAATCCTGATAATTTCCACCATGCCAGAAGAAAGGTGCCCATGCTGCACATTTCTGGAAACTGGGAAATTTTAGTGGAGAATCCGCACTGTATGCTTTTTCTCATCACACTCTTTCTTAAGCATCAGTCACTGACTGTGACTCTGAGACATGAGACACTGAGATCAGACCTGTGATCTGACCCTGTACCACTGACGTTAAGAAGTTCAAGTGCTCTTTTCTGGCTGAAATGTCACTTCCTCAGCTGACAGGAGGTGAGTCTCTTCATCTTGTAAATTCTAGAAATGAGCATGTTTTACTTTAACAAGCAAATAATATTTGAAAACCATGAGACTAACAAATATGCCTGTAGTCCTGGTGTTGCAAACTGCCAGGTTGCCAGGGCACAGAAGATGAAATTGTGGTGGCAGTAATGGCAGTGGACCCATTAGTTTTTCTGTATTATTTTCATGGGACCAAGTGTTTTAGATGATAGGTTCAAAATTTTACTGCCCTGCTTATCTCTTAACTCTTCTCTTCCAAATAACAAGTGGGAAACAGGTACTTCAATAAAACATATTTTGTAGGAGATGTGAAATACTAAGATAACTACTCTTATCAGTATGAAGAAACCTCCCACTGCTCTGAACCACTTGAGAATATGTTTAATGTCAGTACTATATGTCTGATGTGATGGGAAAAGATCTTAAAAAAAGTTGCTGGTTTATGCACAGTTAATATTCTTAGGATATGTGTTTTTCTGTACCTCATTTCTGGAGTGATCATTCTAATTATTGTTAAATACAATCAGAAATTGGCAATAAATATAACTGTAATGAAAGATTGTTTCAAGATCCCTCATAGAAACTTCTTGGTTCATTCAGCTATCGAATGACCAGGTTGGCTAGCAATAAATCACACTTTTTAAGTGACAGTTGAGTATCTTATTTGGAGTGATATTTAATCAGGCAAGAGTAAAAGATGTCAGAGAACATTACATTTAATTGATACATTAAATGATTAATAATGGGTGAAATTTGGAGGTCCTTACTGGGTTTTTGATTCAGTGCTCCACTTTAATGGAAGTTTGCCTGAATAAACTTTAAGTAACAACTGATTCTGAACCTCAGAATGTGACCCAGTAATACTTGCCACTTATGTTGTGCTCTAAACTTTCAGAGCTCTTCTGTGGGTCAAATCTTGAACACAAAGGGACTATTGAAGTGAGCATGATTTGGTCAATTAACCTGTTAAATCTTTGCATGCAAGGCAGTCAGAGGCCCACTGTGGTTTTGGAGAAGGGTTACTCAGATCCAGCAATTTACAGTATGTTGAGAATCCCATAGAGGTTGTATCCAAGTAGGGGCCTTGTTGGACCCCTGCTCCTCATGGAATAATAAATCACATGGTACTTTTTCAATTGGAAAAACTTATTAACACGTCTGCTGCTCCAGCTGGAGAGAATAAAATCATAATGGCTTGTGATAAATTGCATATATTTCTTGTATCCATACCATTTGTGAAATATTTTTCCCTTCCAGTTGAAACCACAATGACACATAGAAAGGGTTCTTTATAATGCACCATCCATGCAGACTGGAGGAATATGAAGGGCTAATTAAAAGCATAAGTCACCAAAGTTGATTAGAATGCAAACTAGGCCTAATTTCATGCAGGACCCATTAAAGGCAGCCAAGGTTGTAGTAGAGAGACAAAAAGGCTGAAGAGCTGCTATATTTAGATGAAAAGTACACTAAAGCCAAGAAGATGAAGGGTCAAAGTGGCAAAGGCAATAGGAAGCAGAAACCAAAGGGGGGAATACTGTTGTGGGATTTCAGTCACATTGAAGGCTTCTCTGAGGTGACTTACCAGAGCAGGCTAAGCAGGGTTTGGTCAGAGTCTTGCTGAATGTCAGATTGATCCTGCTTTCATGGAGGCAAAAGTGCCAGATTGCTTTTGTGCAAACAGCCCGCGTAGTTCTCTCACATCCTGTCTAGTAGGCAAGGTAGAGCCGAAGTGCTAGCAGTGGCCTGAAGCAAAATCAATTTTGTGTGACAGTGATATTCTCACTGCCCACCTGCGAAGGCTGTTTCCAGTTAGAATTGTCCAGCATGCTGATTCTTCTTCCTGACACTCCTACACTGAACATAGCCTGGAATTGTAGCTGCTGGAGGCTAGTTCCAGTGAAAGCGCTAGGGGTAGGGCAGTGATGGGGAAGTCACTCGCATCGCTCACTACAGGCCTGGACTGATGTTGACTGGGAACAGAACTGAGTTTTTCTGCCCATGCCAGGTGAGGATGTATAGATACACCTTTTGTTTAAATTGTGAGCAGCAGGCCTAAATATTTCTCCTTCAAAAACCAGCATGACATGATTAGGTTTGTTTTTAATAACCTTTTCAATATCATTCCTGTGTTGTGGTTATTAGTAATTACCATGCTGTTCTTCCCTTTGTCCAAAGCTTTCTACATGCTGATAGCAACTTCACATATTAATTCCTAGCACCATCTCTGCAGCCAGCTGTGTCATCACAATTGCTCAGCCATTTGACTCACTGTGGTTATTGGTTTGATGGATTACAGTCAGGATTCTGATCTCAGATCAGCTTTGCAATAGCAATGAATTCTGAGCATGACAAATGATATCTTCCTGAACCCACATTTGGCTAACTGACAGCATTTCATCTTACTTGACCACTCTGTAGCTTTCTATCTTGTTAGTCACAACACTTTGATAAGGGGATTGTAGCTAATTGTTGGTATCCCTGGAACAAGTACCAGAACTGCATTTTACTGTACCTTTAAGACCTACCTTAGATTTTACTCTAAATCTGGTGTTTTCTCCCTTCACAGAGCCATTTTAGAAGAAATATGTATAGGCTTGTCTTTTCTTCATTGCCTTTTGTTGGTTGAGCCTTTGCACTTGGAAATGTAGCTGTTTCTTTACATAATTTAGTGAAAATTAACAACTGCTTCCTAGCCTGTTTCATTACAGCTCAATATTTCTGGGACTTAAGGTTTGATATTGCACGTAGTCAAGTTTGCAATCCTTAATTTATTTTATTTAATCCTTAACAGCCTTAATGGCTGTTACTTACAGAAACACAAATACACAGCAGGCATTTGGTGAGGTCCTTTTCATCATCCACCGATGTATCCAGTAGACACAGACCTTTTATTTCTCATGGGGAAGATAAAACTTTGGGAATTCTGACACAGATTTAAATGCTATCAAATCTACAAAGTCCTGGAGATCTCATAAGTGGCAAGGGTGAACCCTTTAAATACTGAAACAAGCTCTATACAGTAGGAAATAACAACAAAGTTCTCTATGGGCATTACACATCATTTTGAGAGCTCTATTAGGCATCCCTCCTCTTACTCAATTTTCTGTTTTTAACAAAAGAATAGATTATGTGGATTTGATTGGCAAAGTTGCCAAACTTCCTCAGGTAAGTGCACACTTACTCTCTGTTTAGAAAGTAATTTGCATTTTTGTTTGATATTTATAGTCTTAATTTCACGAGGTATAGAAGACAGAAGAGAGGAGAATGCTTTGAAACTCAGTAGCAACAGCGTTTATTTTTTCACATGGTATATACTCATCTGTGGCTCTTGAAGATCTTTTTGTCAAGTGACGTTCACAAAGATGGTACATTATTTTTTTCTGTAGTTAATTCATACTTTTTGATTGTGGAGCTATACCATTCAGCTTGCGGTTTGTAGGGATCAAGGTGAAGTTTCTGAACTGTGCCTGCAAAAGTGTCAGCTGTTACTGTAACACTTCCTACTGCTACAGCTAGTAAGTGTTGGATGTGGCATGGGAGCTGTGGCAATGGTGGGGGTCTGCACATAAGTTTTCTGCTGTCTTTTTCAACACTGAATGAATATCCAGTTCAGAGTTCAAGTGGAGTCATTTTTGCAGCTGTAAACAATGATGCATGCTGAAAAGCAGCTTTTTTTAACATAAGAAATGTGTTCTACTTCAAAGAGTTTATTTAAAGCTGGGAATCAAATGGTGTAACTGTTGCAGCCTGCAGCTTTGCTCTATCTCCTTTCTGGCTTGCTTTCTCTGTCTGCCTCTGTTCCTGTGGGGAAGTTAACTCTTACTTTGCTATAGACAAAACATAGCTTATATAGTGTTTGTGACATAATGGGGGGAACAGCTAAGTACTTTGTTATTTTGTGGTCAGCTCAGTAGTGTAAACTCAGATGACATGACAAGTTTGACAAGGGGGGGAATAGGTTGTTCAGGTAACTGTCCTCCAAGACCTGCATGAGCAAACTACACTGTTGGGTGAAAAAGACCATCTGGATCTTTCATGATGTTCACACACACACACACTGAACCTCTTCTCCAGGAGAGTTAAGACTTGCTGTGTTCTGCTTCCCTTGCATCCTCTCTGTCTTCTCATCCTTCCTTGCCAGTTGTTTTGCAGCCTGTTTATGCCAGAGTTCTGTTTCACTGAGCCTTGCTCTCCTGACTTCGCTACCTCCTTCTAATTTTTTCTACCCAGGAATGGCAGAGAATTTTTATCAGTAGTTTTACTCACGCAGCTTTGATGAACGGGACTGGTGGAGGATTTTTTCAATGTGAGAGGGACTCCTTAATTATTTGACCTAGAGTCAGATAAAGGGACTGAACCAGCTAGGAAGTGGTCATACTCCTTACATTATTTATCCGTAGCATCCTCTCCCTCTGCTGTTTATTCTTTAGACATGGACTGTGTGCAAAGTGTCAGAGTAAATCAGAAAATGCAATTCTGATGCCCTAGCAGCCTCCTCCTGCACCAGTTGTCATGTTAATATTTATAATCTATTGGATATGCAGATCAGAAGTATAACGATGGCTGGCATGTTACATGTTCTTGACTACTGCTTTGCTGCACTCCACTTACTGCTTTAACACTTTCCTGATGAACCTACTGTCATTTCACAGTACCATGCTCCTGTCGGACATATATGTCCTGTAGGCCACAGCCACATGCAGATCCCTGCGCTTGTCTATGAGCAACAAAAGAAGATGCAGGTAGGTTTTTGGCACATTTTACCCCAGAAAATGCTTGTTCTGAGTTTTGTTTGATGCTTTTTATGCATGTTGTACTGCAAACAGCATAATCAACCTTTTAATGTTCAGTTAGCCTTATGAAAGGACAGCCTTTTGTTCCACCTTTCTTTTCATTAAATTTCATATCATATTAAGCTTTTACAACACAATGCAAAACCTTGCCTCAAACATTAGTTTCTGTTAAGATTCTGAATTTGGAAGTCAACTGGCAGTTCTGCTGAGGGACGAATGGGGCAGAACAAAATGGTCTTTGCCTTGCTGTCATGGTAATGGCAATGAAGTGCTGATAAGTAACAATATGCATCTGTGTGAGTTAACTCGTTATTTATCCTTAAGGGAGAAGTGCTCTGGCATAGAATAATAATATCTTTCTCATAAAATTTTGAAGCCAGCCTAAGGATTTAAATTAATAAAGAAGATATTCTTGTATAATAAAATAGGTTGCAAATGGAACATGTTCATTACATTCTATATTTGGGGACCATGACTATAGAACTATTGTCTGAATTCTGTTACATGCAGTGGGGCACTTGTACAAAGGACAACCCCAGAGTTGGGGCTTTTTTTACAGTGTGTGTGTGTGTGTCTCAATTTTGTCTTCTGTTCTTTTAATGTCAGCTCTGTCTTCTCGTAGCCCATGAGCTGTCCTTTCTAATCTTTGAAAGTAGCAAGGTGTGTTTGTGCATTAAATCAAGTAATTGCATCTAGACAGGTTTTGGTCTTAGTTTAGCCAGAGTGCTGTTTTAAGCACATTTAATTTTAGGGTAACTTTCAACAGCTACTATAAGGAGGCTCCAGCTGGAGGGCTGTGTTCAGTCCTAGGTTCTCACACAGCCTTTCTGTGCAGCCATGGGTGAGGCACTTTCTGAGATGGAACTCTCTTCTTGTTAAACAGAGATGCAGCTTTCCCAGTGCACAGAGGCATGGGGACACTTCCCTTTTGCTTTTGAGGAATTTGGATTCTACCAGGTTGAGCTTCACTTGAGTCTTTTCAGAGATAAACCAAATCTGTGCTTGGCACCATTCCAAATTACCTTGGTAATTTCTGAATTGCACTGCTGGCATATTTTCTGTTACAATCATTGTACTTCTGAAGCACACTGCTGATGGATCAAACCTTGTCACCTCTTGTTTTTTTGATACCTTTTAGTTTCTTCTGTCATTATCTATTTTTTACTACTTTTCTTTAATTCCCTGGGTGCTGTGTAACAATAAAGCTGTAATCCTTGCATTTATTGTTTTTTCCAACTTGATTATATGTTTCAACGTGTTGGCCAACCCTTTTTTTCAAATACCGTCAGACATGTCACTGTATCAACAAAAATAACCTCAACTGCCAAAGTCCTGACTCCAGTAGTTAAATCATAATTTAAATGTGCCACTTCTGTTATTTACATTACTTCCCAGATAAATTTCATCTTGAATTCCAGATTTTTAAACGACACTCCAAAGCACTGAATACTTTTGCTTTTATCTTTTTCCTTCTGGCTAGGATTATCTTGTGCAGATAATTTAACTATTTTTTAATATGAAGGAGACAAGAGTAATGTCCATATGCAAAGCCAGCCCTCAAGTGTAGTCCCTACTTTGCATCCTTCCCTGTTACACACATTCGTTTATTACACCAATGTAAGTGTCAGTTAAACTCCCATATATCTCCAAATGGCAGTGGAATACTTCGCTATCAGATTCAGTGTTTGAGGACATTGTCTTGATTTGTGTGATCAGTAAATGATGTGGTGCTTTTCAACTCAAGACCATTGTTCAAATTGAGCCTGGCTAGTAGCAGAAAGTAAATTGCCATCTATAATCTCACCCAGCCCCTGTGGAAAAATCTTCAAACTGTTGTAAATTATTCTTGTTAGCAGGAAGGAGAAGAGGGCAAGGGCTGAAGTACCATTTTGTACACTGCCTAGGACAGAACTCTTACATACAAATTGGAATTGCCACACTCTTTGTAGAACTTTTTTTTTTTGTGTGTGTCCCGTGGTGTGGGAGAAAGGACTGTAAATAGTTTCTACTACAGATCATCTTGCACTGCACAACTTGGAAGCAGATCTATATCTTTTAGATGTCAAGTTTTTTCATCTGCATCTGTCCTTAGCTCCCACATGAGATTAATCAGGCACTAGGACTGAATCCACTTTAGAGAAGTGGGACAAGATTTAGTAAATAAATAAATAAATTAAAAAGTCATGGTGCACAAATTAAAGATTCTTACAGAGTTGCAGCATTTGTATACTATATCTTCAAAGCTGGAGTCGTTTTTTCCCTGGACTATGACACAGTACTGAGTTTGCATTTTGTTCAGTCAGTGTGTTTGCTTTACCATCAACACTCTTGAGTTGGCTGTACATCTTGTAAAGCCAAAAGGGGAGAAGTGGCCTCTGTGTCAAAAGAGCCAGCTCTCACAGCACCTCACTTGTGCCTGGAAAGACTGGGCTGTTGGTTGTAAAACTGAGACTGTAAAGTTCATAAGCTCTCATTTAGCTCATGAACCCTCAGATTTTTTGCTCACAGTATTGAGTCCAGACAGAGGTCAGCAATCTACTAGTGCTGCCAGCTAATGGATGTTCCCTGTTCTTTTTTGCTGGAGTTTTAGGGGGTGGACCAAGCCCTTTTTGGAGCATAAAGCAGTAAGCTGCTGGAGACAGTGGCAGAGGGGCTCTGGGTTACTGAAGGTAGTTTTCCTTACAGGCAAGTGCTGCAGGAAAGTAACACAAGTAACACTGTGACTGTTTAGGTCATACCTGCACTGGGGTTTTTCCACAGTCTAATTCAGGCACCTAACTCTGGTGATTATGGGGCTGAAGGCTCCTGTAGGGTCAGCGGGACACCTGTAGCTTCCCTGACAACCTAGGCACCAAGGCTGCTGGCTTAGGCATCCAAGCTGGATGCCTAAAGCTAAACAGTGAGACTAGCCTCTTTAGCCCAGGGTCTAGTCCAACCACAGAGCAAAATAGCACTGCTGCTAACTAAATGAGGTACCTCTTCACCTGTTTATTTAGCGCTGAGCACATACCAGCATCCTGAATGCATGGTGGAAGTCATCAAAAGACAAGCATTAACACAGCTTCAACGTCCTGGAACTGCAAGCCATTATCAGAATCTCTTCAGCCAACCACAGCCTTTTCTGGGGGGTTGGCTGGTGTCACTGAGAGCTGTCTCTGTCTCTTTCCCCTCCTTTTTTTGGATGCCCCCACAGGAGCAGGAAGACTGCAGTCTCAAACAATCCCATGTATAAGTATAGACTATTTTTTCTTCCTATGCCTTTCCACCTATTGATGAATTAAAATCTTGTGCAAAAAGAAACACTTAAGATGGGAGGGCCAAAGATAACAAGCCTCATCTGTTCACACACTCTGCTACAGCCTCGAATCTGCTGCTGTGCAGAGTGCCCCTCTTTGGAGTCCTGGGAACCGCAGTGAGGAAGAGGATGAGGTTGCTCACCCTGTATGTTGCTCGAGCAAGAATAGGTGCCAAAGTCAGAGTCAGAATCCCAGGACCTGATGTAATATGGTGTATTGTTAGCTGTGTTTGTTTTGGGGGCTTTTGGTAATTTTTCTTCTAGGTTTTTGTCTCTCTATTTAATTATCCTTTTCATTACTGATTTCCTGACTTAATCTGAATGTGCATAAATCTCCACCATAGATTTATCATCTCTATAGAAAGCGCTTTCAGAGTGGTTGTGCAGCTTCCCAGAAAAGGGACGCTATTGGAAAATGAAGCTTTCAGATTCAACAATAAGCCTACTATTATGCTGATTTTTGCCAAGCTTTCCCTCACTTCTTTCCCATTTACTACAAGAGTGAGCTCAAGGCTTCTTTTTGTTTGTTTTCGAACTTCGGTCATTCTTAAGTGTTTACCACTCTGCTCAAGTCCACTCACTCTGAAACATTAGACACCACAAGATACTGCTGCATTGCTTCTGGAATCAGAAAATGCTCAGGTTCTTTTTTGAAATGCATGTTTCTGTGAAGGTTTTAACCAGCCTGTTTGCCAATCTTAAAAAAAGTCAAAATAAGAATCTTAAAATGTTGTACTTTGACTCTCAGAGTCATTTGAGGACACTGTATTTTTAACCAAATGTAAGATCTCAGAGCAGCAGTTGAAATTACCTTTGATATAAATAATCTCATTGCAAAACAGATTTTTGTTTATAAAGTATATAGTCTATATGCTCATAACCATTTAATCAAATTCAGGCCTTGTCTGAGCAAACATAATGGCCATTAACTTATGTGTGGGTTGTGAATTATCCTTTCTGAATTTGACCTGTAGCTTTGAGAGCCAAAAAAGCAGTCTTCCTTGATTTTTTTGCTTGGCATCACACATGCAAATGCAGGGGCTTTTCTATTTCTAAAAATTTTCTGAATGTTAAATATAACTTTCTGCTGATAATATATAGAAACCCAGACTCTCTAGGTTTTTGGACCATTGTGACTGACCATCAGAATTTTTTATAGTTATCACGAATCTTCTTTTTCTTCTTTCCATGTTGATACTCTATATAATGCTCTTTATGACTCCATACAGGTCACTCGAAAGCACATTCTGTCTTTTCTTTGCTTGGCAGCTTTCTCCTAAACTGAGCATGTAAACATCTATCTCCTGAAGACTTATCCCTGTTAATCACTTCTTGTGCCTCTCTTTGAACTTCTTTTCATTAACGTTGCAGTTTTTAACTGCAGTTAACAAAAGCCAGGATAAAATGTTATTATCAGCCCTTCTCCTGGCTTAAAAGAGCCATGTTATGTTTATGCCCCAGATTAGCAACTGCTGTACAACATGAGCTACATAATTTACTGTTTTCTGTATCTTCACCCTCAGATCTGTTGCCAGACCACTGTGACTGTACCAGTTTATTTCCAAATCTCTGTGTTGAATCAATTTCCCCTTGTTGCAAGCCAGAAACAGTTTTGTGCCAGGGGAATTTCAACTGATTTAATTTGTTGCCAATTAACAAATTTTTAATCACTGATTCTCGTATTGAAACCAACAAACAAATACATACTTAGAGACGAACAAATACATACGTAGAGAGACAGACCTCAGCTCCCCTCCAGGTGCCTGTTCTCTGTGCTCTGCGGTCTCCAGTCCTGTCACTACACTTCGCACCCAGTCCCTTTGGTGAGGCAATGGGCCTTACCAAATAGCAGGAGGTAAGGCTTTGTAGCTAGTGCACTGGGCAGGACTTGGAAGACCTGTGTCTCATGTATGCAGCTGGGAGATTCTCCGCACCATTTCTTTCTGTGCTGCTGTCTCTTATCTGTAAGCCAGGAAAAATGGCAGTGACCTGCTTTGGGGAGTACTGTGAAACTGATTGCTGAGAAGCAGTCCAAGAGGACATGGTGTTACTGATGTAACTGAAACTTTGGAGTCTGTCGGTCTTGTGGGAACGGTAGGTGTTTGAAGAAGCAAGGAGATAGAACAATTACATAGGGATATATTTTATTACCTCTGCCTTCAGTTGTTTCCTGTTCCATCCCTAGCCCCAACTGTAATCAAGTGGCACAAGATACAAAACCATATCATGTGTGGCAGTGTGGATCTCAGTTTAAAAAATCTTTAAAGAAAAGGGGAGCAGTATTTTTAGCCCAGGTCATTCAGTGGTTGGGTGTGCAGGGAAGTTTCACAAAGCCAGTAGAATAACCGAGGTTGCAAGAGAGCAAGAAATCATTAAGGCACCTTTACTGCCAAAGTTACTACACTGTACAGTTACACCTGGAGTATCTCATAATCTTTGTCATATACACTGAGGTTTGGAAATTCCTTTCTTCTTTTGCAGATGGGAAACTGAGGCCCAGAGAAATTAAATGAGTAGTCTGTGGTCACATCAGAAATATGACCATGGTTGTATAGGAGATACTGTGAACTGAGGATTTAATGCAAAATCCAAAGTCAGTGCTCTGACCAGGCTGTCTCACTTCCAGTATAGCCCAAAGGTTCCAGCTGGGATGTTTAATTGTTGTTGATTATCATTTTACCTTTATCAATGAATAACCTGGACAGAAGAACCGAACACTGCAACGTGTTGACCCTAAGGTTTCTTCTGCTATTTGGCATGAACAGAAGATGAGAACTAAACTCTGGGCAGCTGGTGTCCTGGTTTTGAAAATGTAGGCTCAGCATACAGCCAAATATACTGCAAGTCAATGCAGATTGGCACATTTGCTGCAAAAATTAGAAAGCTGGTGGAGTAACGCTAAAACTCCTTCAACACTGATGTGAAATCTGTGGCACCTTGTTTGGAGATCAGCTTCTAGATAGTGGCCCTTTTTTCCCTAGAAAAAGGTTGGCAGATGTTGCATCAGTCTCCGTATGAAGGGGTCCTGTTTCCTGAAGATTTGTTTGAGGCAGCAGTTCGTGATCCTCACTGCAGAATATTCATGATCCCTCTATGTTCCTGTTCCAGCCTCTACTTCCAATTGTTGTGCATGGCAATTTCCTTGTGCCAGCTTTTGCATGTGCCTGCAGGCTTCCCAAAGCTGTTACTCCTTCTCTGTTTGTTTACAACTCAGCCTAGTACTTAGTGTTTTCCTCGCTTGTGTTTAGTACCCAGACAACTCACCCTCAAAACTGTCCAAATACACCACTTCTCACTGACAGTAGTGGATGAAAAAAAACCCCAGGAATCACTTTCAGTGTACACAGGGTACAAAAACTTTATTGGAAAATACATAGAAAGTAGCCCACTTAATTTTTGTTGAACTTTTCTAAATAAATTTACAGTTCATTTTAAATAATTAAGTTGCTAGTCTTTAAAAAGTCAAAAGTAAAGATATGGAATGAAGTTGCAGCTCAGGTTTTTCTTCCCACTAGACTGTCACACAAAAACCTAAGCTATTTCTGGCTGTTCTTATTTTTAGATTGTTCTTCATATACCATCTACTGTCATTGAAATTAATGAGAAAATAAAAAGAGTGACCTTTGGCTGAGCACATACAGTTTATGCATGAGCTAAACAGCAGGATCCTTTTTCATTCTTCTTTTTCCCACATTCTCTTTCTCCCTGCTCTCCCTCATCCAAATATAATTTGTAAAGCCTTTAGAGCCTTTCATCCTATGTGTTTCCACTGTGTTCCTTTAGATGAGTCTCAGGTTCATGATTCACATCTACTCTCTTGTGCTGAAAGGTTAGTGGCACCCTTGTTTTATTAATATAATGCACTGTTCTCTTGAACTTCAGAATAATTTCTAAAACTCCCAGGCAAAATTCATACAGCTCAGGGTGCTGATAATGTCAGCAATACTACAAAGAGCACTCTCAGAACACAAATAGGAGCCCGGACATTCAAAGTTATGTTATTTTAAAAACCCCAGCATTTACTGAAGATCTGAATAGTTTTGGAGCCGTGATTCCAAATGAAATGTTAATTCTGAACCTGTGGCCTCACCGTAACGTTAAGTATCTAATTCATGCCTGGCTTTCTGCAGCAGGTGGACGAGTCTGTTCAACAGGTACTCATTCCATGAAGCCACTGCAGCTGAACAGAGTAGGAGCTGCCCAGCGAGGTTCACTTGGGCACCAAGCGTCACAGAGAACTGTGTGCTATCACACCGAGGTGGTCCTCTGCCTGCCCACTTGCCGGCCGCGAGGAAGTGCTGCCAGCTCTGCCTGGTTTGGAGGGTGGGTTGGATATGTACTATTATAAATCTCACCTTGAATTATTTTCCATGCTGCAGTTTGGGAATCCTTGGTTGAAAATAAAAAGGACCGAGTGCTGCCTCCAAACTGTGTGTGAAGGTGTAAGAAGTTAGTTTTCTGGCTGAGGGTAGGGCGTTCAAGTAGAGGTGCGTTATGACCAAGAGTCTGTCTTTTGCGTTAGCAGGAAAAGAGGTACGCAACGATTTTGAGAGGAAATGCTATGATTTTCCAGCACTTGCAGCTGACATTGCTAACAAAAATGAGAACTGCTACGTGTTTGGGTTAAGGGAAATGCTGCTGATGGTGTAAGATGCCAATAGTGATAGTAAGTCCAGATTACAGTTGTTTATGGAAAATTTGCTCTGACCTTTTTTAGTTCCAAGTGTGCAGTTGTACCTCCACGTCCTAGTGTTTAAGTGGATAGTTATTTATTGCTCCTTTAGTTTTGCATTAGCAACCCCGACTATGTATTTTCTTTGGAGCTTTTAGGTGGTATTTTAAAACACTGATTACCGAAACGCTTGCGCCAAGTTTTTATATTCTGGTTGTTTGCTCGGGATATTCACAGAAGGGAAGATTCACGCGCCGGCAATGATTTATGTTGCCTGTTGCCTTTTGCTTAGCGAGGTGAAGTTCTTGAATGGGTCCTTGCGGGAGGACTAGTGGCGTTGCTGCGCGTCGGCGGCGGCCAAAGGGGCACGCGTCAGTTAGGAACCCGCTGCAGAAGTACATCACCGGAACCTGGGGGCTGCTCTCCGTCCTACCCAACTCTTCCCGTCCGGCGCCCAGGGCCGCACGACGCGCGCTGCGCTGCCGGAGCCGGCCTTCGGGCAGCACCGGCCCCGCTCCCGCGCGTCCCGGCGGAGCGCCCCAGCCCCTGGGGCCGTCCCGTCGCTGCGGGCCG
>JANZLQ010000001.1:22604917-22619287 GCA_026212715.1 Elanus axillaris
GGTGGGGGTGGAGGTGGTGGTTGTTTTTAAAATAAAATATGAAAATATTAGGTAATGTTAATTTTTGCCTCAAAGTGGCTAATGAATCCAAGCTGATAATTTGTATAAAAGATTTGTCCTGAAGTCATGTGAAGTAAATGAGTTCTCGTAATTCCTTGAAAGGAGAAGCCAAGAAGAGAACTGCTAATGAGGTCCTAACCATTATGTGTTAACAGCCATGTGATAATATTCATGTGATTATTGACAGATGTGAGCATTCCTCTGTGAGAAACATAAAGAGCTTAAGTGTATTGAACTTCTCTTCACCAAAATGACAGGCCATCAGAAGAAAAACACTTATACAGAGAGTGCATCCTTTAGAGCTCTTACAAAAATGGCTCTGCAATTCCATTTTATATACAGTATATATGGAAAGAGTAGGGCCAAAGCAACACCTTGATCTCTGGAAAATTGTGTTGCTGATAAGTGTTAGTTTCATAATTTCTCTTGGGGCATTAATTCTGTAGGATTCCTGTTTTGGTTGTACAGGAATTAATTTGCCAGTTTCTGAGTTCGTCTCTTACATTAAAAAAAAAAAAAAAGAAAAAAAATACATGACTGAACAGTGCTCTGTTGTTGTATTGGTCTAGAAAATATTTATTAAGCAACGTTGATTGCAGGTCATGCACAGCTCCAGCTACATTGTCTCCCTCATCCTGGCTCCTACACTGGGGTTTTACCTTGGTCAGGTTTTGAATTATTATTTGATTCATTGTTGGGTTTTTTGTTTGCTTTTTTTCCCCCAGTGGCTCTTACCCTTTATGCTCCCATGATATCATAGTAGTCAAATTTAGGTCAAAGTAATATCCTAAGGAGAGGCTGTTTCCAGAAGTTTTCTCTTACTTAGATGCCAGGTGTGTAAGGGACCAGCTAATGGTATTTCTGGTAAACTGTTGGACTTTATATTCTAGTACCAGACTTTATAGTCCTGTCTTCAGGCTTTAATTTTTAAAAAATATTATTATTATATAATAATATAAAATAACTATTTACTGATATATTTAGACATACCTAAAGTTTGAAGGTTTTCCTTGAATTTCTGTGATCTTTTTACTTAACCATAAGGCATCAGCACTGAAGGAAGACTGTTTCAGCAGTTTCATGTTTGTTCCTTAGCGAGCTAATGTTAGGTACTGTGTTCTATGGTAATTCATGTTCCTTTTTTGCAGTTGCAACATGTTTATTTTTGGGGGTGGGGATGGACAGATTGGTTGTGTCAGAAGACTGCACTGAGTTTTTCCTTTGTTCCTTCCCTTCTGCTAGAAGTTCTGACTGATTATAGGGAATTGGGTAAAAATTTGGTCTCTAATACAATGAAGAGTGGCTGTTTTGCTTTTATCTACTACCCTTTTTAAAATATGAAAGATTAAAATAATTTTTTCCCACCTACCACTTCCACATATAAAATGCCTTACCCATATAAAAAGTACTTGAATGCATTGAAAAAAATCATATTCTCATCTCCTTTTATTCTCTCTTTAGAGAAGATGTAATTAAAAGTAATTAAAGTATATAATGTTTTAAAAGTCTTCTACTCTAAATAGGAATTGAAATTAAAATTTTAGAAATCTGTATTTTTTCTTTCCTTTTTTCTTTTTCCTCCCTCCTAAGCTCATTCCTGGAAATAATGTCATGCCTCCAGTCAATTCTGCATGCATAGTAGCATGCACCTAACACCATTTCTGATTTAGTGGGTCTCAGTCCTTTAGGTATGGCATCTCCCTGATCAAATACTGCTGGCAGGACATAACTGTGAGGAGTGACAGCAGTGGATTTTCAGCCATGCTTTAGGGCTGGCTTGAATACTGATAGTTCACTGTTAGCATGACTTTTGTTAAATGAGGCATTTCCATTATATACAAGATGTAAAAAGATGTAATCATTTCACTCTTATTTTGTAACTTGGTAATTCTGCTTTTAATAGCCAGCTTTTACAATGTGCTGTAGTCTTGAACATACACTAGGAGTTGCTTTTATGCCTTCTCAAGTTCATTGATTTCAGTAATTCACTAGGAGAAGAGATGCACTTATGTAATAAGGTGGCTGAGATAAATTTTAATCTTTAACATATTGGTGATCAAGGTGAATATGAGGTGGTCAGGCAGCAGGCATGTTTGAAATCTGCAGGTATGGATGTTAAGGTATTTGCTGATATGTGAAAGCTTCAGTTGTTCATGCTGGGGACCAGAGAGTTAAAAAGATGATGTTGAGTTGATTTCATGGGTGATGTGAGCAGAGCCTGTACCATGTAGGTTCCTCCATGACAGTCAGGAGACCATGGAAACAAGAAAGATAGGTTGTAGCCATGTTTCTTTTTATTGTGCACCTCCCCCCTTCTGCTGAAGTGGCAAAAATTTTAGGAAATAAAATGGTAAATAAATAACATCAATGTACTGTGAGTTTGCAAAGCTAAAACAAACAGGAGTCTGATAGTTCGCCAAAGCAGAGGTTGGGTTAGAGATCATAGCTTGTCCATGTTGTGTGCACGTAATGTTTTCCATGCAACTTTGTCATTAAACCTAATGTTACTTTTTTTAGTGTACTATAAAATATGCAGACTATGTCTTCTGGGTGAGTGGATATTACTGGAACAAACTTTACTCTTGGTATCTCAAAGGCACTTGGAGCAGAGATGCCAAGTCATAAGTCAGTTGCTGAGGCTCCATGTCAGCAGTAAATAGGTGTTTGTTCCTAGGTAGGTAAATACAGACAGGAATTCTGAATAAATGATCCATATAGAAGGTGCTATGCCAATAAACAGAGGCAGATATCTGAGTTCACTGAAGACATTCCAGATTTGCACCAGCACTCACTCACTTTTAACCAAACTCAATAGCAGAAAAGAAAACCAAGCTGTATTTTTGCTTTATTTTAGCCAAATTCCTTTGTAAGTAAAAGACTGACACAAGTGTTTCAGCTGAAGCCCAGGCCAAAATATTTTAAGTCATCAAAGAAACAGTAAGTTCCAGCATGAGAAGTTTGCTTCAAAACTTCGGGGGTTATTTTGTTGTTTGTATGTCATTCCCATGAAAATGCTGCTTTGACGTACAAATTAGTGTTTCATGGAACCTTCTGTCTCAGGGCTGAGAGTGCTCTGTGTGCTTTGTGATGTGAAATACCACATGGGAATGAGAACTCATTTATGCTCGTGACTGAGTCTGACCAAGATCCCCTGGGTAATTTTGTTGCTCCTTCCTATTAAAACTTCAAAAGAGACTAGAGTTATATTTACATTTGTAAATTGATTTCATTATTTATTTTTGTTCATAATGATCCCATTCTTAGAATTCGTTATGCAACAAGAAAAGAAGGTATTTCCCCATTCTAAATGGAGAGAAATAAGGATTAGGGTTTTATGTAAGAAGGAATATATCCAATGACAGGAGCTCTATACTGTAAAACATGCCTCACAGTTGTGATCAGCTCTTGTAGGAGTGCCAGGAAGGAGAGAAAACTGCTTAGACGATAGCTGGCTAGGAGTTCTCAGTCCTCCTTTCCAGAGATCTGGCCAGCTGGGA
This sequence comes from Elanus axillaris, assembly GCA_026212715.1. Taxonomy (NCBI): domain Eukaryota; kingdom Metazoa; phylum Chordata; class Aves; order Accipitriformes; family Accipitridae; genus Elanus; species Elanus axillaris. Next base: position 22,608,475 of record JANZLQ010000001.1, read on the forward strand.
TGGAGTGAGATGGAATTAGACTTGAGGGTCCCATTGCTGCTGCAGTACTGGACCCTGAGCAGAGTCGTTGCTCTCTAAGCAGCATGCAGTACCTGCTCCAATGGGTGATGCAGGGTGTACATCCTTCTGCCGGGCTACTTTCCAGTGAGGATTCATAGGAGATGCTGTCTTCTTTGGACTTCATGTCCAGTTATGTTGTTACAAAGGCAGACTCAGTACTGTTGTTATGACATGACTTAGTGTCGGTGAAAAGTTCTACTTTTCACATTCATGGTGTGGTATTTCTTCACAAGCACAGCAAGGATGGCAGTAGACCAAGTCCCCTGAAGCCTCCTCTCTGTGTCCCAGTGTAACTTGGAGGCTTTAGATCTGGTCTCTAGTTGGACTTTTTGGTGTCTTTAATTCTTATTTATTGTAGTCTTTGATATAGAGTAATGCACAGTAAAACCCAGTATCAGCTGGGTATCAGTATCAGGAAAAGTTGTAAACCTGCTCCTCAGGATTGAGCGTTTCAAGGCATCCTGTAGATTTCACAATATCTGCATATGCTATGTGTTAAGCACATGTCTGCTACAGCTATACTATATTGCTTTTGGTACTGATCTCGCTGCCTTACCTGTGATACTAAGCCGGGGTAACGCTATCCTTTGTCTCCTAAAATAATCCCTCATTCAGTTAAAAGCATATGCACGCACACATATTTTCTCTGCCTACTGCTTATTTGGCTAAGCAAATAATTTTAACTTTCTTAAAAGCATCATTTACATACTTTTCTTTCTCAGAATATGATTATGTCTTGAAATGTATATACAAAAATATATACATTGGCTTTGTTATTAAGAAAATATCTGGTTTGGTTTTGGAACAGTTTAAAAAAATGCTTTATGAAGTGCTGAATAAAAAGCATTGGACAGAGTGAGGGCACAACTGATTTCGCTTAAGTGTGAAAAATATGAAGGTACTACTTCTTTCAGAAGCTTCTGTCCTGTTGGGAGGCTGAAGACAGATTACATAGAGGATGTGCCAGTTTGAAAATAGTGGTGATTGCACTTGAATTGAGAATGAGGTATTTCAGCTGTCATTAATCCTAGAAGCTGTAACATGCCTAATTGTTCTGATTTGCTAGAGATGAATGGGAGGATAGTTTTTGCCCAGAAAATGACATTGTGGATATTTTTTGGAACTTAGTTACACTTTTTATGATCATCTTTTAGAATTAATTATAAGCTTAATGTCCTGTGTAAACTAACATACTCAAATTAACATGGGTCCACAGTGAATTTTCTAATAAATCTGTGGAGGTTATTTTTAACTTGTTAACACTTATGCTGTCTGAGACAGTATTTTTTTTTTAGTTCCCCAGCCTCAGTAAGAGGAAGATTTCCTGGCAGATTGACCTTTCAGTGTGCAAAAATGGCAAGTAAAACTCACAGTGGACTCCAAGTGGTAGCAGAATTCAATTTGAAGGAGGCAGTTTTCACACAGAGGCATGGAGACTCCACAGATTGTACAGAATCTTTTTCTCATTCTTTTTAGGATCTTGTGGCCCCTGATGTGTGCAAAAAATGGAGATCCCATAGCTCCTCTAGGCACTGAACACATCCTGGCTCATCAGGGTATTAGCAATTGTCTTAACCAGGGCTTTCCAGTTTTGTGGTGTTGCTTGGTTACTGTCATTCCCACAACTCTCAAATAAAGCAAAGCAAATGTAAAAAAAAACCCTGGTTCTTCATTATGGGCTAAGCTGCTGTAAAGGTCCAAACAAAACAGAATTGTAAATCCTCTACAGCTTCTTTAATGATCTTTTTTTTCTTGAAGTATTCCACTTGGCTACTCACAAAGGCTTTCTATTTTAAATATGTTTTTTCGGTATATTAGACTACTTCTAGGATTCTGCATAAAATCATTAAGTTCAGAAGCTAGAATCCTGACTGGAAGCAATGAATAACAAATAATGGCTTGTGTCATCAGGCAGTCTTGCTAACCCCAGCTGGGACATTGCCTTTTCAGATATACTTTATGTGCATCCTAAGTTCAGGGCAGGGAAAAGAGCGCAAAGGTTAGCTTGGAATGTGTTAGGGAATATTTTCTTTAGCAATGATAATAATGAAAAACTGTCATAACTATTTGGCTGAGGATCTCACGTCATTTTGTGAATATTTCCAAATGTAGCTTCGGAAGTCCTCTCCTGCCCTTAAGGGAATAATTTTGGCATGTGGGCTCATACATTTCAGGGAAAATTCTCATCTTAAATCCAACTAGCTGATCTTGACAAAGTATACAGACACTATGACAAAGACACTCCAAGAACTGATATAGTGTAGGTGCCTGAGTAGCTATTCTGTTGTCATCCCTGCTCTACAGCAGAATTCTGCAAAATGAAAAGTGTAATTTTTTTTTTTATCACCTTCAGGCTGAAATAGATATCAACTCAGCCATTCTATTGATATGTTAGTATAAGTTTCTTTTTAATGAAGTTAATTCCAAAAATAAGGCTTCTCAGGGAACATGTGAATGAGTTTCTTGGTTTATAGAGAGCTTTTCGTAAGACTACTAGGGTTATTAACAGTGTACCTAGAGTTGGTTACAGAAACCTTCTTTACTGTTTCTGAGAGTGGAGAAAACTAAAATAAATTGAGATATCTGTGAGTCAGCCAGAGATTAAGGAAAAATAAACACATCCAAGTAAAACATTCCCAGCTGTGGAAAAACTATCCCCATCTATCGGAAGTATGGAAAGTGTAGGAAGCAGACAGCAATTCTTGTAGGACGTAGAAGTTCGAAGCATTGCCCTATTCTCATTGAGAGCTAGTGCTTTAGTGGGGCTCACAACTCAGTCCTCTAACTGTTTTGGGTTTCCAGTGGGTCCAGTTCTTCTGACAATATACTTCTAAGAGAGATTTGTCATCCAGTGAGATACTAGGTGTTTAACTGTGTGGTGTGGAATTTCCAGTGCCATATGGTTCATGTATGTCTGTGTTACAGGTCCATTCCAGCTCCGATTCTGACAGTACAAATTGGATTAGGCCCTTAATGCTCTGAGAGGAAAACGTTAGGACTGGAGTTAAATTAAGAGGAGTAGCAGACTGAAATTATGACAGATTACTGTTAGGAGAACAAAGGTGCTTACAGACTCTACATATGGACTTATTTTAAAAACTGTTATCTATAAAGAGTCTGAGGCCCATCTTGATGCTCTAGCTCACACCAAAGTTCCCATGCAACCAGGAAGAGCTTCATAGTCTAGAAGGACTGGATATTCAAGTCCTTTAAGATGTATAGATCATAAGAGTTGGCTTGTTTTTTAAACCATGCTATTTCATGCTGGCTGAAACTGAAGTGGTGCCAGTTGTATGTCTGGTTGCATTGCTAGGTCTCTGCTATAAGAGCCTTCAAGAACAATTTTTCTCCTTGACAAGACCACACAGCATTTACAGGTTCTCTTCCTCATTGCAGCTGTTCTGCATTTACTGTAATTACCTCCTGAACAAGTTGAACGTGGATCCTCTCTTTTACCCTACTGTGGTATTATTATTCCACTTGTGTCACTGGACAGAAGTCTGACAGAGGATGAGAGCTGGTCCAGTCCTGAAGCTTCTATTTGGCTGTTTCCCAATCCTAAAGTCAACAGATTCTTTTGCTATAAAATCTTTGGCAAATATTAGATGAGGGTGGTTTTAGTCATGGAGCTTATGCTGCTTTATAATCATATGCATCTTTTGTTGTAATAAGAAGCACACATTGTAAATGTCAATATGAATTGTTCTGTGAAGGCTGGATCCTGCTGAGTATCCTTAACACTACATTCCCTGGCTGGAGTTAGAAACTGCACTGCACAAAATGGAACATCATGGGTTAGTTGTAAACGCAAGCAGAGTTCAGCTTTGGAGGATGTTGTTATTAATTGAGTGAGTACTGAGATACAAAACAGGAATCTTGCAGCTGTGTTGAAGTGTAGCAGTGACAGACAAGGAGCACCCATTATTTACTTTGACTATATCAGAGCTTACAGTCTACATTTGGCGTAAGGTTGAGACTAAATGCCTTAAGGTTTGACTAAGTGTCAAAGACACAGGTTTGTTTTCTGTGTGCTAAATAACTGCATTGGCAATGAGGGAAGTGTGATTGACTCGCTAACTAGGACAAAATAAAAAACCAAAAAAGGTCCAAAAATCCAAGTGCCAAAATGCTCAACAGAATCTCACTTTTTTGTGTGTACCAGCAGAATCCAAATAGCCTCTGCACTTGGTCATGTCAGCATTTGATAGAAGATTCCCTGCCTTTTTTCGACTTGCTTCTCACACTAGATGTTCCATCAATGGCCTCACCAGAGAAATATACGGGAATGAAAACTAGCAATAGTTCATTGCATCCTTGTGTTACTAGCATTTATCCCAGCTTGGCATGCCTCTGATTCCAGCAATAAACCTAGCTTTTAATTTTTGGAAAAAAACAAAACAAAAACCAAAATCCAAACAAAATATTCTTAACATTAAATGTAGAAGTGACAGGTAGAGACATTAGAGTTAAATGTGAGCATTGAACCCTGCAAGCTAGCAGAACTGAAGTCTTCCATTCCTCCTTATGATAGCCTTTTGTTGAGCTTGTGAACATGTAGTGTTGAGATCAGTTTAGTGTTCAGCCTTGCAATATCTCTCTGCTTGTATGCAGGCTACTGCAGGCAGGATCTCTTCAATTTGGCTTCTCCTTCAATTTGTTGTTGTGTTGGATGATAGCTATGTTTTAAGTTGGGGTTTTGATTTTGGCTGGAGGACTTTATTTACTGCTGGCTTCCACAAAGGTAAGAGTTGATTTAGACACAGCCAAATAACTTCCAGTTAATTTCACTGCTAATCTTTGGCACTGGGCAATACTTAACATTGTATTTTGGACTGTGTTTAGGACATGTACTTGGGAATGGAGGGATTGAAGGTTATGTTTACTGTTAGGATCTAGAAGGCTCATAGGTCTGCAGTGGAATTAGCAGAAAGCCGTGGTTAGTTTTTTGAGTGCTTCTGTATGACAGGTGTATTGTGAAACCTAGGTTAAGGTTAGGTCAGGGCATCAGAAGAGAAGTGATCAAAAAGCTTGTTTTACTCTTCCAGAGTAAAGAAGTTTTATATAGGATGAGGACTCCTGTCCAGAGTGTTACATAGCTCATGGTATGCTTTGATTCTGCTCTTTAGATTCATTAAGGCTTATATCTCTATGGATAGCTGTTGAGATCAAGATTTAACCTTAGTATCTGGTTTTGGTGCTTGCATGTGTTGTATGTCACATTAGTATTAGGATTAGGGAACTGTTAAAAAGGTCAAAGTTCAAGATGGGGAGGGATTTAAGAGCTTGGTTTATTTGTATATTCTCCAGGGCTGCAGAGCTGTGATGAGCACTGATTCCTGCTGCTTTTTTGGGCTTATGTTAGTTTTGGTGCAGTTGTTTGTCACTGAGCTCTCTTTGATGTAAGGTTTGGTGATGTGGTATCTGAAGCTCTGCTGCTTTTCTCTTCATACCCTGCAGTGGGGGACAATGAGTTGAAGGTTCTGAAAGGACGTGTCATGTCATGTCCACACACGTGGTCTTCATTGGCCGTAGATCTGCCACAGAGGCATATGGGCCACTGTTTCTAAAGTCTATATTCTGATCTGCAGTCACAGCATGTTTTCCTATTTCAGGGTCTTTTTTGTTTGAAAGTAAAAATCACTTCAAGAATTGACCTTTCATTATGATGGGAATTAAACATTTGCAAACATTAAGCAACAGTATTTTCTTTGATAATATAGAAATGAAGCAAGTTTCCTTTTAATTGTTGTACCTTTACTCTTGATTTCCGTTCTTCTCCCTTGAGTCATTATTTCCTGCTTGATGTTTTCTTTGATAATATGCCATGGAACATTGAGTAAAGACAAAATGGTGAGTTAGGAAGGTAATCAAGTTATGGAGAGATGTCCCATAAGTATCCATTTATTATTTTCAAGGTATTGCACCTCATTTGGTCAAGCTTGATAGTTGTGGTATTGTTTGGAAAGAACAAACCTTTACAACATCCCATAAAACTGTTTGTTTGTTTTTTTAAATTTTCCATATGGTATATAGCTGTTTTGGTTATCTGCTTTTTTACTTTACAGTGATGCAAAATGAGAACTTTTTACTTCAATTTTTTGCTTGTGTTCCTTTGTCTTTTAAAATAGTCTTTAATAGTAGCAGCCTTCAAGGTACAAGATTTACAATTCTAACTTGAATAATTTCATACCAGTAACCATATTTCATATCTGAGACTACATCAAGAAATAGGATTCTGAGATTACTTGTCACTTTGGTCTTAAGTATTTCATATTCAAAAGGACAAAAATTGTCAAAAGAACTCACAGAGCGGGGGGGGGGATAGTTTTTTTAAGTTGTAAAACTCTTCTCATTTGATTTTTCAGATTTTAATTTTCCACTGAAGTTGGAGAGGAATCTCTCCTGCAACTTGGGTTGAAGATGATCAAAACTGGGGTTTAGCAGCTGGTGTGTTATGCAGGAAAAAAGCAGAATCACTAGGGTGCCTCAGTACAATAATGTGTGTGATCTGATTTGTTCTGTTTAAATCCTAAAAATACCACCTGCAGGCTACAGACATTACTGGAAGGAGTTAGATGTCCATATATTGGCATAAGAAATGCAGTAACTATTAGGAATGTTGCTGTATTTCTCCATCTCAGTTCAGGTGCCCACTAGACAACAGGGATGCACAGTGTCTCCCTCATTCTCAGCCTTTCCTTGTGTCTCTTTGAAGAGAATAAATAGCCAAGTCTTGTCCTTGCTTGTACCGAAGAACAAAGTGCTGGTGGGGTCATAGCGTGGGCCTCTTCCTGAGCTCTTGATTAGGGTATTCTGCCCAAAGGCAAGGAAGTGGGTATGCTTCCCTCACCAGGTTTCCAGCCCCTCTATTCATCTCATGGATGTGTACTATGTTGTGTAGATTCCAACACCCAGAAGTATTCTTTAACAATGTGACATGTGTGAGTACTTGTATTTCTTCATCGAAGCATCACATTTTAAATTACTCCATTCATTCCTTTGATTTTGAACATAACTGTGATTCAGCAAGCCATGCAGAAATGTGTGTTTAGATTGCAATGGACTTTGGGACCTAAGCTGTGAGAGCCTTTGTTGTGGGAGCCTTTGCTAGGTGAAGTGTTTCAGGGAACACCTGGCTGTTTGAGATGCAGAAGCAATTAAGAGCTTTCTGCCTTGCTTGAAAATAATACCTGTGACTCTGACAGGACTTTCGCACTCTAAAACTTCAATTCGGCTTTGGCAAAATACATAGTTTCAGTAGGGATAAAATGGATGAAATAGGACAGCAGTCATACTCTTTTGGTCTATTACAGAGAGTGAGTATTTTGTAATACAGAAGGAAAAATAAGTCTGCAAAGACAATCCAGTTGTAGTGGCTTAGTAGACTGATTTCAGCAGTCAGGATGTTCAGAAATGTCATGTTATACTTCTAGGGTTAGCTGAGGTACTGCTGAACAGATCTTATTCCAAAGCAAACAAAGACCAGTGTGCAACTCTCTTAAGTAGCCACTAGAAAGGAATAATTCCTGTCTGGCATGCATGGTTAAATCATAGACCAGTTCATGACTGCCTTCTCCCTGCAACTGTGGAAGATACTACAAAACTTACCTATTACTTTCCCCTTGCCCCTCTCCTACTAATGAAATCAGGAAATCAGTTTCCATTCATCTGTGTATGGACACAAACAGGCACTCAGCTGTCCATGTGGTTGTATGTCTTGAACTTTGGGGAGAATTCCTCTGAAATTTATAGGCAAATTGGCAAACACCTTGTACTGTGGGCAAAGTATGGGTGTCATTCTTTGGGCTTCCCTTTTGTTTCAGCTGAGTTAGAATTCTTGAGATAATACTGCTTATTGGAGAATGACCACACTGAAACTGCACTGGTGCTGCTCAGAGGGATTTGATTAGTAACTGGGGAGTACTGTAACTTGCACATACGGCCCTCTTGCATTAATGGATAGAACAGTTTGCATCATTTAGATTTATCTTTCTGCACATTCCAATGTGCTGGCTAGTTTGAGTTTAAAATATGTGTTAGTTTTAAGAATGGGTTTGTTTTAGCTGGGAGAATTTTATGTGTGGTCAGGAATGGGGCTAACAACAAGGCTTAGGTAATTGCCTAAGCTTGCATGGCAGTGAAGATAAGCCCTGTGAAAACTGGTAAGGGCATTGTCAGCACCCCTGCATGTTGACTGAAGTAATAAGGGGATGAGGGATGCTTTTTCACAAAAGTCTCCTGTAAGGAGAGAGCAGCAAACTAAATCAAGAGTAAATTAACTAATTACTTTCTTTTTAACTTCCAGCTGTTTTTGCAGGAGATACAGTCTATTTGAAAAGATAGAAAAATAAGAACAGAAACTGGAGTCATTCTCAGTGGTAAGATACCTTTTATATTTCTCTTTGCTAACATTGTGACTGGCACATGGCTGGATAAGTTCAGAAACTTGCAAGTCACACTTTCAACCTATACTTTACAACTGAGTTCATCAGGTTTCTTGAGCTGTCTTGCTAAAGCTGTTCACAGTGCCACATGCCATATAGTGATCACAGGAAAAAAAACAACAAATGCAACAATTAGTAAAATGGTGCTTTCTAAATTCCTTACTATATAGCTTTGGCTTCTTACAAAGACACAGATTAGTGGGTAAGTGTGCCCACTTTCACATTGTACGTGTGTGATGGATAATGAATAGAAAGGTAATTTATTTATAAGTCTATCAATGTAGAAACAAGAAGCCAGGAACTTTGGGGGCTTCTTTCACCAGGGCAGTTCAGGCTATTTATTTGAACATCTTGGAAGCTGCTTTGGTTCATGCTTTGTCTCCAGAGTCTATCTTTCACCACTCCAGATAAATTTCTCTCTTTTATCTTCTTTCTCTGTGTCATTAAGTTGATCGGCTCATACTATATTGTCCTACTACTTCTCCTTATCCTTTTTTTAATTGTTTGAACCACTGTGGAGTTGTATCATGGTTTGAAACTGAAAGTTCTGCTGAACTGGTATTCTGAAATCATCTCACCCTAAGTATAGTCCAAGGTGATGTTCAGAGGATGGTGGGTGGGAAAGGGCAGCTTCATAGTAATAAGAAAAGAATGAGATAAGCCTACAAAACTGAGAAATGGGGTTTCTGCAATTGCCTCAGCTGAGAGGTGGTCTGAACCCAGTGGTTTTTGTCACTTATTTTGAAGAAAATACTTGTTTAAACACATCAATTCCTTTTGCTGTTGTGTCTGAAGGCAGGCAGTTTCTTTCTGTCCAGCATGTTACAAAGCATAAGCTCAGTCTGTTCCAAGCCTGAGTCTAACAAGTGGGCTAATGACCTCAGCATTCTATGTAATTTTAATGGGGATGACCATTTTTTCAAATGTCTTTAACGTTCTCCAGTTTATTTGCAGCTTAGGACATATGGATGGTGTTCCGTGTGAATAACTTCCTGAGAAATCTTCAGTGAATCACTTAATGCCTCAATTTTAAATCTGTTAAAAGAGATAACAGTATTCCTGCACTTGAGCATGGGTATTGGGATAATAAATAGATTATGTATTGAGGTATGTGAAATGCTGAGACATTATAATAAATAGGCAGGAGGACTTATTTGCATGTTATTCATTGCATGTACCCCGTTTCTTTGGTGGACTTTTTGTTATACTGTTTCTTAAAGATTTCCTTTCTGCTTGAAACTTGTTTTACACAGAGTTGCTACATGGCAAAATTCCAAAGCTTTTGGTGGTGGAAGGTTTACAGGGAGTGGCTGAATATAATCAATCTGTTAGTATTTTAGTTTAGCATGTTTAGCATGCTGAACTCGGTACTAGTGAGCTGTGTGACTTCCTCGAAGGAAAGAACAAAAAAAGATATGGATGCCCGAAGTGATTCTTGCACATCTGCTGATCCGAAGCGTGGCCAAGTACATGATGAAATATTACTTGTCTGACTATGAGCTGTATTTATTACAACTAAGTGAATCATCAGGTCAGTTCCTGACCAGACCTTGAGCTGTCAGAAACAGATGGCCTGCCTAGAGAGCAAGATACCTTGGAAATGTATCCACCCTTGTCAGCAATGTTACGCAGCACAGGGATTTCTCAGAAGAGCAGTGGTGGCGTTCAATGATTTCAGTGAAAAGATGGTAATTTTTCAGTTGTACCTGATCTTCTACATAAAAATAATGTCTTGTGGCTCTGAAAATAAGGAAATTGTTGATGGCTTGTTAGTGAAGGTCCAAATTTGTGAATGAGATCATCTACTTGGAGGGGCACTATTAGGGAGGTCCGTAAAGCCCTCAGACTGGCAAAGGGCTGGTTTTTCATCTCTGAGAAACTTTCAGGTTGCTGTTAAAAGATGGCTGGTATGTGTAAATGTTCTTCCTGGCAATGAGGCCAAAATTTTTAATCAACTCTGAAAATCTTTTCCCATGGTCTTTCTCTACCTCTCTACCTGTCAGTAAAATGATAATAATAAATGCTTCCCCAAATTGTAGAGTTGTGCTGAGGATTATACTCAGCTCAGATATTTGGATGTAAAGTGCCATACAAATATCTACAGAAATAATAGAATACTGTAGACACTGAATATCAGGGCAAGTTCTACACTGGAATCCGAGAAGAGTATAGTACACTAATCTGGAATGGGTTTTCTATGTGACTTGCTATGGTGGGTTTACCCTGGCCAGTAGCCAAGCACCCACACAGCTGCTTGCTCACTCACCTCACCAGCTCCTCACAGTGAGGAGAAAATAGGAAGCACAAAG
>JANZLQ010000001.1:22619595-22674562 GCA_026212715.1 Elanus axillaris
TGGGAGGAAAAAGAGAAAGCCTTGACACTGTGCAAGCACAGCTCAGCAACAGCCAAAACACTGGTGTGTTTTCAGCAGTGTTGCAGCCACAGATCCAAAACACGGCACCACATGGACTGCTGTGAAGAAAGTTAATTCTGTCCCAGTCAGGCTCAGTACGCTTGCTTACTTTTTAATGTAGCGCTAAAAAAAGAATTATCAGAACAGAATCTTATTGTAAGATCTTAAGAGAAGTTTTCTTGATTAAAAATGTTTTCTTGCATGTGCAGATGTGACATTTTCATTAGTATCATGGGCACTTTTGAAACAGTTCAAAAGACCCTAAGTGTGTGCTGAAGTTCATTTCTCTCTGAATAATGTCTCAAGGCATTTGTTTGTTTCATGGAATTCAGTAGCACTTAAGTGCTTTTCTGAATAGGGGCTGCATGTTCAGCTGACTCTGTCCTGCAAGAGCAATTCTGAAGAAAGGTCTGATGGTCAGACTGGGCGAATTATCCCAGAAATGAGTAGTTCTGTAATTACCTATAGATGTATCTTGTTATTGTCTCTATAAATACATAATTTTATGCCTTAAAATAACCAACTCTACAAGTCTTCTGAGATAGAGTTGTCTGCACTTATGAGACTGGACAGATAAAATGCTTTCAAAATTTAAAACGCTTAAGAATGAGGATTATGTTATTATCCTAGGAAACTGAAAAACGAAAAGAATAATATATCTGAAGTACAAATAGAAACTTAATTCACTTCTGAAAAAAAATTTTAGTGCATTACTTTACTGTCAGTGTGCCTGTTCTTCCCTGCAACACTTAATTTTTGATCATGTATGTTGCAGTCAATGAAAAATAGCTGGCAGCTCTGTGATGCAAAGAAATCAAGAAATAATTCAGATTAGATTTCACTGATCACTTTGACCAATATCAAAGTCTGAAACTGAAAGCAGGTTGAGCTTTCACAGAATTTTCTGAGGAAATCATCAAGGTTAAAGGAGACTCTTGAGTTCTTGAAGAGATTCTTTATTATTAGGATGTTTGGACTGCTCTGTTGTTACTGCTGGCCCTTCTTTATTCTGATTCCATTAAGATGGATAAGCATTTGTTCTTGTGGTGAAAAGCATTGCAGAGGCTTTGGTGAATGTATAGCAGTGTGACTAGTCAGAATGTAAGAGTTTGAGGAGGCCATCTTCAAATCTTTTACTGGATCTGTCAGTCAATGCTATCCAATTCCAGGAGAGAGATGACATTATGGGATTTGGTTGGTCACACAATAAGCACAGTGAAACTGAAACTTCAGTGTCTTCATAAAAGATGTTATGCAATTTCTCATGGCTTTTCAATACTGAAGCACTGATTTGAATGAAGGTTTCTTTGAATAATGGGGAAGAGTGAACATATTCATAAAAAAGCAGCCTCCGGTGAAGGCAGAATAGAGTTGCCCCCCTCCTCCAGTATGTTCTGAAATGGTTCTTGCAGTAAAGGTTCATGATCAGAGCAAGTAGTTTTTCTTCATCGGTGATAGCTTGCCTTTTTGGTTCTCTCTATGGAGCGTGCACTCGGAGTAGGTCAGAATTGTGGGTATCTTTATCCTCAGCAGCAGAGGAACAGAAACCTTCTCTGAGGGCAGTAGGATGCAGTATGTGTTCTTGCTAGAATGGAGAACCAAGGCAGTAACTTGTGCCCTGTCCAAAAGCAGGGTGTATGTGGGGATAAAGTGGTGAAAGAGTTCTTGTGTTTTTCCTCCAACTGCACAGTTCAGGCAGTTTAAAAAGAGCCAAAGCATTCCCTGTTTGCTGTGCTGTGATTGTGAACAAGGTGGCTAGACTGTCTGGTCTCAGTTAATGAGCAGAACCCCTAGAAAAATGATGATAGATTAAGTTCAGCTCTTGGAACAGCTCTTACCTGTGTCAATATTATTGGGAACTCTGCGTATTTAAGTAAGACAGCCAGTAGAGCTGAATCTCGTCCTGTGTAAATTGCTTCTCATACATGGGTCTTTTTTTCCCCTCTTTTTTTCTTTTCATTGTTGGAGCAGAGAGTCCAAATATTGAGCAACTATAGAGCCAGCTCTCTTCAGCCAAAATCCTTGGTTCTGTGGATGCCAGCGATAGAGCTCTGTTAACCACAGAATCTAGTCGCAGCTCACATCTGCCTGCAGAGCCAGCCCTGCGTGTTTTGGTATGTGGCTAAATTGGAGATGTGATTTTGTGGCAGTTCTGACTATGTGGTTTTGTCTACAGTAAGAAATCTGTACAAGTGGCTGCCAGAACTGCTCTTTGTGAATGAAAATGATAACTTTGTGCATGGCTTCATGAAAATATAGTCAGACACTTAAAGAAAGACTAGCTGTTCAGGAATCACCTTTGCCTTTACTTGGGGTGGCTCTAGAAGAGTGAAGGAGAGGCATGACTGATACAGGGCCTTATTTGACAATAAACACTATGGTCAGCTCTTCTGTAACTGCACAAGCCACAGTAACTTCCTGCTTTGGTAAGTTGAACTTCGTTTATCCCAAGTTTTGCTGTGATTTTGGCTCTCTGGGGAATGATAACTGGCTCATAGGAAATTCGATTAGTTTTTTGGAGAAGCCTTGTTCAGCAGATGTTTGAGAAACTTCATCATAACTGAAACATATCTCCACCTACCCCAACAAAACCCCTCTTTGATTGGAAAATTCCTAGCAAGCCCAGTTAATTGTATGCCAGTTCCTACTGCTTGCAAGAGGGTTAGAGCAGCTTAAGATATTGAAAATTTGGCTTGCTTAGTGTGGTACCTCTGTTAACTGGCACCATTTCTTTGATAGTGCGCACATGCAATATATAGGAGATTGTAAGTGTTGTTGTAATGTTGCTAATTAACAGCAGTGGGAAGAGGGATTTAGCAGTTAGGGCAATTTTGAAGTTCCCACACAAAACATGCTTTTCTGTGCACTTACCTGAAATGTGCCAATATCCATGTTTGCCCAAGAGAAGTGGGTATGGCATCCTTTAGCACACCAACAGTTTCAACAGGTAGGGCATTGCTGGTAACTGCAAAGGAGAGCTTAATTCGATGCTTTTGACACTAGATTCTGTGGAGCAAATAGTGTGTTACTTTATCCTGCAAAGCTTTGTTAAATATTCCTTTGCAAAATTCTGGACAGATGCAAAGTAGAAGTCTATCTAATGTGCCACAGATTTTATCAATTCATGGATGGTGGCATGCCAAAGATTGCCTCCGGTGAATGGGCAAAGACAGATGAGCTGACAAATGCTCTAGAGTATGTATCTGTACTGTACAGTGTAACTCATCTTACCTGTCTTTGAGAAAAGTACCTTCAAAATAAAACATTTATTTTCTTTTCCTCAACAGAGAAACAAAATACCTTCTTTTTATTCTGTCAATAGAATTACTCCATTTGCTGTCCACATGTCATGTTCATTTCTATGGCTAGTCAAACAGCTTCCTTATCAGGTTTGCCCTTGCCAAGTTAATAAATCTGCAATTTTTTAAAAAATCCCAACAATGCCTGGCTGACCAAGGGCCTCAGTTCATGTATGTCAGGCAACACTTCATATGCTGTTGACCAGAAGCAGAAAAGTTTTCTGGCTTTGTCTCCCAACTATTGGGGTGGATGTGGGAGGGGAGACTAGTTAAGGTGCCTTTGCATATACTTGGCAGTACACAGTCTGCATTGATGGACTGTACTTTTACAATTAATTTTGATGTAGCTGGGTAGTGTGGGTTTCAGCTGAAAAGAATAATTGTTTTCTTGGGTTTTGCTCCAAAAAAGTGCAGTTCAAAGTCCAGTAAAAGCTGTAATAGCCACCTATTTTAATGTGTAATAGCAATTAAGTTGAAGGACTATATGAACAATAAGTAATTATAGGTTAACTTATTTATATGCTTTTGTTGTTGTTTCCAGGAATACCTTTTTTTTTTAACATAGAAAAATCAATGTTTTCCTTGTGGGTAGGAAGATGGGGGAGGAGAGGAAGACTAGCATTTGTTGTAAATCTGGGAATACCAAAATGTCAGTGGCATTGCTTCCAGTGTAGCATATGACTATGGGCACTGTTAACATGGGAATACTGCTGGGCCTGTATCTGTTTATTGTGGGTATACATCAGGTACTTCTAATAGAGGAGCTTGTAAGAATTTTTGTGGAGTTTTTATTTACATACCTTTGTGTGCATGTGTGTACATATAAATATAAAAAAATAATTTAAAGTACTGTTGAAAGAAAAACTTGCATCTTCTTCAAAGGACATATATGGGGTGACTTGGTCTTAAAAAATGAAAGGCTGCATTTAATTTCAGTGTTCAATTTTGGAAGGTTCAGACTGCTCTGGCACATTTAAATCAAGTACCTTTAAGCATATGCATAACCTCACTGACTCATCAAGTATGCTTATATATGCTTTGAACATATGTTGGTCACCTGAAGCCTAGCTGCATTAAGGTTTCTTTAGGTCTGTCTTGCCTTCAGTTGAGTATCTGGTTTTATCAGTTTTCATTAGAAGCGCTTTACTTCAGGGAGCTCTTTCAGAGCTCTGGTCAAGTTCTTCCTCAAGCTCACCATAAACTTGTCAACTGGTCATCATGACTGTGGTGCTTCCCTCTGTGCTCAGCCAGGGAAGCTCTGGTGACTATGTTCAAAATGCCACTGCCCAGGGGCTCTTTCTCTATGTCTGCCGCTGGTAGGGGGGGCTCTCCTGTCCTGTCCTGTGGGACCAGCAAGCAGCTGGTTCAACTCTGTGTAGCTCCTTGAATTCAAAGCAGTTGCTCCAACCTGTATTTGTTGAGAAATCAGCCCTGCACATCTACCAATGGTAAACTGGCTCTTTAAAGATGTCTGAGTGAGAAAGAAAGGCAGTGTGGACTTAGAATGCTTAATAGAAAGAAGGCTGAAGTGTGAATGGCTCCAGGACTTTGAACTTGAGATTTATTCCAAGATTATGAGAATTTACTGTAACAATTACACTGTACCAGTCTGCAGGTAGAAGTTCGATTCCTTGCGATAGTTTTTTCTTAACAGCTAAAACAAGTGTGAATTTGAACACTTCTTGACATTCACTTTTGTTCCTCTGTTCTTACTGTTTAGAGAAACCACTGCGATTGAGGCAATCTAATACATTACGTACTTTGCTGTTACTGTTCTCACACCATACTCTTTTAGCAGTCTGCATTTGGGCAACCACAGAAGCAAAGTAACTGACACTGTCTCTTGGCATGCCATTCTGAGCTGAAACAGGAGCCAACGTAAATGACTTTTAGTGACTCAAGCCCCTGGCAAGAATGACTTGGAAGATAATACCTAGTCTGTAAAAACTGAAAGTTAACCTTTTTTTTTTTTTTTTTTTGGTTTTGCAGGGTGTTCATGCAAATGTAGAATTTGAGTAGATCATCTTTTACTACTTCACTGCTCTTTATCAGTATGTTTGGCAAGATTCCTTCAGGCGGTTCAGGAAGAGCAAGACACTAATGTTTATTTTGGCAAGCACTGCTGTAGAAAGTGAGTTTTCTCAGTCTGAAATTTTCTTTCAAGAACCTTCATCCCTCCCTCCTGCATATCAGAGAGGACCATTTTAATGGCCATGTAGCTGAATCTGGTTCAGCTCTACTAGTGAGATACATGTAGTAAATGCATTAATTTTGGACATCTTTGGTTTATGCTGAATCAGAGTGATGCTCTTTAGGTGCTCATCTAGGATGCCAGCCAGCAGAGCATAGGCTTTAGGCTCTCAGCAGTGATTCTGTTGCAGAGTGGGGAGCCTATAGAGTCCCTGGGTGCAGTCCATAGAGAGCATCAGAATCCAAGCAAGTTGCTACTTTATCCTGAGCAGCTACTGACAGTTGTGATATTTATTGATGGAGTGGTGCTGGGATTCTTACCTTTGGACCTCTGGAGCAGGGAAATGCCTTTGCTGGCTCTTAACTGATTCTAGGAAACTAATAGGTGGGTTTGAGGGGAAGATGAAAAATACTTAGAGAAATTCCCCTTCTCCTCTTAAGAATGGCCCAGGGATTAAAGCACGCTTCTAGTGTAGCAGAAGGTTGGTTTGGAACAGGCACTAGATCTTCAGTATCTGTAGGCTGGAGACATTCCCTTGTCACTGGGCTGCTGGGATGAGTTTTTTCAGTCTCTTCTATGTGAGCTGTTTAATTTTGGTTGAATAAACATTTATTGGATAGCTATATAGGACAAGACTCCTTCTCATTCTTTCATCAGTTCTTATTTTAATGAATTGATAATTTCTTACTCTGAAATGAAAAATTGTTGGAAGACTTTCTGGCTTATCATATTTCAGCATTTTAGTATTTTTTTTTGTAGTTCAGTATTGCTTCTTAATGTGGAGTAGTAGAGTTTCAGTGCCATTGGTGAGTGTTTCTTAGGTAAAAGGGTGGTATAAACTGTATGGGTGAAAAAGAAGAGCAATGGTAACCACTGTCACCTCAGTTTTGAATTAAATGTGCATTCAACCACTTGCATTCTTTCAGTGATATATTTGATAGTTGTTCACGTCAAATCAGACCATGTACCTCAGTAGGGACACAAAACCAAATGGATAGGCAGTTCAAACACATGATGGTATGTATACCAGTTGAGGTGGGAAACTTGGCTTCAGATTATTGGCACTCTGCTTCAAATGTTAAGTCATGCAGCTTTAGAGAGGGTCAGGCTTGAAAAGAAATGTTTGGCTACTAATAAGTATGGTAAAGAGGATGGGAAGAATTTTCAGAGGTTGTGCCTAAGTCACTTGGCTGTTTGCTAGGGAACAGCTTTTTATATCATGTAAATACCCATTTGTGGAAAGGCCTGGTATTGTGCAACAATACTCCCTTCCAGAAATTCAAGATTTTTTGAATCTGAATTCCTAGGTTTTGTTTACGAAATGTACTGTTACATGTGTTTTGGGGATGTTTTTTAGTGTTTAGAATGCTGTTTATTTTTTAAAAAAATAATTTTACTTATTTTCAAATTTATTTTACCTAAAGTATCATTATTTCATAAAGCATTTTATAATATTTGTAGTTAGCACCCACTGTACTACTACTGAACTGGCTAGAATGTGTTCTTGGAACACTCCCAAGTTAACTAAACTTTTGGTGTCCCGTATTTGGCAAAGACTTGATTAGCTTTTCTGTAGTAGGATATTTCATGACTTCATGAAGCTTGAACGCCTCTTCATCCTTAGTATCTCTTCTGAACAAAGATGGATGGTGAGAGGCTGATCTGCCTTGTAGCTTTGTCTCTGTTTTTGCCAACAGTATGACTAGATCTTTTGTTTTTAATTCATGATATAATTAGAAAGACTATGACTGAATTTAAATGCAATTTCATACAAGTTTGTCAAACAACAGAGAAAAGAAAGTGAATAGTAATGAGAACTTTAGAGGTCCCTGGACTTGTAATCACTTGCCCACCATGCAAAGAGATTGGGGATTGCTCATCCTAAGCTCGTTGCTGCTCTATAGTAGTTGATTGCCATGCCCTGGACTTGATAAATGAATCTTAATAGGCCACACAAAATTAGTCAGGGTATTTGTATTGTGTGCAGTTTTAATGCACAGGTGCAGAATGTGAGGTAATGAATCAAAGATCTTTTTATGGATGGAAGCCAAGTAGCCATCAAAGGAAGGAGTAGCGTTCATATCGCATGGAAGCAAATAATTGTGTACTAACTGTGTTAAGTACAGAAGGTGACTGCTGGTGTAAGTGTATGTGTATTGCTATGGAATAGATGTATGTACCATTAGAAGAAAAACAACTTTATTTCAGTAAAACAGTTGCTGGATAGGGGAAGTTAATGCGTTTTCTAGTGAAACTTAATGATGCTGTGATAATTCTTTTGTCAGGCAGTAAAAAATTGGTGCAGATACATACCTTATTATGCCTTGGCTTATGGGTTGTCACAGAACAACTTATATATATATATATATATATATATAGTAAGACCACATACCACATTTTGCAATGGGAAAATCCAAGGAGGTGACAGAGATGGCTTTAGAATTCAGCCTGAAGCATTAGTAAGAAGAAAAATAATTTCTAATGTTTGGTATTCTTGAGCACATAAGACTAAAATTCCTGAAGGAATTGCCTAGAAGTGCAAGATCAGCAAAATACCACTTACTACCTATTTTATTATTGCAAATGTGGGCATATATTTTGCAGCTGTCCGTTCATCTGTTCTCCTGAATCTTCTGCCCTTGTGAGCCAGAGGCTATGAGAATCACTGATTCATTTCACTGCAGTGTAATGCCACTTACACTGTATTTAAGCTTTAACAGTATTCTCTGTCTAAAAGCTGATTCTGAAGGTACCAAAATCTATACTTCCTTAGTTTTTTTTTTTAATTTATCACCATTGCTCAAATGCAGGATGGTGTTAATGACCTAAATATAAGCAACCATTTTGGATCCTTCTCAGCCCAAGGTATAGTCTACAGAGTTAGCAGATTTTTACACTTAGACATCTCTGAGATGGTATCTCTGGTGGTGACTGTCACATGGTGTCAGTTAATTGGTGCAAATGAACATAAGCTAGTACAGTGAGCCACACTGAAACTTGTGTTAAAGAAGAGCTTGGCTTGGATAGGACAGACTCAACATTCAAAGACTGTATAGCAAGAGGGTTTGCCAGCAGCCTTTGCTGTATTAACAAGGGTGTGTTATTGTCTGTGGCCCAATGATAGGAAATACAGCCAGAATCTTTTGTGATGTCTGTATCAAAAGATATGGTCATGTCACTGAATACTTGTAAACTGGATGAAATATTAATGGTGTTTGGGGAAGATGCCAGTCAAGTATCTTTCTTCTGACCCTCTCTCAAACTGACCTTGATCAGGGCTGGAACATTCCTCTACAGGACTCTGTTATGCTGGGGGGCTGGAGCGCCAGATGCGTTGAGGACCTGAGGATCGAGCACACACCACATAGTGCTCTTTCCAGCATGAAAGCCAAGATGCCTGTGGAGCCCCACATATGTAGTGGACTGGCTTTGGTCATGCACTGGAACTGGAAGAGGGAAGTGAGCTAGCTGACAGGAGAAGCACAGACTTTCCCTGGCTTATATTAATAGCATTATCTCTGCTTAGGAAGAGGAGAGCACAACAAGACTAAAGGGCAATGTGTTATATCAGAATGAGGTATGGGACTTACTAGTGCTTAACTGTTTTGTTGTGACACTGGACATCACAGTGTTACTGTGATACCTACTTAGAACCATTCCTGCCCTCTACAGAAGTCTGAGAAAGGAAAGAGACAGGCTTGAAAGGATGCTGACCCAGATGCTAAGGACTGTCCTCGTATCCCACTCTCACCTCTGTTCCTTTTCTCTTTATAGCAGACAGGTACATGGTCTCTCAGGTATGGATCTTACAGTGTACTGAGTTCCTGCTGTGTCATTGTGTATTTTCTAAACTTTCATGCCTTACTGCCTGTTTTCAAGCAAGCAGTCTGCAAAGCTGTATGTAAATCTCCAAGACATGTGCTTCTTTCTCAGATTGTAATGTCAATCATTTCAGAAATCCTCAAGGAGGAGGTGATAAACAGTGGGGGAGTATAAGCCTCTTTTCTGCAGGAATCCAGACCTACATGTGGAATCAGTGAGATGTTTTATTTCTTGCATCCTGTTTCCGGCTCTGTAGCCAGTAGGTTTCAGGCAGAGTGTGGTGACCATCAGGGGATCAGACTGCATTAGCTGAGCAGAAGGGAGAATGCAGAGGCAACAGCTGCTCTCTGTGGTTGATACAAGCATGACCAGGGAATGGTAGTGGGATTGCACTCTGCAAATGGGGAATATTCTGGAATGTGTGTGCACTCATGTATGTTTATGCATGTGTTTGGGAAAAAAAGGATAATAAAGGCCTCAGATATCATCAGACTTACCCAGATGCACTTAGCTAGCCTGAAGTAGCTAATCTCAAACTTCTGAAAACTAGGAAATACAAAATGGTGTGTACCATTTCTGGATACAGTCTTTAGAAAGGCAGTAAAAACAGTACTGGAGAAATAGCAGTTCTGTATTAATTACACTTTATGTTGCTTTTACTAAGTGTATTCATTTATAATGATACAGAACGCTGAAAGGACAGCTGGGAGGACACTTGTTGATATGTCCTAGATGCTTTTGACACTGTTTATGTTTATGCGTTTATTTTTTAACTATTATATTTATCTTTAGACACTAGACTACAGCAAATAGAAAAATTATACCCATTGCTTATCTCAAGATAGTGAAGACAAGTGTCTACATCTCATGCTATCTCTAGTAGTTTTGCAGCCACAGCGGCAGGGCTTTGTGCACAACTAAGGACAGTAATTTTGGTAACTAACAAACATGCGCACAGTAATGTTTGGCCTTTGACCTAATGAGGTGATTTTTTCTTCTGCTATTTGAAAAAAATCTGAATGAGAACTGGAAGAATTCCTTTCTGAAATACTTGAATTTTGGAATCACACTCCTGCAGTTTTGTAAGTCTCTGATACAATAATATTAACTTAGCAACTTGTCCTGGTTTCATCTGCGATAGAGTTAATTGTCTTCCTAGCAGCTGGTACAAGTGCTGTGTTTTGAGTTCAGTATGAGAAGAATGTTGATAACACTGATGTTTTCAGTTGTTGCGAAGTAATGTTTATACTAACTCAAGGATTTTTCAGCTTCTCATGCCCAGCCAGCAAGAAAGCTGGAGGGACACAAGAAGTTGGGAGGGAACACAGCCAGGGCAGCTGACCCAAACTGGCCAACGAGGTATTCCATACCATGGGACATCACATCTAGGAAATAAACTGGGAGGAGTGGGGGTGGGAGGAATCGCTGCTCGGGGACTAACTGGGTGTCGATCGACGGGTGGTGAGCAATTGCACTGTGCATCACTTCTACATTCCAATCCTTTTATTATTACTGCTGTCATTTTATTAGTATTATCATTATTAGTTTCTTCTTTTCTGTTCTATTAAACTGTTCTTACCTCAACCCACGAGTTTTACTTCTTTTCCCAATTTTCTCCCCCATCCCACTAGGTGAGGGGGAGTGAGTGAGCAGGTGTGTGGTGCTTAGTTGCTACTGGGGTTAAACCACGACACAACTGCATCAGAAAAGGTGTGTTCGTCCCAGTCTTCATCTGCAATTCTCTGGTAGCATCTCTTTATAATGAAAGTCAAAGTCAAATGTGGGACGGAGGCCATGTGTCTCTGATTCTGCTGGTTTTATCTTTACTTAGGGCATGTGGAAGTCTGCAGGCAAGACTGTGTAATATAATACATATGGATAGATAGCAATCCCATTTAAAAATGAGATTTAATTCTGCAGAGGAAGTAGAAATGCAGAAGATGAAAGCATGGTGCAGGCTGCTACAATCTCATTAGATACTTAGCATTTACATCTTATTTTTTGAAGTTGGCTCTAAAATTGTGATTGCTTTGTTCCACCCATACCTTGCATGCTACCTTTTTGGAGCTGGAGGATTTTGACTGAACTCTTTGAAATGGGTAAATGATCCTTAATTAGAAATGAAAAATCAACTTTCTAGCATTGATCTACTTTATGAACATATTTCAGTGACAAAATGGTAAACTCCAGTTGCTCTGTTAACAGTGAAAGCTTACTTGGTGACTGAGTGTATATGGTTCTTGCTTAGTAGGACTGATAAGTTTATCAGCGGTAGGGCCATGTATCCATCTATCTCCTGCCTTGTGTTGCTGTACTGTCACCCAAACTATCTATAGTCATGAGGTTGCCTGACGTGTACAAGGGAAGAGGAGGGCAGAGCAAAAGAACCTGGCAGAGGGTTTTTTGAGGGTGCTGTGTGAAACTTTGAAAAGGTTAGTCATGAGACATTTGAAAGAAATTAGCACAGTGAAAGGAAGGACTGGGTTAGCACAAGGTACAGCAGATGGCTGCAGAAGCATGTAGGGATTAGAGAAGCATTGGCAAGGGCCAAGTCAGTTAAACCTGGGATTCCTGTTGTGCTGGGGCAGAGGGGAGCATTATAAAAGGAAACAGTTGCAGTGGACAGATGAGGAAACACGTGGTTTTTGGGGTGTAGGAGGCTATTCATCCATAAACCTACAGATAGGAAACTATTCCAACAATGGATTATTCTATGCTGTTTCTTGGGGAATCTTCTGTTCTCAGTTGCCAAAGATAAGTTATATCTTCAGATGACAGAAATGGTGGAACGGATGTCACACAATCTATTCCACTCTGATAGAGCTTGCTGCTGGGGTATTTTCAAAAATCTTATCTTTCTGGCAACATTTATGCTTTCATAAACTCCTTTCCCACTCTGTGTATTTGCAAGGAGATTCTTTTTTGTTTTGTTGGAGGGGAGCATGTTTCTTCTTTTTCTGATGCTGGTTCTAAGTCTGAAATTTAAACGGTGTGTCACGACCCAGACTGGACTGACCAGGGAGTCATGTTTAATTCGAAATTCCCTTGGGCTAAATTAAGATGAAACAACACCAAATGATCAGTTAAAGATTTTATTCATGACAGAAGCAAACTGAACTGGGGAGACATGGTAGTAGGTGGCAGGCAGGGTTTCTCACAACAGGAATTGACATAAAACTACTTCTGTAAACCAGGGTAGCCATATACATCAATTCAGGGAATAAGAAGATCCCTCCCATTGAGTCACGAGGTTCAGAGCAGACCCCCTTGCTTTCTAGACTCCTCAGGGGAGGGCCCGGGGGCAGCTGGATTCACTCGTAGTCTCAGACTTGGTCAACGGTTTTATGTCTTGAAACGGATGAGGTGTAGGGATTGTGGAAGAGGAAAGAGAGAAGACAGAGAAAAACAGGAAGAAAGATAGATTCACTGGTCCTGGGTCCAGCTTTGGTTCAGTCAGTTGAGGGGTCCAGTTCCAGTGGGTTTGCGCACCTGGGACTTCAGTTTGTGTCTTTTTATCATCTTTGCCCCTCCTTTGGGTGGGCACTCAAACTCAGGTTATAGAGCAGTTTGTGAGCCTTTTGTCTTGGGGGTCATTTGGGGAGTAAGTTCTCCTTCCCTGCAGACGTGGCCATTGTTTGATCTTTGTATCAGAACAGCTTATTAGAATAGGGAGCTGCGCACCCTCCAGCATGCCCTCCCCCTCCTGTTGCTGACTGTTTGAGCTGATGGGCTTTTCACCTTGGTTCCTTGCTGTGCAGGGTTTGTCTTTAAGCAGAACTTGCCCCACCACAATGTTTGAGACATTAACTCTTTCAGTCTCTCACAGTGTGCCAGGTGGTAATTGCCAGGTTTTGCAGTAGGGGCAGGGCATAGGCTTGGTCTCATGATTCTCTGATACTTGAGATGCAGGCAATCCCACCCATGCAAAGTGTTGTGTAAAATTGAAGTGTTTGTCATCTTTACCCAAAGGCCTATCTAGCTGGAAGGTGTCTGTGAGCCAAACATCTCCAAAGGTGGTACTAGCAGTCACAGCTGCTTGAAGACAGAAAGGAAACTTTTGTAAAGGCTGGATGAGCAGCCACATACTTATGGCTGTGACTGGTGAGCTCTGGCATGTTTTGCTGCAGTGGTTAAAGGCTGTTCCTAACACTGTCTGCCCTGCTCGACATGGTTGCTTGCAGTAAGGTCAGCAGGACAGAGCATGCGCCAGCACCTTAGCTGCCCTGGTTCAATTTCATGTTAGCTTAAACCTGTGTAGAGTAATATGAATCGCATAATTTGGTAGGGGAGAGAAGTAAGGCTCTGCCAAACTTAATCCAGGCTGCTCTGCAGCGTTTCCTTGAATGCTATTGAAATGCTTCATTGTACAAGGCAAGTAAAATGTCTCATTTGGACCTGTGTGTAGAAATAACACCCTTTCATCAGTATTTGAGGTCAGGATGCAACAAGCAACTGAGAGTGATCTCCTATTCCAGGTAATGCATTTGAAAATTGGTATCAGAAATTAATGACCTGTTTATATAAGGGGTTCTGTAGTATTGTTTCTTTTCATTCCTCTTTCATGGAAGTCCTGTTCGTATGACGTGCAGTTACATTTCAGGAGCACAAGTACAAGCAAGAGAGATGTGGAGAAAGACAAAGCATATGAGCTGACATTCATGCCAAGATCTACTTATATACAGTGTGTTTTATGCATTATAAATTTAGTGCTTATGTTAATCTTGGCCACTGCAGAAAACCTTCTGCAAAAAATCTTTCTCCAAACACTTTTTTTTTTTTTAGTGCATGCTCTTAGTGACCTGCAAAGAAAACATTGTTCCTCCCCTGGCTTTAGGGGGCTTTAGGGCTCAGTTGAGAGCTGTATTCTGATGTTCCACAGCTCAGGCAGAAAGAAGCTTTTCTGAAGAGTTTAGGATGAGAATGTAGCAGCTCAAATTTAGAAGCTTTAGCTCCAAGCTTGAATCTAAACTTCAGTGGGACTGTTTTGTTCATTAAATTATACATGTGCTATAACCTTTTGTCACAGGATTAGAAATTAAGTAATTGTTCAGTACAGAGGTTAAAATATAATCAGAGGAAAAATGCCAGTTAATTCAATAAATCAGTTTGTGCTACAATGAGAAAATTAAATTGATTAGCTATTAAGTATAGCCATAAAGGATATTTTTTTAAAATTAGTGCTACATTGACATTTTCCTTTTAATGTATCATTTGTATTTTATGTAACAAGCAGTACAGGACTGAGTTATATAAATGAACAAGTGGTTTTTATGCAGGTTATTCCAATTATCTGTCCTTGGAGAAGGTGAATGAAAAATAGCTCCAACTCAGTTTTAGCATCTTCATTTTGACAGCTGTAATATGCATATTAATGAAGAGTCTGAAATGTAGAGGAATGAGTCAATTTGTAAAAGCTGGTATCCTCTTAGTTCTTGATCTTAAAAGGAAAAAAAGAGGAAGAAAGAGAGAAACTGAGGGTGTGTTTTGCGTAGCTTGCCAAGTCGTTTTGAAACAGCTTGCAGTTGGAAGCTAGCTGAATCAGCACCACATTCATCAGTGGAAGACTATAATCATAGTAATACCTGGGGCACACAGTGAAGAAGAGACGAGTCAAATCTGGCAAGGTGTTGTATGAAGTTTTTATGTCTGGTTTTAAACTGAGAGCATTGCTACAAAGAGTAGATTTGGCTAAGTGCTGTAGTATGGTTTAATCAGCAAATTGAATTTAAATTTGAAGAATTACTTGGCTAGTATTCTTTGAAGCAACATAAATTGAGAGGTGCAGGGCTTTCACAAAGTATGATTATTGGGATTAATTTGCTTCATACAAGACACAGTTCATACAAGATGCACTACAAGGTGCAAAATTACTAAAATATATGCTGAAAAAGCAGAACTTGAAGATTTCAGGTGACAAATTTCTTTTCCTGTTACTTATTAGTTTTTATAGATTAATAGATTTTAAGACCAGAAGGGTTTGTTAGCTATAATCCTTATTGTACTTGTTTCTGTGCTGTATGTTGGTTCTTTAAGAACAAGTTTTTTCCTATTTTTTTGTTAATGTTGTTATAAGGTGTTGGATCAGATTAAGTGTATTTAAATGGGTATGCAAGAGGGCAGGCTTCCATCAGTTGTCTGTAACATTACAAATGCTACTAGATGGTAGATATAAGGCCAAACTAGTCAAATTCCTTAACTATTCCTTAACATAGTTATCTATGAAGTAGAGAATAATATCAGTCAAGCATGGTTTTGATGTCACTAGGTAGAAGGCATGCTTCTCTGAAAAGGGACAGGGCAGGAACCTTCTGTTGTGAGATACCACCAGACAGTAAGGCAGAGTGACAGGGTGGCCCAGTTGCCAGGAAGAAGTCTTATTGGACATAGTGAGACTGCAGCTCTGTGTCTTGGCAAAGTAGTTAAGTCACTGACTGAAGGCAGATATATGAGTTTTAATAGAGGGTATCTGTTCATGTTATAGTAAAATAGAGATGGCAGGAGGAACCTTACTCATTTGAAGCGCTTTTTTTTTTTAATAACTGGCAATGGAAAGCATTTCTTTTTTTCTTCTGGCACCTTATTTTTTAGGGTTTCCATAGTTCAGTGTAGTTCAATGTCTATTCTTCATCAGACCAAAACTCAAAAATTCATTCCTTTTTCTTCTTCCTATCATCTCTTCCCCATTTACCACAAACCAATTCACATAATTTTTGAAAATGTACTTTCTTGAATTCCATCTCTTTAATGAGAAAAAAATGCATGCAAAAATTAATAAGATTTAAATGCTATTGGTGGGTAGTGTAATAGAAGAACTTAGTTTCTGGAGTTTGAACTCTGCTGAAGTGCTATGTTTCAAAGCAGGAGCTAAACAATACTCCTTTAAGTGCATTAAAAGAGATTTAGAAGAATTATGGGAATTCTTGTATCAGTCCACATAGCAAAGGGCTCAAATGAGGAAAAGGGGGGAGTGTTTCAACTTAAAAACTTGGAAAGAACTAAGGTTTCATTCTTATTTATATATATCTATACCTTCTTATCAGTGTACAACAGAGTTTAATTTGGTGACCAAACCAAGCTTTTATTCCATTTGACTTAGTCTTTGTTGTAATTATTTGTGTGTGACAATTTTAAAATGTGAATATTCAATCCTGTTCCCTGCTGAAGTCTAAGGCAGTTGGTTTTGATGGAAGCAGGATTAGGCAACTGGCACTCCCTTCCCTGTGTTAACCCTTCATCATGTGCTACAGTGTATCTCACTCACCCAACCACATAACTGGAAATAGAAAGCATATTGCAGGGTTTCTTAATCACATGAAAATTCCATTCATGTGCCCAAGTTTTCAGAGCAGACCTGGAGATTTAACTATACAGACCCTGTTAGTTTCAATAGGAGCTGTGTGGCTAAAGTCCTTTGAATTAGTTTTAGGAAAACAAAACAAAACAAAAAAATCCAACCCAAACCCAGCCATGCAGCACTTGTCAGCCTAACCTCCTGGAATATTTAGCTGCTTTTTAAGATGGGATCTTAAGACAAATTCTCTGGCAAACACTGAGGTTGCTGGTGAATGAGAAAACAGAAGCTGTTGAGTTCATCTAAGGTATTCCTCCTCTTTAAAGCCTCCAAGGTATCAAGTAATAATGAAAAGTGTCCAAAAGACATGGCTGGGAGGAGCATGATACCCTTCTGTCCAGATTCATAACTATGAGACATTTTTAAAAAATGTTTGCAGAACTAATCTGGGGAAAGTATGAGATTTGGAAAAGCTTTTGCTTTTTGCCAAGATTGAGTACTGCTGTGCAGGACTTTAAGTTTTCTCATATTTCTCTAATATTTGTAGGTAAGCACATGCAATTATTCTTTATAGGTATAGCTTTGACAGGTTGGGATTAAAACCTCCAAATTAATCTCCTTGGGTATTTTTCTCCTTTCACAGACAATATTCTCACCTGAAGAGAGATGGCAGAAATCCATTCTCCTGTAAATATCAAGGAAAAGGTAAGTTCAAGTAACAGTACAGTGCAAACCAAAATGGTATTTGCATACATATTTCATCCCTGCTCTTTCAAGCACTGTTCACATACTTAGCTTTAATATGCAGTGACTCTGTGCATAAAAGTTAAATACATAGGCAGGTATTGATAGAATTAGTATATTAATCTTGGTTGATGAGAAACATATTTGCTTTTCTGCAAAGAGACAATGTTTTGTCAGATAGACTTCTCTTATTCCTTTTTGATTCCTGTGCACACAGATGCTGTGGAGAATAGCACTTTGTGATGATTGCTACTATACAAAATATAACCTTTGAAGAAACACACCCTCTAGAAAATAATTTGTCTGACCAAAAATGTCATACCTGTACTACTTAAAGGCAATTGCTAAAATTATAGGGCCTGAAAAGAGTAGATTTTTTTTTCCCTATGTAACTAGCTCTGCTTTTAACTGCATTCTGTGTGCTTGAGTATGTATTCTCCATATCCTGGGCTAGTGCTAGAGTCTCACCACCCTTTCACAAGCATTAAAGGACCTAAAGCTAATTACTGTATAAATATGATGTAGGTCAGGAGATTTTTTTGTGACTCCCAGCAGGCACATTGTGAAAAGACAATCTAATCCATAGATACTCCGCACCAACATAAATAGGAAACCAGGACATCTGTCAAAGAATAGGAAAAAAAAGGAGAGGGAGGCAAGTGGGAAGACTGTAGGAGTATAACAGATAGGGTTATATTTTAAAAGAAGCCAAGATTTTGAGAATTCACCTGAATAATCATCTTTTATAAAATCAGGTTTTGTTCTATGTTTGGGAAGAGAGATGGAGCTTTGCATTTAGGAATTTCAGAGAAAGCTAGCAGGTTCCTTGATTTACAGCTTTATTAAGCCCAATGTGGCACTGTAATAAGGCAGTGTGATAAAAGGCCAGAATCCAATTCTGTCAGTGAGCCCAAGTTTGTCCAGCTCTTGGTGAAAAGTTGATTAGGCCTGTTCACTTCATGAAAGATGCACAAGAAGGAAGGATCAAGCCTCATTAAATATCAAGGAAATACAGAACAGTGAGGGCAATGTGAAACTGAGAAATGTAGTCATCTTCCGCTGTATCGTAAGACCTGCCTGTGGCACATTACACATCCTGCGCCGTAGCAGGCATGTGAAATATTCTCTTTTCTCTAAGCCTGCCGTTGGAAAGGAAAAGAATAAAAATTTGTGTATGATTCCTTGGATTAACTCTTTTCCTGAGCTGACAGAAAAACTTATTCAGCAGAAAAAGATTTGCCAAAGTTCAGTTGTGCAATTAGGTAGACTGATAACAAGGAAAAAATCATTTGACCTGAGGAATGTGTGCAAGATACTGTAAACGTGGCTTTCCAATCCAGAAAAGTCCCAAGAAGTGATAGAGAATTAAGATGTAATATAACACACCACAACCTGACAGAGAAAAGAAATAGCCTTGAACTAGAGGTCAGTAGTCAGATTTTTAGTTAACTTGCCTTTTTTGTATCTGAGTTCACAAATAATGAACTTTTTAGTTGGGTAATATATTTCTCAGAACTGATCATGACTAGTAGTTAATGGCTTAAACATCGCATTTGGTTTATAAATGCTTGATAAACCATGACAACTACTGAGCATGAAACTAGGTTTCCTCGAGTTTCAGTTTGCTAATGATGTTTTACTGAAAGAACAGTACAAACTGTTACCTGCCCACCAATACATGAATGAAGCAGCTGAGGAAACAGCATAGCAAGTGATCTACCCGGACTTGTGGAAAGCATTTGACGCTGTCCTGCATGACATCCTTGTCGCTAAATTGGAGAGACATGGATTTGATGGATGGACCACTCGGTGGATAAGGAATTGGCTGGATGGCCACACTCAGAGTTGCAGTCAACAGCTCGATGTCCAAGTGGAGAGCAGTGACAAGTGGTGTTCCTTAGGTGTTGGTATTGGGACCGGCTCTGTTTAATGTCTTTGTCAGTGACATGGACAGTGGGATTGAGTGCACCCTCAGCAAGGTTGCTGATGACACCAAACTGTGTGGTGCAGTCAACATGCTGGAGGGAAGGGATGCCATACAGAGGGACTTTCACAGGCTTGAGAGGTGGGCCTGTGTGAACCTCATGAAGTTCAACAAGGCCAAGTGCAAGGTCCTGCACGTGGGTCAGGACAATCCCAAGCACAAATAGAGGCTGGACAATGATTGGATTGAGAGCAGCCCTGCAGTGAAGGACTTGGGGGTTTTGGTTGACAAGAAGCTCAGCATGACCCAGCAATGTGCCACTTGCAGCCCAGAAAGCCAACCGTATCCTGGGCCACATCAAAAGAATTGTGACCAGCAGGTTGAGGGAGCTGATTCTCCCCTTCTACTCTGCTCTTGTGAGACCCCACCTGGAGTACTGTGTTCAGCTCTGGGGCCCCCAAGTTAGTAAATACATGGACCTGTGGGAGTGAGTCCAGAGGAGGGCCAGGAAGATGATCAGGGTTCTGGAGCACCTCTCCCATGAGGACAGGCTGAGAGAGTTGGTGGTGTTCAGCCTGGAGAAGAGAAGGCTCTGGGGAGACCTTACAGCAGCATTCTAGTACCTAAAGGGGGCCTACAAGAAAGATGGAGAGGGACATTTTACAAGGGCATGTAGTGATAGGGCAATGGGTCAATGGCTTTAAACTGAAGGAGGGTAGATTTAGATTAGATTTGAGGAAGAAGCTCTTCACTGTGAGGCTGGTCAGGCACTGGAACAGGTTGCCCAAAGAAGTTGTGGATGCCCCCTCCCTGGAAGTGTTCAAGGCCAGATTGGATGGGGCTTTGAGCAACCTGGTCTAATGGAAGGTGTCCCTGCCCATGGCAGGGGGTTGGGACTGGATGATCTTTAAGGTACCTTCCAACCCAAACCGTTCTATGGTTTGTACTAGTAGTTCAAGTGGGAATGAGTTCCTGTCCAGACTGTTGCATCCATCTTCTGCTACTTACTGTCTTTGCTTTCAAAAGGATGTAAAATTTTTTGCTTTATATGCACTGATGCGAAACAATGCCTTATCTGTTGCACTGCCCATGTGCCTGCTTTCTGAGTAGTTTTTCTTCATATTTATTGTTAACTCCTGAATCATTCATCGTGCTTGAGGATTTGTGTGTCAACATGAATCTGTATTTTGGCGATGAGTATCTTCCTTAGTCCTTAATAACCAACCGCATAGGGTTTAAATATTGAGTAGTGTGATAGATTTTGCAATAGAAAGTAATGTCATCAAATCTTATCCCCTAGTGCCAGAGTGCTGGAAGGTAAACTACAGTAACTCTCAAAATGCAACTCAGTAAACTAATTGAAATTCTGCCTATTTACTGTGTAGCTTGATTTTTTTATTAGTTTAGTCAGTTTTGTAAGCGCAGAGTTTTACAAGTCACGTGTTTGTCTTTTGCTAATTTAAGAATGAAGAACTGCAACAGGACTTTTACTCACTCTAGATATCTGCTATTCCAAGTCTGATATCTGCTGGGAGTATCTAAAATCAAATGTTTATGAGCATATACATTTTAAGGCAGGAAAATAATTGGATTAATACACTGTTATAAATAGTTCTTCTCTTTATTCCTGTATCTTCCATCAGTATTTAGTGCCACTAAATCCCTATGCCAAAGTGAAAACTTAGTTTAACAGCAGTTAACATTTTATTGCAAAAATTGCTGGTTTTTATTCTGGAAAATACAGACCAATAACCTACTTAGTAAAGGCTTAGTGACTGAACAGCATAAACCACATGAATTCTACATACATCAGATGAGAATCTAGCATGCATAGTTTGCTATTTCACCTGGACAAGTCTGTCTTGTTTTAAAATCAGACTGCAGTGGCACAGAACCTCCATTTGACATCTCATATTTGATTTACAGTGTGGTGGCTTTTTCTGTCCACAACATAGTCAAGCAACCGTAGCTTTAGTACCCTCTGAGTAATGCGCTAGAAATATGAGGAAAGGGTTGAACAGATATGTCCTGCTGAGTTGACTTAAATTATATTTGTACATAGACTGCTAAAATGTAAGGACTTCATTTGCACATTTGAAAAGCAGACATATTTACAGTGTCCTAGTAAGAGTCAAAATCAAATCGCTTTCTCACTTAGAAAACTTAGAGCAAGACATGGTCATGCTACATACACAACACTGAAACAGTGAGTTTAATGTTTACTTTTATCCATGTTTTTGGGGGGAGTATTTCTGGGAAACAGAACCAAGATTTATAAATTTAATTACTTCTGCTGAGCTCCACAAATCCATTGCCATCAACACACATATAAGCAAGCCTTGTTAGAAAGAACAGAAATGGAATGCAATTCCTTCCCAATTCTCCTTTTCTTCTACCTAAGTGCTTGCAGATCATAGTATATTTAAGACTTTGATCCTGCTAGGACTTGAATGAAGTCAAAGGAGCTGTACAGTTGCACACAAATACTAATTATTGTAAGTTTCTGCAAAAGCAGAACACAAGTTTCTCCTTAAACTGAACATTGTTTCTCTGTGACAAAAATGTAGTACAGAGCCCATGAAGTTTTAGCATAATGTTTGTTGTTTTGTTTTAGATGGTGACCTTTCCCCATGTTCTCTCCATGATCAGCTTCTAGTTATTCAAGGAAATAAGACCGACCTTTGCCACTGTTTTAAAGGTGATGTGAGGCTGAGGCAGACATTTCAGGCATTATGCTCGCACACAGGCTCTGTACCCCTAATTTGAGTCATAAGAGAATGCTACTGTAGTACTGATACCTGTATAATTCATTCTTGGCATTTCAGATGAAATAGTTCATAAAGTCAATAGGTTAAACATTCTATTTTATATCTCCCCCACCACCACCCCCCTGAGAGATTTATATAAATGTTGGCCTGTGATGTCAGGAAGGCTAATGGAAGTTTCCATAGTTGGCAGAGGCTCCTGCAGCTGCAATATGCTTGTGGGGAGCCAGGGCTGTTCTGATTACCATATTTTCATGCATATAACCCACAGATTTTCTGGAATAACACAAGTTCTGCATTTCAGCAGCCACAAGGGTGGTTACATGCCTGCATAGCTAGTACAAGGAGAAGTTTACCATCAGAATCTCTCTCAGAATAATTCCCTTTGCCCTGACCCTTGTTATATTCTTTCTTCTTTATGCCTCTCTCCCTTTTGCCTCTGATTATACACATCTCTGTGCCTGAAAATACAATATAACTAAGGACTTGTTTTCCAGTATCAGGATTTTCAGAGACTGAGAGTTACACATAGTTCAGCTCATATGCACACAAATTCACTGGATTAAGGAATAAAATGGGCCAAACTCATTGGCTTAAATCCAAAATAATTCCATAAAATTAATGGAAGTATTCAAGCATTAACCTAATACATCACCAGAAGAGGTGCTGAGATGCTGAATGAGAAGGCCTCCAAAGAAGCAGCAATTGGAGTGAGGAATGCAAGCAATGTAGTCTCCTGCAACAATTAGACCCTCTTAGTTTAACAAGAGAAGAGTGAATATCAGGCACTCCCCAGGACAGCCATTCAGCTCTGACACGTGATTTTGGTTTTGATCCAAAGAAATATCAGGAATTGTTCAAACATCAGGACTTACTGTTGGGCCTATCTTTTTTACTTTCTTTTTTATTGTGTGTCTAAGAATGTTTGAACAAGTGTGATCTGGTGTCAACTGGAGTTAGCAACATACTCATTCAAATGAAAATTCTCCTCTTGGGATTCTGTTACCAGTGTAGTTTTGCTGCAGTTCTCCTGAAAGGCTTGCTTTTTCATTTGTCATTTCAAGTGTCAGAGCAGTAGGAGCAGTTGGGCAGGTTTGTTCCATAAACTGCAAGAAGGAAATTTTATTCAGATATGTTGGGGGGTGGGGGGATGTCGTAGTTTTGTTTACCTTACACCATAACTGTTATTTTCATAAGCCATAGCGTGCAAGGGAAGAGTAGGCTTCATAGTGGAAGGAGTGGAATGTATGTAAATTTAAAATCATACATTAAAAAAGCAGATAGCTTCCAATCTATGATTTCATTAGGTCTCCTTAAAGCTGGCCAAACAAAGGTCAGCTTTAAGAAACAAGAACAGCAGCTGTTCTTGCCCATGTGTTGAAGTAGATAGACTTAGCCCAAAGAACAGCAAAGTTGATCAAAATCCACTTGTGTCATCTGATGAGCCGTTTAACTTGTGTCAGAGATATTATAGATTCAGGTCTCTAAATAGTTCTGTCATTACTCAAGTAGAACAGTTCTTGCTGAGCCAAACTTTTCAGTGTGTTCTTTCAGGATTCCTGAAATGTCTGGTTTTTCAATTTAATTAGTTAACAAATTTGGGGGACAGGGGCAACATAATAAATCCACAATGATTGCCTAAAGTAGTTTACTGCAACAAGTAGAATTTGTTTTGTGCTTATCAGGGATAAATGATCCAAAGGTATCAGTGTGATAAACAGGTCATGTGGTGGAAAGAAAGGTGCAGACCTGATCAAAGCTGTTATTTTGCTCAAAGGGGATGTTAACAACACTTGTTCAGTGTGTTGTGATGAACTCCGTTAGTAAAGCTTCTGGAAAAGTGTCTCCAATGTAAGAAATAGGCTCTTAATGCAGCAAAGTCAATTGTATTTATGAAATATGTTTGTGCAGGAGTTTTCAAAACCTTAAAAAATTCTGCCATGAAGTGTTTTTAAAATGCTTTTTCCTGCTTAACGTAGCCAGGACATCTGCTAATGCTAAATTCCTAGATGATGGAAACCAGCAGAGTTCTGTAGAGAGTCCTTTTTCCCTGCTTCTTTTGCAGGATTTGGGTCAACGCTAATTGGAGGCGTCATCTAGTTGAATGTGGCCTACACTGCTACCTGTTCTCAGTTGCAGTGGCTATATACGGTGTATATGTGTACATAAAGATTTGCTACTGACATGCAGTAAAAATAAAGTAGAAAAATGTCTGTGTATTTGTTGATAACCACAATTCTAAATTAATTTAGTTCCTTACTTAGAGAAGATCCGTTGATCTTAACATTTAGTACAAAGCGAAGGCAGATCTGCGTTAGTGTTCCTAACCAAGCGTAAGAAAGAATATTTCTAACTGCATAAGTGACCATGATAGTAACTTACTTCATGGGAATTAGAGCAGCTGCGTTCAGAGCTTTCAGAACAGCCATGAACTTTCAGCAAAGAAATTTAAGTTGTCACTATGTTAGAAATATATAAACAAATTCTCTGAACCCCGGATATGTTACTTATTCACCAGAAACATCCTCTTTGAGATGATGCCAAGGGGGAGCAGATGGAGTAGAGCAGCAAACAGGCAGCGATTGATTCCATGTTGTTACAGTTGCCTGGGAACCACTTGAAACTTGACAGAGAACCTAAAGGACTCAGAATAATACATAGCAATCTCAGATTGGTTCTGGGTGTGGAGTAGGTAATCTGCTGTCACAACTTTCAGGCAGGCTGTATTTCTTTTTGAGCTTAATTTATCAGGAAAGTCTCATGAGATGGGTGTTCATGGGGACTTTGAGTAAGATACCATGAGAGGTTAGAATTTCAGTGTCTTCCTCTCCTGTGTGCCATGCTCCTCAGAAGTAACCTGTTACAGATTTTTTTTTTTTTTAGGCGAGCCTAAAAAAAATCCCAAGTGAGATTGCCTATAGTTTAACAGCAATCCTCAAAAATAGTCAGACCTTGGGGATTTTATTTTGGGGTAGAAACAGCTTATCTGAGGGGGCTTGGAAACTTTTTCAATTTTGATATCACTTCTGGGCAGTCCTCAGCAATTTGTGTAAGAGGCTGATAAAAAATGACCTCATGACTGTGGAATTCTGGTCCTGATGATGCGCAACCTGGCTCAAATTGCAGCAGCTTTAACAAGGCTTAAGCAACCATTTCAAGCCAAGTGTGTGCTTAAGACTTCAGCTCAGAAAAGTGGTTAAAAGTCTTCTAAATTTTGAACTAACTTTAGTTTTAACCAGAAGAGTAGCTAGGTCCACAGGAATTAAATGCATGTTTGCGAGGTAGGTCTCTGGGTCATGGGTTTGAAAGGAGGTAGACGTGGGTTCTGCTTTCCATGTTCTTGAGCGTACACAGTTGTTTTCAAGGTCACAGCTTTATATTTTAGATCTGTGATTGCTTTAAAGTAGCTTTTGTAAGCCAAAATTCAGAAAAAGTCATCTTAGTAGCAAATGAAGAAATGTGCTTTTTGGTCAGGCTAGCTACAGGAGGGAAAGCCCAGGAATTTAACTACTGTCTGTGACAGCTTCTCAACGAAGGCTGACATTAACAGCACTATTATCTGTGGTTCAGAAGGTATGTTACTGAATTCTCTTCATGTCCCGGAATGTTTGTCTAGCATCCAGATGATGATAGAAGTACACTGGGAATCTACACTGGATAAAGACAGGATGATTCACAAAATAATTAAAATAGTTGACTTCCCTGTAGTCTGTCTGGTAATGTTGTTCTTCCTATGATCAAGTTTCAGTGAGTAGGAAAAAACTGTTTTCTCCCACATGCACAGAAAAAAATCTAATAAAGTAGACTACTGTGAGTTTGTTCTTGCAGACTGTTAGGTATTAATGCAGTATCAGTGCATGTTAGGAGATTCTTTGGCTCTTGTACTTTTTTTCATCCTTTAGCATGTTAAATATTTTTTAAAAGGAATTTGTTGATGAGAAGTCATACAATATTGGATTATTCTAGTTCCATAATCTGTTGCTTACATGTTGAGGAGATGGATGTTCTTGGTAAGTTTGAGGACTCTTAAGTTTAGAGAGATGAAGTTGGGAATTATCTCCTGCCCTGAAATCACCCTATCACACCTTTACTAAAAATGAGCTTTATATAGTTTTCTGGATTGGGAAGCGACTGCCTTTTCTCAAGCAGATGGAGACTTGTAAGCAGTTGAGGTGTATAACTACTAGCAAAAGGGCTGGTTTGTCACCTGAACTAGCAGGTGCACCAGAGAGGAGCCAGCATAGAGGTGCCTAGATCCAGCTCACATCCAGCCCTTTAATATATCTCCCACTTGTCATCTTGTATTTGTCAGACATTCCTGGACATTTGCTGTGCCTCTGTTTATCACAGTCTGTGATATATCTCTTATGACCTTCAGCTGTAGAAGTGCATTTGTGTTAGGCTTACCCTGTAAGGAAGGTTGTCTACCCCTCCCTTTGGCTTTTTCTTTTGTATTGCTATTTCCCTTTTCAGAAATACATGGGACACATTTTGCATATGGGGGCAGACCTGAGCTTCAACCCTAGAAATCTACACATTTTTGAAACCAGTGTAAAAGGACTAAGAGGTGGAATATGGGGGACCTTGAAATTTGCATTTCTAGGCTA
This sequence comes from Elanus axillaris, assembly GCA_026212715.1. Taxonomy (NCBI): domain Eukaryota; kingdom Metazoa; phylum Chordata; class Aves; order Accipitriformes; family Accipitridae; genus Elanus; species Elanus axillaris. The sequence continues at coordinate 22,646,299 of JANZLQ010000001.1, forward strand.
AGGTTGTCATATGGCCTAGTCTTCCTCAACATGCCTTATCCACCCCCCAGATACACTGACAGGTCACAATTTGAGACTTGTAGCTATTTGTCAATAATATCTGCATGTCTGGAAATTGCTGACTTTTTCATTGCCTGTGTACAATAGTTCCGGTGTATTCTGGATGAACACATCAGTCAAACAGTGCATGTGTTGGAGACCTGATTTCTGGCACACAGATCTGTCTGTCTTTGAAATTCCAGAAAAAATATGGTAAGATTATTCCATTTTGTTCCTAAAAAATTTTAAGACAAAATATTTTATTTCAGAAAAAAAACTTTGCCTTTTGGGATTTTGCCTCTGTTGGAATTCTGGGTTCATACCTGCTTTTGTTGTTTCTGAACAGAGCAGTATATGTATTTTTATCTTAATATTGACATATCCTACTCATTGCAAATTTTAGTTTTCATCTATCTTATCCCACATAAGTCACTACAGAAATCTGGAAAGCAGAAACACTAACAACTTGTAGGTGTCCTGGGTATCACAGCATACATGCACAAGGGAAGCAGATTAACAGTGTAAGCAACTTCTGATTTGGAATTTCCCAAGACCTGGATGCTTTACTTTGCAATCTGTTGTTCTTTTACTGAGGAATTTTTTCATGAAACTTCTAAACTGTATATTTTGTTCAACAGTAAAACAAAGGATATTATTGAGTTTTGACACTAGAACTGTTGAGCTCTTCAGTACATCAATGTTCCCTAAATTGAATTTTTATACAGTCCAACTAAAACAGGACTGTGTCTGCAGTGTTGGTCGTATGCTTAATTTCTTTTCTCTGTATTGGCAAGTATTCTTCCTAAGATCATCATCTTCTTGCTTTTTTTGGGTTATCTCCACAACTACAATGTTTCCATAAACTTTTTGTATTTAATGATAGCACTAGTTGGATGAAGCACAGTTTAGCTTTTAATTCTGGTTTTTCTATTAATCAAAAATTTCTTAACAAAGACCACAAAATGCAAACAGAAAGTCTTCAGTAGAATCTGTAGTCTAAAACATAGTCTGCCTGGTCGAGTTCTTGTGTGTCTGTGTTCTCCACCCCGCAGATGTTCTTCTTAACGTCTTTTAAGAAGTTTCCAAATGGCAGAGTGTGGTGAGTTGCCTGATTCATCCTGTGGTATTGGCATCACTTTGTTGTTTTCAGATGCTTCTTGAGGCTTCCAGACCTTTCATAGCAAAGAAGGACCTAGAAGCCATATGAAATTCCCATGCTTACATTTAAAGATGTCTAGAATACACTAGATATTTCCTTTTACTATTTTTCCTGTAAGCAATTGCCACAAGGACATTATGCAATTTTGAGTAGGCAGAGAGATGATCCACGTGATTGTGAAAGAAGAGGGGAAGTTTTTGTGAGAATCTGAAGATGCAGTCCACGTAGTGGAAATGTTTGGTAGCTACCAGCTTGAACGTAAAATGGACTGCAGCTTGTGGCCTGCTCTACCCTAGTGTCTTTGCCAACTTTTATTGTTATGGATCCAGCTCAGTGCATACTTGTTGCAGCTTTTTCAGTAAATAGCATGCCTGTGCCCACAATCAGAAGATGAATAAAACTCCTTTTCCCAGGGCTTTTTCTGCACATCCTGTTGGTTTTCACTTGAATGCCTGCAGTGCATAGAGAGCTATACTTGCCACTTCTCTCCTCATACATGCACATCAGCTTAAGAGATAAGCTTGAGCAGACAGAGATTTTCTGGATAGTTTCTGGCAACAACATCTTCTGAGCAAAGTGGTCCAGTTGACAACTTAGTCTGTCTGAACTTCAAACATGAAGTTATTTGTGTTTACTAGAGACTCCGAAGTAGGTAGCTGTTGGGTTAGGACGTAGCTTGTGGGGAAGCCTTGCCCAGTCATAGGGTGGCAACATTAGACAAATTATTAGATAGGCCTTTGGAGAGTGTCCTTGACAGGTAGACTCCACTGCCCTCTAAATTATAGTTGTGGCCTGAGTTGTCCAAGGCTAGACTTGTTAATTGAAATGTGTTGTGGGCAAATGTGAAGCTGCAAAGAGACGTGTGACAGGATGATGGACAGGAGCAGAGTAAATCGTACTAAGTACATATACTAAAGTTGTGTGCTGCAGTCAGAAAGTAGCTTCTTTACACAGTGGAAGAGATGAGCTCATCTAGAAAGCATCCTCTGGAAAGTTTGATCCTGTGTGGATTTAGCTGAAGCAAGTATCAAACTTCTGCGGTGCTGAAGCTAAGTCCAGCAGGCATAATGAATCAGAGCTCTCAGTCACTGTGCATTAACAGAACCTGAAATGAGTCATGGCTTATGTTAGTATATGAGACAGGGAAATACACTGGTTGAGCAGTGGGGTGAACATACTACAGCAAAGTAAGATTTTTGGTCATAAATCTGAGCCCTTAAGTATTCTGAATCTCTTTCTGGTGTCATCTATGATGGAGATTCCCTAAAGGGAATCTAGAAAGATTGTTCTTCAGCATCTAAATGGACAGCTAAGACAAGGTAGTGTGAATGCTCTCACCATGTAGGCCAGCCTAGTTCCCTTAAACAGATCTATCTTCACATATTATTTTTTCACAATTATATTTCACAGTACAATAAAAAGACCACCAGTGTGCTTCACAATCGGAAATTTGCATGACAACATTGTGATGCAGTAAATAAAGTACACCCTAATCGAGGATGTATTCCCATTGACAGATAGCAAAGAAGGGTGCCAGATACACATTTGCATCGCAATAACAAGTTTCTAATAGTAAATACATACTGGATAGCTTGACGCAGAAGCTCAAAAAGCTGATTTGGAACAATTAGGCTGGTTTTGGCACTGATTCTTTTGTTTTTTCAGAGTACTACCATAGGCTTTAGTTTTGCTAATTATGTTTAAGTATTTTTATTTTGGTACTACCTAGTAAAGCTTGTCTAGTGTTAAAACAATATAATAATTAAGTTTCATGTAACTATTTACTTTCAGCTGTATTACATGAGCATGAGAAAGTAAATCATCAACATGATTCCAGTGGGAATATTTTATTTAAAACATAGCAGGTTGAATTACCATTTGGTATAATGGATACTGAAGACAATACAGCAATAGCAAATACTGTGAAATTAAAGCATGGCATGCCAGAGTTATCTGTGGGTGTAGCACTTCATCAGCCAAGTTTCCTGAAGGAAGCATTTGGCTTCCCAGGTCCTTTGTTCAGGATGTTGTTATACAAGCTTCCTGGTCATATATATATGGAACAGCAAACTGAAATTATGCTGAGCAGCCACTAGAGCTTTTAAAAATGATACTGTTTTCTTTCAGCCTGTGATTATTTTCATGCATATGACTGTTTTCCAGATGTCAATAAACCACTGATCATAACTTTGATGTAGCAAGGCCGTGCAGCAGCCTTGTTGAAGTAGTTTTGTACTCTGTAAGTTTGTACAGGTGATGTGTCTTGTCAAGTCACATGGCGGCAAATGGAACATTTAGGAAAGAAGCATAAGGCCAAATTCTGTCAGTTTAGTTAAACTAGTTCTCCTGCTGTGACTCAGGGTACGATTTGGTTCCAGGCTTACTGGCTACCAGTTCTATGATGTGGTCTCTTGAAGAAATTGTTTTCGTTATTTTTATGGGCCAGGTAAGGAGAGGATGAGTATTGCTTCATACAGATACATTGCTGTATACTTGTAAGCATGTCATGTATTAACATGCATTTATATAAATGTGCATTGGCACAGAGGTACCTTGTTGTCCAAAGGATTATGATAAACCTGTATGTTACTGTCTTCCTTTTTTTTTTCCTTCCAGATCAATGCAATCCGATCAATTGTTCCAAACAAAAGCAATAATGAGATAGTTCTGGTGTTGCAGCAGTTTGATAACAATGTAGACAAGGCAGTTCAAGCTTTCATGGATGGTGAGTACAGTGTATCTTTTTCCACTAAGGGATGAAGGATTCAACTGCATGCTAAAGTATTCATTCTCTGTAGTGGCTCAAAATATATTCTGTTGTTCTGCTGAAATTCAGATGATTGTGACATTTTTATTTTTTTTTAATTGATCCACCTGTCTACATCTTTGCTTCTTCATACTATGTGTTTGACATGGCTGTTTATCAGTTCTACTTGACTTTGCCATTTTTTAGTGCCATTCTTTTTGCAGACCTTCTTTATTCTGTGTGAAAGTTAATGGTCTTTAAAGTAAATATATCAGAATATGATTCACTATTGAAGATACAGTAACTAATAAGAATTCGGGATATTTCTGAAGCAGATAAACAGGCCCCTAAACCCCTGAACTTGATGCATACATTGACATTCAAACCTCAGTCTGAATTTTGCAAATAGCCTTGACATTTATAATGGCTGAACCAAGACCCATTGAATGTTCGAGCCATTCTAAATCTGGATCTGAGTTTGTATTTTGCATCATGAGACCATCTCTAATGAAAGGTCAGTTTTATTTAAATAATATTTTTCTGATAAATATATAATGGCAAGTATTTTGTACTTTCACCAAAGTCTGTAAGAAATCCTTTGCAGCAATAATAGCATGCCATGAGCAATCCCTCTCAAAATCTTTGTAGTTTGGGGCTGCTTAAAAGGTACTAGAAGTTCAGTGGTCTCAAAAGCCCTGTATCTTAAAAATGCCTCATAGTGTTGATTTGTCATCTCACCAAGTTGCTTATTTCATATCTATTTTACTTCAGAATAGTTTGGGGTTTGGTTTGGATTAATTTACAAAAGTGTATCAGCCAAAAAGCATCATGATGTACTAGGAATTATTTACTAATATGCAAAAAGCAGATGCAAGTGAACTGGACTATTTATAAATGCATCAGAAATCTTCTATCAGATCTATATGGTGCCTCTTGATTTGGGCATCTACATAGACAGTCAGATTCTGATAGATGTATGGAAATCGGAGTTTGTGTGCACACACGCACAAAGGAAAATGTGATGCATCTAATTAACAATTTTATTTTCCTGTAATATATGTCCTGGGGAAAGTAGTGGAGGGTTGCTCTATGGTTATTCAGTAAATTCCTTTAATTCAATTTATTTTGTCTTAAGTTACCATTGCTTGCTTGTGGTCTATGAGTTGTTTCCAATGGTTTCTGAAAAGGGGAAGTGTTTTCATAGCCATGTGTCATCATCTGCTATGAGGAAGAAACAGGACAAAGGCAAGCCTTGCAAGAGTGCAACAAAGTCTTGAAGAAAAGCAAGCTGTTGTAAGCTGAGTTCAAATGTTCTTTGAAATTCATGTTTATGATCATTGTGCCTTGAGTTCAGAAGTCTTTGCAAGTGAGCATTTATAAACAGCCAGTATTTGTTACTGTCTGGAAATGTCATGAGTAAAGACACATGTCCATTCAGCTGCCATTGTGGATAGAATGAATCTAGCACTTCAAGTATCTTTTCACGTGAATGACAAAAATTGCTAAGATTGAAATATCGCAATTGCAGAGAACGCATTGCTGCATGCAATAAAAAACATGGGGACAGCCATGCTGAGTGAAAAATCAGAGCACCTCCATTCAATGCTTCTCTTGGAGATGCTGCATGCTGAATCAAGAAATGTTCAAATGTAGTTTCCTGAGATCAGCTCCTATCGTGCTTCTTACCTAGAGTGGCATATAGGTGTTGTCTCTGTTACAAATTTACTTCTATATGTGAAATTTGAGTTAAATAAAATAGTGGTTCAAATGTTGTATTTGCTATGTTAGTATTTACCTAATTAAGCATAATCAGAAGGTCTCTTTAGCAGCTTCGTATATGTGTTCAAGAAAATACACTGGTGGGTTCAAATGAGGGCTTTGGGACTCGCACAGTTAGTGCATTTCCAACAGGAGGAAACTGAGGTTAGTTGGGTGAATCCCTAAAATAACCCTCAACATGCATAGTATTCACAGGGAAGCTGAGGGAAGCAAAGCTTAAGACAACACCAGCCAACACAAAAAGAGTGTTGGATGATACTGTGAAAACAGTTAACAAAGCTGTCAAGTGAAATTGCATATTTTTAGCAGCACAGAGTAAAATGAGCAGCACATGTCTGGGTTTATTTCTTCATACTCAAATATGGTGTCTGTCAAATGATAGCATACCTTTAGGAGAGGGGATCGTATTTATATGTACATAAGTATGTATGAGTATAACTCAATAGAGCTATATGTATAGTTATAATGGAAGTTTTCTTAGTCTTCTGTCTGCATTGTCATGTCATCTAGGAAACAAAATATGGCTTTGATGGATTACATATGCATTTTTTTCACAGTTTTAACAAATTAGGTTTAGTACTACTAGCAAGACATGTAATTTCTTCTAATGTGTGTGATAGAATGACCAGATAATCTTGATGTGGATTATTGTGATAGAAAAATAATTTTGGTACATTTGAAAACCTGACATGTTTGTGGCTGAATACAAATTGACAGCTCATGGTGGTCTGGAAACAGTGTTACTTCTTAATAACAATATTGCTAAGAGTTCACTGAAATGAGTGAGAAGAATGGCTGAGTATGAAACCCATTTGGAAAGGATAATAAATGAATATTTACTAGAGTTATGCAGTGATGGTAAAGTGATTCTTAAATTCAGGCAGAAGACTTTAACCTGGTTGCGAAAAAAAGGATTATTGTGGCAGATACTGCAGTAGTAGTTTGGATGATGATTCAGACTGCATGCTTACCATGAGCATCTATTTTCAGCTTTAGGATCCAGGAGAACAAAATAATGACATCAACTATATGCAGAAGAGTTTTCTTCTAATATGGCAGCTGGCACTGGTCTGACCAAGGCTCTGCTTGCTTTGTTCCATAAATTTATCTAACCAACTCATTAGGGCTAGCAGACTGAATTTCAAGTATACAAAATTGTAATAATTTTTGAATATAGATGTGAACCATTTTTTTTTTTCTGCAAGGTGTGAGTTTACTATGCTTGTGTGATGCAGAACTTCTGCAGGATTCCACGAAATTGCTCGTTTGGATGCTAAGTCTTCATTTTTCTGAATATGACAGTTAACACATAGGAAGTATATGATAAAAACACCAAAAGATTTTAAAACTTTCGGAGGCTCTAGAGTCAGGGTGGACTGTCTAGTTTATCCAGTGTTTACATTAGGGTGCTGAGATGCTTCGCTTCTCAGGCAAGAGATTCGAGTGTAGATTTTTCTGGGGCTTATGCTAGTGCTTTAAGATAGGCACCTGCTTAATCACTTTGTGGAATGAAGGCCATAAAAAGCAGTAGTGCCAAGTTAGCACATCTACTGTATGTAGTGTAATCAAATAAAATGGGTAAATAAAAAGGAGAAAGATGGCAATACCCATTTTGTTCTCCCCACATAAGAGAATTCACAACAACAAATGGAAATGCTCCCCAGCTAGGAGAATAGAAACTGTTCTTGAACACATTTCTTTCTCGTAGCTGAACTTTTGTTGAAATGTTTTATCTTTCCTTTCTCTAGGCAGCGCAGTTCAGGTTCTGAAGGAATGGAATATGACAGGGAAAAAGAAGGTAAGAACTTGGTCTTGAGAATAAAAGCATTCAGACTGTTTATCATCTGTCTAGTTGAATTTAGTACTTTTATTTTGGCCAGTACTTTGCCTTTGCTAACACAGGTGACTTCATTCACACCTGTAGTCAGACTACTGGAAAGCAAATGTGTGTATTATTTTTAATCCTGTTCATCTGTTGCTGTCTCTCTAGTCCCGTGTTCTGAGAGAATTTCTGGGACAGCATGTTTGTGTACATCTGCGGGGGAGCCAGATCCTGGACAAGTACAGAATGAATCCCAAAACAGTCCATGTGCAAAAGCACTTTTACTAAGCAATTGTATTCTGGATAGTCACAGCCACTTACAGTGCTAGAGTTTTTGCTGCCAGGTGTAAAAAGTAACTTATGCATAGGAGTCATCCATTAGGAGTCATGTGTTAGTGATGCTATCAAGTCAGATACTTCAAGTATATATGTGGGGTATGATCTTAATGCTTACGTATCTCCAAGCCAGAGCTGTACCAGGAGGCTGCCCTGTGAGTCACTGTCATGGAGTCTCCTCTTTATGGTTGGGAGAGCTACAGTAGCAGTGGCCAACCTATGTACTCTGTGATCACTTTCTACCTGATCAGGGTGATGCCTTGAGGGTTTGTCTGTGTTACTGTGTGGATATCCCCCAGATGGTTAGGAAGTGCTTGTCCTAAGTGACTGCAAACATTCTGAGCAGCATCTTAGCAGAAGCTTTGTTACCATTTTGCAATGCAAGTATTTTGTGTGGAAGGAAAGCAAAAAACAGTTTAGGGCTTCAGGTTTTATTTCAAATGGTTTATATATTCAGCTGAACAGATGCAATGTATTGTATAGCACAGCATGGCCTGTAAATTGCATTACACTGGTGTCGCTTGTATGGCATTTTAAGAGCATTGACAATTTACTGATTATATTTTGAGTTTATACAAGTTGCACTGGTGATGTCTTTGTTCTTGCAATATTTCTCCATTTAGAACAACAGGAGAAAAAGAAGCAAATCTAAACAGCACCAAAGCAATAAAGATCCTAAAACCAAGACTGGTGGACCTGAGAAGGCATCTCAAGAGCCCCGGGGAATATATGACTGCCATCTGAATGGATGCTCTAAGGACAACTCTTGCAGTGGTTCTGCCAGTCAGAAACTGGAAGCTGCTTCTCTTGAGAACAAAGGCTCAGGATTTGTAGAGTCAGCACTGGTCTGTCCAGAAATCAGAGGTCAGTTCATCTGGCATACGACACCTTTTTAACTAGCAATAGCCAAGCCCCCATTTACATAAAGATTGTGGTATTTTTATTGCCATGAAGCAGAATATAATAAAAAAGAAGTTGGGGAGAGGTGTTTGCACAAAATAATGCAACATAGCTGTTAACATCCTGCAAGTAGATCTATATCTGAGCACAGTTTGTCTTGCATTATGTTTCCTTGCAAAATGTCCTTTTTTCTAGAGATGAAAGGATCAAACTATAATTAGAGGCTCAGCTGATACAGAATATTACAGATATAAATACAGGAGAATGCAGGGTTAGAAAATGGTTTGAGTGTAAAATGGTGACAGAAGTGATTAAGTTCCTCATCTGGAGCGAAGTCATCTGAGCAGTATGAGCTTGTGGCATATTACAGGATTTCTTTATTGCCTAGTCCAGAGTAGTCCATTTTTTCTTTTACTCATCTTCCCTGAATAGGCTAGTTGCAGTAGATCTCCACTGGCTTTCCCTAACAGAGAAGGAAGAGCCTTTGTGTTGAGGGAAGGCAGTCTGATAGCCTGTTAGTACACGCACGTTTCTGCTAGGGTCTAGATACTGATTCTGAAACTCTGGAGGACAATAACACAGAAAGCTTTTCCTCACTGGGTTGTAGTAGATAGTGAGTTATGATTGTAGCAACATCAATGAAAACTAACCTTCTCTGAGTGAGAAGTTCTGTGAAAGCTTTTGTCTTCAAGTATCCTTTCATAAAGCTCATATTTAATTGCTGTCAGTACTGGTAATGTTTTCTCAGCTCTTTGGTTTTCAAACCTCTGACAGCCCTAGATTATTGCTGCTGTTAGTATTTTCTTAGTTAGTTATATAGTTATATAGTTATAGTTAGCACTATATAAGACTGTGTTAAATGAACTTGCCTTGAAAACCCTTTTTCTGTGCTTGCAAATACAGCACTCAAACCTCATTTTAAAGAATGTGCCAAATGGATAATTGTCCTGAAATTAATTCTCTGCTGCTTCTGGGTGACTTTGGTGGTGCCAACTTCTTGTTGGTTAAATGAAAAGTCTGCAACCTATAGCAGCCAAATAGACCAACTGCTTATCCAGAAGTTTTGTCCTAAGAATTTGGTGTCTCGCAAAGGATCAGAGAGATACTCTTCCCACCCTTGCTAAAGACTCCCACTTACTGTGGATAGAATATGCCATAAGCCAGAAAATTGTGCATTTCTGTAATACTAAAGGCATTCATTTCACTTACCCTGCAAGATATAAACATTTGTAGTATAAATATATGTCAAGCTCCCATGTCAAATTTCTTAGAGTTGTTTTTTTTTAAATGATACATGGATGAATAAAGATACATAGACTGAATTGTCCATGCATGGGGAGTGTTTTCTAGGGACTAACAGGCATGAATGCAAGAAGAGTACCCATGCTCTTAGTGACCTTTTTCTGTGGCACTGGGATTAAGTGCTTTTTTTCTCTTTCACATGATACAGTGTAGAGTTGTACATACCAAGGGCAAAAAGTATCTTGGAATTTTTCTTTGCTTTTACAAATGACAAATAAGATTATCATAGCTTTACAATTTTTATAAGCTTCTACACATATCCCCTGTTTCAACAACATGGGGAGAGAGGGATAAAATAAAAGAAAAAGGTGGGAAAGAAAAGAAAGGAAATGGAGATAAAGGAAAACCTGAAACTTTAATATTCAAGTTTCTCTTGCATAGTAAAGTAAGTTCCTAGCAATTTGTTTAATACAGAGAAGGAAAGAGTTTCTTCTTCACTTTTAGTTGCACTAAAATCCTTATCTTTGCAGCCAGTGTAATAGCCACTTTCTTAAGGTCAAAAGCCACCTATGTATGTATTGATAAATTTATGCTGAAATGCATGGAACTAAATAGAAGGGTGATCAGGATCCCTCAGGGGCCAGCAGCTGCACCCTTGTGGTTTCTGAGCAAGCCACGCAGACTGTTCTAAAGCAGTTTGAAATGCTGAAGCGAGTCCAAAGTGCACCCGTTTCATGTTGCTCCCTCTTGTGTTGTAATCTCCTTTGTTTTGTCCTTGTCTGGCTTGTTTATTTTGGTTCCTTCCCTATCAAATTAATGGTACTGTAGTCATTTCACCATCACCTTCAGACAGCTCATAGCTTAGAAGGATCATAGTTGGGTGTCTGCTGACAGTCCTTTATGCGTTCTTCCTCATACGGATCATGAGGTTGAAGCTTTGCTTATGCCAACTCACAGTCTGTGAGATTAGGTCTTTAAGAGCCATAAAATCCTGTCTGCCTGGAAGGGACTTCAGGGACCAGAAGGGAGGATGTAGTGTAGCTGGTGTTTCTCCATAATGTGTCCCATGCTAGAAAATGATAGGGGAGAACATGTGGCTGTTACCTTTAGTTCAGGTCTGCTTATTTCTTGCCATTATTCCATCCGTCTTTTTCTGAGAAGTCTTTAGTTGCTGTTTCTTTGTGTGATGGTTTCCCACAGAGAATCAAGACCTGCTAAAGGAAATGAAGAACAGACCCTGGACAGCCAAATTGCCTCATGGAGGGCCTTAGGGAGTGTTTCACTTAATTATGAGTTAGTTCAGGGTCTCTCTCTCTCAATATCTTGAAGGGGAAAAGGCCCCCAATAAATGAGATTACTTCAAAATCATGACTGGAACAAACTCTCCAACTCTCCTCTTAGAGTCCTTGGCAGGATCTAAAAGACTTAGAGCTACCCTTTCTGTGCACACCCTTGTAAAGAAGGGGCATGAATGCACTGCAAGGATAGTTAATGTTGCCTTGCCATGCTACTGCTTTTGCAGGGACTTGGGTAAAACCAGATACAAATCAGATACTGATCTCTTTCCTACTTTTTATATTTGTTTTTCATGTAGAGTGATTTTTAGTAAATCCTTCAAACTTCCTGTTTATATCTCAAGGGGGGATTTTTTTTCTCCTTTCAGCAAAAGAATCCATTGAGGTTCACTTTATTGAAAAGATTTTGAGTGGCAAGCTGTTATAAAAAGATAAACCACTCATTTCAAAGACAGCAGCTCAGCAGATTTCAAAGCCAGTGAAAAAAAAACTTGATTTTTCCAGTGTATGAACAAAGTCATTCAGACTCAACAATAAGGCTTCATATCTTTCTTAATCTTCTAACTCTCTGTTTTCTACCTTAATGTTTTCTTGCAGACAAAGAGCGAGAACACCAGAGAGGATCTGTGGAATTAAACCCAAAGACTACGAATGGAGTAGAACAGCATGAGTCTCTTCAGCCATCAGTTCAACTCCAGTGTAATGTAGGCAGGCCAAAGTCAAAATCTTCCTTGGTTAAATCATCCAATGCTCCACCCCAACGTGAAACAAAGACAGATGATTCAGTCAAAAAAAGAGGTAAATTGGATCCCTGGTTGCTGTGTGCTGAGGTGATCAGACAGCTGAGCCTTCTAGGAAAATAAAAAGCACATACATGAAGAGATGTATTGGACAGTGAGAGCAGAATCATGTTGATCACAACAAAAGAGTAGAACAATTTATGGTCTATTTAACATTATATTAAATGAAACAAATAATTTGGATTAGTAGTGCTGCTTTAATATTTATTTGATTTAGGGAATTAATTTAAGCAAACGTTTAGAAACTGAAGAGCACGATGGAAGGACTATGGAAAAGTTGGATTTATGGACTTCAGTAGGAGTAGGATAGCCACTTCATCCTAATGTGGGCAAATAATGTTGAACTATTCCTGCTTCCTCATTCAGAAAAAGCCAAAATCAGCTTTCTGACTTTTGTGCAACTTTTGTTTTCTATTTTAGGGCCGAATATTGAAAAATCAGTAAAAGACCTGCAGCGTTGCACTGTTTCTCTAACCAGATATCGTATGATGATCAAAGAGGAAGTGGATAATTCAGTGAAGAAGATCAAAGCTGCTTTTGCAGAATTACACAGCTGGTAGGTAAATCAGCTTGAGAGATCCATCAGCACCATGTGAGAAAAGAAGGGATAATTAGGCCACTGGCATTGGTGGGGAGGGGGTCACTTACATCCTGTTTGTTTGCAGCATTTGGATTAATCGAAAAAATATGTGGTGCCATTAAGTAATTTACCAACCAGGAAGTAATATATGCAGAATTGTACGCTTACATACATACATAAAGAGGTACAAAACTACCATTCTTCAAAAAAAATCTCACTATGGCTTTTTCCCTCTCCCCAAGTGATCTATCCTGACCTAATTCTTTTGTGTAAAGTTCAGTGGCAGCATATCTGAGCAAATGAAAGCTTTTCCAAAAATCCTGTTTATGGAGCTTTCTGAAGTCCCTTTTACCTTCTTTTAAATCTCTCCTTTCTACACTTCCTTGATCTTACCTTCTTTGGCAGCCAGTCCTTTACTGTCTCTTCATTTCCCATCATCTTTGCTTCTTACCCACTGGTTTTTTTCCTTCCCTCATAGTTTCTTCTAACTTTCCCATCCATCACTTCATTTCCAGTTCTCATCTCTAGTTCATTGTTTTTCCTCATTCTTTTGTCTCTTCCTTTTTTTCTAATTTTTTCCCATTATAATTTTGGTTATGCCTGATCTTCAGCATATATGTTTCCACCCTTTGAAAATTTGTAGCAGAAATAATTGCTATAGTAGCAAGGTGCATATTTTGTATATATTTGTCATAGAAAAATACCTTCTTTGAGTTTTACTCAGCCTTTTGTTAAGCATAGAAGCTGTATAAAACCTGTGTATTATACACTGTTGCAGTAAATAGAAAAAATCATATTAAAATGTAGAAGATTCAGTTACAAATCACAGAAGAGTACAAAAACCTTTCAGCCAGTATAGTGATGTTTACTTATGAGCTAAAATGCAGTAATTATATTGTTGGTATAGAAAATTAAGAAAAGTTCATCAACCCCTTGTACCTTTTTTTGGTAGTTCTCAGAGGTGTTTTTGTATGATTTTAGAAAACTTAAAAAATTTGTGGTTTCTGCTAAGAAGACTTTGACATTTTCTCTGAGTGAACTCATAGTTGGGTCTCATTTGCTGTGTAGCTAAATTTTTTTTTTTGCAACTTAATAATTTCACATGTCTAATCTTGTTTGCAGGCAGTCACAGTCAACTCAATCATTAAATGACAGTTACTCTGGTCATGGAACAGGCTTACAACTCTGTCATGATCTAAGAATGTGGTGGGAGATGCTATATTAGTAAATTCAGGACGGAAATTCTTCATTTTTCATGTATTCATGTTTTAGTTTGAAAAAAAAAACACTAAAGTGTATTGCCTAATGCTAAAATGTGTTACTTAATAGGTAAGCTTAATAGGGGAAAAGACAAGGTGATCCCAAAAGAATATGTAAATTGAAGTGGACTTAAAATGATGAAAAATAGCCTGGAAAACTTTTGAATAAGCTTCATTTAATTTATCTCCTACTAGCTTCAGTGCCTAATTATGGGAGTGGAGGTGGCCAGAAGCCCTAGAACGTAACAGATCTGTGCTCTGAATATTCAGTCCACACAAAGCAATTTCATGCACATAGCATAACGTTGCAACAAGGACAGTATAATGTCAGGACATGTTTATGGAAATTTCAATGTGGGCTACATTGCTTTTGGCAGCTCATAAGCGTAATATTTAGGTTTTTCTTCAAAAGAATGAAGGGAAAATTTGGTTTAAACAGTAAAACGCATGACTTGACACCTTTGCTAAAATTAAAAACAGATTTGGGATATTTCATATGACCTTGTGGCTTAAACTCTGAAAAAGATGGGAAGAGCTGTCTCGAGTGCCTCGTTTACAAAAACTTGCTGCCAACTGCTGTAGATTCACTGGATTTGAGTAGAAATCACCAGAACCAGTGATAAATATAGCTTCAGACCTCATACAGTCAGCACATATTGTTCCTGGGCTGAACGGTTTAGTTTGTGTTATTTACATGGCAGTTTCCTTGCTTCAAAGTTGAACAAAGTATCACTAGTGGTAGTGGGAGGATAAGGTAATTAAGTGAGCACCCAGCCTCTTGCATATTTGTCACGCTCCTTGGGCATGGGAATTTCAGTGTGGCACACTCAACTTGTCTATCAATGGAAAATGAAGCAATTCAGCTAAACTGTTGCTCCCAGAATGCTATGGAGTAACCAAAAGCAGAGGCATGACAATGATATTTAGTCTCCTTTGTGACAGTGATTCCGAAGCTTTTTGCAAGTTCTTGCAGTTGCTGCTGGAGAGTGGACTGGTTGAGATGTGCAACAGCTAAACATACAAGAGCAGCTAAGTGCTGTCTGTGGTCAGAACTGCAGGGAATACTTGAACAGGCTTAATACTGTAACCTAGATGGGAGCTTAACTGGTTCCTGTTACACACAGCTGTCACCACCTAAGGGGTTTTAGTGAAACTGAATGAAGTCAGAAGCTTTAATCTTGTGTTGCAGCTGAATGCTGAAATGCATGCTACTTTCTGTTGTCTCTCTTGGGTTTCTTTTTCTTCCTTTGGCGGTAGGATAAAAGACCCTTTTAGCATCCTTTTTACATTTACTATCAAGGTCGGAATTAAAACTGCATTTCAAGAGTCAGCAATTTTTTGCATTTTCTAATAATTTTTTTTAATCTTTTCATGATTTTACCAATCACAGAAAGGATGGAGTGCAAAGATAACATCATATATCTTCCTCCTACCTCCAGATAACTTATGAAACCATTATTATGGAGATAGATGAATAGCACATGTGGCCTAAGATGTCCTGAAAGCTTCAGCAGAAAAAATCATAAGAAATTTTCCTTTTAGGAGCAGAAACCCTCAAGTGATAGTTGCCAGTGGAAGTCCATGTCTCTGGCTCAGTATTTCACAGCTTGACCTAACCAATGAAGGGAAGTTACTCCTGAACATGATCAGTCAGTATTGTGCTGCAATTTTAAAAGTCACCTATTTGGCAAAACGGTGCATACCAACCTCCCACAATCTAAAAAAAGAGTGGTAGGAAGCAGGTGTTCTGTGAACACCTGTAAATGCTTGGAAAAGAAAATGCAATGCTTGCTTCTGGTTTTAACTTTTTAATGAAATGGGGCCAAAAAACAATCCCAGAAAGATGTATGTTTAAAAACACTGCAGTGGACTCGCTTTCTCTTTCTTAAAAGAACCTCCCAGGAGTTCCTGCCAATGGGAGTAATTCTCTGCATGCTCAGAACAAGTGATAACGACTTGCTTTTATGCAGTGCTTTTCATGCCAGAAGACACCAGGCCATTTACAGGCCATGGGCTGGACTAGGCACGGCACTTTGCCCCAGTCTGCAAGACAGCTTTTGCAGTTTCATGTGGATCATGCTTCCACTGTGATTTAGCACTTTTGTCACCCCTGCTCTTTCAGGGCTTTCTATGACATTGCTTTCCCCAAAGCTATGAGAGTGCTGGGCAGAGCAAGCTCAAGGGCACTGTTTCTCAGACTCACATGAGAGTACGAGGAAGATCCTTCTAATAGTACTCCTTGAACCAGCATTTCTTCTCATTGCATCCAGCTTTGGTGTATGGTTTTCAGGAATACCTTTGTGTGAGTTAGAACATAAGCTACTCCACTTACTGCTTGGATGTAAAACATGTCAGAGCATAGCCATGTCTCACAGTAGTGTAGGGCAAGGAAAAAAAAGACTATCAAATAGTAATAAAGTTGCAGAGGAAAGTCAGAAAAGGTAGGTGAACTCCCCTTTCACTAGAGTGCACTTGAGACGTTTGTTGCCAAGATTAAAACTTGCATGCTGTAGTTGTGTTTTCACTTTTCCACCAGGAAACTGAATAATGATCGTGGGGATGAAAAGAGAGCCTCAGGAAATCAGAGTGAAATGTTCAGAGCACAAAAGGAGCCACAGTTCCCCATAACACCTCTTGCCAGAAAATCATGTTCACATATTGGGCATCCACACAGTCATATGGAGAACTAAAAAGAAACATCTGCTACTTGCCCATATGGTCTGCTTCCAACCACAAATGGAAAATAGTCTGTAGAAAATAGTAAGGGCCAGGTTTAATTACACTGCATGTAGAACTGGACCAAAGAAAGACAAGCTTCCTCTATTCTTTGTGTCTCAAACACATTGGTATGTCCAGTGCTTTATAAAGAGCATGAAAACCAACACAGCTGATGATTTTTTGAGTTAACAAAAGCACTTTGAAAACTCTACCATAGGCTGGATAAAAAATTGACGTAATGCTGGAAAAACAGAGTTTGGCAATAATAACAATTTTAAAATATATTGAAATACATTCAGTGAACAACTAGAAAGCATGTACTGTATGTTCGGGGAAGATAAAGCTTTTTTCTATTCTTTTCTAAGTTAAAATGAAAGCAGAGGAGTGGTTGAATGGGGAAGAAGTAATTTAGAACATAGTTGGGTCTGTACTAACTCAGTGCTTGGTGACGAGCAATGCTGCCAGTGCTCACAGTTGCAGAGCAGAGAGTGAACAGAGTCATCCCTTTTCTGGGACCCCTACCTGGCAGACTGTAAAGATGATGGTTTTCTGTTGCCCATAGCCCAGAATCAGTTGTACCAGATGAAGAGCTGCCTGTTTGTGTTAGCATTGTGGTAGTTTAGAGCATGGGCAGATGGCTGGAAAGGCCAGGACTGGTATTGCTTTACACTGAACAGAGTTCCTGTGCTGTTTCTCTCTGCGTTTCCAGGCAGTCCTCATTAGCTTTCTGTCTGTGTCTGTCTGCCAATCAACCTTTGGTAGTCCTTATGCTTCTAAAGTACAGATATTCAAATACTCTTGTGGTTTGTTCTGATGTTTGTTTGCCCATCCATCATATGTTCCAGTCCATAACCTTGCCAGTGCAGAGAAGGAAAAAATGGTCTCCTAAGCACTTTGGTTTCCTCAGGCCCAGCTGGTTTTCAGGTACCTCCAAAGACCAGTGCTTTTACCAAGGCCCCTGGGCCCTGCCCCTACTGTCTGGAGGGTCTGGGAGGACCGGATCCAACAGCTCTGGCTTCAGACTGGCTACTTGCCTGCAGAACTGCAGCACTGGGAGACGGGCTTGTGCTTGCACTCTTCCCACAACTTCCAGCAGTTTGGGATTACATTTGCTGTGTATTAGTAGAGAGAACAGACAGAGCTCATGAAACTGGGGGGGAGGGGGAGGGTAGGCCTCAATGAGTTACATAATGTTGCCTACTGGCTCCTTTTTCTTTTACAGATACTTGCTTTATCCCCATATTTTTCACTAAGCTTGTGAAGACAGATTACAGAAGTGAAATTCAAAGGTGGATTACACTGTCTCTTGGCCCATCATTCATAGTATATGGCCTTGTGTCTCCCCTCTTCCCTCCCAGTCATTTATAGTGTGTTTGTCAGCCTCAGTAAAACACAAGCACATGTGCTTTTTTTGGGGCCATGCAGGTAGATTGTTGCTTTTGTGCGTGTCGTGGATGAAAAGTGAATATATCCTTTCCGATCTCACATATAGGGTATAATTATCTCCAAAAATTTCAACAGGTGTTAGACCAAAGAGCCAGACTCCTTTCCTTCCTTTGTGGCCACTTTTGAGGGTACTTTTGGGAAAGTTACCTCTCTTCTGTAGCAGGAGCCCAACAACAGGGACCACAGTCTTCTGCCTTGCCAGAGTGTGTTTAGGCTAAAATATATAAAACCAGTAAGATACTCGGGTATCTCAGTATTCAGATCAGAACTGAGACTCAAACAGGAAGGAAATACTTTACAAATTTATGTAAAAATATGCAGGAGGCTAACAAGCCATGGTACAACTCATGCTCACAATTGTTAAAACTGCCAAATCCTGAGGTGATGCCTTCATTTCTGAATAAATAAAATTTAAAGTGTTCTTTCAAGAAAAGGTTTTCTGTGACAGTTCTCAGCTTAAACAAGTTTTTATGATCAGGCAATGAATTTCTAATTGTTTGTAAAGAGATCTTAAAAGAAAAATACAAATAGACCTTTAAGTGTAATGGCTTTACCAGATCCTGCTGTGCTAGCTGGCTGCTAAAGGAACAGTATTAGTGAAGGTAGATAATAACACAAAATAAGCTTCAATAACTAAAAGCCTTTGGGCATTTTTAATTTTACCAAATGATACACTGCAGAGGGAAGGATTTCGGGGAAATTGATTTATTCTGTCTTTTGTTTATCTGCTTATTTTTAGGCTGTATTTGTGGTCAGAATGAAAATTCATGTCATCTGGTTTGCTGTGCAAACATTGAGCATGTGCTAATACAGTGATCAAATAACAACCTTCAAGCACCATTTAAAAAATTTTGAGCTAATACTGGAAGAATATAATTTACTGAGACATTGCAAAATATGCAATCTAACAGTAGCTTTTCCTGCAGCTTTATTAATACAAAGAAAATGTGAAGTATCATTTCTCCAATTACAAAATAGCATGGCTATTCAGTAATCTGATAAAGCTTGTAATCACCCATTTCAGGTGATTGGGCTTTATATTTACATTCTCATCACATCATTTAGTTCTTTGTGCTGAAAGTTTGACAGGGACAGTTTGGTTTTTGGATTGAGGTAAGAGATTGTTTTGGGAAATATATAATTGGCTTAGAGGTTCTCATCAGTTGTCTTTTCACCCCACCTGTGGGTCAAATATGTTCCTGCTAGAAGGGAAATGTGTACAGGAAATAAAGCATAATACTTTTAAGACCAATGCTGAGTTTATCAACACTATCCCATGAATTTGCATGTAATCTCAGCTCAGATATAGCAGAGACAGTGACAATACTAACATCCCTCAAACTTGCTTTAGTTTGTCAGCAGATTGTTAACCAGCGCAACTTCTAAGGAGCTACTGTGGCCTGTTCCAAAGCCACTGACAGAGAAAATCACTGGAGAATGGTGTGTTGTATTTTTTTTTTTTTTGAAACCTAAGCTGTCAAACTCCAACAGTGTCCCGTAACTAACTCTCTTCCTCATGAAAAAAGGACTTGAATTGTACCTCAGTGTTCCAGCGTCTAACCTGCTGAACCAGACCCCAGAGGATGCCCATGAAAAAATACCTCTTTCCCTCTTCCCAATGAAGAGCCCTGCTGCATTTGTTCAGAATGACACAGCTGACTGTCTTCCTTAGTCTTCAAAACAACACTCATTCTCAAAACTATGCAAAAAGCTGGCTCAGGAGAGAGTGAAGCTCATTAAACACCTGAAGGAGAAAACTAGCAATCTGGGGAGTTTAACAGCGTTTTGAAAGGACTCATTTGAATTACAGTCTTAACAGTAACCTTTGTGCCATGCAGCTGTGGCTTACCTTTTGTGGGTTGTTTGCCTCCATGTCAGCTTGGTCTTTTTATTTCCCCATCTCTTCAGGCACAATAGGTTTATCATAATGCCTAGAAGAGGCAGAAGGAAAGAGAAGATTCTGGTCATCTGGAAGCCTTGTGATTCTCATCAGTAAAGCTATAAATCAGCCAGCCTGGCAGTCTGAAGCAGCTTTTCTGAAGAGGCACTAATAACTTTAATCATTTTAGTGGGATTTTGAGGTATTGCAGCTGACTGAAAATATCTTTTCTTTTTCACTGTGCAAGCACTAAATTTCATGCAGTAAACTAGAGAAAGATTAATTTGTTTCCACTAATGTCAGAAAAAATTCAGACTTTGTTCTGAGTGTGAAGCTGCGAAATGAGGCAGCTGTCAGCATAATTTACCCCTGTCGTTGCTGTGCTGGCAACTTATTGCAGTTTGGCATTTGCAGCTCTTTTGCCATTGTATGCTAGGGTGAATTCTGCCAGCCTGCGTAAGACCAAGGCATGAGCACTGTCTCTTTGACCAGGAATAGGACACTCACACCCTTTTCTTCAGAATTGCTTCAGCAAAATGAATCTTAGAGAGCTGCTATCTCCTGCTGCATCTCATATCTCTACAGCACGAGCACTGCCTGTGTCCTGGCCCCATTTGCATGTCCGCTGCATTAAGCCTCTGCTTTGCTGTGTTCTTTCAACAAAACTGTCTCCTTCCTGAACCCCACCTCAAAATTTCATCTGGATATTCAGATCAAACAGTGCTGAACCCTGTGCACCAAACTACAGATACTCGCCTGCAGTGAATAATGATACAATGCTGATAGCTAGAGTTAGGTTCCCAGGTCCTGATGCTGAAAAAGTGAGCGGTAAGAGAAGAACAGAATCAGTCCTTTCAGAAGAGAGGTATGGCAAAGGGAGACAGGAAAGAAGGAGGTAGCGTTACTCTCTTTTGGCTCCAGCATTAGTCATGGAGTATGACTTACTTGATTCAGATCTGTCCTTGAACTTGGTCAATGGGAGAGGGGATTTGAGTCCCAGTATTTGCTCCAATGAGTGTTATAAATGTATCATAAAGACCTGAATACCTATAGCAGAACTGACAAATACTGCTACAGCAGGGGATCCTACAGACTGATGATTAGGGCGTGAATTCAGGTACATTCAGAGAGGGAAGTGGTGATGCTGAGTTGTGTGTTTGTCATAGGAGTCTCAAATGGCATATGGAACATACTCAAATGCTGATGTTGGATGGAAAGAGAAGGGATGGCTGAAGCCTGATAGAATGTTAGTGCTGGGAGTAATTGGAAAAAATTGACAGGGGTAAGACCTCTCCAGAACCTCAGCTGAAGAAGCATATTTATGATTTTAACCCTGGTTCCTAAACATCTACAGAAGACCCAAGAGAAAAAGCATAACTAGAGATGAAGGAATTAGCAGAATGCTTTCCCTGAAGTGTCTTTAGATCTGAAATGTATTCTGTTCCTTGCTCTGCTAGAGCCCAAATCTGGTGATACATGAGCGTGCAGAAATTTCCTATAGCACCCAGTATCCAGTTCTCCACAGCACACCAGTGGCTGCCTGCTGTGCCCTGGAGTGTACCAGCTTGATATAACATTTTGATATCAAGTGGACACTAAGAAGCATTGGGAGAAAATGCATTCCCTCAGCTGAGCTGAGCTTTGAGCAGTTCTCAATACTGCTAGCACTGTGGTCTGTTCATGATCACCCTATTGAGGCTGAGTAGGGCATTATTCCAGAAAATACACTAAAACTAGTTCAACTTCTCCTGAGTTAAGAAGCTGTTCAGCTGAAGTGGCTCTCTATGCTTCGTGTGAAAACAGTGGGATCTTAGCAGGAAGAAGAAGCAAGATTTGATCCATTAATTTCTCCATAGTGTTCTTGTCCTTTCTTCTTCCATATCTGTTAGCATTTAGTTTTCTTTTTGTATTTGTTTTGTCTTTTTTTTTCCAATCCAGTTTTCCAGCTTTCTCTCTGTCATTTTTGTTTGTTTATAACTGTTAAGTTCTTGATGGAGGAGTTGGTCAGTTTTGCACTGAAGTGCTCTGTGTGACTAGAAAGGAATCAAGTTGATTCCTACTCCATTTCCTTAATAATTGACCCTTATGCAAACTAAGAAGAAATATAGTATTTCCTAGCGCTGGTTGGCCTATGACATTTCTAAAGAAATGTTAACTTCCCCTATTTTTCCATGAAATATGGTAGTTCATGATTTCCAAGCAAAGGAATGTGGCTTTACGCTTCCAGATGAGAATTAGTATGATCCTTTTGTTGAGAGAGTCCATATCCTCAGCTGGTATAAGTTAGCACAGCTGCATTGTCTTCAGGGAAGGGCAACCCCATGAAGATCTGTTAAAGAACCTTAGTTTATCACATTAACTAGTCTCATATTGACAAAGGCACCAAACGCTTTTTCTCTTGTTTTATTCTTTAATTTTTTCAATGTTAGTTTGTAGCTACAAGGGAAGTACTCGGGTGGTTGTTCTCCATCAAATTCATCAGAGGCCTGGCCTCTACTACTAAAACATTTCATGAAAGCGTTTGCATGTTGATCACAGACCACACTAAAACATTAGGAGTGGAAAACTGTCTAGTAACAAATGAGATATGACTATAAAATAAGATAAATATGGCCTTGTTCTCATTCTGATATTAAAAGTGGTTTTATTTGACATCAAAATAAAATGTTAGGGGCTAAGCAGTTTAGCAAGGATGTTTTGTTGGAGTGGAGAGAGGACAGTCATGGAATGAACTTGGCCTAAACACAGTTCTGATGAGCTCTACTGTTGTTAGCTTGTTGCCTGAATATTTTTTCCAGCCAAAAGTTTGTTTATATAACCTGTGTAGTACACTAGGGAGGTACTTTTGTAACAGAGGCAGCAAAAGCGAAAATGTGCAAACTTTTATAATTTAGGGGAAGGTACTAAAGGCCATTAAAATCTCTCTTTTTGTAGAGGGTAGAAACAAGTGATTGCTTACAAGACTCATTTCAGCCCCCTGCTGTGAAAGCCAAGGAAGTTTATTATACCATGTAGTTACAAAAGCTAATTGAAAATAGATTAATTCTGAAAAGCTATTGCTGGAATCATCACCTGCCTATTTGGAGTCCAAGCTTAATGCTTATGCCTGGAGAATATAGAGGGCCAACTGGAACAAGTATGTCCTTTCATTGTAAGTGTATGCCTCTTAACTGATTTGCTCTACCGTAAAAAACCCTGCTGTTTTATTTCCTCTGGTGTGTAGGTCACACTAAATTGATCTGGCAGGCCAAAACAATATTTTTAGTCTTGTTTATATGTCTGAAACAGAAAAATGTGTTACACTGCAATTTTATTGTCTTGCTGCATCATTTGCATTCAGCCAACCTGCTTCTGTCCCTCTTGTTGGCTGTTGAGAGGCAATGTAAAGGTAGTAGCCTCTCCTCCTCTAAAGGTGGCATGGTTGAATTGGTAAAACCTGAGGGTAGGAGGCTGCAGAACTACTGTTGCAAGCCTGTATGAACTTAGTTAATTTATGGGAAGATTTCAAGGAAGGCTGCATGGCATTTGAATGTGTTCTACCTGGTAAATTTCTGGTTGAGTCAGCTGTATATCTGCCATGCATTCCCCACCCTGCCTGCTCCCTAATCTTTCCCTGTTTTAGTTAATAACCCATCAGTCCTTCTCTCCTCTGTAAGTCTTCTGTCTTTGATTGCTGCCCACTGAACTCTGTACGATATTTCCTGTCTTGCTAAGGGCACTCTAGACAAATGTTTTGTTCTTGAGTTTTCTGTATGTCTTCCTTCTGATGGAAGCTAGTTCACATATAACTCGGTGTCTTCACTGGGTACAAAGCCTTACATTTAAGGATTATTTTACCGAAAGGGTGAGAACTCCACTCTTCCCTTTTATGCGTACCTGGATTTACTCCTGGTGTTTGACCTACTTTTTGTGACTTACCCCAGCTGCTTGAGTTTACTCACTTATGCAAACACAAACATTAACATTGGTGACTAAGAATACTCTAGTGAGGGGAAGATGGAGTGGCACACCAGAGCACTATCCATTCTGCAGTGGTGTTATTTCACTGAACAATGTCGCTGGGTTGATGATGTGAACAATTTACAAACCCACTGCTCTCAGTAGACACACTTGATCAGTTTGCACTTTGACAGCTTATAAGCAGTGTCAGGGATTGTGCACCAGAGATTTCTGAAAGAAGAGGCATACAGGACCTTTAGGAAGGCCAGGTAAAAGTGGAATCACACCTTCCCAGTCCTGGAGACAATGGGGGCAAGGATGCTGACCTCTGTTATGGAGATACATTAATGCTTATTTACATCACAAACCATTTTCTGGTTTACCGTGACATATTTTGCAAGAATATCTCTATTTAAGGAAGAGAAGGACTTCTTTCCACATGGCTTTAACTCTGTTTTATTCTTAATACTGCACTGAGAGCTAAGCTGTAGGAACCTGGGTAGCAGCAATGGTATATTTGGCTTAATTAGGAAATAGACTGTTTAGTCATTTGCATGCTGCTGTGCCTAGGCAGTGCCAAAGGGATAAATCAGGGTGACTTCCACATCTGTGCAGACACATGGACAGGCCAGTGAGATGTTTGTGTAAATCAGCATACACTCTTTATCACTAATTTTTTGTAGTCAGTTTGCCTACCTGTTTTTTCAGCTTCCATTTTTTAAGTCTTATTTATTTCAAAACTGCCCATAACTAAAGTCTGAAGTCTTTGTGTAGTTACAGCTTTTGATTTTGATGGAGTTCTATCAAGGATTAAATTGTGGGTTTTTTTCTTTCTTTTTTTCCTTTTTTAGCATCGTAGACAAAGAAGTATCATTAATGGCAGAAATTGATAAAGTTAAAGAAGAAGCCAGTAAGTAAAAAAATACACAGGGAACCTTTGGAATAGTCATGGAAACATTTGTTTTGTTTGGCAGAAAATCACACAGTACATAAATTTGGTTAGCAGCATTCCAGCATCTTTCATTGTTATATGTATGCAATCAAATAAGTCTTTGGTGTTCTGGAACAGTTTCTGTGTAGTTTCTATATTATGATTTTGCATCAAAATTTCAGTATTATGAAATTAAGGTAAACCAAAAGTTCATGTGAAGTTAGATTTAAATTATTTATTCCTTCTGCTTACTTATCAGAGCTTTTTAACCACTCTTTCCTCCCCACCCCCTCCACGGTTTGTCAATTACTTTGTTTCCATTTCTTAATTACTGTTTGCTTGCTTATATTACATACATGAGTTAGAATACTCGAAATTTTTAGGGGAATAGGTTATTGTGTGGCCTTGCTTAACTTTAAGGGATAGTGATCAAGCTTATGAATTACAACAATAAAAAATCAAAACCTAGATGTTTACTGGAATCTGTTTTCTTAATAATCTGAAGGAGTTGATCTGATTCCAGGCTTTCATGTCTTCTCTGTTTTTTGCGTATGTAAGGTATATGTATTCTGGTTTGGGAAAAAAAAAGCAAGATGAGCCATGTATTAGGATACCACAATATCTGTCTTATGCCCCATCTGAGATATGGTATTCATGGCCCAGTCATCAAGGGATATGTTTCAATAGTGAGGGCTAAGTGAGAAACTGAAGATTAACCAATGTATGGTTGGAATGATATTTTGCCTGGCAGATTAAAATACCACTGCTATGTATGTATACAATCCTTTTATTGATTTGTGAATTTAAGGTCCTTCCAAAGGAGACTCACAAATGTATGTGTAACATTCTTGAATGCTTCATTTGCATATAGAACTCTCACTTAGTTCACAAATGTATAGTAGTTAAATTTTTCTTTTAAAAAATAATTTAAATCCTCCATTGTTAGCTGAGTCTCTTGCAGTTGTATATGTGTGGAAACTAAAAGGTATGAGGTGTTACAGCAAAGATTGGCATTAGTTTGTGTTTAGAATTTTGTATGCTAACTTTTTCAGTACTGACATGAAACAGATGTGGATTTGGAGTTCTGTGTTATTCTTGGGAGGAGTTGTGGATGGAAACATGTCAGCAGGTTTTTGGTTACCTGCAGGGACTAGGTAGTCATAATCATTTACAGGACATGCACTCACTCCCGGGAAAACTAATAGTAAAATTCCCAGTGATAGCAGCAGACATAGATTATACGCATAAACAAAACCACATTTTTGAAATCCACCATCCAGGGGTGATGGTATCATAGGGCGCCTTCATTAATCTTGGCCAGATATAGTAGTAATTTTTGTGGAAAGTAAACATAATATTTCCTACAGGCATGCAAAGTACTGCATTTGCACATGGCAGGTTCGATTTCCCTGCTTTCATGTTGACGCCACATGTGGCGCTGGATGGCCCCTGTACCTGTCTTTAACAATGTAGTTTCTGCTGTCTCTCAGGCTGTTGTAGATATGTAAAGTGCCTTCAGAACTTTAGGCAGAAAGTTGTTAGAGGACTGTAAGATGTTAACCAACATGTACATTATTATTTATTTTCACATCTCTCTGCTGCACTGGAGGACTATTTTACGTGGGTAATCTTATTCTTCCTGTCAATACTGGGAAAATTTCCATATATTATAATTTCAGGGGTTTTTTAAAATGGGTATTTGGCTGGCATCTTATGCGGAGGTAAGTGCCAATATGAGATGAGATCATATGGTTTGGGCAGTCACTTCAGCAAAGGGGATGCTAACCTTGGGGAGGAACAACATTAGCATTACCAAGAATAAGCAGTAAAGCAGAAATATTGGACAAAGAAAAACAGCTAGTAAACTGCTTATTTAATCTGATTAAAATTTTCTCAGACTTGTAGACCATATTCCACAAAAATGAAGTTAAAAGATCAGCTAGAGAGATAGATACGCACCTCTTCTTAGCATAAGTAAGATGTAAGCACAGATTTACCGAACAGGGCTAAAGGAACTGTAACCACCCTGTGCTTTCCCTGCCCTGTGTGACACACGCTCCTCTATCGTATGGTTTGGTTGCTCCCACACAGCTGCACCTGCTGGACCATGCTCTACTTGGTGAAACACTGGAACAGCTTGTCCAGAGAGGCGGTAGGTGCCCCATCCCTGGAGATATTCAAAGTCAGGTTGGACAGGGCTCTGAGCATCTTGATCTAGTTGAAGATGTCCCTGCTCATTGCAGGAGGGTTGGACTAGATGACCTTTAAAGGTCCCTTCTAACCCAAACCGTTCTATGATACTTTTGAAAGAAGATGCCATCTGCTTAAATAAATGATAGTGGGTTGAGAAACAAATTCTTTGTGAAATATTATTAATTCTCACCTAAAAAATGGCATTACAAAGTATGAGCTGGTTAGGTGACTCGCCAAGTCTGCTCTGGAAATTTGGGGCAAAAGAAGGCAAAGAAGCCACAGTCTCCACAGCTGTAATGGAGTCTGTGGCCTTAGGATAGTTTACAACAACTACCACTCACCCTGACTGTAGGCATAAGCTCCAGACAAAAGACTATGATTGCTATTCTTTCACATTTAAATGCTATCTTTCCTCTCTGCTCTAAGTACTGATCCCACTAGCCAATTAATCAGTTGTTGCTTTTACATTGAGTCACCATGTAGGTAATAGAGTTTGCACTATCAATACTAGAGTATTTAATTTTCCACCAGAATTGTAGTCACATTATTCTGCACATTAAGTGGACTGTTGCTTTGTGGTTCATGATTAATCTTTTCCTATAAGAACATAACTATTCACCCTGTCCTTATATAAAGTATACAAGATGGGCAGTAGTGAACATTTAGTATTTTTTCATAAAGACTGTTGGCCTTTGTAATACTGCTTTGCTGTAGAAATGGCAATTGTATATATTCTGTACCTGAAAGCAAAATAGCAATGCTGGTGATTTTAACATAAGCTATTGTGGTGGGTTGACCCTGGCTGGATGCCAGGTACCCACCAAAGCCATTCTGTGAGTCATTCTATCAGCTGGACAGGGGAGAGAAAATATAACAGAAGTCTCATGGGCCCAGATAAGGGCAGGGAGATCACTCAGCAATTAACATCACAGGCAAAACAGACTCTACTTGAGGAAAATCAATTTAATTTATTACCAATCAAATCAGAGTAGGGTAATGAAAAATAAAACCAAATCTTAAAACACCTTCCCCCCACCCCTCCCTTCTTCCCGGGCACAGCTTCACTCCTGGATTCTCTACGTCCTCCCCCCCAGCAGCACAGGAGGACGGGGAATTGGGTTTGTGGTCAGTTCATCACATGTTGTCTCTGCTGCTCCTTCCTCCTCAGGGGCAGGACTCATCACACTCTTCCCCTGCTCCA
>JANZLQ010000001.1:22674833-22695021 GCA_026212715.1 Elanus axillaris
GACAGCCTGCCTCACCATGGTCTTCCCCATGGGCTGCAGGGGAATCTCTGCTCCGGCGCCTGGAGCATCTTCTCCCCCTCCTCCTTCACTGACCTAGGGGTCTGCAGGGTTGTTTCTCTCACATATTCTCACTCCTCTCTCCCAGCTGCTGTTCCACAGCAGGTTTTTTCCCCCTTCTTAAACATGTTACACGGAGGCGTTACCAGAATCACTGATGGGCTCAGCCTTGGCCAGCGGCAGGTCCATCTTGGAGCTGGCTGGCATTGGCTTTATCAGACATGGGGGAAGCTTCTAGCAGCTTCTCACAGAAGCCATTCCTGTAGGCCCCCCAGCTACCAAAACTTTGGCACGCAAACCCAATACAACTGTATATGAACAGATTTTTTTCAGAGGAACTGAAATGCTCCTGTGTAAATAGAATATAGCATGTCTTCAGAAGCAGGCTGTTGACTCAGTGTTAATGCTTCTTTCCATGTCTCCATGGAAGGCTCCCCGATTTTGTGCTTAAACATAAAGCACTGGAAAACTGAAAACAACACGTCTCTCCCCCAGTTTGTCTAAATGTTGAAGGACATGTTAACTTAAAATGTTAACTTTGATTTTCTGACAGCTTTCCCATTTTCAGATCTTTTTCAACACCAGGCAGTTCAGTTAAATACACTGATTGACTTCATCTGTGCAAGCAGCATATTGCAAGTCCAGTTGAAGTCAGGGGTCTGAGATGTGTGTGCTTGTCTCGTGTGATATACAGTGTTAATGCCCAAAGAGTAATGAATTACAGAGCAATTTACTTTTGTAGCATTAATTATTGACTATTGGTATTTGGCAGTGGAAATCCTGACTGCTCGGCAGAAGAAAGCTGAGGAGCTGAAGAGACTGACAGACCTAGCCAGTCACATGGCTGAAGCACAACTGTCTGAACTCAGGGCTGAAATTAAGGTCAGGCATTCACTTCTGCTTGGGTATTTCAGCTGTTAGCATAAATGCCAAGAAAGAGAGCTGTCATATTAAAATGCCCAGGCTCTTCATTCCTGCTATGGGCCAAAGGGTAACTAGCTTTCCATGGGGAAAGCATACCTTCTGAAAGTATTAGAGCACCTCTGAGCTGCATGCAGACACTATCAGAGAAGTGTAAGCTATTCCCTTGTAAGTGTAGCAGTGGGGAGTTTTGCTGTTTGTGTATCATTTATCAGACTCAGTTAACAAGTAAACCTGATAGCTTCAGGTTCAGTGATCAAATGCATATACTCCAATGAAATGACCCACTTCCGAAGTGTGGGAGTGATCCACACCCATCACTGTGCTGTGAGACATGTAATTTGGTAAGGATGGGAAAATACTTGGTTCTGCATAGAGATCCTGTGTACAGGGCAGGGTCAAGACTTTGCTGAGCCTTAAAGTGAACTTAAGTATTGATTGGTTTTTTGTACCATCCATACAGTCTTTTGCTCAGAATGAAAATCACTGTTAATTTGTCTGTATATTTGCAGCACTTTGTGAGTGAACGGAAATATGATGAAGAGCTCGGTAGGTCTGCCCGATTTTCCTGTGATACCGAACAGCTGAAGACCCAAATTCAGCTCTGTGGAGAAAGTAAGTGCTGGTGATTCCTCACACTGAAATTCTCAGAACATAGTGTTCCACATACCTGTTCAGTAACTACCAGCAGAAATAATGGCATGTGTACTGCCAGCGTATGTGTATGCAGCAAGCCTGACATGAATGGTATATCTGGATGCAGCAGGTTTGCTGAACATGCACAAGTCAACTTTACAGTATGCAACACACTAGACACACTGTACATGTGCTGCAACATCTGCATGTGCACAGTCCCCTCCTTGTCAGAGATTTCCAGGTGTTATTCAGATCAGATGGAGTTTTCCATCTAAACAGTTATTTCCAAGTGGAAATAAAAGTCAGCTCTGGGGAACACTCAAATTCAGTAATTTATGAATAACTAGTAAATTGGAAGCTTCTCTGTGTAAGCATAACGTTATGAGACCAGTTCAGATCTCTCCTGCCAGGAAGTAACTCCCCAGCTTTGTAACAGTATTCACTGGGTTTTTCGGGAGCTAAAGGTAGTCCCAAATATTCCTGTTTTCAAATCATCTGCCCTTCTGCTTGGAAATTCAGGTTCACTTTCTGTTCCAAGTGTCATGTCTGTGTTGTAAAATACGAGATAGCCTATTTCTCATCTCTGTCATGCTGTTTTTCCCCAAAAAAAAGCAAATGCTATAATGCTTTGTCCCAAATGTTACCATGTCCCATGATATCCCATCATTACCATCACTCAGGAGAAAAACTGTTAACAATACTGAACTAGTGCATCTTGAAGGAAGGCAAACAATCTTGGGAAGAAAAGTAATTGATGTCTTCAAGGAGTTACTAAAAAAAATACCACAGTCTGCCAATATGAGCTTCTGACTGCACAGCTAAAGAACTGACTCTTTTGAGGCATAACCAGTTTCATTCATTAGACTGTAAGAATTGCTTTTGTAGAACACTTTAAAGATCCATCTAACCCTGTATTGTGTCTCTCATTGAAGCCAACCCAGGATGTTTCAGAGGAAGGCATAAGCTTCCCAGTAATGCATCTAATTGTTCACAGTCACCTCATAGACTCTATCTCATATCCTGAAGCTTAAGAGATTGAAAATTCTGTAAAGATTATCCTAATATAACCACAGCTGCTTCTGATGCAACCATAGACTATTTTTTTCAACTCATTGAACTACTTTCCTAAATAACTTCCAGCTGCAGTTAATTCTGCAAGTTAATTATTTATACCTCATTTCAGTAAAGCATTACTTAAGCATAGTTTGATGCAGACCTGTTGAAATTAGGTCAGTGAAGTCAAAAGAACAGCTATTAGCAGGGAAGCAGTGCCATCTTACCAATGACTGATAGCGCACTGGCTGTCTGAAGAACTTAGCTTTAATCTGCCCTCAGTGACCTTAGAGGAGCAACTTACACTGTTGGCATGTCTTTGATAATATTATTTATTTGATTTAACAAAAGCAGTAACCAAAACCACAGAGCTTGTGCAAAGGTAGGTATGTTGTAGCATAAGAAGAGGGTGGGCAGCATACACTCACAATCAAGGACAGGAAGAAACAAAAATAATTGGACTGACGTATATCTAGAATCCCTGATGGTAGGTGGTATGCCTTCCCAGTGTACATCTTTTTTGTTAAAAAATACATTTTCATAACAAGCACCTGGATTTTTGTATGGGCTTCCATGTGCAACAGTGTTTTAGATGAGAGCAGCAGAATTCAGTGACAGCCAGCCTCACTGAACTTAGGACAGTAAATTCAGTTAATTGTGCAAATCATTGCATTTTCTAAAGAGGACACCTAGCGGGAGAAATCACTGATGTTGGCATAAGTGAGAGAGAGCCTCAAAAAACCAACAGATGGTGCTCAGTTGCTAAAATTATTCCACATCTTTCTCTGTACTAAAAGTGGAAAAAGAGAAGTATCTCTTAGATAAAACAACAGGTGTCTCACTGAAGTGAGCCTCTGGTTTGTCAACCCTACCAGAAGGAAACAGGAAAATTCCATAATGAGAAAAATCAGAACAGCAAATTAAGACCAAGGACTTCAGTAGCCTCAGAGTTTTCTTTGAGACTGCTTAGGGGCCATTGCACAGAAGCAGGCAGCTTAAAGAGCTTGTGCAAATGCAGAGAGGTAGGAATCAAGGATTTGCTTAGTGCACTTCACATCCAGACATGAAAGTGGTTAAGAAGTCAGGCAGTCTCAAAATAATAAGAAGTAGGGAGCAGGAATATACTGAGATGAGCAGTAGTAGTTCCTGGTGGTGCTGACTGCCATCATCTACATGAAGTGGATTAGTGCACTGCATTCAGTTCAAGTTTTTATAGATATCCACAGTACAGGAGAACCTTTGTTAATCATCTCCTTAGAGAGGAATGAGCAACAGGCACTAGACTTTTTCTTTTTCTCCTTAAAAAATATTTAGACATACTAAGGAAGCTTTCATGGCTGTTACCTGTGTTGTAGCTAGTACGTACATAGACAGCAAAAGTCAGCCTCTGCAGCCTTCCATGATCAAGGAATAATTCAGAATCAAATTCAGTCTGTGGTAACTGCATGCACAACTTCCTTTGACCTAAAGCAGTTGAGAGAGTAACTGGCATGCCACTCCCTTCCTTCCTGTGTTTCTTCCTTTGTTGCCTGAGGAGTCCCATTAGGAACATTATTGATAGGGCAGTAGTGCATGGGACAGTCCTGACAGCATGTGTTCAGCTCAACTGGTTAAAAGTTCACAAGCAAACCAATGGGTGCCATGGATTTTGAAGAGTTTTCTTGGATGACCAAAGCCTAGCCTTCTGCCAGGCTCCTTCCAGTTTTAGCACAGTTCTACCACGTTGGCTCTTTTGTCCAGAAGTGCTTCATGATGAGGCATTTTCACAGAAATAAAATACTGTGGCCTAATTCCAACCCTAGTTATCTAGCTTACTTCATTATTTAAAGTAAGGCTGGAACAATGCTACCAAAACTAACTATAAGCAGGGTAAGAATAAAGCCTTATGTTTAGATGTTGATAATTTAACTGATAACACAGAATACTTTTTTTTTATAGTTTCTCACCCAAAGAACAACTATTCCTCAAGAACGCCATGTAGTTCAGTGCTGTCTTCAATGACCTCACATGCAACAACTGGCAAGCAAAATACGCACACCCGAAAGTCATCTGGTAATGCCAAGAACTCTGATAATAAAACAGCCAGCACTAAAGTACAAAGTCATCTTTCTTCCAGTCCTACAGAATCTTCTTCCCAAGGAACCCTGACAAATAAGCAGGTAAGAAACCAGTTATGAACTAAACTATTTTAAAAATTTCATTGGAACTTGTTAATACAAAATCAAATACTGTTTTGCAGTCCGAATATTTAATTAATAATTTTTGAAAATATGCAAGTATATATTTTCCAGCTTCATTTTCAAGGCAGTGTGAACATAGAAGGTGGAAATACCAGAAATGCCATACCAGCAAAGACTGCTCTCTGGTTTTCAGAAGTGACTAGTGGCAGTTAATAGACAGAAAGAAAAACTGACCATAATAGCTAATTGCCCTACATGCTACGATGGAGAAACATTTATTTCTGATCCTTCACAAATGATCAGTTGATGTGCTGTTGAAGCACAATTATTAGATTGACTTTGAAAGTGGAATCCTGCCAGGTTTAATAGCATATTATTTCAGGAGCTGTATAATATAGTTTATAGTATTGTGCTATATTGATAGCTATTTCATTATAAGAGCACCTTAGAATGTCCTTGTACTGTTGTGCTTAGGTAAAGCTGCCACTGAAGGTGGTCTGCATTTTGTCCCAGTAGGGATTTTAGTGTCAAGTAGGTGCCTGAAGGAAAATGTAGGAGCATTACATAATGTGAGTGCATGTATGGAGTCAGCTGCCCTGGCAGTCATGGAAATAAAGCAATGCAGCCACTTTCCACTAAGGATCAAAGCTTCCTCTGAGCAAGATATCACAATGGACATTTGTCCCACCGTGTGGATTCTTAACTTGACTTTAATTTACATGTGAATTTCTGTTCTTCCTGCAGTCTTACTGTAGTATTTACACAATACTTTACTAGGATAGGTATTTTTGTGATTTTTGGAAAAGTCAGTCAGTATCAAGTTCTTCAGTGCTTCTTAACTGCTGCTGTTGAGATGTCTAGTATTTCATCCCCTTTTTGGCATTCTCTTGAATCATGGCAGATTTTAATTTGGCATCAGTGGTCAACCTGCCATCTCTTTTTCCAGGCTACTGAGATGTCAGATATTGTTCATAGTTCAGTTTTGAAGTGTTATGAATAGAGAGCTCTGGCAACAATCAAAACTCTATGGTGTTTTTCCTCTCTTTAGTTACAATGAAAATTTTATTCTGCAATTTTTGTTAATTCTGATTGCTGTATTTCTTGTCCTGTTGAAAGGATTCAGATAACCTAACAGTTATCCTATTTCTTTCTGGGTAGAATGGACCTTCTAGCCAGAGACGAAGATTCAACCCACAGCACCAAAACATCCGGCTCAATGGATCTCTTAAGTCACAAGGTGCCAGTAATGAGGCAGATCAAAATAATGTAAAGAGTGGTTCCAGGTCTGAACACAGAAGACAGCAGCATAACAGCTTCAGATCTAAAAATAAAGGAGCTATGAAAAATCAAGAGCAGTCCACAACTACAAGGACCATAGAGAATCTGACACATTCAGAAAAGACCCGACGAAAGCATCATACACCAGACACTGCAGACCACAGGCCTTTCCAAGGCAATGTTGGCAGAGTGTCGCAATGCAATTTATGTCCTGCAAGGATGGAGGTCTCTGCTGATGCCACTGTTCTTTCAGTGCCAGCTGTGACTTTGGTGGCTTAAAATGTCACAGTGATGGCAGGCAGAGAAATTTAATCTCTTCATTTTAGTTTCTTGCTCGAGATGCTTGTTGGTGAAGAAAATAAGTCAGAACATAGTCATTTTAAATCTGTTGCTGCTTAAAACTTGTTGGTATCTTTATTACTTGCTAATTATCAAAATTAATTCATACTTTCAAGGCTTTGCCCAATATGTTCACAGTTATTTTGTCATGACAGTACAGAATCTTACCAAAGCAGCATTTACTTCTTAGAAAAATGAAATCTAGATTGGAAAAATAAATTTATAATCAAATTCATAATAGCAAAAACTTGTTGTAGATTTGTGGTTATACCGGTCAACATTATTGTTTTTTAGAGCAGCCTGTGTTAGAAGGATCCCAGGAAGTCTTGTATGCTGTGGTCTGCAATGAAATCAGATAATCTTGTAGAATTTTTCAGCAAATCTCTATACACCTTTTTCTTTCTGTGCGTGTATACACGTACATGCATGCACACTGTATACACAGAGAGTATTGTTATATAAAAGAACATTTGAAAAAGCAGTACATTTGATTTTAGCTTATTATTCCATAATCTGAGAACTTTAAATTCAAGTATAAATTGTATTAAATGTACTACATATTGGTATTTTTCATTGACAAACTATTTTTATGAGGCTGAGGAAAAATGCTCATTTCTTAAGTTTGGAATGTACATAGTTATGGCTATTCAGATGCACAGCCCTATTCTCCATCCCTATCAGCCACTTTTCTATGACTAGTTGGATTTATTTTTTTGCATATGAAAAGTTGCAGGTGTTCTAGACTTGAATTCAAATTATTTTTCTATATTTTTGCTGTAGGAACCATCTGTCCATAACGAGAGCTATGACTAATGAATTTGTTACAGCAACATGCAGCAGAATGTGGAGGTACATATCTGAGCAGATACTACATCCTTCTGAGTTTTATATTAAAATAAAAATCTTACTTAGTCTTAATGTTCTGATTCTGTATTTCAGAAAACCTGTTTCTTCCAAAAAATTAAAATCTTCTTTCTAAAATGTTCTGGTGTTTGCTGCTTTGCAGTGCCTAACCTTTGTGATATTACTCAAATTGTATTTGCTTAATTCAACTGGTATCAGTGGGTGGCTTTCAGCTGAGTTTGGATAGGACTAGGCTTTTGCTTTTAGCTGGATTCTCATGTCACAAGTGCACAGAACAGAACCTTCCCATGAGAGCTGCCTTCATCCTGGACATACTGTTAATATGTTATTTAACATAGCAAGGTGTCAGAATCCAGACCTGGTGTCAAGTGAACTACTGGCTTAAGTGTCAGAATCAGTAAGACTGACCTCCCACTGAGATCAGTAAGAGCAGGACACCCAAGTATATTTAAATGTTTATTCCTAGGTTATTGTTTGCTATTGCTTTTTACCAATTTCCTCTGCCTAATTTCTGTTAGCTGACTGCACACTTCCTTTGTACTGACTGGTTTATTTTCCTCTGTGGCCCTTGAAAAATAATCTCAAATTGTAGAGTGAGGTGCATTCCTCATGGGTGATTTTGATTATTTTTATTTCTCTTGATATCTGTATACAGTTTTCCACATGTGAATATTGGTAAAACCAGATTCTAAAAGGCAAATAACTCATCTTCATCTGGAAGAGTGGTGAAAGAAAAATAAACATGCATAGGTGAACACTGGCTTTCTTAGCCATTGCAAGCCCTGCTTCTATCCTAGTTAATTACCTATCATGCTTTTAAGCTGAATGTTTTGAGTAAATGGAACTGAAATTCCAGAATCTGTGTTGTGCACACCCATCAGATAAATTTTGAAAAGCTACCTATCTGCTGCCTTACTGTTTGACCTGTAGCCTCACCATAAGAGATGTAATTGTAATTTCCATGCAGATATTACACAGGAATCTTATTATATTGTCCTTATGTAATTTGTGAAATTTAGTTAACTATCTTGTAACCGCTCCAAAAAAAAAACAAAACAAAAAAAAAACCAAAAGAAAATATAACTTATCTATAATGACATTTACTCCTTCCTTATAGATTCTCCACTTGACAGGATTATTGAAAGTTACTTTATACTGTAAGTCAGCTTCTCATATGCAGGCGTCTGCAAATAAATAAAATCTGTAACATAAGTCATAACTCAGCACAACAGGACCACCTTGCGCTGTTCAGTACCAGCTAACCTTTGATGTACTGAAGACTCAGTATGTGACAGACCCAGGACTGACAGGTGAGAGACAGCACTTCTCTTCAGGCTGTGATGCAAACACATTTTCTTTGGTGACAAATGCAAGATGGATTTGGTTGGGCTAGGTGGGGAGTGGGCTGGTTCTGGGAACACTACAGTCTTAGTACACTGAGGGTGGTTTAGTATTGCAGTACTGTTTTTAACTATATTACATGGCTGTGCTCTGAAGCGTATCTGTGTCAGAACGGTATCTCATCATCTTTCATTTCTTGTACATCTGTATGCTTGGAGTTCTATCTGCCAATTTCTTGGAGTGTTTTACTGTTCACTATACTTGTAAGTAATTGGATGCTCTTGGGCCCATCTTCAACAGAACTCATTTTTATCTTCTAATTACAGAGCTAGCCACATGTGAGACTCCTTTAAATACAAGGGATTTGTACAGCAGTGAGGGAATTAAGGGCAGGACAAGGCATGACTTCCAGGCCAGTGCCCTCAATTTGCAAAGTAAATACAGGTGTTTGGCACCACTCGAACACAAACATGGGATTTCTGCTGCATTTTGTACACTAGTTCAAAAGTGGAAACACACCTTGAAGGGCAATATTTTAAAGCAGGTTGGATCCATCTATCTTCTGTGAAAGATTAAATGCAGCAAAATAAAGGACCAAATATGCAGTTGGAAAACTAAAAAGAAAAAGGTAACTAAACTAAAAAGAAAAGGTAACTTAACACAGCCAAGCTATTTGAAAAACTTAAATAATTTAGGCATGTTTGGAAAAAAAGGTTAAAAAAAATAAATTACTTCCTGTGTTTGAAAATGTCACCCTGAAACAGACACTAATAATTCTGGAAGGGAGACATTGATCTTGTAGAGCTTTCCTGGACCCTGTTGTTGCAGGGGAACACCTGGTCTGAGTTTCTATGAATGGCAGTTCTTACTGTGAGTCTGCTTCCCCATGTAGTGACTGCATCAAGATTTTATAAATCAGCTACATCCTTCCTGTTCACATACTTGTGACTACAGCAGGGGCACCATGGGATCAGAGGCCTCAACTTCCAGTACCACTGCCAATTACCCATGTGAGTGTATAATAGAAATTTGCCAGAAATTTGAGACAATACAGCTATTTTATTATGGCAAACTACTAAAACAAACTGTACTAAAATGCTCATGTATGTTATACCACAGACTACAACGAGTGAAAAAGTATAGAGAAAAGAGGCAACTTTGAAAAGGGCTAATCCTTGATGCAAACTCTGGGCATGTTACACATCTGATCATGTGACCCCATGAATTTGCAAAGTAATTTTCAGCCAAGAGTGATCAATTCTGGTATAAACAGCCAGATTTTTTCAGCAAGAAGAATATTCTGCAAGAATAGATGCTCAAAAAGCTCAGAAGGCAGCAAAGGTCTGTAACATCAGCCTTACCTGTTTCTACTGCTTAACATCTTTCATTAAAAGCTGTTGCCCAAAATGAATCTAGATTTTTGTGGGGCTTTATTACTGCAGAGTATTTACAGAGTTTTACTTCTAATCACACTTTGTGTCTATAACTGCAGCTAAGGGACAGGCAGCTTCACTCCCAAGTTTTTGATGGCACAACTGGCCTCCTGTTTTTATCAGGTGAGAATTTGTGCTTCATGGATTGGGAAGAAGTAGATGAAACCTGCTTACTCCTGGGTAATGATAGTATTTCTTTTAAGCCATAGTCAGATTTGAACTACATAATGTTTATTATCTAAGCTATTTCATGCAAGCCAGTTTGAAAGAGTACTTTTCTGCTGTGGAAGAGCTGGTAGGGGAATAACTGGAATGGTTTGAAAGAAAAAAAGCTTTGGTATTTCCATGGCTCTTCAGCTAAAAACATGTCTGATGAAAACTCTCCCTGAGAATTAGTGGTAACATGTGCCTATCATGAAATGATGTCTGCTTGCTTACATCAAGTACAAATGAGTTCTCCATACTCTGAAGCGTACAGATAGAACTGCAGCTATTTGAATCTCATCTCGGTGATAATGGGCCCTCTGCATCACAAGCCCATGTGTAATCACAGAGGAGTAATTTTCTAGACATTTCACTTGGAATCGTATTTTTCTTGTCTCCTTAACCCATATGATGCCATATCATTGATGGTTTGGAAAGGCAGTAGTGTGAAAGTGAGAACTAAACAACTGGAAAATTGACAGCATTTGTGAGAAAAAATTTAATGCATCAAACTACACTAGCAATACATATGTCAGCCTTTAGAGTGCAGCTATTAGATAGTAGTAGTCAGCAGATTACTAAATTGGAGTAACTTTCTGAACATGATCTCTTCTATAATGAATTATTTTACAAAGATTCAAAGTAAACCATTGTCATGCCACTTGACAATGCATCTCATCCCAGCTATAAAACTCTAGTTCACCTTTAGTAGTTTCCCCAAACTATCCAGTACATACATATGGTATATCAACAGATTATCAGTGCAAACACAGTACCAGCTAGTACTTTGTTAATTGAGTTAGGCAAGTGAAATGTTAAGAAAACTGCGGACTTTCAAGAAACTTGAGAACATACACTTTTGAGGAAGTTTCCATCTGCAGGAAACTCAGACTTGCAGAATTTCTCTTCCTTGTTCCAGGC
This sequence comes from Elanus axillaris, assembly GCA_026212715.1. Classification (NCBI taxonomy): domain Eukaryota; kingdom Metazoa; phylum Chordata; class Aves; order Accipitriformes; family Accipitridae; genus Elanus; species Elanus axillaris. The sequence continues at coordinate 22,686,061 of JANZLQ010000001.1, forward strand.
CTCAAAAACCAGTCTCTTAGCCAGATTAAGGGATAACTCATCCTTGGACTGGCAAGTTTCATTTGTTTTCAGCTATTGGCCTCCCAGAAAGAACATGAAATTCTATTTTACTACCACATTTCAAAAGGCTTTGGGTAGAAAAGGGCAAAGCTATTTTTATAGTGAAAGTAACCATGAAGGTTAATGCTCTTCAGCTATTGTAAAACTGTTTAGTATCAGTCCATCAGTTAAGAAAAACAGCAAGATTCACAGGTATAGAAAAGCACACCAAAAGTGCCCACTCAGATAAGTTAAAAGGCCATGGATGTTTGCACCTCATCCAATTAAAAATAAATAATTAAAATCAAGTCCTTCAAAAAATAATTAATTTTGCTCTGCATCCCTACCACAACCACTTTCCTGTTTCATCTATTGAAATTCAAGGGAGTTCTTTTTTGGTTGGGGTTTTTTTTTTGTTTGGTTTTTTTTTCCTTTTACCCATAAGGCAGTATGTCTAGGACAAATATATGACTCATTAAAGCCACTGTAATGCAAATGGCATGAATGTTACTCAAAAACTACAGTGCTACCAGAATAATGAAGTAACCACTGAGCTAGTGCAAACTCAGAAGGTACTGCAGGACTATTCTCAAAGCTTTTTTCTTGTACGCATGCAAAATACCACACTTTTTGTGAGCTTTAGTGCTGGTTGGACTCTATGATCTTAAGGATCTTTTCTCACCTAAGTGATTCTATGATTCTGTTTATAGAAGCCTTCTAAATTCATCAAAAATTGAAGAGGAAGGAAATGTGCTTTAGGAAGCATTGTATAAAGATTTAAATGTGCATGGTGAAGCGCTCGGCTATTAAATAGTGAAGTAGAAGTCACACAGAAGATGAGTATTAAAAACTGTTTTTCAATCAAATTATTATGAAAAACTAATTTCACAAACTTGGTGTCAATGATCAATTGCATGGTCGAAGAATAGGAGATTACATTATGTTAGTATCTTTCCATAATTTCTGCCTTGTCCTCTCCTTGGTGAAACTTTTCTTTTGTTGGGATAGGAAGAACCTTGGGATTGTTGCTTTAGGTTTATTTTTTAAGAAAAAACACTAGCTTAAAGATTCTAAAGGTAAGTTAGTCTTCAGTATGCACACCAATAAGCAGAAAATTACAGTACTGCACACCTTTACAGTGACTACTGTTCACGGCAAAGTGTCTCCTTAAAAATACGTTAGTACATGAAAGTTTGGAATTTTTTTGCTTGTGCAAATGATGTTTCAAGTCCTTGTGGTTAGGAGAAAAGCCTGAAAATGTGATCACTTCTAAATGACCTAGAAAATTAAACATTTAAAGAACCCTTCTGTAATTCCAATGGTCTCAGGAATTTTAAGAACATTGCATTTTGGCAGTGTGGTAGGACTTCTCAGTGTATAGGGCCAGCTGTATTTACTGTGCTAGAAAACCAAAAGCAGTAGCCAAAACAACAAAAAAACCCCAACACCCAACTGTAAGCAAGCAAGGGCACAAAACAAAGCCAGGTTTCATTCACTGATTTAAACAACTAAAAGGGCTTTTTAAAATCAGTGAGCCAAATCCAGCTTTCCTCTGCTGATAGAAACATACAGCAGCTCTACATTTTGATATCATTATTCAAAATTTACCCTGGTACAAGAAGGTCTCTATCCTGCTCTGGGGGAAGGAGTAATTCTTTTACCTTCAAACCAGGGCACCTCTGTTAACACTGCTTTGCTGCATAGAAGTTGAGGTTGTCCTCTCCACGTCTGAAAGGACATGCAGAAGGACAGAGGAAGGCCAGCTGTAACTCAGACCTGCAAAGTTCCCTGCTGCTGCAGAAAACTCCCCACAGTGGTGCAACAGAAAACGCCAAGGCTCCACCAGCTGCCTGCAGCAGCCTCACCCCAGTGGCAAATCACACCACATTAGGAAAGTGGTATGCTTACATCTCAGGTCTATGGAAAAAACAGCCTTGTTACTCTCGAGGCATGCTTCTTCCATTCCTGTTTCTCTGTATTTTCTCACTGCATACAAGCAAAGCCAGTCCCTTTCATTGCTGTTAATAACAAAATGGTGACTTACCTTCACCAGAAGTACCAGTAAGTGCACTGACTTCCACAGTCTTCACAATACTCAGTAAGTTGCACACTTGGGGCAACCTTGTATCTAATAAAAACTACTTATTGCTATCTATTTTCCCCCACTTTAAAGATACAAAATAAGGAAATTAACTCTAGTTAATGTTAACTGTAGTTAAAGTTGATACAGAGGTCATCTTTTATGCTGTGCAAGTACTCCCTTTAAAAAGGTCAGTTGTACAGCCTGTCAGAAATACAAATATGACATACTGTAACATTAAAACTGCACATGCTCTGTGTTCGGGGGGGGGGGGGGGTTAATCCATTTTTCTTCCTCCCTTCTCAACATCTAAGAATATTTAGAGCACTTCAGTGCTCATTTAAAACAATTTCTCCCTATATTCTTCAGGAACTTTTTCATCATAATTTTCTACCAAATCTTTGAATAAATGACCACATGAGATGATGATCTCTTCTTTGACCAGATAATGTAAAGCTATCCAGTCTATCAGGCTGAGTCAAACATTACCCATCCACTTTATCATTCTTAAGCTTAATACCCTCTGCTATTACAGCTGGTTCTTTCTTGTTTAGTACCATAGAAGTAGTAGGAATTTCAACAGCAGCACTGTCCTGTTCACTTGTTTTACTGGATACAGAAGAAGATGGCTGACATGGTGTCACAAGAAAAAGCGGAGTTCGCTTCAGCTTTACTACACGGTTGCTTGCAGGCTTCCTAGACTCTGCAGTCTTGAACATCATTTGACTTGGTGTTTCATTGTCAGCACTCTGCCTTCCACAAGGCGCCTGGGAATTGCTGGGGACCGATGCGCATGTTGTGGATACAGTTTCAGAAGCTACTTGGTGCAGTGTCAAACTTTCACTATTGGGTTGTTTAAAAGTCACTGCAGAATGTGAAGCATTGCAAGCAACTACCTTTAATGCAGCTGAATTCTTGACTTTGATATGGGTACTTGTTGAGGGACCTGTGAATCTAATTGGCTTGGGACCCACTTTACTCGGTAAATAGTCTTCCTCTTCAGTAAAGTTGATTAATCGTCTGTAAAACAAAGAACTTCAATTAAAGCAACAAAGTATGTACATAGATCAGCAGGATCCTCTTCTATCTAGCAACAAAGTGGCTGTAGGGTGGCTCAGATAGCACCTGCAAAGGCTGCTTCTAGGTAATGTATTGAGAATGAACGTGTAGTCAGAAGTATTGATGTAAAACTGAAAAGAAGAAATCCTAGAAATTTCTTCTAAGAAAATAAGGCATCTCACATGAAAATCAGTTAACCTTTTAAAGTTTTCAGTTAAATTTCTTTTTTAGAAGTCTATTTAATTGATACTGCACTGTACTTTTTGAAGTTACTCCTTCCCACTCTAATGTGATGTTTTAAAGGCTGAAAAAGTAGAATAGAATAGAGAAGAGTTTCAGCAGCCTAAAAAAGGTAATTTGTTTCTAGCAAGGTCAGTCCTACAATTAAGCTCTCTGATTATAAGACATTTGATAAAAATGTAAATAATAAAAACAGAGAAAACTCAACATTCATAGCTATTCAAAGAACCTGAATTTAAAAAAATAATATTGTGCTGTATTGCTGCTTTATTTTAAGCCACCTATGCAAATCAGCATACCTTTTATGAACTGGAGGCATATGATGCAAACTGCCTTTCAAAGGGCGTTCTTCAAGAGTCCAACATTCAATCAGCTCCTGAGGCACTCTCCAATAGCTGACACCTGCATTTCAAAGGGTCATTTTATTGATGAGCTGAGAGAACATAGTCAATGTTACATGTATGTACACCTGACTAAATGAATGTGTGTATTTTATTATGTAGAATTTCAGCTTTGAAACTATGCTGACATGAACATTGCTTACAGCCAACATGCTTCTAGGGCTTCCACCAGAGTGCCCAATGCTAGCAGACTATCACCCCTTGCATGTGGTGGCTCTCACTACATCTATTCTTTCATGTCAACTCGTGTCACCTTCTTGGAACATCCCTTAAGACTCAGGGGTTTGGGTTTTTTTTTTGTTGTTTGTTTTTTTTCCAAATAATCACTACTGTGGGATGTTTTACAACACATTACTTACTGAAGGAGTGAAAATGCATGCAGAGTTTTTATTACAGTTAACTGGCAAATATTTTTCTTATTTTTCTGTTAAAAAAGTAGTACTACTGAAATAAAGGAAAAAAAATAATACTTTACCTCTCCCTTCCCAGGCATCAAAAGCATCCATCATCTTTTTCAACTCCGCTACTGAGTAATAGCTCCAGATATATTGGAGGTTATTTCCAGCTTCTCTAGAAACATTGTTTTAAAGGTAACAGTTATGTGGTAAATCTAGCTAAACCCTTAAAAATATAACACTGATTAAATGTATCATTCTTTTTACCAAATCCTAACTGTAAGGATTTACTATTAAATGTTTTGTAAAGTAGAAAGGAAAATGTTACTTAAATCTTATTTTCATTTGCATAAAAGGTTCTAAATAGCCACCCTCCTATGATCTGCATGCCTGTGAACACCTATTGCTAAAAATGGTTATTCATGAAAGAATAGATGTTCATAAAAGAATAATTAGAGAATTAATGGTGTAAAATTATTCTTCTAAACCTCAAAGAGACAACACAGTAGGAGGACAGACACCTGATACTTTGTGTCCAAATACTCTTGGAATAAATTTTAATGTTACCAGCCTAAATTTAGGAAAATAAGCATCTTAATTATAAAGACCATGAAACATCAAAAGCTCTACCTTAATCCTGTTTAAAAAAGTATACAGTGAAGTACACATCTGACACTGTACTGTCAGACCAAGAGAAAGACAAATTGCTTCCAGATACTTAGAAGTACAGGTCTACCAATAACTTAAAATTACTGTCATAAAAATACATTAATAGTGTAGTAGAGATGTACATGTCCTTTAAGGAATTAAAACCATTTCCTGTCATCTTCAGTTCTTTTTGGTGTTAAGTATTTCTTTCCACTGTCTGCAAAATACAATTCCATTAATCACAACCAAATTGGTGAATATTTCTGCCACTTTTTCTGGATGGGGATTCATTCACTGTATTTAGGGTGAATATCATCCTAAATTAGGAAGTAATTTTAAATGGTTGAGGCATTTTAAAAATAGCGAGTAAGTAAAACAATGAGAATTTACAGCAACTACATGCTAGCCACCTTTTGTGGACTCCCTTGAATACTTGTACTCCATGCTTAGTTTTTTATCTTTTTGTTTGTTTGTTTAATGTGACCATTGTAGCAGCCAGCTGTTTTTGAAGCTGGAAAGAATCTGAATCCTTCCACAGATTTCTAGTACAATAATGCTATATTATGCTACATATAATAACATTTAGCTATTATTACAATATGTGAGTGTTCATTCTTACTTCATAGTGCTTTCGTGTGTTTGACAGTCATCTTACCTTTTGTAAATGCTTTTACTGTGAATTTTCATTCCTAGCTCCTTATTAATTGCATCAGTCCCATCAGCTCTTGTGGCATACACACCAATAATTTTACTTTCACAGCTTGCTCCAGAAGTGTTCAGATAGTGCAGGATCCAAACTGTAGGCTTGGTACAAACTAAATCGTAAGAGTCGCAGAAATCTAACAAAGCCTGGGAAAAGCATAAAACACAAAATACAGAATAAGAATACAGTATTTTTAGTTGAATAAGCTTTCATATTTAAGTTTTCTTAACTGTACTGATGAGCTCTTTCAAGTAAATCAAGGGTATAGTTTATCTAGAATAATGTGTGCAGTATTTCTTATTTGATGTTAACAGAGAATATTGTACAACTAGGAGAAATTCACAGAAAGGCAACAGAAGTGCTTAAAGGCGTGGAAAATACCTAATATGAAGAGAAACTGAAAGGCCTGGAAATGTTTTATGCTTTTCAAAAGGAAATGAATAAGGGAGAGTAGAATAATATCTTTCTAAGAGAACATACATGACTTAGGACTAACACAGCTGTACCTGGTAATATGAGTTAATTTCCAATCAGTTAATTAGAATTAATTTTTAACTTAGAGTACTCAAAAATAGACAAACCTTGGGATTTTAAATAACATGTTAATTTTCTCTTCTCCTTTCTTGTTCTAAAAAAATGGCAAAGCACATTTTATCTTTCAAGTTTTAGGATGAATTTGTAAAACTGAAAAAAGCCCAACCAAACATCTTGAAGGGATCAAATCTAATCTCAACTAAAATTTGAAGCCAAGAGTCAAATTTAAATTGTTGCTCTATTGCAATGATGGGAAAAGCTGATATCCTAAACTACTATGACTGCGTTATCCACTCTAGGATTTCTTAACCTAAAAGTCTGAATTTACAGGTGATTTAACATGGTGATTAAAAACCACTTGCTAACTTGCATACACTGTGGTTTCAGTATCTGATGCTAATGAATGGTGTGCATTAGAGAGTACATCTTTAAAAATGTAAGAAATGTCAAGACCTTTTTAAGCTCTATATTTGACCTTAAAGAATATGTCTCCATTTCATTAGCCAAATGGTCAGACAGACTATATGGATAAGGGATGCCAAAATAGTCCGCTTCCTCCTGTAGTGCAATTCGAGTTTGTTCATCTTCAGGAATCCGAATTTCGCCATGAAGATAATCCAAAAGATATTTAAACAGGCTTCCATCTCGATCAATTAGACATGCTCCTGAAAACATAAATAAAATTATTGAAAATACTGCTTCCAGCAAGCGAAGACAGACTTGTCACATTCTACCAAATCATTAAGTAAAACCTTTATATAAAACTTCTGTACTAGTTGTACTTACTTAGGAGGAGTAAGTATACTTTCTCTGTTCTTTCAAAACTACTATTTTGTTTCCCTGGAATATATTTTATTTGAAGATAAACTTCTTAGTGCAGCAAACATTTCTTTGGAGTTTCAGTGAAATCACTAATCTGCATAGACCATACCAACACACAACCTCAGCTGTACTGCACTCCACTTAAAATTGTAAAATCTAATTCTAGATGCATTTCAAATTCTAACTGCAGATAAATCTTTTCTTGCTCTTGCAGAGATTTTTTCAATGTTGGATCTAGGCAATTTAAATGAGTTAAAAGTAGCATCAGCTCCCATATACATCTAGTCTAACCTTCCCTGAATATTGCTCAAGTCTTACAGTATTTTTTCTCTCCTTTGCCTGTCGGGCTCAAGGACTGCTACAGAAACTGACCAAACGATACACAGCTGTATACAATAGGCTGTTCACTGCAACTGAAAGATGGTAGCAAAGCCCTGCCCATAAAAATGTTAAACATTTCAGATATTTTAAACAGTCAAAGTAATCTTCCATCATATCTTTAAACTGGACATACTTTGGCAGGATTTCCAAGTCACAAACAAGTGTGAAATTTGACCCATCAATAGTTTTATTCAAACTTTCATATCAAGCCATGGAGGTGAAAAATGCAGTATTTACTAGGTAACGAATTATTCTGAAACAAAGATTAGACCCAAATCTCATTATGTAATGAACAGAGAGAGTGAGATGCCTCTGGAGAATATAGGGGGTCTTAAACAGGATTGGAGAATATAGGGGGTCTTAAACAGGATTGAAGTCAAATGCCAAATATTCTGCCAACTTCATTTTTATTTATTTTCATATTCATACTGAAGAATTACAACCTAAAGCCACAATTTGGACTGCGACAAGGCAGGGCAAAGCACTATATGAACATGTATGTTTGCAAACATGAGTAGTCTTGTGGAATTCAGATTAATTTCTCGCAAGTATAAAGTCATGCATGCATAAATGGTTTACATCCTGGAATTAAAGCCAACTGATGCTCAGCAGATTGGGAAAAGAGATGTACTATGAAATGCATAAATATATATAAAAGCATGTCTTTGCCACAGAGCTCCCTGATCAGAATGTCATATTTACAGTTTGAACATATTTACCTGATTCATCCACTTTTACAGGAAAGCGTCCACTAAACATAGAAGCTAGCATTGAATCCTTAAAGCGGCATAAAGACTCACGCCTGGCTGTGTATAAACATCCTCGCACATTAAGTCGTAGAATACCCTGGATGTCTTCAATCTTGCCCTCTTCCATTGCATTTGCAAATGATGATGTTAATTATGACCTATTCAAACCTGTAACATACAAACGAAAGTAAATCTAATGCCAGTTAAGACTGAACACCTTACATAGAAGATATAAGCATTAGCTCAGCTCTTACATGTTTGTTACAAGATACTGTAAATCAACTTTGAAAACAGTTCTGAAGACATATTAGTGCAATTAGCCAAATATTCTACTCCTTCACTATAAAAAAATATGGCATTTTACTTTGCTAGGAAACACAGAGGCTGCTCTTTTGAGACAAATAGGTAAGCAGAATTTCGTGGTCAGTACATGTGAGCAGAGCACTGGAGGGACTTTCTGGGAAATCTTGCTTTGAGTATAGTTCACAGCACTAAAACCGCAGTACTTTTCGACTAAGAACACCTTGGCTTCTTTAAAATCCGATCTTCAATTAGGGCTGCTTTAAGTCGTTGTTGAAGCTGGTATGTCATTAATGCCATATTGCCGATAAACAGCCTTACTTGTGCCTGCTTCGAGCTCCCTGCAGGGGGTGGGGGAGGAGAGGTCTGCCTGGGCAGAAAAAAATGGGCACGAGAAGCAGAAGAAAATCTTCAAGAAGTTGGGGTTTTTTTAGAGCACGCCCTTTGAGGGGTGCTAACGCCCACTTACGCGCCTTTCGCCCCGGCACCTGCTATTATTTCACCAAAATTAACTGATGAACTCGCAGCCTGCTGAAGGGGGGGGGGGGAGGAGAGGTCTGCCGGGGCAGAAAAAAATGGGCACGAGAAGCAGAAGAAAATCTTAAAGAAG
>JANZLQ010000001.1:22695121-22721373 GCA_026212715.1 Elanus axillaris
GGGGGGAGGGGCCGCTGGGCAGCCGCCCCCACAGCAGGCCGGCTCGCTGCCAGCCTTTCGTGGGGCGCTGCTCCGCCAAAAGAGGGAAGGGGGAAGCCCACCCGCGCCCCTCGGGAGCCAGCCGAGGAAGGCGGCTCAGCTCCCCGCCCGGCGCCGCCGGCGGGCAGGGGATCCCGCCGCGGGGCGGCGGCTGCCGCCGCCATCCCGCATTACCTGCGCCGCCTCGCCGGGCCTGGAGCTGGCAGGGCCGCCTGAGGGGCCGCCCCGGCTCTGCAAAATGGCGGCCGGGCGGCAGGAAGAGCCGGGCCGTAGCCGAGCGAGGAGAGGAGAGGGGCAGCCCGTCTGCCCGTGCGCAGCGCCATCCCCGGGGGCACCGCTGGCCGCCCCGGCTTCCCTCCCCGCGGGTATGGCGGGTCAGCCGGGTGAAGGGATCCCCACCGCTGCCCCTGCCTCCCCCGGCTTGCCCGGCGGGCGTCCCTCAGGCACGGCTTTGGTGTCTGCGTCCTCTGAAGTGAGGGTGACCCACGTAAACTCGGGTGCTCTGTAAGGCAGGAACCTTCCCTGATTTTTTTTTTTTTTTAAACTACAAGTAAGTGTTTACTTAAAGTGGGTTTGATTCAATTGATTTTTCTGTAGGCTCAATAATATCGCAGCTTGAGCTATTCTTTTAACGTACAGTGCTCCCGTTTTACTTCACGGTGGCCTCGGAACCATTCTGGTCAGCCCGGGCCAGGACAGCAGCTTCAGCCCAAGGTGGAAGCCGGAGCGATGCGTGCTGGTTTCTCCTGCGGCCCCACGTCCTGAGTCGCAGCACTGAGACAGGCGCTTTCACAGGGTGATGTGCTGCTGCTACGTGTTCCGAGTCTGGTTTGGCTAAAACGAGGTGCAAAGGCAAAAAAAATTAGCTTCGGGTGAGCTCGTGTTTTCTGGCCTACTTTGACATGACTGCCTGTCCCTTTGAGCAGACCAACTCACTAGCTTATGTGCCAGCAGCAGTCCATTTATAGTTTCAGCTAACATATATGAATGCAGGCATCATAGCTTTTAATTGGCTTGCCTGTGAAATACTGGGGAGGGGGTGGTGTTCTGCTTCAGGCTCGTATAAGTTTTTAGAGCAAACTATTAATGCATTAAAATAGCATATATGAATGCAGGCAAGGTGCTTTGCCCTCATAAAGCCATTTTACAATGACTTGCAGAAGCAGTGTCCTATTAAAGGAATTGTTTATGTCTGACGTATAGATGCTCACTAAAATGCATGCATAAACAATGGAAAGGTGAAAAATTAGATTCTCATTATGTTTCTGTCTCAGTGTCGTAAAAAATCTCCATACATATGAAAAATGGTTTTAAGAAGCAGATGTATTTAAAAAAAAAAAAAGTTTGAATGTCTAGTTCCCACTTTTGTAAGCAAATAAAGAAGAATTTCTTTTTTGCCATAACGTACAGTAAGAACCTATCCCTGTGGATACAACTGACAAATAACTAGTATTTGCATGCAAAAGTTAACAGGGCCAAAATCTAGGTTTATGCAAACTTTCTCAAGTTATAAGGTAATTATTTGTTTAGAAAATATAGTAAGAGAACTAAATCCCAAATGTTAACTATATTTTAATTGCTATCTGAAGTCCAGTAAAAATCCAGTTATTTAACTGTACATGTCATGTAAGAAACATGCCCATATTGTATTTAAATAGTTTCTCTGTATTTACCTTAGCAAATTAACTCAGTTATATCTACAATTCCTATTGATTTTCATCTTGTATCATCCTGGGGTTTTACTTGCCATTGCCTTTTGGAGGTGTTTTGTTACCATATTTAAGGTATTTAAACCAGCGAGTTCACTTGCTAAAGGTCAAATCAAAGGAGGTGTAAAAAAATAATTACAGAGCAGCCACAGTTCCAACTGCATAGGTTGCTGTCTCCTGGTTTGTTATGACATTTTGGTTTTGAGAATACCTAAATATTCATAGGCTACCGTGTTTTCAGTTACCACTTAGGATATAGACTTGTAATTCAGACTTTCCTTCAGTCAAGCGAAGGATATTAAAGGGAAGAGCCATCTAAATCATGTTGCATCTGGTGCTAGTAGGGAGATAATAAATTTTCTTTGAAATTGTGTATGTAACTTTGAGTGATCACTTACTATTCAGAACTTGCTTCTTTTTATCTTAATCCTGATTTGCATTAGAATGGCAGTTAAAGCTACAGTAAATACTTCAAATGTTTAATTTTCCTTAGCAACTAAGCATGTGACAGTTGCAGCAGAGAGAGGAAATGGCATGCCAAGCACCATGGCTCTCATGTGTTCTCTGAATGATTCATGGCTAAGAATGTACCCAGAAGCCAGGTCATTAATGCTTAATATCTAATTAATTAAATAAGCACACAAGTTACAACATGCTAGTGAATGCAATACAGACTGATAATTCATGGGTGTTGTACATCCTGTAAACTAAGTGAAAATAAGTATAATTGATTATTTGTGTGGAATAATGGTGGTGTCTGGATTAACTATGTCTTTAGTAAGGATATAATGTGTGTTGTCCCTTACTGAGCTTAGTTCAGACATAGCAATTGCAACTTAAATGTGGCCACCTTGTCAAATGTTACAATATGCTTTAAGTTATAACTTCCAGTCTTTCTCACTCTAAAATGTTCACTTAATGAAGCTGCAGCTTTCCATGCTTATTTTCTCCTTTAAGCGGGCTTGGTTTTGCCTCAAAAGTCTGAACAAGGTTCCTCATGTATTTCTGCATTGGGAGACCAAAACAATATACATGGTTTCAGTGCAAAAACAATGCCATAGGTAAGTTTTGGACCTCAGATTTAACCATTTGAAATATTGTTACTGTTAAAGCTTAGCACAGCATGTGCTTGGCATAGAAGCATGCAGCATAATCAGCCTGCACAAGCAAGCTGCCTTTTGAGCTGCATGTTCTTGGGAAACAAACACAGGGACTTTTTTTGTTTTATTTTTCACTAGTTTCCAAAGGAAGGAAGGCTTACACACTCATCCTCTGTATATTTGTGTTTCAATTTACTAATTTCAAATTTGACAAAGGGGAAGAGGCATCATTAAGAAATGAAATTTCATTAAGCTTGTGCAGGAAAGGGTGTGATTACAGGAAAATGTGTTCCTAATACTGTAATTTCAGGAAAAAACTGTAGCACGAGCTCAAGTCTTGTTGGACATCAGAGAATCCACAGAGGGTGAAGCTGTTCTATGTAATCTACCTACCAGAAGTGCATTAGTCATAGTTTACGCTTTGCTAGACCCTATGGGATTAATTCCTCAACCAAGATTTTTCTCAGAGTTGGATTTGCAGTAAGATACAAATTCAGTACAACACTTCCCACATGGTTAGGGCTTTTACAACAGATTTGTCACTGTTTGTCTTTCCTTCACTCCCCTCTCATTTCTATGAAGTTTAAAGACCAGTCATAGGATCCCAAATGACCAAAAAACAGAATTCTGCTCTTAATCTATATTTAAGATATATAGGCTGTGAAACTTGGCAGTCTTTTAAGTTCTTCCCCACTTTGAGTGGCTGGTAATTAACTGGAGATTTTTGCATGTGAAATATTACAGTGTGGGAGTTCCTCAGTGGAGTGTAAAGGAAAGTATGACCACAGGTGGAAACACAGTACTTGAAGTTTTGTTTTACATTTATTGCTTGCAGTAGTGACATAAACATTAAATGGAAGCAAATTGGTGATTGCCCTGTCAGGACTTGGGACTGTTGTAAAGCTGGAGGAAATGAAAACTCATGATTGGATGTGGAGGAAAACACTGCCTTCTGGAAAGGATAAGGAGGTAAATTTTATTTCGTTGGTTTTCTATTTTTTAAGTTACGTAAGGTCATTTGCTCCTTTATTTGGCCAGAGTTTTACAGTGGCTACAGTCACTTCCAAGCTGCCTTGTATGGGGAAATGTATCAAAGGTATATATATATATATATATAAGTATATATATACTATATATAATATATATAAGGTGTGTTGGATCAAATCTGTATTTTAAGGGGATTCAGCTCCAGGGCCACACTGAGAAATTGTGCCAGATATCATACACAAATTAAGAAAAGGTAGAAAAGAGAGAGACTCTCCAACGTTGTTTGCAGCAGATTACGAAAATAAGTTCATAAAGATACATTTTCAAATAATGCCACTGATATTTATTATGTGAGTGCTTTGTTTTACTTTATAGCATATTGTAATGTTAGCACACAGAAAGGTCAGATTTTAATGATGTTTACTCCATTATGGAACCTGATGCTGTTTTTTATTTCAACCTTCCACATCTCTGTAAATCTCCAAATAAATTAAAACATTAAGGCTCTTAGATTTTCACAAAAGTGTTAACTATAAATTTACTGATTCTTGGACCAAATTTAGTCCACCTAACTAATGGTAGGACTGGGCACACATAGCCATTGAAAGAGAATGTATGTGAAGGGAATGTTAAAGATCAAGGGCTTTTGGGGTCAGAACAGATTTTGGGGAAAAGCATTTTATTAGACTAAAATACTTCCTTGCAATTCCCAGTCCTAATATTACGTGAACTCAATTAAAAGTAGGCTTGCTCAAATTCTAATGTCAGAGACTCCTACCCTTGCAAATTGCTAAGTATGCAGGCAGCATGCATACTTGCTATAATCTATTGGGTTTTAAATTTATTGTTTTCATAACTGTCTTGATGACTGTCTATTCATTGTTTGTCATTTCATCACTAATAGCTAAAGATCAGCCAGAAAGAAATTAAACTTTCCACTATGAAGGAATTACATGGATTTATCCTTTTAAGCTAAAGGAACTCTTTGAACTGAAAGCCAAATACCTCAAACTCTTCCTTAAAATCTCTGACAGCACAGTGGAATATCCGCAGTTCCCTACTCCCTTCCTCACAGTGTACTGAGATTGATGCTAAGTGTTTATGCAATGCATATTTATTTTTTAATTTTAGCATTATTAATGGTTAGTATTTAAAATGGTTTTGCAAAGACAGGTAGTTGAAAAGTTACATGCATCCCACTGCTTCTTTTTAAAAGACCTGGGAATGTCACTAAAGAACTGGAACTGTGGATTAAAGGTTAATGACTTATACATATCCCATTTCTGATAATAAATGTCTGTGGCTGTATGCAAGAGTACATGTGAATTATTTTAACATGGGTGATTTTGCATGCATGTGACAAAACTGCTACAGTGCCCTTGCTGTTTTATCAACAAAGCATCAAACAAGTTGGACGTGGGTTCAGGTGTAAATCCAGCTGTACATACAGAATGGGTTTGTATGCAACTGTTGCGGCCTTGCTGTGCATTTTACCCCTGAATTAAGAAGCACAGAGTGTTACTGAGTCTCTGGCAAGTTTGTTGGCTTTTCTTGCTTTCGTGTATCATTTTATTCGATGCTGTCACACAGCAACTGAATTCTAAGTAACTCTTCACGCAGTGTAAAAGGTGGGCATGGGTCAGTGGGCAGGCTTAAGGCCGCGGGCTCTCCCTCTGGCCTGCGGTCCGGTCACGGGCTGTTTGCGCACCCGCAGCTCCCGCCTCGGCCAGCCGTGCCAGTGGGGGCGCGCGGGCGGCTCGGCCGAACGGCTGCCTCCCGACGGCCGTTGGCGCCCGCGCGGGGGCGAGGCGGGAGCAGGCGCGCGCGTGCTGGCTGTCGCCTGTGAGGACGGGAGAGAGCCGCCGGCCGGCTGGCGGCGGGAGCGGCCTCCTCCAGCCGGTTTGCTGGCCCACCGCTCCCTGTTCTCCCTGGGCTTGCGGGCTGGTCTCTCGCGCTGTTTATTTGAATTTACAGCATTTATACTGCGGTTTATGTAAATGCCTCCATTTAAAATTTGTCCTGATAAAGCAAAAGCTGGTCTGGTCACACTGTGAAGGGATAGAACCTTGGGGGTTTTCCCTTTCAAGTATAAACTTGGATGGATTACTTGAGGACAAGATCAAAAATCTATGATCCTTTAAGTCTTCTTGTTTATTGGTTAAATATTTTGCAACTCTGTGATAATGAATTGTTCCTTGAGACTTTAGTCACATTAACTTGCTTGAATTACTTGAACAAAGGTAAAGACTGAAGCTATTTTTTCAACTTCAGAGATAACAAATCCTGGTAAGAGGCAATGAAACTTAGTTTTTAAAAGCCTGGGAAAGACCCTGCGTTATTTGAGCATTCCTCCTGACAACGTACAGGTTCCTTTTGATGATGGATAAACAAGCAACTGCTAAATCGTCTACCATTTTCACTTCGGATGCTGCTAAAGGACATATAAAGAAGAGGGATGGAACATTACAAGCTGCAAAACGGAGTGTTTCTTTAGCATCTAAAATCAAAACTAAATTAATAAGTAAGTCCTGTTAAAATAAAACTGAAGCAATTTACTGTACTTAGAATGTATGACTTAAAAAGGAATAGTAGTTGTATTTAATGTGATTTGCTGAATTGCTGCCTGTTAAAAAAAAAAAAATCATCTTGGTAATATGCAGTATCACTGAGGAGGGGGGGGAAGTGAAGTTCCTAAAACATTCTGTAACAGATATGAGTAGGCAGGCTTTCATTAGGACAATAGAAGGTATATCTGTAATTTAAAGCTTTTTTCTTTCTGTTGTCAAAACTCACATTTATGCTCAAAACATTTGAACTCTTTAAGCTGGAAAGTATGTATTTTGTTTATTAGAAATTTGGAAACATTTTAATGCCTATGAAACTATCCATTTTTTCTTTTTAAAAAAAATTTTCTTCTTAAAATAACCTTATTCAAAAAAATCCAGACTAGAGTAGAATCTAGTGCATGAAATACACTTGAACATGAAGCTGACAGAGTAGTCATCAGAATGACAGCCAACAGGAACACTTTTATATTAGAAAGTGTTAGGCTTTGCTATTGTTCTGCCAAAACCTACAGATAAAAATGTTGCTATATAGTGATAGTTCATGCAGAGGGGGCCTGGAATTGAAGCTGTTGAAAATAATATTATTTTCTTTCCTTTAGATAACTCATCTATGTTTAAAGTATCGTTAAAACAAAATAATAAAGCATTAGCTGTGGCTTTGAGTGTGGAGAAAGAAAATTCTCGGAAGCTAAAGAATGAGAAGATTTTTCTTCAGAAGGAAATAGAAAAGCTGCAACTTCATAATATCTTGCTTCATCAAAAACTAAACTGTTTGGTATGCTGCAAATAATATCATTTAAACTGAGATCAGCTAAACCAAGCTGTTTTCTTTTTTTGAAACTTAATACTGCTTATTAAAATGCTGATTTAAGTTATACATCTCACATTTGTGAAGTTATATCATGTTGATAGCATACTATTCATGTTTGATTTTTCTTACATAGGATTTTTTTGTACTATTTTGTCCATCAGTGTAGATGTCTATCCATAGCTATTTTCATGTCATCTTTATAGATATTGAGATGGTATTAGTTTGTGCTTAACTGAGTGTGTAAAAAAAAAAAAAGTTTACAACATAGATTCACCTTTTTATCCTGTCTTTTCTTAAGCCAGAAGCCACTTAAATATAAATTTAAAATTACTTTTTCTTTTACATACAGAATAAAACTCTTATAGAAATAGAAGCATTTTTGAATTATAATCTCTTAACTGCAATAGAAATAAGCAGTCTTTCTAAGGTAAGGTGTTTTTTGAACTGTTACTATATTGAACTCATTTTCCAGGGTAATATTTTCAAAGCATCTGAACAAGTGCAATGTTGAAATCATACATGCATTTTAAAACATTTACCCCAATTCCTTAAAACTTGGGATGAAACCCTAGTCTAGTGAAATCAATTAAAGTTTGCTGTCATTTGCACTAAAAATTTAGGATTTAATCTTGTTTACAAAGTATCTAAAAGTTAAATGTCAATTAGCCCTGATGAAGTCATGTAGTTAAAAAAAAAAAAGCATAGTACTTCAGTATACAGTATTCTTCACCAATGAGTGAGCTACTTGCCTGCCTTGCTTAGTGCTGCAATAAATATCTTGCATGTGGAAACTTTACCAGAAAATATAGTCTGTGTTAGTCCTTGTGTCATGGCAAAATTATGGTTAATTTTTAAAAAATATTATTTTTGTTGTCTGTTCTAAACAGTTGCATAGTGTTGCACTGTGCATCTCTCTATATAATGCACTTTGCATTAGTTATAGCTACATTTTAAAAGTCTATACATTGCTTTGGGATGCAAGTAGGTTACAGATTTTGATAAGTTTTACTGCAAATATTTTTCTTTAAAATTATTGTGTATGTTTGAATATCATATATGTTTCATCAGTACTTCTATTTTTTGCCCATTTGTTGTTTGTTTTTTTCCTGTGGATATTTCCAATACTTAAAACATAAGAGGATATTCAACTGTTTCTACTTCCCTTACTGTTCTTATTTTGAAAGAATTTTCAGACTTCTTTTCCTCTGTCAGCTGGTCCAAGTAGCCCTACTGATGACCAATTCAAGAGTACATGTCAGTCTGCTGGGTAAGTGGTTATATTAAATGTGGACATTGATAAGTGTCTGGTTTTTTACAACTAATCTTTATATATTGTCCTAGGTATTTTTGAGGTAATGAGAAATAATTTCCTGTCTAATTCAGAAATTACCTATTTGCAACTTGGAATTTGGAGAAACAGAGAGTGGTAGGCAAAACTTGTGTTTGAATAACTTGCTGCTTTCTTCGTGGGAACTCGCCAGCAAAAAGCAGGATTCTTTATCATAAAAAATACATTTGCCCTTAAGATAGAACCAGATTTCATACCTGAGTTCATGTTTTCTGTTTTTATACATTATTAAGGGAATGTTTTAAATGATTGTTATGGCACAAAATGTAATAAAAATCTTCATAGTAAAACTTCCTCTTTTCAGATCTGTAGAATTGCCGGTGAAGCTTCCTTTAATTGCAACAGCTAATGCAAACCAGCAAAATAGCTCTTCTGTGTGTGAAATACCAAATTCTTACAAGTGCACCGCTATTCTGTCAAAGGAAATGCATGCAGATCAAGTCAAGTGCACATTATCATCGCCTTCTGGTACTAATAGTCAAAAGTTAATTGAAATAGACCCAGTGGAAACAACCATTGAGAAAAATATATTTTTAAAAGGTATGATGTGTTTCTGTGCCAGTGATTTATTTTTCAGTGCTTTCTGAGAATTAGTATTTAATAATTCATTACTTGATGTGTGATACAGAAGGTATAGTAAGATTCCTAAACAGTAATAAACCAATGAAAAATAGAATGCTCACCCATAAGTATAGATGTCCTGACAATCACTTGTAGAATAATGTTCACTGAAAAACACAGCTGAAATGTAACAAAATTAATGTGAACAGAATAAAACTTTGATAAGTTAGCCAAATAATAGCTGAGGTAGATACAGAAAAATACATTTTTATACCCAATTTCAAGAGTCCAACTTTGGTAGAATATGAAATTAGTTCTAGTTAACTTAATTTTTAAGGACCAACCACAGAATGTGTGTATTCAGTAAAAAAATAAAATAAAATGCAGTTTGTAATTTTCCATGCTTCTGATCCAACCTTCAGTAATCTTATTCTGATAACTATACTATATTCTTTCTTCCCCAAGCTGCTGAAATTTTTCTCTTTGCAGAAAATCACTTATGCCCAGAACTAACTTGCAATAGTGCCTTCCTAACTCACGTCAAAAATACACAGTCTTTAAGACAGTCTGAGGAGCTTTCCAAACAATATAATGATAATTCGTTGCCATTCTGTGGAAATGTGACTGAAAGAAAGAAATTTGCAGCACTTCATAAGTCAAAAACTCAACCTGCTATAAGGGATTTTGATAAAAAATGTGCCTCAAATATTCTGCCTCATCATGGTATCAACAGAAGGGGCAACTCCAATGACATGAATTTGCAGAAAAGTTCAAGTGACTCGTCTCACATTATTCCTTCACCTCTTAAATTTAGCAATGAAAGCAAGATAGATTTCAAGAAGCTGCTTTTTACTGACAAGATTATGCCTGAAGAAACTCTTTATGATGCTGATATGGAGTTGACTGCCAGTGATGCAGGTGAACTACTCACAGTTACAGCGAAATACAAAGATAAATTACACCAAAATAAAAATAGTAATGCCAATTCTGATAAAATTTTAGGAAATTTCAGAAAAGTAAGATATTCTAAGAAGGATAAAGAGAAAATTAAAAGCAAGACTGAAGTCAGTTCAAATTTGTATGCAGAAGAAGGGCATACTAGGGCTGACAATACTGAAGTTTCAAAAACTGCTGACTCACAGACTCAACTATTCCAAAGTCAGACAGAACAGCTACCTACAGGAACTTCTGTAGGGAAACAGAATTTGCTAAATACCAGCAAACATTATCAAGCACAATATTGTCCACGTAAAGCTAAAGATACTAGGAGGACATACCAGGTTAACTTAATGAGTCCAGGAAAACAGGAAACAAATACAGAAACTTTCTCAGAAAAGTTTGAAGACATGCAAAGCAAAATACAAAAAGCAGACTCAAACTCCTCTATTAACAAGACCCCACCAGAAGTTTATAATGCTGAAAATTTACCATTCCAAGATAACACTTCTAATGTATTGCCTTTACAGTGGGACTTTCTGCATACAGATGAGAAACAAAGCAGACGAAAAATAAACAGGAAAACCTTTCAAAACCCTTCTAAAATGAACACAGCAAAATACTGTAGAGAGGAAAATGGGCAGCAGTATGGAGAATATATTTCAAAAAAGTCTCAAACAGAGATACACCAACATGACAGCAAGAGAAAACAAGACCAGAGGAATATTATAACGAGAAAATACAACCACAAAAGTAGTTATAGACCAAGTGGAGAAACTGAAAGTGACAGCATTCATAAAATTACTCAGAAAGTAGACCAAAAGAGTAGCGATTTCTCACCAGGCAGATTAAAATGTACATTGGCAAAGGCTAGCCGGAAAGCATATATAATACCAAAAGAAAATCCTATGCAGTTCTCACTTTGTAAAAATGAAGAATTAAACAATAAGGATGCACTGCATGCAGAGGCTGTTTGTGGAAATAAAATAACTGAAACTCAGCAAATGCAAGTAGCTTTAGTTATTCAGAATGGTGTAGCTATGAATACACCACAAGCTAAAGAACAAGTTGAGGATGATGCTAATATATTAAAGAAAGCAGATTCCTCATCAGCAGCACATAAAACCCCTCACATTAGTAGTTCCCCTGATAATCAGGTAAAGCACAAACAGAGGTTTAGTTCTGATAGTACTGAGACCAGACCAGAAGAAAGTTATTTCAGGCATATTGATCAGGTGGGGCAGAATATTTTGGATGACCAGAAAGTGCCTCATGAGATAGATTCCTTTATGAGCAAGTTAAAACCTATGGTTCAAAAATCAGAATTTTTAAAATTCTTACCTGTCGAATGTTCTAAGAATATGCCATTAAGTGTAGACAGCTTTTTCCAGGAAGGTCCCTGTGTGGAGCTCCCAGCTCTTGATAACCACAATGCTTTCATGAGCTTCTCTGTACTGAAAAACTCTGAAATCTGCAGGGGAAATGATCATAATAAAGCACTGGATACTGGAAAAGCAGAAGAAAAAACAGATCATATTTCTAAAGAGACTTACAAAAAGTCTCTGACACCTTGCCATGGTAAGTGTACAGGTGAGAAAAAAAAATGGCATTTTGAATTGGGTAGTGCCTGAAGTAGTGGTAAGGTATCTTCTCTTAATAGTATCCTACTGTTATTGTTTGATTAGAGTGGATAAAATAAGAGTGGAAAAAGGTAAGACTAAAAATCACTAAAATTATTCATATTCTATATGATATTTCAGTCACAATATCTTTAAGTGTGGTAACTAATATCCTTGTTGCTTTTCAATATATTCCAAGATGATATTTAGTTGGGCAGATGTAAGTAGTCTGCATCTTGAGGAGCAATTATAGTTGGAGCATGTATTCATTTTTCAAAGAATGTGATGGAGTTCAGGAAGTTGGGAATTTAAAAGATACAATAGCTTGGGCTTTTATACAAGGGAAATAAGAGCGTGAACTACACTGTTCCCTTCATAAATGGAGAACATAGCTGGACTTAAAAGATGTTGTTTGTATCTGTTTAGAAACACTGCAATTCAACAGCAATTCTGAGGTCTAAGAAAAAGTACTTTGAGCAGGTTTCCTCTAGTCTACCCATGAGCAAACTTTAATGTGACAACCTCTTTTTTTAAGTAAGATACATTAAGTTAAGACAATAATCAAACTTTAGTGTAGTCTGGAAGATAGGTTTAGGTTTTTCTATCATACAATGAAATTACTGTAAAGGTGCTAAAGGAATATGTGACTAACATGTCTATGCTAGAGTTTAAATATGCTTTAAAATGTAGCTTTGACGTTTTGTAGCATGAGTGGTCTATTTTGTAAACGTATTTATTCTCAACAGGTTCTTGTTTACTCATTGTCTCTGAGAATGTCCCAACACCTAGACAGTTTCCTAGCTCAAATTAATAGTTTGAATCCCAAACTATCAAGCACATGCTGCCTTGTCTTCATTTGAATGCTAGGACACAATGGCAAAAAAAATCCTATTTTACAGCACCACAGAATAGGAATACTGGCAGAATTAGATCGTTGTATTAGTCCTGGTAATTTGCAGTTGCATCTTCTCATCTTTGATTCCTTCTTTGGAAGGTAGAAAAAGGATCTCATAATTTTATTAGTTTTAATGATAAATTAGTAAACCCTTGTGATCAGCAGTATCAAAGACTACTGACATCAAAAGCAAGCTAATCATTTGATCTTCATCAATTTAAGCATAGTTCAAAAACCAGTTCATTTTTCATCCTACATGCAAATCTGTATCTTGAATTAAAAGAAAGCAAGGAAATGCCATCCTTTCTGATGGTGCCAGCTCTTCTATCACTACCTTGAGCTGTACTTAGAAACGTAACTTGAAAGTCTCTATGTAGTTGCATTTGTGTGAACATAAATATTCACACTCAGAGGCATCCAGCTTTCCTAAATAATGCACTCATAGATGTCTCAAAACTCTTACTGCTTAAAAAGAAGCTGACCTGTTCTCTAACCTTAAGCTTTAGGAAAGCTCAGAATTAACAGTTTACTTGCACTTTATAACAAATCAAGATTGATTTGTGAGGCAGCCAAACTTTGGAGGATTTTCATTATCAGAGAGCCCTCTCATTTAAACCAAATTAACATTGCTCTTCCTTAATGAACTCCTTGAAAAGACAGTGTTTTTCTTTTCCCTTCATAAATCAGGAGGAACTTGCTGCAAGCAGCCCAAAGTCACCATAATGTCTCTCAGAAGTAGTTAGCAGAAATCCAATGGAGAAGCTCTGACTTTATGTCTCTCCTTAACACATTTCAGAGGACTACTGATGAAATGATCAGTCTTACCTACCGAGATATTTCACTTGATCTCAGCACAGAGTTCTACTACGGGGCAATAGTAATTCATAGAATCACAGAATCATAGAATCATTTAGGTTGGAAAAGACCTTAAGATCATTGAGTCCAACCATCAACCATGCCCACTAAACCATGTCTTGAAGTGCCTTATCTATGTGCTTTTTGAATACCTCCAGGGATGGTGACTCAACTACTTCCCTGGGAAGCCTGTTCCAATACCTGACAACCCTTTCAGTAAAGAAATTTTTCCTAATATCCAATCTAAACCTCCCCTGCTGCGACTTGAGGCCAGTACTAACAGCTTGATGATCAGTTAAGAGTGTGTCTGCTAGACTGTACAAGGCATTCAGATGCTATAATAAAGAAAGAAAATCTTCACTTTTTGGACAAGTAAGTAAATATACAGTGATATAATTTAGTTTCAAGATAGGCACAACAAAAAATCTCATCATTTATCCCATATGTGTATGAATTTCCTCTATGAGATCAATAGCATCCATTTGCTGCCCTAGAGGATTTAAGGTAAAGCGTTCAAACTCAAGAAATGAAGATAGGAGAGTTTTAAATTCAGTTCCTTTGGAAAACTACATTCCAAATGTTCTCACCTGGATGCCCTAAATCTAAACCTTGACATATATCCATGAGGAATGTACGCTCTTGGAAGAACTTTTAAGGAATACAGATGAAGAATATTTCTTTCATCTTGGATTGCTGTCTGTGTTAAATCTTAGTGCTTTTCAGAGAGACTATGATCTATAAATCGTTTAGATTTTTTTGAAATGTGGGCTAAATAATAATAATTTCAGTATTTCTCCCAGGTTATCAAAATATTTGTTTCCAGATTAAATATTAATTGTTTAGTCTGGCATTCCAAATTCGTCTTAAAGGATTACAGAAAGCTGACACAAAAGTACTTCTACCAAGGCTGGTCACTTTTTCATGGAGTATTGCTCTTGGACATGTTCAGTGGTTCAAACTATGAGGCATTGTAAATAGTTTGGTTGTACACAGTTTTGAAGATAAGGAGGCTCACTTAATCACCTTGCTATGCTCATTTTATGCATGTATGCCCAAAGAGCAGGGGTAAAGTTGGAAAATGCAGTACTAGAGAACTCTTGTTCTTGTACAGGCTGAATCTTCAGATTATACAGCATGACCTGTCCCTCCCTGCATGCAAGGACATAAGCCGTGTGCAGTTTTACTTTTTTAAATGCAATAACTCCTGGGAATCTTAAGCAGCTAGTTGCAAATTACAGCGCTTATAGGGCTTTCTTAAAATGTCCCAAGAGCCATGGCAGACCTCAGACAGCTCCAAATTTGTTTAGGTTGAAAGCTGCTGTAATGTCATTTTCTTTGCTCGTCTATCCCTTTTTTTTTTTTTTTTTGTAGCATCTTTAGAGTAGGAGCATTAACCAAAGTACCTGAATTAAGAAATACTAATTAGAAATAATTATGAATTGAAGGATTCAGAAAATATTTTAAATGAGGCATATAAACTATTCACAGGGAGTAAGGCTTTGCAAGATCTGACAAATACTAGTATACGATCCCACACTTCCTTACCTAAATCCTCCAAAACCTTAGAAGAAAACTCAGCAGCACCATCTAGACGAGGAAGAACCACTATTTGCTACAAAGAACCCAATCTAAACAGGTAGGTATATGTAAATTAGGGGTTTTGTTTGGGTTTTTTGGAGTACATAAATATTCTCAGTAAAGATTTGCTATTAACACCCCCAAATAAGAAGTTGAACTCTCATGAATCTCTTTTGCAAAGATACTTCAGTGTTGATATAAAACATTTCCTGTTAGTGTGGCAGGATTTCCAAGTGCCAAAGACAGATACCAACAGTATTCAAGTTTCAAAATTTAAATATAGCATATAAGATGACATTTTGTACTAGTAGTGAATAATGGTGAATTCTTAATGTTTTTCATTATATTAAACCCCTTTAGAGGTGGATAATTGTAAATGTTATACTTAAATGTAAACTTATACCATAATGTCCTTGTAATATTGTCAAGTGGCAACATAATTTATGCACCACTATTATATAATTCAGTCATTTTGCTTTAACTAGTTGTATCTAATATAAGAAATCATTTGAGGTTAAGATATATTAATCTGATAATTAGTTATTTACCTCTCAGTATTCTTAGTAAATTTAGTGGCACAGGATTTCCGAGATTGTTAAAAGACAAGACATAAATTGTGTAATAACTATTAAAATTTAAAAGAGGATTTTAAAGCCAAACATCCATTAATAAAACTAATATATTTGCACGTACATGAATAGATCTAAATCCCAATGGACCTTTAAGTTGATTACTTCTGAAAATATTGGGAGTCTTTTGCTGCAAAGTTTGTTGGGTTTTTTTAGAATATAATATTAATTTAAGGAAAAATTATGCTGTGTTGTGTGTATATTAGTAGAACACATTCATGAAATACAGACAGTATTAAGATTTCCCCGAAATAGTGCTGATAGTGAAAGGATTATAGCAACTTATTTTACGACAAAGGTGTAAAAGAAGTATGTCTTCCTTTTGTGGCAAAACTGTTGGAGGAGAAGAAAATAAATCCACAAACTGAAAAAAAATTAGCACAATGTTCTCATACACCTTCAAAATATTTTTGTTTACCTCTGTAAGTAAGCAAACAATAAAAGCAATGAGACTGAGGACAAATGGGAGCTAAAAGTAATGTAGGAAGTGTCTTTTCACTTTACCATTGGCTTTTCAGAAATATTTATGTCGGATAGCTTGTAAAAGAACTGCAAAGGGATTAGAGTTGTGTTTTTCTTTTACTAATTTAATAGCATGCTAAAATTCTGTAGCGTTATGATATTGACACATTCTCCTCTTTTACCCCACAATGACAAGGTTCTGTATTTCTGGAGAGAGACAGTAACTAGTAACAGAAAAAAATGTGGATGACACTCAAGATTTTAGATTACTGTCTCCTATTTATATTTTATTTTCAAGTGTACTGTCCTGAATGGATGCTGTTAAGCTTTTGGTTTAAGTAATTTTTGAGTTTTGTCTTACAGAAATAAGTTATGATTACTCATATTAATATGGTAAATTAAAAAAAAATAAAAGACTACTATTTTTAGCATTATTTTGGAAAATAGTAGTTATCTATGCCTTGCTATTTCAGACATATTTATTTTCCATAAATTTAATTTCTTTAGTGTATCAAGCTTTCATTGAGAGTATTTACCATTTGGGATTGTTATTATAATTACATCATTATTATAATTATAGTTACATAGGTGCTTGGTGATATTCATACATGATGTCTTTTATTTCTTTTGTTTACAGCAAATTAAGGCGTGGCGATCAGTTTACAGATACACACTTTCTGGATTCCCCAGTCTATAAAGTAAAAAATAAAAGAAGTTTTAAAAGTAAATCAAAATATATTTGAAGAAGACAAGAGAACTGCCTTGACAAACAATACTTCTAAAATGGGTACAATTAAGAAAAAAAATGTTTAGCAATATAGAGTTCTTATTGTTCTTTAATTAGTAAAGGTCTTCCAAAGTGGAATTCCCTCGAAAGGAGCCCCTATACAAAGGACACAGGACACTTTACTGAGGACAGCAAAAACAGGTTAGGCTCCACTCTTGTGTTTTGCATTTCTGGTCAGTAATTTATAATCTGTTTAAAGGGTTTGCAGCACTTCTTAATTTGTAAGAAAAGTGTACGTTTTAATGAGAATTAAAAATAAATCACCTTTGGGAATTTTAACGTGAGTTGTTCATATTTACCATGAGTAGAATTATTTCTCAGTGCTGGTTAGAACAGACACAAGCATCCCAGATTTTAATAAATACACTGAAATTGATGGAGATAGTCCCTTTTTTTAGATAGCTGGCTTTTGTGTTTGACAGAATCATACTGAAATTTGAATGAGGAAGTCTCATTTTGAGGAATAATAGAGAGAACTCTAGTGTCCAGAGTATGTGCCAGAGGCAGCCAGAAAGAAAATAGCATTGCAATAGAAATTCCATAGTAAATAGGATCCAGACAAATCAATACCTTGAGCTTCCAATTGAGAGAGTGCTAGTGTGACGACTAATACAACCGCATCATACCATTCAGCTATCTGCTTTCCCTCTGGATTCTTATTAATCACTTCTGCATTCCATAATCCACTGTCAGCTGCCAAACAGTTTTCTGGTATTATCTGAATTGTAGATGCTGCCAGCTGCAGGCTATAGTTCACAGCCCACACAACTTTTACAGATTACATCGGATACGGTTCAGGTTAATTTTGCAACAAAGATAGCCATAGCTCATTTTTAATGAAATACAAATAAGTTAACTTCTTTTGGTTATAGAAAGTGGTTCTTCACACAGTATGCAGTTACACTGAGGAATTCCTTACTACAGGAGTGGATGTTATTATTTTACAAGGGCTTCAAAATTGATCAGACGAATTAATGGAAGAAAAATCTGTGAGGTATTACCAGAAACACTATTTCTGGCACAGGATGCCCCTGAACTGCAAATTATTAAAGTCTGGAAGAGTATTCTGGAGAAGCCTTACTATGGAATTGACCAATCTGTATACTTTTTCCAAGGGCATTCACTGTTGAAACTTTCAGAGACCAGTTTTTTGGTTAGTTAAACCTTTGGTCTGATACCATACTGACACTCTTAAATTTATAACATATTCTTAAAAATACCGAAAATACCAAAACTGTATGCTTTGTACTTCATTGTAGCTTCCATTGTAACCTGGAAAGCTGATGGAGAAAATAGTCCTGGAAACTATTTCTACACCTGTTAAAGACAAGAAGGTGATTGGGACTAGTCAGCACTGATTTACAAAGGGGAACTCCTGCCCTATTAACCTGATAGCCTTCTACAATGAGACAACTAGCTTGGTGGGTGAGGGGAGAGCAGTAGATGTTGTTTGTCTCAACTTTAGTAAGACTTTTGACATTATCTCTGATAACATCCCACAGACAAGCCAATGAAGTATGTGTTGGTTAAATGCACAGTGAGGTCAATTGAAAACAGGCTGAACCACCAGTCCCACAGGGTTGCGATTAGCAGCATACTGTCCAGTTGGAGGCAAAAGCCTAGAGCTCCCTAGGGTTTCATACTGGAGGCGGTACTGTTTAACATCTTCATTAACAATTTATATGATGAGACAAAGTGCAGCCTATACAAATTTGCAGCTGATACAAAACTGGGAGGAGTGGCTGAAACACTGGATGGTTATGCTGCTATTCAGAGGGACCTGGATGGTCTGGAGAAATAGGCCAAGGGGAATCTCATGAAATTCAACAAGGGGAACCTATGTCATTCTCCTGTAAGTTGCCAGAATTTCAGCTGCATATTTTGACAGAAAAATGAGTCATACACATTGAAATGTACTCCTGGCTATAGCTTTTGGGTGTGTCCTTTCTACATGTTAAGTCTTGAACTACAACCATAAACAGTAAGAGGCACAAAAGCATTATTTAAGTAATACCACAAGTGCTTTCTGTTGTTTTTTTATGACAATCTGTAGCCCCAAGGCAGCTTTCCCAGGATTCTGTAGAACATTCCATGTATGAATTTGGAGTTAAATATGCCACTAGCAAGGTATTTTACATAGGGGACCTTTATCCCCTAAACAGAGAGCTTGTCTGTTTGTGGTCACCAGTTCCAGAGACAATGCAAAGATTGTAAATGCACAGCAATAAGGACAGCAAGATATTTTCATATAGAACCTCACAGGAAAAAAAAAAGTACTCCATCCGTATGAAAATTCTTCCAATACAAAACTGATCTTATCACCCAGGCAATGTGATCTGTATTGCAGAACAAAGCTGTTAAAATGATTATCTGAGAAGTTTCAGCAAACAGACTTTTTCTTTCTGAAACATGCTGTGTATGGCACTATATTAGTACAACTATTACAAAGAGGTGCAGAAATGGTTGGGAAGATAGATTCTAGCCTAATTCAATATTATTTAAAAAGGAATTACACATTTTTATACCTTTTTTCTTCTATTTTTTTTACAAAGTTTGTAACTAATTGGGATTTTTTTAATTGAAATGTTCCTGCTAGCTTTCATTGTTTATCAACATCACCAGCTGTGTCATTAGAAGTCCAACAGAAGTATCTGTTACAGCTTGTGTCCCTATGCTGGCACTGCAGCAGCAAAACACAGTGTTTTTTTGAGTGGTTGTTTCTCTCTATTGCCTGTGGTTTGAAAGTTAGAAACAGAAGCACATGCTTAATTTTCTCAGGAAAAAAAAAAAATCTTTTTGGAGATGGTCTTAATTATTTTTTCAGTGAAGGTCCTGTTGTTCCCTACAGCCTCAGGTGTTACCAGCTAGACTGCTATGGTGTTCCAAATACAAGCGTGCAATTTTCAATGAAAGTATACGGCCTAGAGCTTTATGCCTTAGCTTCTTCCGTTCCTTTTCGTGTAGATATCATTCAAAGTAACAAAGGATAATGAAAATGACCTGAAGATGTGCAGAAGTTATTTTAAGTAACTCTGAAATAATATTATTGTTGCTACTGCCCTTCTTTCCTTGTTTTCTCCATCTTTACTGGTTTTGTTGCTCAAATTGATGTTCTATATACAGAGAAAATTGACTTTGTTGTTTTCTAGGATGCAGTTCTTTTAATTGTTCTGCAGAACGGTCACTTACTTTAGGTACTGCATAATAATGTTACATTGCCTGTTGAATTTTCACTAAATGTGCTTCTTTTACCGGATTAGTTGATATATTAGAAGCTCTTGCCAGGAAAAAATTGTAAAAACAGCTGATGATATTTGAGATTAAAATTAATCTGTAGCTGTCACAGGAATTAAGATTATTTTGCTAAGGATAAGGTAATTTGAACTTCTTTTTATAGCTTCAAAGTTGCTTTTTCTCATGTTTATTCAATCTATTATGTTTTTTTTTACATTTAGTATTTTAGTTTACCACTCATAGAGATTTTGATTGTTTTAAAATTTGCAGGAAAATTGATCCTATATATTTAGATTAAACAGGAAGGGGAGAATATTTATGATTCTGTGAACCCCTGTGTGCACAAGTAGCACTTACAAATGGTTATATACTTGTAAGTTACTGCTGATCCATTCTGCGAGTCCACATTTATGCAAAGTTCCCGTTGGGCTCATGATCACTACCTTGCTGGATTTTATCACAGTTTAAAATTACCTTTGGAGATTTATTTCATTGTCAGAACGCAACAACAGTTCACGTTTCTAATGTCACTGTGCTCTGGAGGAACGTGCATGTCCTTTGAGAAAGCGTGAGGCACGTCTTAGTGTTTGAACGTACCTGAAAAGGATCCTGTAAGTAAACCGCACTTAGCTCTGACTTTTACGACCAACTGACTCGTAGCTGCCGGGCTCCGCCGCACAGCTCCCGGCGACGGGGCGCGGCGCTTGGCACCGCGGGGCGCGGCTGCCCCCGCGGGCTGCTGCCTCCGTGTCCGCCCCGCCCCCGCCCGCCAAGGGCTCTCCAGCGGCGGCGGCTGCCCGGGGTTTCCTGCCGCGGCTGGCTACGGGGCTGGGGGACAATGTCTCTGCGAGGGGCGGCGGGGGCTGAGGAGCTGATTTTCTATGTGAATGGGAGGAAGGTAAGTGTTGCCCGGGAAGAGTGTGGAGAAAGGGGGGCTGCTGTTCCAGAAGTAACCCCGACGGGCGTTTGGTTTCCTTTCCTCCTCATGAGAGCGTAACCGAATCCTCACACAAGCCTTCAAATGCATTCCTTCCCGTCTCCTTCTTGCTGCGTAAGAAGCGAATCAGCCTCCAAGTGTTACTTTAGTTAGCTAACACTTTTCTGCGTACAGCAAGTGCTGTTGGAAGGGGAGAAGCAGCATAAGAGGACAAACATGATTACAACATCCCGGTTTAGTTAGCTCTGCTGCGCTTGAGGGAAAAAAAAGAACACGTCAAAGTGAAACGGGCTTTCAGCTGGGTATCAGATCTGGCTGGTGAGCAACTCGTTTTTCATTTGTATGTGCCTGGCTTTTCATCTCTGATGTTAAGAAGAGGTATTAGATAGCATCAGATCTTCAGAGGCACAACAGAAATTCAGTAAGACTTAGGTGCCAAAATACGGACTGTTGGCCAACATAAATATAATAATGCAAGAACAAAATTAAACTCGTTGATTCAGTGCAACTGGAAGGAACTAGCTGATTCTAAGCAACAGAATAAGAACCATTGTAATTGACCAAGAATGTAGGCATTTCTGTTGCTCTCTGTTGTTAGTCCATTAAGGCAAGTGAAAGTTTATTTATATAAAGCTAGAAGAAAACTGGTTCCTGCTGATAGCCTTACAAGCTTCCTCTAGTGTTTATCCCAGTAGGTTACAGTGCCAAGGAGACTCTAAAAATCTGCAAATCATTAATTCTTTATGCTATGCTGCCTCTATTGGAGCAAAGTTCTGCTGCGTTTTTATTTCTAGTGTGGCTGATGATAAATACCCTTTCACTGAGCAGCAGTTATTTTTAGTAGTTGCAAGGTGCCCTGTCACTTCTTTCCTGGAAGCATAACCATCCAAGAGAGAATTTTCAGAGGGAGCCCAAACTGCTCTGTGGTCTTTGGCAATTAGTCTAGTTCTATGAGAGGGAACCAGCGAAAGATTCTCTTCTGGCTTTGTGGGAATGCAGTTTGTGCTCTGACTTTTGACAAGCCTTTTTTTTTTTAGTTAAGCCTTGTTTTTCATTTCTTACTGCAGATACTAGAGAAAAATGCTGATCCTGAACAAATGCTGTTGTCTTATCTGCGAAAGAGACGTATCCTTTTCTTGTGTGTTCCTTTAAGTCACTCATTTGAACGCCTTATTCAAGCAAAATTCTCATAAATTATAATTAAAAGGTGATTTACCCGGTTAAGGAAGTTGTGACTCCCTTAAGATAAAACAACCATAAATTATGTGTCTTTCTTAAGCGAATCACTCTTCAGTGAGCTGCTGTATTTTTAGCCTAGTTTCCTATGTCATCAGGCATGATGTGTATGTATGTATCTGTGTTCCTCCCCTCTCCCCCATAAAGAAACCTAAGAACCTTTTGGCTAGTATACATAAAGCTTGACAGAATAGGAGTCTCCGAGTTTTTTAAAAGTCTCTCTCCCAGGAAAGGAGAGATCTTGTGATGAGACCCTGAGTCTGCTGGAATTTTGGGGTAATGTATGTTCTCTTATGATAAGAACTCCAAACAGATTTCTAAACTCAAAACCCAGGTTTAATAGTAAGTAAATATGAACAAGTATGTTTTTAAAACAGAAAAAATTTTAAGTTAGTTAGACAAGACAGAACCGAAGTTGGGAGAGCTAGAGCTCGCACCCTGCCAGTTCTGTCTTTGCAGACAAGGTTCTTCCCTCCTGTCTTGGTTTCAGTCCACAGCTCAGTGGCTTTCTGGGTTGCTACAAATTGTGTAGTGCTTGGTCTGATCTTTTCCTCTCTTTCTCTTCACCATTTCAGACACTTGACTGTGTGTCTGCTCTCAGCTGCTCTTAGGAGGTTTCCAAAATCTGCTGTGCTACAAGCTTACTCCCAGTGTTTATGAAGCTGTTGCATAATATTCTGAACACGTGTAGGGACTCAAAGCCAGGAGCAGGAAGCAAATGTGGGGAAGAGCAGCATCTGCCTTTTTGCCTCCTACACAGTCTCACGAAACATACCCCCAGAGGGCAAGTGATGTACTACATACTATAGAATTCGCACGGGAGAGTTTACATTTGTGTCAGAGAAAAATTTAAGTCAAAACATGTTTGTTCCTGGTCAGTCATAAAGAGGAGCCTGGAGCAGAATAGGTTGCTGTAGTTATGGTGGTTATGAAATTATTCTTCAGTAATTTGAACAACTTCAGACTCCATCGGGCTATAAAAAGTAGAATAATAGAATCATTTAGGTTGGAAAAGACCCTTAAGATTGAGTCCAACCATTAACCTGAGACTGGCAGGTCCACCACTAAACAGTGTCCCTAAGTGCCACATCTACATGTCTTTTAAACATGTCCAGGGATGGTGGCTCAACCACTTCCTTGGGCAGCCTGTTCCAGTGCTTGATAACATTTTCAGTGAAGAAATTTTTACTAATATCCAATCCAAACCTCCCCTGGCACGACTTGAGGCCATGTCCTCTTGTCCTGTCACTTGCTACTTGGGAGGAGAGACCAACACCCACCAAGTAGCTCAGTACGAGCCCTACCACAAGAGATGTACTTCATTGTTAAAGTGCATTGGTGAGTGAGATCATGTAATTCTGCACTGACTTGCTCTGACACCTTGAAAAATCATTTAACCTTTCTGTATCATTGTACCCTGCTTATAAAATGAAGATTAACTTTTTTCAGGAGCTAGTTGGTTTCACCGTACACTTTAAATGTCAACTTGGAGTATTCCTGCCCTCTGTTGCTTAGGTCTGTATGGTGGTGTGCTATTCCCCAAGATGTACCTGCCCAGCTGTGTCTGAGACCATTTTGTTAGCCAATTACAGGAACTTATCCTTTTCACAGCAAACCTGGGGGACAGCTAACTTTGGCAAAGAGACAAAAATTAATGTCAGGGAACAAAAATGCAGGACAGAAATACCTTAAGCTGATGTTGCCAAACTCTTTATAATATGAAATGGTTGCCTGAGTGAGCGTGAGGAACTTTAGCATCTTCCAGTAACATGTTTTATAATTGCAAGGTGCAGTATAATACCTCTCTAAGCATCCTGTCATCCTTTTTGAGGCTAAATGCCATAGAATTGGCACATTAGACCACTGTTTGTAACTGGAAGTCCCATTATAAATTAACAAGTAAATAGAAGTGCATGAAGAGAAAAAAACTGTATCTTAAAATGTATTTGCTTTATCTGACAGGTTAGGATGTCTGTGAAAGGGCTCTCAGTAAAGTACTTTAGAGTGGAAAAAAATGGTGGAGTTGAATTGGATAAGACCTTAAAGTAATACATGCATCTCAAAGCTTTACTGCACGTGAAGAATGCTAACCCTCACGTTGACAAACATTTTTTTCTTTTGATGATGTGATGTGAAAAGAAGGCAGCCTGTATACCTTCCATCATTCCTGGCTCCTGGTAGACAGTTCTCTTCCTGCACCTTGTGCCAGCTGTGGAGTTCCTCAGACCTCTCTGTGTACTAGTTACATTCATTAGGCCAGCAGAAGGCTAAACTAGGAAAAACAGAGACTTTCAGATGGATTAGGGAGTCAGTCACTAATTAGTCAGCTCATCATTAGTTCATGGGAGGGATTAGTAAGAAAAAGACTTGATGCAAGAGGTCTTGGGGTTTGGAGCAGGGAACATTGGGAAGAGGAGGAAGAAATGGGGAGTAAGATGTCTTCCTTTTGGTGGCTGTAGAACATTAAATTAGCTGTTTGTTGATTCACAGCTTCAGATTGGCCACTGTTCCAGATTCATAGAAACAAGCACTTCTCGCATAAGTGTGATCTTTCAGATGAGCTGCAAGGTTATACTATAAATGGGCCTTCTGGGAAAAACTGAGATACTCATTTTAGTGTTCCACTGGAACTTCAGATATGTAGCTATTTTTCCCATTACATGTTTCTTCCTTTCATATTTTCACTTGGAAAACTGTTTTTCACTTCTTCTTTCTGTCCCAGCTTACTCCTCTTCCAAAAGAAGGTCGGAATCAAGCTTTCTGTTTTCTTGGGAACAGGATTTTGGTCATGTTATCCCTTAGGTTCAATCTTATTTTCACTGAAAATTTTAATCCAACATAGAAAGGCATCTGCTGCATATGCTATCATACCAAACTGATTCTGTTTCCTTAGCAGCTCAGGAAAAAAGGTGGCCTCCAGCATTTGAGAAGAATAAAGACCAAAATGAAACCTGATAATTTTTTTTTTCCCTAATAACAGCATTTTCAGTCCGTCTTACAGGGACTAAGTATGGCTGTGGAGGAGGTGGTTGTGGTGCCTGCACAGTGATGATATCAACTTATGAGCCAGCTTCGAAGAAGATACGGTATTCTTAAAAGAAAATTTTGAAATTGAAATACATAGAATTTTATGACTGTAGATACCATTTCTAGATATGAAAATGTAAAAACAAAATTGTAAAATCTGTACTTAATAGTAAAAGAATCCAAAGGAAGGATCACTTTAATCCAAAAGAGAACACTTTAAAAAATAGTGTTAATTGAGCTATGTAGTAAATTTGCTGAAATACCATGCTCAAATGCTTAATTTGCTTGTATATGCTGACAGCTCCTTCGAGGAGTTTTCTCTTTAGGAGGCATACTTTTAACACCCTTTATATTGACCACTGGAATATGGTGCCTACCTGCAGTCCTGTCACATGACTGATGGGAAGATAGCACAGGCAGAAGTTTGAGTCTTACCATCCCTTTAATACTGAACTCCTTCCCTACACCCCACCTACAAAAAGGAGGACACTGAAACTCAAAACCTGAGTTTCATCAAGCTAAAAACTGGAATAAATTACTTCTAAACTGAGAAAACCCCAGTCAAATTGTTAAATGGTAACATGTCATTGTCAAGTGAATATTTTTTTAGGTGGGGAAAAAGTCAAAATGTTCCAGTTGTTCCTTTTGACAATTGCATTACATTGGAATGAAATGCAAATGAAATGTTTAAAGTTATTATAAGAGTTGAAATTAAAACAGTCAAAATGAAACTTGAAAAAAAAATTTAAAATATAGTAAACCAAAATATTTTATTGCTAATGATGAAAAGCTTTGAAGAGTTTTCATTTTGTTAAGGTTCCTATTTAGAATGATACTAATTTTACATCAGGATTTCTTTGGGGTCAGAAAATTGATTTTAAATTTGCAGCAGTAATCCTTTACTTCCTTCAAATGACGACCCCAACCCTCCCTTC
>JANZLQ010000001.1:22724932-22747586 GCA_026212715.1 Elanus axillaris
GGCATGAGAAGCTGAAAAATCCTTGACTTAGTCTAAACATTACTTAGCAGCAACTGAAAACATCAGTGTGTTATCAATATTCTTCTCTTACTGAACTCAAAACATAGCACCATACCAGCTACTAGGAAGACACTTAACTCTATCCCAGCTGAAACCAGGACAGAATATTTGACCAGCTGCTTTCTTACAGTAGGCCTACAGGAAGCCTGTACTTAGTCTTTAAGTTGCTTGCCTCTACATTGTCATTTGTCTTAGCAGTGAAATTGAAGAAATTGTTATGAACACTTCCTTCACCTCAGTAGCTCCAAATGATGCATGGTAATTTAGCACCAAGTGCAAATGATAATGGAATTACTAAGTTCCTACTGACCTCAGTGGGACCCTCATGCTTTGGTTTGGGGTTTGCTTTTTTTTTTTTTAAATGGAATTAATATTAAGAGAAAATTCTTGGTCTTTGTTTGTTTTCTTTCTTTTTAAGGTTTCCACCAGACTATTTTCAACAGATGAATTCCAGCCCTTAGATCCCACCCAGGAGCTTATATTTCCTCCAGAACTAATGGTAATTTTTCCTGCTTACAGGCTATTCTTTAGCTCTGTCTTTTCCTTAGTAATTCATAGTTCAGAACTCATTCTGAAGTCTGCTTAGCAGTAATTCATCAGAAGAAATGTCATAACATTTTAATAAAAATCCAAAATCATATT
Source organism: Elanus axillaris (assembly GCA_026212715.1). Lineage (NCBI taxonomy): Eukaryota > Metazoa > Chordata > Aves > Accipitriformes > Accipitridae > Elanus > Elanus axillaris. Next base: position 22,725,635 of record JANZLQ010000001.1, read on the forward strand.
CCTTTTTTTTCAGGTGATCTTATTGAATATTCACATACAAAAAATAATCATATTGGGAAAATAAAGTTGCAGAGTTAAGTATTAGGTGCGAAGACAAAGTAGTAACCTAAACTGGGGTTTCAGTGCAGCACCTGAAGACACAAATGCTTCTCAGCAAACTGAATGGCAAACACTTTTTAACATTGGCAAGCCAATGCGTTTTTCCCATTTTGTGGCTTTAATAGTTTTGTTGGTCTTTTCTGTCAAAGTGTCAACCTCAGATAGCCGCCCAGACCAGGGAGTGTTTAGCCCAAGTGATTAAAGTATAACAAAGATATAAGAAGCTGAGATAAGGGCACTAGAATGGAAAGCGTCAGGCATCCTTGGTTATTGACAACAGTACTTGCCCTATAAAAACTGAAAGCTGTTTGCTTTACGTTATTGTCAATCTACAGATTCAAAGCCAAATTCTCTGTAACTAGCTGGCTCGTTACAGAGAAATGTGGATAGCTGCGGGACAGGGGTTCTTGACTGTGTATTTATACCACCACTAGTTCACAAGCTATTTCCAAGTGATTAGTGAACAGTGGTAAAACAGCTAGAGACATCTGCATGCATGCTTAATCTAGAACGGGATGCTGCTGCCAGTGTCATTGGTGACCTTCAAGCAAGCTAAGTGTGCAAACACCTCACTAAGTATTATTTATCACTTTTCCAATAATTTCAGCAATTGCAGGATCTATTCCTACATTTTTTGCTTGGGTCCTATTTCTTATCAATCAATCTGTTTATTAGCCCATTGGAATTAATTGAAGATGTTTCGTCCATGCAGTCTAGAAGTTCACCACTGTGCAGAGCCAGCATAACAGTCCTATTTCTGTCCAATTTTGAAGGATTAAGTAGAACTGCCATTGTTTAAGAACTTCTTTTGACTTCCAGTCTAGTGTCTACTAGATCTTACACCTGTCTATATGTCTAAATATTTAAATCTGCCATATTTCCCCATCAGAGAATGGCTGAAAATCAACCAAAAAGAACTCTGGTTTTTCATGGGGAGCGAATGACATGGATTTCTCCTGTGAGCTTAGATGAATTACTGGATCTGAAAGCTGCCCACCCCAAAGCACATCTTGTGGTTGGGAACACCAGTGTGGGTATGTACACAATCAGAATGGCTCTTGTTGCCATAGTTCCAGTGTGCATGGGAGGAGTGGGGCTACATTTATCATTCTTTTTGCATTTTTGTCCTTAAGCTTACTCCCTACTATGTTGGAGTTGTCATTGTGGAAAGTGTCTTTTGTCTAAGTCTATTCCTATCTGGTAGGACCTGAGATGAAATTTAGAGGCGTGTTCCATCCAATTGTTATTGCTCCTGCAAGGATCCCAGATCTGAATGTGGTGAAACGCATGGATGATGGTCAGTAAACTTTACTTTGTTCAGATATAGGAGATTCCTCTGCAGTAAGGGTGCTGCTGCATTCCATGGTGCTGAAGGTGTGAAGTGCTATGCAACTCATTCCTAAGCATGCTTGATTCTTTCCCAGGTCAAGGTGGCTGTGGCTACTGTCCCAGTGTATGGTACAGTTTTGTCTTCATGACACAGTGCAGTACTGACCAGCAATGTTATCTTCGGCCCCAACAGTCATAATAGTGTAGAATAGAATTATTCTGGAAATACTGATTCTGGTGCTAAGTCATGCGATATTTGCTTTGTGATCTCTGTACCATGCTATGGTGTATAGCCGAGAGAGACCCATACAGAACCACAGAGGGAGTTAGCAACGTTGCATGCTAGTCCTACATTAGAAAAAAGGCTGTGATTAAACTGACATAGCTAATATGCTTTAACTAATCTTGTTCTCAGTCATAACAGCATTCATTATTGTAGATTAAAAATTTTATACCTCAATTTATATATTTAAGATAAGCACAGAGGTTTTTTAGATAAATTTAGAGTAGGTTTTAGTTTTTAAATAAATTCTATTGAAATTAGAAATAACAACGATAAATAGACTTAAACTTACTATAATAGCCTAAATTGATTAGATATAAATTACGCTGTGCAAGTTTACTGCCAAAGTTTTAAGAAAAATCAAACCCCATATCTGATGAAAAATACTTGCTCTATGCCTGAAGCCACTTTTTTAAAGTGGTAAACTGTATTTGACAGTTCTATTATTCCATTTAGAATATCTTTTCATTTCAGATCAGTCATCCAGTTCTAGTCAATGACTAATTTGTTCTTAGCTGACAAGTAGTTGGGAATTAAAAGGAAGCAGGGAGAATGTTTACTGCTTTTTTTAATCCATAAATAAAACCTAGTTATGAGAAGGTGAGACTTACTAGTTCTAACATGAGAGATACAGAGTTTAGTTTGCCAGCCAGAAATAGTATTTCCTCTCTTTAATCAGATTTAAATGCAAAACATGTTTTGATTGAATTTTTGTTTCAAACACACAAAATTAAATATTGCTTTACTTGATTAATGAAAAGCCATTTAAAAATTATGTATATTTTGATCTATATTTTTGATTTAATTCCAGTGTTCATTCAAAACATTCATAGCTTACATAAAGTCTGTTAATAATTTTGAATAGAAAGGCACTGTTTACCATTTTATAATACTGAATTTTTTTTAAAGTGTGATCTTAAAAAACAAGTATAACTACTAAAATAAATGCATATAGTTATACGTTGTCTTCCTAGTGAGAAAAAGAATACTATATTCAGTGTTAGGACTGTTTGAAGTTTTTTGCAATTGCTACCTATCCATACCTGAGGAGAATAACTAGAATGTACATATATGCAAAGAAAGATCAAATTATGATGAAAATCATGTTTAAAAATAGGAAGAGCCTGTTCAAAGCATTTTGAAGCTGACTCATCTTTGAGTGAAATCACTTAAACATTTACTCAAAGTTGCTGCAAGGGAGGAAGTTGGAATTGGTAGCTGGAAGCAGAGAAGGGATTTCCCTTTTAGTAGAAGTGGTGAGCTATTAGCTCAGTTTCATAATTTCATGAAGTTTTAGCCTCAGCCTCCTGAAATGAAAGGTCACAGTTCCTTTAATATGCAAAGGCTCTTCTCCTTATATCTGCCTGTATTCCACATGATCAGTCCTAGCTGTACACTCTGAACATAGTTTAAAACCCAGGCAATAAAGCAATGCACACATTACACTTTCATAATCTTTTGGTTGCAGGATTAACTCTGGGAGCTGCCTGCAGCCTCTCTCTAGTGAAAGACATCTTGACAAATGCAATCTCAGAGTGCCCTGAAGAAAAGACGATGGTTTTCCGTGCTGTCTTGCAGCAATTAAGAACTCTGGGTGGAGAACAGATAAGAAATGTTGCTGTATGTTGTGCTTACTTGCAATAACAATTGTAACAAATTTTAAGAAATGTGAAATTGCTCCTGACCACATGTAAAACTTACATTTTTAGTTCTGCTTTTAGCAGTGAAGTTTCTAGCAATACATCTATTTGAGCTTTCAATATGTATAAATTTATAGAGTCTGCATGTTATATTGCCACCTAACATAAAAATGTGAAGGTGATGGAGAAGGGTGACATAAATTTCTGTTTTTCAAGTCATTAGGTGGAAATATCATAAGTAGAAAATCAACCTCAGACCTGAATCCTATTCTGGCAGCCAGCAACTGTATGCTCAACCTGGCTTCAAAAGGTAAGAGGAGATAGCCTGTCTCTGTAGTAGTGCCAGAGGTAAAGGATCTTACTGTATGGGGAGAGGGGAAATAACAACAGGTGAGCATTTGTTAAGGAACCCTTTTCCCCACTCTCATACAAGATCACATCAGCAAGAGAAGCAATTTGCAAATGAAGAACATATCAAACATTCTCATGTCAAGAGTAAGCATTCAGACCAACCAGATCACATGTACTTCTGTGGGCAGTGAATTACTATAAGCACTCATAAAACCTCACAATTTGAGTAGCTGTATTCTACCTCCTCACCTCCCTAGTAGTTTTTTTCTGTAGCTGATGCTTTGCCCTGGTTTTAAAATCACCCTCTGGCCCTGAGAACTCTGCCTTCTCATTCTTCACAGGTACTTACTTCTGATACAGGAGCCACTAGTTCAGCACCTTTTTCCATGCCCATTTCCTCAGTTTCCTTCCATCACTGTGTATATACTGCACTCTACCTGCTTCTTTTCTTGTGCACTACCTTACTATTGGAAGGTTGATGAAATTATTTGTAAACATGAGCTATCTGGTGGCCTGGAATTCCATGCTCTCCCTTCTAGATGGCTTATGTTCTTTTTGCCTTTGGTCCAGATAGAGTTCATGTTGCTATTTCAGACCATGTAATACTCCACTTAACAACCTGAAATACATGTTCAAGGGGTTGTTTCTGATCCAGGATTTCTTGGAACAGATACACAAAAACTTATGCTGTGTGATTTCCATTACTTCTTCCTGCATAGTTTGGCATTGAGAGGAAAAACAGCTGTCAGAATGTTGTTCTGACAATTTAAAGTACAAGCATTTGCATCTTCTTACTCAACAATCTAATGATGTGCTGTTGTGGTTTAACCCCAGCCAGCAGCTAAGCACCATGCAGCCATTCATTCTTCCTCCCCACCTACCCCTCCGGTGGGATGGGGAGGAGAATCAAAAAAAAGTTAAAACTCCTGGGTTGAGATAAGAACAGTTTAATAATTGAAATAAAAAATAAAATATACCACTACTACTACTACTACTAGTAATGAAAAGGAAGATAACAAAAAGAGAGAGAAATATAACCCAAGAAAGACAAGTGGTGCACAATGCAATTGCTCACCACCCACTGATCGATGTTCAGCCAGTCCCTGAGCAGTGATCTCCACCTCCCAGCCAACTCTCAGTTTATATACTGTCCGTGACATCATATGGTATGGAATATTGCTTTGGCCAGTTTGGGTCAGCTGCCCTCCCAGCTTCTCCAGAAGCTCCAATTCCTCCCAGGCATGAGAAGCTGAAAAATCCTTGACTTAGTATAAAGACTATTTAATACACTGATGTTTTCAGTTGCTGATATCAATATTATTCTCATCCTAAATCCAAAACACAACATTATACCAGCTACTAGGAAGAAAAGAAACTCTAGTCCAGCCAAAGCCAGGACATGTGCCTACTTATTTGAGTGATGAATAGGATCGCTGATGGCTATCTCTTTCTGTTAACCTGGCAGAACATTACTGCTGGGCGAGGCTTTTAGGCATTTTTCAGAGGTTTTAACATATTTCTTACCAAATGGTAGTCAGTCAAACATAGGAAAAGTGGATTGTTCAAGGAAAGGAGGTTGCAGAAGCACTATTAGTATTTATCTTCGATCACAGTGTAAGAGAAGATACACATTCCTAGATCCTGGCAAGCTCACAGGTGGCATTGGACAATAATCTTTATGTATGTAAACCAAGTGAATTCTGGATGGAATGATAAATGCAAAAATCCAGAAACACCAGTGCTGCTGTTCTTAACAATGTTATTTTCCAGATTCACACTTCAGCAAAATAAAATCCCTTTACTAAACTTTTGCTGTAACACTAGTTATATTTGAGGAATGCAATTTTGATGCTGAATGGTTGTCGTGGTTTAAGCCCAGCTGGCAACAAAGCACCACGAAGCTGCTTGCTCACTCCTCCCCACTGGCCCCAATTCTAGGACGAACAAGTTACAATGTCATCATCACGCCTAACATGAAAAAGACGAAGAAAATAATCTTTCTGTAAAGCAGCCGGTCTTGAAGTATCATGTTCATTGAATGTGAGGGGAGTATTTTAATATATGAACCTTTTGAAAATGTCACAGAAGGTTATCTGCTTATTGAAAGTCTTGGGATAGGTCAGGGCTACTGCAAGGTAAATAGTGTCTAGTAATAAGAAATCATTTATCTAAAAATGCATTGGACCCCTTAGGTCGCATGTGAAAAGTACAAAGGACACGGAAGACTAGTAAAAAACACACTTTGACTTCATCTGTCAAACACATGGTCAAATTCCATACCACACGTGGTGAATCACTGTGGATTTTCATCTGTACAATGTTCATGCCTCTGTGTTCTTGCAGGACGACAATGCTACTTGACAGTTGTGTTACTGGTACAGCAGCAGTCCTACCAACAAAAGTCCTTGAGCCAATGGAGCTTGTTTAATTAATAGAATCAATTATATGTGTTTAAAAGATTGCACTTCCAGAAGGCTTGCTAGCTTAGCTGTGTAGTGATATTGGCAAACCTGATGTAGCATAGATGTAAGTATTCAAAAGACTCTTACAGATTTAGGTTTCTTGCAGAATTTTGTCCTCTTCCCTTTTGAAAATTCCATCTTTAATAGTACATATCATAGAACGACAAACATAGTCACTTTTAGAATAATCTACCAGAAAGAGAAAGGAAAAGGCAATAGTGTTTATTCCCTTCTGGACTTCTAGAAGGGTTCAGTATCTAAAGAAAACCCAAAAACAACCAACCAACCAAAACCCCAACCTCAAAAGTTGTTTTTTTTTTTTTTTTCACTTTTGCAGCAGTTCTCTCCCATTCAGTTTTCTTCCTCATTTTTTATGTTTCAGAAGGAAAGGTAGTGATGACAGCAGCTGGAGAGATTTGGAACAGATTGATGGGAGTGGGGATGGCATCATCGTGGCAGCATCAGAAGGGAGGATTATGGAATAGGGATGATCTCTGGGCACTTTCTTAGGACTCTGGTGTTATGATACTATGGAAGATGGAGCAGTCACTTGTATTTATAGAGCATACCACTGACAATTTGTTGTGTAAACTCTGCAGTTATTATTTACTCAGGAAGCCTGCAGGTATTTTTTGCCAATTAGAATATGATTGATGTATGTTAATTGCACAATTGTACAGAAGTTTCTGGATTTGGGATTTTTTTTTAGGAGGAGAGCGAAAGATTCCTTTGAGTGGTATTTTTGCAGATGGAGTTGGTAACAATACCATTACACCAGAAGAGATCTTAATCTCTGTCCATATTCCCTATTCTAGGAAGGTAAGCTGCTCGTTTTTTTAGATTTGCTTTATTCAGAGTTAAAGACTATTAAATAAAGAGCAGGAGGGGGCATAATCCCTATTTGAAAGTAACACTATTACTGCTCACTTTCTGAATTCCTTATGCTTGATCCTGTCAGTCCCAGTTTCAGCCAAAAACCACAACTCAGCAGGTAGCTGGTGATATATAAAGAGTGATATTCAGACAAAAGTTTACCCTACAATGATGAGGGCAATAGCAATTGTCTAGACCCTCTACAGAAAGGGGTCTGGACAAGCTGCCGTAGTCCTCACCAAAGCAGGCTGCTCACCTGTGATACGGTTGACATCAAGCAGGTAAAGCGTTGTCATCTCTTGAGGATTTTTCTTAAAATGAGCTAAGATTGGACACGTGTGTGGTACTTCCATAAATGTTGCTGAACTGAGTAATAGTCTGTAATTGGCATTGTGTTTGCAAGAGTGCATATGGGATTTTATAAGAGAATTACGGGTCATGTTATCCGAGTACTGAAATTTAGCAATACTTTGAAACCTTTAAGCTTTTGGTCTTGTTATAAATGCAACTCTACTCCACAAGATCCCTGTCTTCCAGCTATCCTACCATGAAAAAATGTAGGTCATCTGAGCTGTGTAGATGATGGAGGTTTGGGTATGGGCTGCTAGAAAATCAAAGGTGGTAAAACTACTGAAGGGTCAAGAGGAGGAAGTGTATGGTCTTGAATGCTCAGGAGGTTGAATTTGTGCTCTTCATTTTTTTATTCTTTCTTCATGTAGTGGAGTAATAAGTTGTGCTTTCAGATACTTACATGTCTGCAGGTTGCCCACCTCTGTCTGATCTTGCTCAGGGGGAGTATGTCTCTGCATTTCGACAAGCACCAAGACGAGAAAATGCTCTTCCAATAACCAATGCTGGGATGAGAGTCCTTTTTGAAGAAGGTACAGACTTAATAAAGGATTTAAGCATTTTCTATGGAGGTGCTGTCTCGACCACAGTCTGTGCAAAACAAACCTGTTGGACGCTTATTGGAAGGTACAATTTTTTGCCTTCTCTATATCTCTGAATAAAGGGACTTTGAGAGCTTGGGTGTACTTCCTTGGAGCATGAAAGTACAGAAAGATTTCACTTGCTTGGCTGATGCCACATATGTTCAAGTGAATGATCTGATCAAGCCTGAATGATGACTTTTCAGGATTGTTACATTTTGGAGTCTGCACATGGGTGCAACTCTGATGGGGAGTATGCAGAAAGATACGAGATACGAGCTGTGAGATAGGTGGATGAGGTATACATAGTTGTGTACCTAAACCCAAGAATTGGTAAATGATGTTGTATCCCATAGGTTTGATAATCCTCTAGTACCAGTGTTCTTGAGTCCTTCAGTTTGGCTCAAATAGATACAAAGTTTGAGAATTTCAGATGTACTCAATAAACTTAGGAGCACAACTCAAACCTTAACCTTTTCAATATCTCTTCATCTACAATTTCCTAATAATCTCCGACATTAATTCCTGATATTCCCTCCCACTTTGCAGCATCTTTCCAAGTTTTGGAGGAAAAAAATTACAAATAATACAAGCAGTATAAAACTATTGATCTAAACTGAGTCCCACTGGACTGTTTTACCATTTAATATACAACTGTTTCAGTAGTTGAAGTACTCATTATTTTTGCTGCTTTACATCATTAAATTTATTTTAACAGCTTTATATTTTGATATCTAGGGTTGTGTAGCTATGGAGAACTAACCATGTTGAGATACTTCAAGGAGACAGCCTTTTTGGAAAATGTGACTACTATCCAGCACTAATCAGATCCCTTGAAAACTTCTACAGTTTTCATCAATATTACTACCCACTTTTCTTTAAATATAGGACAGTATCTGCAGAACAGTGATAATTTGTAAGACTGTTAAATCAGCTTTAAAGCTGTAATAGGATTTATTTATTTATTTATTTATAAAAGGCTAGCACAAGGCTCAATTCCATTGACTTAAGGGACCTGACTTCTGTGAGCAACATTGACCTACATCATTTTCAAAATTGCAGGCCATTATTAGAATCAACATTGTGGCTTCCTTGTGAGCAGGATTATGTCTGTGGTCCATGGTACAAATCTATTACTGCAATTTGTTTGAGTACTTCTGAGTCCTGGTCTGATTGTATCTATTATTCTTCTTGACAGACACTGGAATGAACAAATGTTGGATGAAGCTTGCCGACTAATTCTTAAAGAAATTGCTCTTCCAGGCTCAGCCAGTGGTGAAAAAGTAGACTATAAGAAAACTTTGGTAGTCAGTTTCTTCTACAGATTTTTCCTGGAAGTATTGCAGTTGTTAAGGACAATGGTAAATCAGTTCTCCATGTCTGCTTTTGTGCAAGCAAATGAAAGGGTTTTTTTCTATCTGTTGATGCTTCCAATTTGTACAACATGCTAAATATTGTCTTTGAGGTTCAGATCTACAGAAGAACATAAGTGCTTAACTCCCAAAGAGACTGATGAAGAGATGCCCAATTAACTTTTAGGTGCTCAGATATCTTTACCTTGGACATTAAGCTTTAATAAAAGTTGAGCAATGTTAATGCAACAATATATCAATATTGACCTCCCAGGCCCAAAGAAACATACATGAGGTCTTACTCCATCTGTCTGTAGTTCAAAACATAAATAGACAGAATACAAATAAGGACTTTGGAAAGCAACTGTAGGTGTTAAACCAACCCTCCTTCTTATATGAGTTGTTGTCTGGGAGAGGAGGACTCTAAAATTTCACTTCCCAATACATTTTAGGTGTAATTTACTTATTTTTTCTTAAATCTGTTCATATGAGGAAAAATATCCCCTTTGCTTTTTTCTTCTATGTTACCTTGAGCTCTTTCCTCTGAATTACCATTACTAGGTAATTTACTATTGCCAAGAGTGATTCTGTGCCAGTTTTGGACCCCAGAACAAAGCTTTTCTGACTATCCCTGCTTTATGTTGCTTATTTTAAACAAGTATATTTGTTGAATCCAATATATTTTAAATTATTATTTAGTGAAATCTCAAAACTCTGCATTTTTAAAAATTGTTATTTTAGAGCCTTTCTAGCTTGTGAGAGTCTTGAAGGAATTTCTGGTATAAAGACACTGCATTTGGTGATTTTGATTAGCTTTTTAAACTGGAATATTCAAAATGTAAGTTTTAGTAGTAATTCACTTCCTTTTTAGGATCCTTGCCAGTATCCTGGCATACCTATGGAATATAGGAGTGTCCTACAAGATTTCGAAACCAAAATGCCTCAGAGTATCCAAATATACCAGGCAAGTGATTTTATTCTAAGATTGTTCTGTGCTTTGTAAGACTTCATAAAAGGTCACGGTTCAAGTACGACACTTGCTGTGAAGCTCAGATACAAATTTTCCAAAGGATTGAAGACAACAGGCTCTTAGTGGTTGATTTTAACTGTATCTCAATTAGGAGAACTTTGTCTGTAAAAATAGACTCATATGGGTATACTCACTTCTAAATAGTTCTCAAAAGATAAATATGCTGAACAAACTCCATTGTCGGACTACTTAAACTTGGTATATTGCAGTGTGCAACCCAATTGGAAAAAAATTAGAAGAAAATATAAAAGATTGAAAATCCCGAGTCTGTAGCTATCACTATAGTATTCTTGTCTCAAGATATGCTTTTCTTAATATCTCAGAGGGCTCTTAGGTCTTACTGTAGATTTAGGAATCAACATGGAGTTTGTGATGGCTATCTGAGCAAATTAACAAGAGTATTCAAGAAGTCAGCAGTAGAGGGCAGCAAAGAACACCTTTTCGGTTTTTTGTGACTCGATCATGGTGGGAACTCCTGCAACGATTTTTGATATTTTGATACCCTCAATACACAAGTTAAAATCCCAAGTTTTTTAAAACCTAAATAAAATTCAAATGAAATCTAGGTAAACATATTTTTTAACTTTCAGATATTCTTTAGAATAACATTTTTTGCTTTAAATACTTGAAATTTGTTCAAGTCATTACCTTCAGCTTCTTTCAGAGTTATTGTCAAAAAAAAAGACACTACAGATTTATAAAAGGGGCCAGGATCAAAGAAACTAGTTCTTTATGACTTTCAGTAATTTATTTCCAAGCTGCAAGTCAATGATGGAACAACAGAAATGGTAACAATTTGTTATTCAGATCAGTTGGCACTGAGCAACAGAAATTACTTAGAAACTCAGAAAATCTGTTTTTTCACTTTAAATTTCTATCTTACTTTTGCAAGTCCCTATCTTTTGTCTGTAATTCTTCATCTGAACATTACTAAGCTTTTAAAATTAAGGGGAAAAAAGAATGCACATCCTGAAAGAGAAATACCTGGTCATTCTGTTAGTGGAAAAGCTGAGATGGTTTGGCTGAGACAGCCATTTGAGGAACTTGAGGCATTCAGGTGAAAAGGTTAATAAGGCACTAAATTCATACAAAGGTGCAAGGAAGTAAAATTAGGAAGGAAATATTTAAACAATTTCTCACAGCTTTACATTGATCAGTTGCAATCTTTCAGCAAGTTGCAATCTTTCAGCAAGGAAGACAAATCATAGGAATCACTGCAAATAGCTCAAAATACACCACCGTACACTGGTAAAATACAGAGTAGAATCTTGTGACAATAATTTGGAAAATTACCAAAGCTTCATGACACCAATCAGTAAGAGAGGAAACTGTCCTTCTGAAAAAGAAGTGCTGTTTGTATCACTTTGATGTAAATGATTAAGGAAAAAAATCCAAGTAGGCAAACCTGTGTGAGCCTCTCAGAAAGCTCCTTAAGAGAAGAAATTGAAGAAATCACCAGGAGCAGCAATCAGGTCTTGCATCCACATCTGTTTTCAATATTGAACCAGAAGATGATAATGTGCACAGTTGTTCCTTCTGAACAGTTGTTTCTTCATCTGATTTTCTGATCTCTGTAAGAATAACGTGACTATTCTTTTTTTGACTGTTTGGGGGTGGGGTGTGTGTATTTTTGACTGTACAGGAAATAGAGCTGAGTCAGTCTCCCCAGGATCCTGTAGGACGGCCCATTATGCACCAGTCTGGAATTAAGCATGCCACTGGTGAAGCAGTTTACATTGATGATCTTCCTTCTGTGGATGGTGAGCTCTTCCTGGCTGTCGTCACTAGTTCCAGAGCTCATGCTAAGATTGTGTAAGTGTTCAAAGTGTATCTGAAGAAAGTGTTATCATGAATTGCTGTCTGAGATTTTTAAAGCAGACTAGTGAGTTATGTGTATACAGAGCAGCATGCCTGATACCCACACTGGCTCAGGTGCTGGAAGCAATATTGTCACTAGTAGAAGGATCTGTTTGGATTTAAGTGTCTCACTCCATATTACTGTACTAATAGGGTTGAACTGTTTCTGGTCCATGAGCCAGCCTAGAGCTAGCCTAGGTACCTCCACAAAGTGCTGAGCTGTGCAGTGCAAGCAGGCACCTAACCTCAGCTTTACCGACACAGCTTTGAGATCTCAACTCTATTATGAAAACAGAAGATTGTTCAAAATGTAGGAAATAGTGTTGCAACATTGCAGCAACAAAGTAGCAAAGCTCATATGAGGCCTTATAGGACAGGAAGATGGGAAGAGGCTTTTATTTGAGAGAAAACTGTTTTCACTTATGTTTTTACACTGCCAAGATACACCTATTCTTTTTTAATGTTTGTTCAACATTCAGGCACTAAAATGCACATATCCAAGTTGCCTGCCCAGCATTCAGGCACCAAGACATGTGTCCAGGTGGTCAGGTCAGGATTAATTGTAATGACAGAGAGCACTGGGGCTGCTAGCTCTAGAGTCCTTGTCATATTTCCTGGCTTGTTCTTAGGTTGGTTGACAGTATGCTGGGTTTGGATGTGCTCTTTTTGGTACCATCAAGAAGCTGACATCAGCCCCATTTCTGTGAGTCAGTAGGATTTATTCACTCTGCTTTGTCTTCTGATCTGGGTGTCCAGAGAAGATGCCTGTAGACGTGCTGGGATCCCGATGACCTGCTAAACTAGGTGCTATCAAAACATGCCATTCTTATAGATCTTCTGCTATTCTTTCTGATCCTTCTAGCCCCATACATTCCCATTCATTCTCCATTTATACTGGTCTTGCCATTTCTATTATAATTCTTGACATGAACTCTCCATTTGTAGATACTTCAAATATTTGTATCAGTTTGATATCTGTGTAGGCTGTGAGGTCTTAGAAAGTTGCAATTGTAGCATCATAATTGTGCAGTGTTTTTTATGAAATCAATGCAGTTCAAGCAGTCTAATGGGCCAATGATTTCCCTGTTGCATCTAGAGTATTTCCTAGAAACAAAGCAGGTTAGTAGAACTTTAAATTGCCTTTGACCTGCGCTTCTTTGCATGCCAGAGGTAGAAGGATAAGACATGTCTGAACCTATGAGCACATCCTGGCAGTACAAAAAACTTACCTCTGTATTGTGTTCCCTTCCTCCATGCAACACTTTCTAAAAGTAATGAATTACACTTCTCTCTTCCCGTATCCTAATCAGAGCTATAGATACCTCAGAGGCTTTAAAAGGACCAGGTGTGTTCGATATCATAACAGCTCATGATGTACCAGCTACAAATGAATTTTACTACTCCAATGCTCCAGAGATCATATTTGCAAGAAACGAGGTATAACTACAGTCTTTTTAAAACTGATTTTCTTCATTTTTTTTACTGTTTTCCTTTGGATTTTTATAATGAAATTTTACTTTCTGACTCTTGAGTTTCTGTGTTGTGTGTACATCAGGGAATCACTTTAGGCATCTAACAAGGTAAATTCTTAAAATTTTTTCCCACTCCCTTTTTAACTTCAGAATAGCTGATGTGGATTATATTCTGCCTAGAGAAAAATATATAAATCAGAAGAATACAGATTAAACCTCACAAAACCATCTAAGTTGTTGGAAGAGTATATTTCATTGAAAGTTAGCTCCCAAATCACTTATCCGTTTTTGAATACTGTATTCTCCTTGATTCCTCAATTTATTTATTATTACTATTTATTATTTATATTGGTATTTCTAATAATTTGTTAGCTTTATGGATGATCTAAAAAATGTAAAGATCCCAAATCAAAACAAAATTCTAAAAAGGAAACATGAATAGTTGTTACACGAAAGAATATCAGCAGCACATATGGGAATAATTTGAATCCACCGTTCTATTAAGTGATGTGTATTTTACAGGTGATTTGTGTGGGCCAGATTGTCTGTGCTGTGGTTGCAGATTCAGAAGTTCATGCCAAACAAGCAGCTGCAAAAGTGAAGATAGAGTATGAAGTGCTGGAACCAGTGATCTTAACAATTGAGGTACTAATAATATCTTTTATCTTGCTTTTTTATTGTTTTATCTATAAAATTAATGGAAGAAGCTGTTCATACTCTTCACTTGTGTTTTAAACATGATTTTCTAAGGAAACAAGGTGAATATGAACATCCAATTAATCAGTCTGTCAGTCTCCCTATAAATAACTTTTCAGCCTTTTGGGTAATTTTGATCACTTGTGATAGATAGTCAACAGTCTTAAAGGTAATAAGGTCCCACAAATTTCATAATAATAAACATAAGAGTAGAAGAGAAGAATGCTTTTAGTGTTCCCAGTGAGGAAGAGGCAATGAGCATGCTGGTTGTTTATAATTCTTTAGGTAGCTACCAGTTGGTCAATCAGCTCCTGATTATCTGTAGCATTTTGTATCTGTTGTCAGGCTAGCAAGCCAACAAAGTTAGGCTGGAGATGTAGGAAGCGTTGGAGTAATGTGAGGGGAAAGATGTCAGGGATATAGAAAATTTTAGAAATGTGATGTGGGAGTCATAGGGGAAATGGACTTATGCTGGGTAATGAGATGAGTGGAATTAAGGAACTTAGGACACATTTGCAGGCAACCAGCATTAGTTCTGATAGTCACTTTACAGCTTGTTTCCATAATGCATATGGGGTGTGGCAAAACAGTCTTTCTGGTATAAAAACAGAAGCAGACTGGCAAATTTTACTATTTCCTTACAGTTGAAACTCTGGTGAAGTCTTATTAGAAATAAAACAAATCATACTTAAAAAATAGATTCTACTTTTACTTAGTCCTTGTGGTTTCTTCCCCTCTTAATGGCATCATTCTTTGGATGATGAGGTTGCATTCTTATTTTGTGCTCTCTTGGTCACTTGCTAAATGTATGAGAAGGAAGAGCAGGTTGAATACACTGAATGCATTTCCTTCAGAAACTGCTATCATCACTAACACAAGATACATCAGGAAAGAGTGCTCAACTGAATATACAAACTCATCAACAATGCCAGCAAAGTGATGAAATACAATTGTTCATTGGCTTTGATAGCTGGTGGTTCAAATCTCTGAAAAGAATGGTGTTTCTCCTAAGAGTAAAATGCCACAACAAGCTGAGAACCTTTAAAATACTTTAAAAAACTATTTCTCTTTTTTTCTCCACTGCAGGAAGCTATAAAGCACAACTCGTTCTTTGAGCCAAAAAGAAAATTAGAACACGGAAATGTTGATCAGGCATTTGAAACTGTTGATAATATAATTGAAGGTAAACTGCAGAATACATTTGGTGGGAAGCTGTTGTCAGTATTTGGATTTGTCTGTCTGTTCTTCAAGTCCCAGTTCTACCTTTTTTCCATATAGCCATTAGGCCTGAGAAAGTTTTTGGTCACCTGGAAAAAAGTGTGATTAAACCCACTGGTTTTGTGGTCCTGCTACTACACTCAAGCTTTCTGCATCCTCTGTCCTTGAAACCAAATCACAGAATAATTAGACTGGAAGGGGGTCATATGGCCCATCTAGCTTAAAGCAGGTGCAGTTAAAGCAGGTTACTAAGGGCCATGTCCAGTGAGGTTTTGAATACCTCCAAAGATGGAGATTCCACAACCTCTACAGGCACCTCTTGCAATGTGTGAGCACTTTCATGATGAAATTTTTTTTCTTATATTGAGTTGGAATTTCTTGTGTTCATTGCCTTTTATCCTTCCATTGTGCATCTCTGAGAACAGTCTGGCTCGCTCTTCTCTACACTCTCCCATTAGGTAGTTGTGGGCAGCAGTAAGATCTCCCCTTAACCCCTTTCTTCTTATGGATGAATAAATCCAGTTCTCTCAGCCTCTTCTGATACATCCTGTGGTCCAGTCCTCTGACCATCTTGGTGGCTTCCTTCCTGACCTGGTCCAGAATGTCCATGCTTTGTTTAATTTATCATGTTTTATTTAATGTTGTCACCACTTGTAGGCAATATTGTTTCACTATTAATCAAGTTCTGTTGATGCCACTGGAACAAGACCAATTTAATCCTGCAAGGAGTTTAATCTGTGTTTTTATTTTAGATGTTGCTCATTCATACAAGAAGCATCATAAGATTTGACACTGATTACCATAATTTACATGATGATGGGCAATTAGTTCTTTCCTGGTTCATTTCTTCTGTCCTTTTCCCTCAGTAACACTTGTGTTTTTCTCTTTGGATCAGGGGAGATTCACATTGGGGGACAGGAACACTTTTACATGGAGACTCAGAGTGTGCTTGCTGTTCCAGTAGGAGAGGATAAAGAAATGGATGTGTATGTGTCAACACAGCATCCAGCAATTATTCAGGTAATACAGAGCATTCTCAGAGAAAGTGGTTGAACCTGTGACAATAGAGCTTTTTAAGTTTGGTTTAGAAATCCATCTTAACAGTTTAGAAGCAGTAGGAACATGAAACTGCACATCTGGTTTATCCAACAACAGCTGCTTTGTAGTACTGCTGTATCCTGACCACTACACCGTGAGGATGAGGAATTAAAAGGCTCTTATTTCCCTTTGAATAAAGTACCTTGTGCCCCACTGTTGTAGGCATGAAAAACTCCCGGTAGAGCACTGAGGCTCTTCCATACCTGTTAACTTTCCATTGAGGTGAGGACCAATCAGCACCCTGCAGAGTCAAAGTCTGCTGAGGGTTGGATCAGTTCTAATAGCTGTAGGTGAGACTGCTGCTCCATGCTAAAATCATAATCATAGAATGGTTTGGCTTTGAAGAAGCCTTTAAAGGTCATCTAATCCAACCCCCTGCCATGGACAGGGTTATCTTTCACTAGATCAAGTTTCTCAAAGCCCCGTCCAACCTGACCTTGAATGCTTCCAATGATGGCGCATCCACTTCTCTGGGCAACCTGTTCCAGTGTCTCACGACCCTCATTGTAAAAAATGTCTTCAATATGTCCAATCCAAACCTACCCTCTTCCAGCTTAAAACCGTTGCCCCTTGTCCTGTCAGTACAGGCCTTGGTAAAAAGTCTTTCTGTTTCTTATAACCTCCCTTTATATACTGAAAGGCCACAATAAGGTCTCCCTGAAGACTTCTCTTCTCCAGGCTGAACAACTCCAACTCTCTCAGTGTTTCTTCATAGAAGAGGTGTTCCAGCCTTCTGAGCGTTTTTATGATGGTAAATGGTAAAGCAAATGCTGATGTAGTGTATGGTCTACATAGTAATAGCTATGGTGGATGAAACTGATAGTATTTCAGACTCAACATTGGCATTTTGTGTTCAAAGCCCAGTTCAGCTCCTTTTATCATTTCCATTATTATTGTATTGCCAATAGCCAAGAAGCATGAAGAACTTTGTGTTTGAGAAAATGATTTGAAGCAAGAATATTCCTGATACTAGCAGGACCTTAGACTACTCAAAACCAAATAGTTTTATTTGAATTAAAAATTAAAATAAAACTTATGATCTTAGTAATAAAAATAATAAAAACTGTATTCTAATCCCTTTTTCTTATACCTGAAGCTTCATACTGTTTTGGTAATGAAATCCAAGGGTATTATTCTTCACTCCTGTCCATGGCCATTTCACAGGCTCCATGGTAGAGATTTTACATGTGAACACTGCTGAGTGTTTGTTGTTATCTTTTTCTTGCTTTTTAACCAAGGGTAAAGGAAAATTATTTTCATCTGATTAAAAAAAAACATAAAAACAAACTAGAAACATCTATGGAACACTTTTCTAGAAAAGGTTTTTATTTCAGAACCTAACTTTTAGGCTTAGTTTGAGTTGGCATAAAAGATTAAAACTGGTTTTACAGGAGATGGTAGCTGCAAGTTTAGGTGTTCCAGCCAACAGGATCATGTGCCATGTTAAACGAGTTGGTGGAGCTTTTGGTGGGAAACTCCTGAAAGCTGGCTTACTGGCATCAGTTGCTGCAGTGGCAGCAAACAAGTAAGTGCCGTACGTGTGTATTGGGATATGAAGAGAAAATGGGGTGAACACGTTTTGCATTTTGGCTAAAGTGCTTTCTTCTTTCCCAAAGTTACTAGCCAAAAAGTCATAAAATCCTAACTGTTCACGTTTTGTAAGACTATTCAGTGCATTTCTTTGTTTTGTTTTATTAGACTTATGTTAAGCAGCTCTAGCGTCAAGTAAATTAATAATATGTGAAGAAATTGGTATTAGTATAAGCTAGAAATATTCTTGAAATGATTGAGCATTTCAAAAGGACCAGTCCCTAACTATGGAGGCTTTGTATGTACATTCAAAACATGACATTAACCAGCCAGATGTGAACTTCACTGGCACAGCAGGATGCAGAAGGAAGAGTTCATGAGTGGAACTGCTTTTAAGAACAAGTAGTTCTAGTTCAGTCCCCAATATCTTTTAGACAAAGTTAGTTTAAATCTATTAGATATTATAGTTTTGCTAATACAACTTGAATTAATTTAGGAACCTTAACACATAAAGCTTCATCTCCCACCCTCCAAATTTGGCAGGACAATATTGGCAATTAGCTGTCAGGGGGTAGTAACCTCTTTTATAAGCATAACTGACTTGCTGCAGAATGCACATCAGGCTACATCCTGTTTTAGCCAAAATCATCTTGTAATCTGAGTGGTTAGCTCAATGCATTTCTCTTGTTATTACTGTCACTGTTGTACAAACTGCTCTTAATTATTTTTGGCCATGTTATCTGTGTTTTGGATTAACCAGGCCATGTTAAAAATAATATTTTTAATAGTTTAGATAATCTTTTTTATTGTTATGACTTTATTTTACATCTTATGTCTGGGTTTTTTTTTCAAAATTAACTATTTAAAATGGTATATGCACTTGTAGACTAATTTTCATATTCTTATTATTATCCATGTTTTGGTTTTATTCCAAGGCACCCTATTTCGGTACAATTCTGAATAGCTCAGAGGTGACTATGTCTTGCTTAAGGTTGAATGCTAACTGCTGATAGCTCACTTAACACAGTTCAGTCTTAACACTGAAATAACAATTTCTTCAGAAGAAGTTTGAACTGAGTTATCTCATTGGCTTTCAAGAGATGAAATGAAAATCCTGACATCACTGTAAATGCAAAAAAACCCCCCCATGAACTCCAGACATAACTGTAAGCATACATTTAAGCCTATTAAAGTTAAGTTTAATCTAAATGCATGTTTATATGCATGGCTATATCTGGATACATGATGAATAGCCATCTTCTTAATAACACCTCTTATTCTGACTGAAATTTGACTTTTCTTTTGTTGATTTAGAACCAGCAGAGCAGTCCGTCTTATTCTGAGCCGAGGGGACGATATGTTAATCACCGGTGGCCGACATCCTTTTATTGGTAAATATAAAGTGAGTGCCACAAGAATTCAGTGAAAAAGTACCTGCTCATATTCTGTGGATAAATATTTCAGTGCTACTGGTTAATATTTGGTCTATTAATGAAAATTGGTATAATCAATTCAATTTTAAAACAAAACTACTCTCCTGGAAACCAAGAGATAAAGTTATTGTACAGCCCTTTCTCTGCTTCTGCCTCTATCTCTGCAGGGTTATTTTGTTTTGTTTTGTTTTTCTAGTCCCTTTGTGTCCTTTTCCTTTTTTAGCTCTTTCTTTCTGGGAATGGGAAGCCAAACTAGCTCAGACTTCTGCAGAAGTTTATTTTAAAACGTCCATATGGTTACCTTCACAGAAAGGAGCAGCTAGGTTTTCAGAGAAAGTGTCACACAGGAAAACTCACCCTACGGAGGAAATTAATCTTTTCCCTGCTCATGCACTGTCATCAGTCATAACTATTCATTAGGACAATTTCTGCCTTCTTTTCCATCTCTACTACATAGTTAAAGTAAGAGAGATTTTGTAAGATGCTTCCCTTAAGTTGAAAATGAGCTGTAGCTCATGTTGAGAATTCAGGAACTATTAGTGGCAACAGGTGAAAAGAGAGATGTGAGATAAAGATAACATTTCTTCCTTAAGAAAAACAAATGTTTTACTCCATCTGCCAGACACTATTCTTACAGTCAGAGCAGAGTTTGACTTTGCAATGAACATTCCTAGGTCACACACTTATCAGCCATCTCAGGCAATACACAGGAAGCCACTAGGCTTCCCTACTTCTTCCTTTCCCATGGGCTGATGTTGCTTGTTATATGCTGTACTTATATAGATAGATCACACATGCTAGGTGGGAAAACCAGTATCTTAGGAACATTCTTTCTCTCTTGCCCTTCTATAGTTTCAGTGAGTGCTGCCCAGAAATTAATAGTGCAGTATGACCCTAATTGTGTGGGTTACATTCATTTTCAAAATATACAAGCACTGAAGAAATGAATGAATGCCAAAATATAAATAGGTTATTGTTGATCCTTCTAGGTTGGGTTCATGAATGATGGTAGGATCAGAGCTGTGGATGCCAAATATTACATTAATGGAGGATGCACCCCTGATGACTCTGTCCTGGTAAGGATTTTACAAGCTGACAAATCTTGTAACATGGAGGAATCATTAGCTGGAAAATGATGAAGGCCAAATTCCCTTGCATATGTATTGTTAATCATTTAGCCCTTTGGTGTTTTAAAATACATAGACCTGCATTTGTGCCTGCCTAAAGGCTTAGGTCTACAAGGCTGGGAACACCTTTCTTAGCCTTCAGAAAATTCATAGTGATAGTTGTCCTGTTACTATCTCTATCCATTTCTGTAATGCATCTGCATTTATTGTGCTGTATACCTCAGTTCCTCACTTATAGGTCTGCAAAGTATAAAATGTTGCTTGCTTTAGTATCAGTCTCTAGCTATTTGTGTTTGCATAGGCTATTCTAGCTGTAACTGAAATGTTTGTTGAGGTTACTATCCCTCATCTGCTTGTCATTGCCCCAGCTATAGGTGGGTATTTTCTGCACTCTGAAATCTGTCAGTGTAACTGCCCATAATATTGCTGCCTAGTCTGGTTCTGAAAAATAACCTGCGTTAGGAAAAAATCCATTATTAAAAGCATGTACATTAATGCAGATCACATGTCAGAACCGTCTTAAGATAAAGTTATACAATGATACAGTAAAGCTGCTGGGCCTAGAATTGGAGGCAGTGATAACCGAGTAACCTTTCCATCCAACTCAGCTGCATCTGGAATAGCACATGTGATAACAGCCTAACTCTCTAACGTTACTCCCTGATTAATTAGATCAATAAGCAGTGGTCTAGCTTGTGATTCCATTTAATTCCATTAGTATAGCATTAATAATTCAAAACTTTTAAAAGGAGAAATAGGTTTATTGGAAATAAAATTATAAGCTTTACCAAACTTACAGTCCAGGTTTTTTTCTGGGCCAGTGTGACTTATCTGTGTGTTCTCAAGATAGTATTTTGGGATTTATTCTTTCTTTAGAGAGGACCAATTCTATGGGAGCCTAGCTCTAGAGAAAGCCAAGATGCTTGATGCTCATCATAATAAAGGCTGGTCTTCCAACATGGGAATCGAATACCAGTAATATATGCTTAACTTAGTTATTGTTCAGTCAACAATAATATGTTTTAACTCTCTGTGATTGCATCAAGATTAGAACAGGCATTTCTTGGAAGAAACTTTGGCATAGCTAAGAGTTGTATGTTGGGGATTGGATTGCAGACAAAGGGCATGGGTCTAGTGATCCCTTGTATCAGGAAGGTATGTTTCAGTTAGCTA
>JANZLQ010000001.1:22754947-22765953 GCA_026212715.1 Elanus axillaris
CACTGGTGTGTTATCAACACCTTTCTAGCTACCAGTGCAGAACACAGCACTATGAGGGCTGCTGTGGGGAGAATTAACTCCATTTCAGCCAGACCCAATACAATCTGGGTGAGTTTAAGAGAAATCTTATGGTAATATTTTTTTTTTAAACTAATTTAGGAAACAGGTGCCATGATTCAGCACTAATTGAAAGCTAGCAGGAGACTCAGTGCTCACATGAGAAGTAGGATTGCTCACTGACCCTACTTTTGGAGTCATTGTTTTGACCTCTTTGCTTCTGGAGCCTCAGAAAATTCCCACCATATATACCTTAGATGTGGATTTATTCACAACAGCATGCTACTGTAGGTTAAACACAATTCCCATTAGTCTCTCTCAATGCAGTCTCAAAGTCCTTTTTCTCTGAATTCTTTCACAGTGTTTTTAAAGAACCAGAAAGGAAAAATTCCTGTGCTATAACTCAGATGGGATTCAAAGCAAAGATTCTCTTTTAGCCTGCTGGGCTTTTTATCTTCTCTCCCTTCACCTGTATTTACCTACTTATTAATAGCAGCTTTTCAGGTATTCAGGCAGCCTGGAGTAAGTTGAAGAGGCACTTCGCAAACCCGTACTTATTTAAAACACAAGAAAAGCCCAAACAAAATGTCCCTTCCTGCTGTTAAGTCTTTTCAAGTATGCTTTCTACTTATGCAGCCCTTTAGGAATGTTGATATCTCCAAAGCAATGAGCAATAGTCACATGTTGCTATTGACATTTGATGGTGTCCAAAAACATCTGCAGATCCCTCAGCGTCAAATCCTGTGTTGATCTAGTCCTTATCCAGTCATATCGTCCACATCCAAGAATCTCAAAGCCAGCTGAGGTAGATGTGATGTGAGAAGCTGAATATGTGGATTTTGTATATCTCTTTTGCAATGCACTGTTCAATGGTCTGAATTATACTGTAAGTGTTTTATGGGGTATAATTTTAAATATGCTCAACAAAGACATTTCACTCATACATGGTCAGAAAATATGCCTTGGTCAAATCGTTGGGAAATACTGCATTTCACTGTCCTTTTGTGTCCATTAAATTTACCCCATCAGTCCTGACTACTATAGTCTCCTCAGTTAGTCCCCCTCCCTTCTAAGTATTTTCACCTTTATTTCAATATTCCTGTTTTAACCCTTTCACTCATTCTGTAGGCAGTTTCTGTAATTTTAACTCTTTCGTTTGTCTCTTGTAAATTATTCTTTCATAGGTCCTGACCAGTTTTCCTCCCTTTTTCTGAATTCCCTTATGTGCTATTGTCTCAGCAACCATCACCTTAAATTTGTATTCATACTTGATTACCATGTCTTTATTAGTATATTTCTGAGATTATGCTGGTTATAGACCAGCTGAAATACCTTGCTTATCTGCTAAGTTTTATATAAATACCAGCTCCATCAAACCTAAACTACTAGAACTCTGTAGGATTTCATGGAACCTAATTGTTGGGTTCTGACCTGTTATTTAAGATTTCACTTGAAGTAGTTTCAAACTTCCATGTGCTCATCTGCTTTGTTATGATGTAAACATGCATTGATTTTCTTCTTGTGGACTTTGTTTCTTCTGTCAGAGGTTACAATGAAAACATGGATTGGGAGAAAGGGGAAGGACAGCCATTCACGTATTTTCTCTATGGAGCTGCTTGTTCAGAGGTTGAAATTAACTGTCTAACAGGAGATCACAAGGTAATTGAGTGTCATGGAAGTCCTGTAAATAACGTGAATGAGGTTTGTTTGTATCACTGGATGCTCCAACAATCACTCAGATTTTGCATTAATAAGTCATCTGTCTTCACATGATAGGAAATATATCAACAGTGTAAATGCAAATTACAGATGGAGCAGAATGAAAGCTGTGCAATGTTAACCAGCTTTTGGTATGTCTCTATTAATGTCATATGGGTTCACCTTTTGGATTATGGCAGACATCTGACATGTTCTTTGCTTGTTCTTTCCCTGTTTGCCAGCAACCAAATTGCAGCAAAGTTAATATTCTATTTCCAGGCTTTTGACCATCTAGACAGCTAAATGTCATAGACTGCTGTTTATATGCCCTCTAGCTGTACTTATTTATGTGGGGATTTCCTTGTGCAATGGGAAAAATCTGGCAGAGCTGCCTCTGGCTAAACTTCTGTTAAAGTTGAGACAAGCCTATATTGCTTGTAATGGGCTATTGGAAATTACTTTGAAATTGTGTACATGGAGGTGCCTCTGTCTTAGCTTATATTATAACAATGAATACCAACTCTAACCCACATTATGTTCTAATGCCTCCACTCTGTGCATGTCTGTCAGTAATATGCATTTGGATTTTATTGACAGAACCTCAGAACAGATATTGTTATGGACATTGGATGCAGCATAAATCCAGCTGTGGATATAGGACAGGTATTCCAAGAATTTCATGCTGTCTTTTTTCTGTTACACTGATAGCCTTATCTAAAGTGAAGATTACCTCATTAATTCAGAAAATGTTAATTTGTAACTAGATAATAAGTCATAGATCATATTAGAAGGTTCTTTACTTGTAGACTTGCCCCATTTGAGTCAGTGTCAGAGCTTTGTAGATGTCAATGAAGCTTGAATTTTACCTATGGTGTAGTATTTTCTGTATGTATATATGCCCACTATCTATCTGCTGGACTTAAATCCTATTCATGATCTACAGTCTCCAAATTCTCTTGTTGTGTCACCTGCCTTCCCCACTTGATAGCAGGGAAACACCTTTCTTCATTGCAGGCTGGTCCACAGATCTCATCCCTTCATCATGAAAGCATTTGTCTCTGCGTGGTATGAGAGGACTGTGAAAGCTTTTCCCATCACGGTATCCTCAAAATGTTGAAGAATCTCATTAGGCAAACAGGAAAGAAAATGGTCTTCTAACAGCTAGTGATACAAATCTGTTCTTGCCAAGGTTTTACCCATTTTACCGAACATGAGAACATAAATGCTATCTCTTTTCTTATTTAAAGATTGAAGGTGCCTTTGTTCAAGGCATTGGACTGTACACAATGGAGGAATTAAAGTACTCTCCAGAAGGAGTCCTCTATACTCGGGGTCCAGATCAGTATAAGATCCCTGCTGTTTGTGATATTCCAGAACAGTTTAGTGTTTCCCTGCTGTCATCTTCCCAAAATCCTTATGCCATCTATGCATCCAAGGTAAGCAAACCATGACATAGCCTAATTCTTAGATCCCAGGATGGACAGAGAAATCGCTCTGATATAAAACATGTATAAGTTTTCAGTTCCTCTTCTTTAATGTTTCAAACAAGTGTCCATGAAATTGTTTTATTGATGACATCAGGGGGGCTAATATGAAAAGATATAATGCGGGATATTGGTGCATATCTTTCATGGCTGGCAAGTAGTAATTTTAGTGGTTTGTTAACAGACAATACACAGAAGCTGCAAGCTGAATTTAAAGCCATACTTTTAAAATGTGGTGATAAACTGAAGGGTTAGAATGAAAATACCAAAGAAATTGATGGAGAAATCATAATGACAATAAGAGTATGCACCTTACTTATGTGTGTTATGCAATAAGATATAGGACTCTGTGTGTGTATATGAGAGATTGGCTCAAGTATTCAGTTGGTATAATCATTACTTCAATTTACACAAGCAAATATTCTGGCCAGTTGCATATAAGTAGTAATGGTAAATCAAGATGAAGGTAATTCTTCAAATTTCCAGCTGTTTCAAGTATTAGGTATGCTTTTAGAATACAGTAAAATAGAACAGCATGACAAGAGGAAAAAAGCATATTTTACAGCAAAAGTTACTAAAGAACAAATAGGTCCTTTAAAAATATTTAAAGCTGTCTCAGAAATGCACAATTAGAATAGTATTTGTTTGAAAAAATGTCATCTAGGTGAAGTAGTTACGTAGTTGATTTGGAGCTGTTCTACATAGCTGATGCTAATATCCCTCTTCAAACAGAGCTTTTATCCTTTTCTGTGAACTTATCTCCTATAATTAACCTTAAAATTCACTGTAAGAAGGTGTGATTCTATCTTCATATTTGGGGAGGACGTTTGGTTCTCAGATTTTAGCAAAGGGATAAGTAAAATTCAATTGCAATATCCCAATCCATTCCTGATTCAAATGTTCAGTACCACAGCACTGAGAGAACTATGGAATAAGGGTGGATTTGACCTATCTTTGAGATAAGGAAAAATGTGAATCTTATGTCAGAACCAGTGCGAGGATGTCAAGACCACTGAAGTCAATGGTGTTTGTCCGCAGGGAATTATCATGAGTTCAAGCTTTGTTTCTTAAGTGTATCTGTACCTAGGTTTGCATTGGTTTAATTTTATCTGCCAGTTATTCTAAATTTCAGTTTTGCACTGAGCCAAAAAGATTCTAAAATCAATAGCCAATATTTGAAATCAAACTTTTTAGCTCCCTGAAACCAGCTACCATCAGAAGACTTGGTGTGATCTAAGCTTGCTTCCACTACATCTAAAATAAGCTTCCTTACTGAAGGACAAAACACTTTTAAAAGTCACTGACTTTTAAGCTTTTTAGTTGATATTGATATGGCATGTACTCCTGTCACTTGCTCAAAACCTACATCTATTTGACTTGGTTGGTTTTTTTCTTTTTCAGGGGATAGGTGAGGCAGGACTTTTCTTGGGAAGCTCCGTGTTCTTCGCTTTGAGAGATGCAGTAACTAGCTTGAGGAATGAAAGAGGACTGAAAAAGACCTTTGTGCTGAACAGCCCTCTGACTGCTGAACAAATACGGGCAAGCTGTGCAGATGACTTTACTGAGATGGTAATAAGAAGGTGGGGGAAGGGTCTGTTTAAGTATCTCTGGGTAGAAGCGCATACTGCTTTTGGCACCCTTGAATGGTGGGCTGCCTAATGATGTCTCCAAATGGTCGTGCTTTGTATACAGCAATATCATATGGCTCCTTGTAATTGAAATGTCTGATAATGGGTCTCACTCACACAAGTTACTCCAACAAATGCCACTTGTATTGGAATTTCCCTGTTTTTTTAGAATCTTTTTTTTTCTTTGAAATTTATATAATTTTTACAATCCCCTCTTTCCCTGAAGCCTCCTCCTTTCTTCTGTATGTCAAATCCTATAGAGGATTAAATAACATGTCTTACTGACATGCAATGGATCAGCCTCCAAGCATTTTCAGTCTCCTTCCAGGTGCTTTCTTCCAGTGACTTGCACTCTGGCACTGTCACCTTATTCTAGTACTCCTTGCTGTGCCCAGTACTCTTTGGGAGAAAAATAATTAATTCAGAGCTAACAAAAGGATACAGAAGAAAAACAAATGAGGCAATACACTTCTTATAATGCTGATCCTTTATATTCTATGTTTTCTGCAACTGTTCACTAGTCATATTCCCATTGCTATTACAATTCTTTTTCTGTGTAAGTTTTTCTTTAGCCTACAACATCTGTGAAGCAAGGTCCTTGTCAGCATATAAATCCATACTGTTCCCTGAAGCTCTGCCATAGAAACTCTTGAGCTCTCACTCACAGATTACTCCTGTAGTATTTCTGTGGTCATGGTGGGGCTTCATTGGCTCCCAAATCAATAGGTTCATGGGCTTACTGTCATCGCAGGACCTTGCAGGAGCTGAGGTCCACCAGTGCAGAGACCATGCTTCTCCATCCCTGTGTGGCCCTGACCCTAGCTATCACTGACCTTCCTTCCAGCCATCTTCTGTAGGTATCTCCTGTAGAACACCCTGTGAAGTGACTTGGAGGCATCTGGTAAGGGCAATATTGGGAGTTTGCCAGTCAAATAATATTAACAAGTCACTCTTTTCATTTCTTGCTTGTTCTCTTAGATGAAAATCAATGAATCTGCTTCCTCCACTCTTCAAGCCGTATCTGTTTGAATGACAAAACAGAGTGCACAAGACCTGAATGGAATGGAATGGAAAACTGATTTACTGCCCCAAAACACACGAAACAACACACAGATAAATGTATTTTCTCATTTTCACATTTTCAGAATAGAATCGGCTACCAAAAATATGCACATTATATCTTCTATCCTTATCTTCTTTCTCCATCCAGTATATTCATTACAGTACTTTGCTTAAATTACTGCATTTAATTGCTACAAATACATCTTATGCATTTGAAGCATATATATGCAACAAGAAAGATCTGCTGAACACCTCAGCTCAAATGCTGCAGGAGAAGAAAGTTAGGATGAAGTATAAAGGTACGTTAGATAACACAGCCACTTATTGCCTTTAACAGCTTCATATGAGAAATGGCTTTTTAATGACTTCAGCTAATTTTCTAATTTAGATTTGAGCCTTGCAATGGAGTGTGAGTGCAGAGATCTTTGTCTGTTGAAGAATCAGAACCTTGTTTGTTGGGTTCAGTCCCTTTTTGATCAGAAGTGATGCTCTAATTTGTAGTAAAGCTGCTTTAGATTCTTTTGGCACATACATCTTTGTGTTAAAAACATGCAAGAAACAAGAGTTATGATTTTCTTTTGCTATGCCAGGCAAATTGCTATGGCTGACCTACATATATAGGAGATGAATTTTATCCCACACATTGGAAGAGTCACTTAGTTGCAGTTTCCACTGGAAGCTTTCTTTTTCTCATGGAGCAAGCCAAAAGCCTCTGAACTTAATGGGAAAACTCACATGGAGTTCAGTGTGCTTTGAATAGGAGACTGGATGAACCTATGAACCTGTCTCTGGAAAGGATTCCTAAGCAGTGCTTAATCCTGTGTTCAGGACTATATTGAGCCATGAAAGTACAGTTAAGAGCTCTCTCCCACTCCTGACCACTCCTGTGATAAAGAAGGTAGAAAAAATGTAATGAGATCTAAAGATGATCTGCAAAGATCAGTCATCTGATACTGCCTAGGGTACAGTGGGATTAGACCACACTCATGTAATAGCAGCTGGAGAAAACAGGAAACTATAAAGCAGCAGTGTATTATATGGTAACAGAAATTCTGGTGTTATTAAGTTTGAAGAATGTATATATTTGCAACCTAAGATGACACCCAAGAAATTACACAGAATATCAAAGTTAATATGTTATGAAAGCTCCGGCCAAAATACTCAGATTGCAGTATCAGAATCCACAATATTGAACTGACTGAGAACTTCAGCCTTTCCCCCTCTTGAAGTGCAAAACTGAGATTTCAGTTCTGAATGCACAAACACACAAATGCATAAATCTCCATGGTATTTGAATTTGGGGCTTTGATCTGGGATCCATCCTAACACAGAGAAAACACTTCACTTTTTTTATTGAGTCTACAGAAGTTACCCAAAATAACACCTGAAACATTGCTGCAGGTTCTTTGATAAGAAAGTAGAACTGGGAAAATCGGTAGTATGTACATTCAATGTGTGATTTCAGTGAACCTCTGCATCAGTTATTCCTTGCTGAGCATGGTGATTGCTCTTCCAGTTACTTACAGGTCAGACAGCTCCAGAGCCATGAAGACTGCCATTTGTAATGAAAATAAATGGCTTTGATTTGTTTGACATGTCAGACTGTAGGCTTGTATTATTTCACTGCTCCTCAGTTTTCCACATACTATTTTCTCTTCTTGCCTTCCATCACTTTTAGGAGTTGACACTGTATCTGTAACAGAAATCAGGTTAGTAGGTTAAACTGGTTTTGCATTGGCTATTAAGATAAGAAATCTTTTATTGTTTCAATTTGTTTGTCTCTCTGTAACCACTATGAGTAGGTGAAATTCAGCTGCTTAAACATGGGTGTCTAAACCATTTTAGATGTCATAAGGCAGCAGAGGCATAGGAGAGCACAGGACTGGAAGATATGACATAGCAACTGTAGGCCAAGCAGGTTATAGCACGTCATCTGAAGTGGCACTAGAAGTGTGGTTTAGGCAGCTGAAGCCCCATTGGTTTTTACTTCTTTTTCTTCACTTTCTTTGTATTAAATTGGCTTTTATATATTGTAAGAAAGTCAATAAATCAAATCAAATGTGAATGCTGCTGCCAAAATTAGTTTTTCTGTTTTGAAACATCTTCTTAGTTTTACTGCATGGGTTTGTTAATGACAGCTTACAATGCTATGTATTGATAACAGCCTCAAAACATGGGTATATCTTGGGATATGCTGAAGAAGGGAGCATATAGATCTACTGAACTGTGGGGAAGGTGCATTGTCTGTTGTTCCCCTATAGACCTATGCATCAGCACAGGTGCTGGTTAGTTCCAGACAATTCAAATCTTGTAAAAATCGTAGCCCAACCCTTGTAGGCAATGTCTCCCCACCTGTGGTGCTGAGGTGTTTGCGTTCCAGGGATTCATCATGTTCCAGACCCGTGTTTTGTTTTCTGTTGTGCAGATCACACATCTGCTTGTCAGTATTTCTCAGTTATTATTAACAAAGATTCCTCCCTGCCTCTTCACAAGCGGTGCTGTTGTCTGGTTGTCTCAGTAAAATCTATACATGTAGCAAACATGAGTTGTTGGAGTTTTGGGGGACTGAAACATGAAGCTGTCTCCTGGCTTTTAGGTGTTTGCAAAACTGCATGGAAGCTAGAAATATCAGCAATTAAACAACCTGACAGATGATACTATGGCTACATGGGATATTAGGAAAGAAATTTACTTAGACTATACAGGCGTTAAAGATGGGGGGGATTGTTACATTTTTAATATTTTTTAAAATGTGCAGACTCAGGGGTCTAGATAAGCAGAAAGGTTAGGGCTCCAAAGGCACTGTCAACACTGGATGGCTATTGGACACATTAATGTGCACTGTTCAGAAACACCCAAACTGGAGATGGTTGAGAAGAACTCTTTCTAATTGCTTTCTTCATGAAGGAAGTGTTTCTATAACTGTCCACCCTTGGTACTCCCATTCTCTGTGAGTGTAAGCTTAATCACCTAACATAAATACTAGGTTCTGGTTTGGAGACCTAGTACTCTGAAAATTAGATATTGGATGGCCAAAATCTAGTACTGGGTCTGGTTCTTTCTCTTCTTAGGCCTTTGAACCTGCATCATTGTACCTACAACACGTGGAATATTACAGCAGTGCTGCAGTTGGCAGGACCCATTAGGGCTTTTGCCTGCAGGACATAGTGACTGACATCGCTTCAGTGCTTGCATTGTGGTAGCTCTCAGGCATACATTAGGGGCTAAAACACAAAAGAAGCAGCATACCTCTGCTGAGAATCATTTTCTTTCCTTCTAATGGGGAGTGGTAAAAGATCTGGGACTAACTACTTCGTCCTGCAAGCCTACTCTGACTTGAAATACAGAGACCTTTGCTGTAAAATATAAAAATGGTAAATGAAACGAAAGACATGAACATATACAAATGGAGACTTTTGAAAGACATATCTGCCTAAGTCCCCTTCTAAAAAAAAATAAAGGCCAGCTGTAATAAAACATTTAAAGATTAGTTACCTTGTTTCCTGGACACACATCCAGAGAAATGGATAAGAATCCAGAATCCCAAATTAGGGTTTGGGTTTCTTCTAAGAACATAGTGTATCTAGAGTATGGTCATCTTACAATGGCACCCACAGCAGTCAGGGTATAGAGCTGGCATGGCATAGAGATAACCAGAAGGAAATTTTAAATTTGTGTGTAGTAATCTTGACTTTGTTAAAACTTGGTCACTCTGTGAAAAAAAAAATAGATAGTTCAGGTCAGTGACAAGCTAAAATGAGAAGCATGGCTCCACAGCTTAGCATTTGTCAACCCACAGAAGTGAGTAATGTTGTTTGTCCTTGGTTCTAGATTCAGGCATTCCTATGTATTCTAAATTCATCAGTTACTGGATAATATAAAAAAAAACAGGCCTGGCAGTTGTAGCTCAAATGCAGAAGTCCCTCCTCACAGTTAAGTGCCTTATCTCTTAGGTTACAGGTTAAGAATTAGAGGGCTCAGATTCTTTCCAGGTTATTTCAGCTCACCAGAGAAGAGTTGGGGTGGGGAGTAGGAGTAGAAGGTTTCATGCATTAGCATCTGAACATGTATTAATTGCTGAGAAACAGCGTACATTATATTGGCTCCTCCCCATCTACTTGATTTGATGATCAGTCTGAAAATAAATTCTGCAGAACAAAGCAACCTCAGTCGGCCTTCAGGAGCATATAGCATTTCATTAATTTCTCTTGATGTGTAAAGCTTTGTTTTTCAGACTTTAATGTAATAGCATGGCTTGTTCCCAACAATCAGATGAGCTTGTCCTTTCTGTGAATGGCAGGAAGGTAAGTTTTTTAATACTTTTTTTTGAACAGTGGTGCTTTAATGTTTACTGTTTATATTCAGGAAAGCTGTTATTCTGGAGCAACAGTTTATTCATGGATAATCATCTCTTGTCTTTGATCTTACATATAGCATCCTCCTTTCTACCAGTTTTTACAAAGTTTGAGCAGCATTGTATCACTCCTTATATCACAGAATTTTAGAATTATAATTAGTTATCTGTTTACTAAAACCTTATACTAATATACTCCTAAAGTTGGTGTAGTTGGAGTAAATAAATCACTAGTAAAACAATATGCTGCTTACTAATATAGTTTCAGTAATTCACCAAAAGAAAATAAGTGGTTAATTTTTTTCTGATCTTGATGCCAAAAGCTCACTTTTAATTTTCTAAGATGTTTTGTCACCTTTTCTTACTTTGCTTGTCAAGTGAATGAAAAATACTATAAACAAACATGTCACCCAAAATATATTATAAGCTGAAATGGAGGAATTTTATTTCTTTGTAAAAAACCAAACAAACCAACCTTGCTATGTTTTTTTCTAGAGATATTTTTCAGTGGTTTTGTCAACATTTTTATACTCTAGAAAGAGGGTACTGGCTTTCTTTTTTTTTACTAGGTGAATTAAGGAAAAGTAATTCAGTTTTTTCTATCATTGTGTTTTATCTGTCATTACATGCCAACTGTGCTTGAAGGCATACTGTTGCCGAAATCCGGAATAACACTCCTTAACAGCAATGAGAAGTTAAGAAGCAGGCACTCCTTTATTGCAG
>JANZLQ010000001.1:22769451-22796720 GCA_026212715.1 Elanus axillaris
TCATACTGAGCTCAAAACACAGCACTGTACCAGCTACTAGGAAGACACTTAACTCTATCCCAGCTGAAACCAGGACATTCAACATAACCTTTCACTTCTTTAATTAGAAAAGCTTATCACTCTAATGCCTAAGTCCCAGCTGTAGGAGCTGGATGCATACTGTCACGGTCCAAGTGCAGGATTTTGTATGCTTGCATATCCTTCTCACCATGTCTTTCTGCTCAATCTGAGCATTTTTAGATTAGCTGGAGTATATATCATTTGTTTCCTCCTCCATGGACCCATATGACAAAGCTATTTAACACCACAGTTCTTCACACCTCAAAGACATCGTCCTGCCAGCTCCTGCCTTCTCCCCATATGCTCACTGCATGGTGCTGCTGTTACTACTGTGAAGGGTTTGGGAGCATAAAAACCAGGATCCATCCAATTCAGGTGAGAGTAAGCTGGACTGTGTAAGGCTGCAAGATAATGAGTTTTTCCTGTCCTACATCTGTAATGAAGTTGGGATCTGTGAGAAGGTGCTGTGAGTTTATGCAATGTAGAGTCTCTGAAGGGATTCTAGAAACTCTGAATTTTATCTGATCTTTTTAGATGAACAGGTGTTTTTTAGGAAGTAATACAGCAACTGCTGGATTGTGATTGGCCCTGTATGGAGTGTGGAAGGAGCTCCTCCTAATGTACTAGCATGCATCATCACAGTCTCCACAATACAGGGCTATCCAACTGTATGCCATATAGGGTGCCAGCTTTCAGGAGATGAGAAGGAAAGTTTCATTTAGTCACCAGTATGGCATCTGGCCATCTCATTGAGATGTTGTAGTAAGACATGAGTGTCTCCAGGTGGCAACCAGACTGACAGGTATTAAATTAGACACGTTTTCCCTGAGTGCCAGATTTCCCTTGGATTAGGTCAGCTCTTTACTTCCTTCACTCTGGTTTGTCCCTGAAAAGCACAGTCTGACCACATAGATTAAGAATGTTTTCTAAACATCCTCTTTTTTCTCAGTATTATTTTCCAAGGGTCTTGACTCTGGGACTGGTCTGTGCTGAAGCTCTGGTTAAGGAGATGTTCTGTCCTTCATGGTTAGAAATATTTAACATATGATTGATGTCTAAACTGTAAGTCTTGGGCCTTATTCTGTTCTCATATCAAGAAATTAGGGTCATGAGGGTCTAAACTGGAGTATTATCTTTTAACTAGGTGATTGCTTTGAGCATTTTCCTCATGAATGGTCGTAGTGGGATAGTCAAAATGCTGCTGCTGGCCTACAGCCAGTAGATGAAATACCTGAAGATGGCTATTCAGAAAGCCAGTGAACCCATATCCTGGATTCAGGGCCTGTTCTGTTTTGTTCTAGGAAAGGCTGGCCAAATGCAATGGCTCCCAGTGTGGCTTCTGCACCACTGGAATGCTGATGTCCATATATGCTTTACTGAGAAACCATGTGGAACCTTCCATGGAGCAGATAATTGCTGCTCTGGATGGTAGGTTTCAGACAGTAAATTGTAAAAAGTATAATAAAGGGATAAATGTTTGATTGCCAAGCTCATAAGTATGATTTGACTCAAAGAACAGTAGGTGATATTCCAAAGTGGTATTTTGTCATAGCCATGGTGGCTTAAGGACATCTCAAAATTATAAAAAGGTGGTTCACACTAGAGACTTCAAATGGGATACACAGTGGCATTTAGTGCTGGCTAAATATTTCTGAAAATCCTGCATTTAGAACAGCCTGGTTTTATAGCCCTCCTACACCAGCAGCCTCAGTATAGTGCAATATGAGCACAGTGTTACAATGAATACAGTGAAAAAGCAGGTTCTATTTTGTCTGCAGTGTAAGCACTCTCCTACAAATAAAATGAAGTCCCTAATACAGATTTCCACAGTTACAGGGGAAATAGATTACATGACATTTTAGCCTACTGAAATATTGACTGCTCTTTAAGCAAGATTTACTACAACAGGTGAAGCAACTTCAACTCACTTTCTAGTTCCAAGTTCGCTAACACTCCTATAGCTCCCAAAATAATTGACCCCTCCCACCAGAAGATTTTGACTTTATGAGGGAATTGCCAGGAGTTCCAGTAGAGATTTCACTACTGTTATTAATTGTATATGAAAACCATGATAGTGACGGATGGCAGTAGATTTTTGATTGGATTATAAAACCCAAACACTGTAGTTGTAGTAGTGATCATAGTATTTGCTTTTAGATGCTTTTCTTAATTTGATTTTTTACATACATTCATAAAAATAATTCATATTATTATTAGAAATGGAGTTCAAAATAATACATTTTAATCATACATCATAATCACTATAAAGTAATATTTCTTATTTTTATAGATGTGATTTTGCCAATTTGAGAGTAGGGACATGAATTCCACCATTTAAAATCTATAAGTTTGATGCCAGACCATTCCCAATTATGCCAGTGCTCCCAAACATTGTCCTGGTTTCTTATAATTGATTATCATATGGTTTATTTCAGGTAATTTGTGCCGTTGCACAGGATACAGGCCAATTATAGACAGCTACACATCTTTTGCTAGGGTAGGTCAATATTTTCAAATGTGTTTCTTATTTTGGGACAGTTGGTAGTATCTGAAAAGACTGAGCTTCCTTGAAGTACCTACCTGGAATGTAGTTTCATTTGGAAGTTCTTTTTGGTTGAGCCTTTGGAAAATCTGGCTTTTAGTTTTTAAATGTGCTGGGCACTGACTTTAGGTTTACATGTACCCTTGCAATGCACTTAAGAATCCTTTGCGTCAGTTCAGACGACTTGATCTAGGCACCACTGAAATAGTTTTGAGTTTTTTCCATTTACTTTATGGATACTTGGGTACCCAAAGGGAATTCACTCCTAGGAGCCCTATGGTTTAAGAGGTCTCCTGGAGCAACTTCAAGTGACTGAACAAATCTGCTTTGGAACAGGAAGAGTCAAAACATTAATTTACAAATAAATCACAAAGTTGCCTCATTGCTTTTATAGAGTAGGATATGATTTCTTTAGGAGCCAACATGTTGCCAACTAAGAGGAACTGGACAATGTCGCTTGGTTCAGGAAGAATGTGTGTGTTCATCTATTTGTAGGCACTTCTTGCTGCTATTACACAACCACCTTAGAGACACAAAAGTTCATTTGCATTCTGGGAAAGCATGGCAGGGTTCTTTGATTTGTTACTGCATTACAGAATGCTATTTGCTGCAAGGCAGTTGGCTTTGTAAACATTTGTTGTACAGTACAACTTCCCTGTTAATGATTGCCTCTGAGTGCAGAACATGGATAGTAAGGCATAAGCTCCTTTATGAAATCATAAAGTGGAAGGCAGATTTGCCTTTCTGCTACTTGACCTGCTTTTGAGAGACTCATGCTTTAAGAATGCAAGTATTAAAGGGATGTTTTGAAACTTTTATACTTGGATGAAGGATCTTGCCTAAACTGTTGCTGGCTCAAAAAAGCTGTTCAGCCAGAAAGGAGGTGCTGTCATCTGTTCTACATGTTCAGACTGACCTGCCAGGGGGAGTGAACTGCTTCTCTAGGCTACACAAAGTCTTTAACATGACCTTGACTGATTATGCTGAGCTTGTTCAAATCCCATTAGAGTCTGTTTCAAGCTATCAGTAGATTTAAATACGTTAGCATTAAGCTCTGTGTCTAGAAATTAAACCTTCTTGGTGAATATGTTTTAAATGTCTGGAGTACTGGAAAAAGCATGTGAAATACAGCTGTGAAGATATCTAGGCAGTAATACTTAGTGACAGATTCTTCTATGGCAGGAAGTGTGCCCACACCACTAAGATTGTCACTGGTTCCACAGACACACAGCTTCCTTTTTGTGCTTCAGGCATGTCTTTTACCTAGAAGGCCAGTTCATAGCTGCAGCAGTTCTCTGGCTTGTCCACTGGTCTGTTTGTTCATTGCATTGTCTGGAAAGACAGGTGTTTTGCAATGATTGCTTTTGCATATTTTGAAACCATGATTCCACATGGCACTTGTCAAATATGAAAAGACCATATATAGTATTCTCAGGGCGAAAAAAGGATATATTAGTCTTGTAAGATAGGAGGTGCCTGAAAAACACTCTGATTAAACAAAAATGTAAATATTTATCAACCATCCCAAGGAGGCAATATTTCTGAAAATATTAATTCTTGCAGAGAAATGGGAAAGTAGGTACTTTAATTTTAAAAAACATTTTAGATATTGTAGAAAGTAGTCTGGGTCTAGTACAGTAGATACAAGGCACTTAGCAAATGGGGATGCAGTGATCCCTCCTGACTAAGAGAATACACTTGTATTCTGTCACATATGCAGTGAGATTTTGGCATCCTAATTTCCCATGAAGTCCAGTCACTTGCTTTTTTGTTTACATCATATACAAAGGGAGTCTTTCAGAATTATCAGAGCAGGAGAAAAGAAAACAGAAGACTAATCTTCTCCTACCACTCATTTAGCGTGTCTCTTATCAAGTCATTTAGTTCATTCTTGTTTCTGTTTCTTGAGCAATAATACAGTTATGGTAAAAGCTTAGCATTGTACAGCACTACAGGAACCTCAGATGAAAAGCACCGTGAATGTCCCACGGTCTATCATGACACAGTGTCCTACTTAGCAATATGGTTGTTTATATTGACATTAGTCAGAATTACCAAATCTGTTTCATTTCCACCACAGAGAATGGCTCAAGAGCAGCAAAGAACAACTCTGATTTTCCATGGCAAGAGAACAACATGGATTTCTCCCCTTAGCCTGAAGGAACTTCTGGAGCTGAAAGCCAAGTATCCAAAGGCACCCCTCGTTGTGAGGAACACCAGTGTGGCTATGGAAGGACAAAAGATCTTTTGACACAGGGATTACATTATACAGTAGGCACATAATCTTGCATTTTATCTTCTGGGGATCCTAAATGCATTTTCTTACCACGATGATTACAATTCAATTTTTAGGCCAATGTAATTTCCTATGATTTTTTGCAGCATACCAATAACTAGATTAGGACTAGCACCACCATCACCTGAGCCCAGGATTTGTGCTGCCTAACGTCTCCCAGTAACCTCAGAGACACAATTTGTGTGAATAAGGAAGGACTCAGTCTTTCTGATGAGAGCCAAACATTTCACATCTGCATTAGCTTGAGCATCACAAAATAAATAATGCCCATGAAAAGGGCATGGTAACCCCATATGCCATGATATCCAGGCACTGGCTAGATTCTGCATATTATGGATGAGGTTTGGGGTTTTTTTATAAATTGTTGATATCCCTTTTTATGAGGGAGTAATCAATCAGGAGGAATTTGGTAAGAATATTTCCTTCACTGTTGGGACAATAAAGGCCCAGATCAAAAGTGAACCCTTTGGGTCTTCTAGTTATCTGCACATTGCCTAGCAAAGGGCACAGCATTTGTTTAGTATATAGTATATACAGTATATATATTTAGTATATAGTATATACAGTATAGCCTCATGATGCAGTACTTAGTAAAGTGCCAAAATGGCAAATATCTTAAGTCTGAAAACTTCAAGTCCGTTCACATGAAGGGAAAGCTCTCTGTTGTCATTGGATCAGGCTCTAAAGCAGCTACTGCACAGCAAAGAGGACTACCATAGAAAGCCTGAGGTTTGCAATAGAGAGAGGTCATGAGCTGATCTCATTATTACATGTATAAACTAGTTTGGAAGTAGGGTTTTTTTTAAAGTCATTGCACAAGAAGAGAACAAGGGAAGTGCAAAAATGTAGCTCATATAGAAAGGTGGAGTAAGTAGCTAGAAACAAGATGAAGCAGGTGTGGAATTGTGTATAGCTCTGACGTGAGAGATGAAATCTGAACGTGATAGAGGAAAGGACCAGAAGCCAACCCAGAGGAGTAAGGAGCAAGAGTCAGGAAAGAGAATATTGGACTTTGGACTTCAGATCAGCCTTTGGACTGCAGAAAGAAGCAGATGAAGCAGGCCTGGTAAAAGTAGTAAAATGTGATATTCAAGATACTGCACAAGAAAAAAACATACACTTTGAAACTACTTAGTTACAGTGGTTTTGAACATTTCAGTCTCCATGTCAAGGAATATGGTTAATTCTTCAAACAGATCTTTAATCATACTACCATACTTTGCCTTTCAGGACTCAAAAAAAATCACCATGGTGCCTATCATCCAATCATTCTCCATCCTGTTAGGATTCCAGTATTGCATGTTGTGAGTAGCACAGATGATGGTAAGTCTTCAAGTTACCTCTACTGATGGTACAGTGAGCAGTGACTGAATTAACTTGGGTTTTGTATTTTGACACCAGAAGCAGAAAGAACCATTGACTGTCATTGGTGTGGAATGTTTTGAGTTTTTTTCTCTCTGTAGCAATTATTTTACTAAGCCTTTTAATGAATATGTTAGTTCACCTATGGTCTGGAAGTGATGGATGGTGACAGACAATTTATGAAACTCTTCTGCAAAAATATATTTGTTCAAATCTCAAATTTCTGTAGACAGCAAACAAGAGGGGAAGCCCCTAAGTCAGCCCTTTTTTTTTGTTTTCACAGATCATGAGCCTTTCTATCACAACCATTGGTCTAACAAAGTCCACAGAACATCGATTAGATTAGGGCTAGATTTTCAACACAAAAATATTCAGACATAAATTTCCAATCCAAAATATCACAAGATTTTCTTTGGGGTGGCTTGGCTGGATTCTCAGCTAATAGAAATTATCACCAATGCCCTGGCATCTCAAGGACTGTGCTAATCCAATCTAGTAGGCCCATCACCTCCATGAATGGAGGCACTACACCTGTAGCAAAAGAATGAAATGCAGCATGTTCCCTATGGAAAATCAAGCTTTTAAAAATAAGGGAAATTAACATTTTGTTACAGTTGCCTCTTTCTCTCCTTATGTTCTCCTAGCACCATGATTTACAGCAGCTCCTGAATGATAAATATTTTCAAATTATTATGCCAATATCAGTGCATCTCTGCATTTAAGTAGATCCATCAATAAAAGCCTACTTCAGAACATGGCCCCTTTGTTCAGAAGAAGCACTACACAACACATGAAGACGTCTCTGCAGAATTACTCCAGCATTCACTGAAGTCCATGGTAGTGGCTTCTCTGATACTACTGGAAGGGTGATAAAGTGTTTGTAGCTCGGTCTTGGAAGACTCCAACAATTTGGTCATCCTTCATCCTAATGAGTCAACTGTTGTCTGTGTCTTTGGGGATACAGAGCACAGAAAAGGGATGTGCATTGGTGTATGCAAATATGCAATGTATATTTTTCAGGTGTGCATTTATACTGGGAACCATCACTGAATAAGCAAACAGTATTTACATTTCTTATTGCATGGAATATAAAATGCATCTTACTATCATTTCTCTTTGTCATCCTGCTGACAAGAGCTGTGTACTAAAACAAATCTTTAGAGGCCTTATCAGCTATATGTTGTATTTATATTGTGGCACTATGATTTCACTGTTTAAACTCATTTGATTTCAGGGCTAGTGATAGGAGCTGCCTGCAGCTTGGCCCAGCTCAGAGATATCCTGATGGAGGCAGTCCCAAAACTTCCAGAAGAGAAAACAAAAATCTACTGAGCTCTCTTGCAGCACCTGAGAACTCTAGCTGGAGAATGGATCAGGAGCATGGCAGTATGTATTCAGCAGCGATGGTAAATAAGCCAACATTACAGACATATCTGTGTGAATGTCACTTACAAATACATGGAGAAAAGCTAGGTGAGGCTGGGATCATGCTTCCTAAGGCTAAACAGTTAATACCATCACAAAAGTTGTATGAAATAATTGGGAGTCCTATGCTAGTTAGCAGGGGCAAATATCTACAGAACTGCAACCAGGGAAACTCCTGCTTTCCCTGCTCACTGGCTGAGCAGAGAACTGGAAGAAGCTGAGCAAAGAAGAAAAGTGGCATTCTCCGGTAAGTACTGTACACCCTGCAGCCAATCGTACTTTAGCTTAACTATCAATGCATAGCTGTTTACCAATCATGTGTTAGGCATCTCTGATCTTGTCCCTGATTTTCCTTTAAAATTCCCTTACCTCAATACCTTGTATTTCTTCCTTTAATTAAGCCATCTCTTTGGGGGGTGTGGGGCACAAAAGTAAACCTGATCTCTCTCAACAGGGATGATATGATAAAGGACTTTTGAAGGGAACAATAAATTAAATCATATTAAAAAGTACATATGTAGAACTTCAATTAAGATTGAACAAAACAAATATAAGTTCTTCCAAGAGGCCTTTTAAGTGAATAAAATGGGGTTATGATACATATCACTGTTATGTGTAAGAAGGGCAAACCTAAAAATAACGTCATTGTTTGTCTTTAGGACACATTGTAAGCAGGGGATCAACCTGGGACTTGAACCCAATCTTATCAGTTGGCAAATCTGTTCTCAACTTGGCATCAGAAGGTAAGCTTTGGACCCCCCTGCCAAATACCTTTGCTGGATGGGCATAACACTGCAACAGAGAATATGGCTATAGGTAACAGTTTTCAAATGAAACACTATGTACATCTCCTAGATGAATTAGAATGGTGCATGTTGCTGAATGGAGGACAACATTATCCTGGTATTTGCCTGTCATTTTAACTGGCAAAAAGTGTCTGCTAGTAAAAAATGCTATCTTTCCATTTCACAAGGCAAAAGGAAACAACACCTAGCAATCTCATGAAAGCAAGGTGGGCAGGCCTGACATGTAGAAAGGCTTTGGCTATATCGCTCCATTTATTGAACAGGTTAGCTTTATCTTGTAACTCACCACTGTTTGTTTTTATTGCTTAAGTCTCTCTCATTTTAAGAAAAATGGTTCATTCTCTAAGGCCATGCACTTAGAAACTTCTCTTGAAGTCACTGATACATTTTTTGCACATGTGTGGGTGTATACATGTGCATCATGTTTAAATAACACTTCCAGTGATCAAGCCCAAGCAAGTCCCATCCTTGTCACATAGATTCTGTGGTTATTTTGGAAAATCTTGGCAACAATTTCTACTGTCTTTGAACTAAAGATGTACAGGGCTGATTCTCCATCTCATTGCAGTGCTTGATAGTTTCTTAAAAGCTTACTGTGCTTTAATGATTTAATGGTCTACGAGCTTTTGAGGAGAAACAGAATAGCTGTATTTAAACCTAAATCACTGATTTTCTGAATATTATTAGCATTTGTAAGACATATATTTTCTAGAAAGTATAAAGTACTCAGTGTTTTATGTGTGATGGGGAACTATATCACTCATATAGGGAAATATATTGCGCTTAACATGTATCATAAAGATTAGCATTTCCACTCGAAGGATTTTGCAGTCTAAGGCTAGATCCTGAATGGATCAGACTGTACTAAGGCCATATTGGCCTTAATATATTCTTTTGCACAGATTCAATTAAATTTGAATCTGCAATGCTGAAATGTTTTTCTTGCTCCACATTTGATAACAGACTACAGTTTTCTCCAACAGATGGTAAAAGACAAATTCTTTTAAATGATCAGTTCCGTGCTGGCTGTGAGCATGCAGACCTAAAGGCCAAGGAGGTCATGGTTTCTGTTCTCATTCCATAGTCTATGAAGGTAAGACCCTGATGTTTCAGAGGTTTCATCCAGGTTCCAGCATAGTTATTAGGAATATTTCCATTCTTTTCAGTAGGCATTGAAACACGTGGGTTACTACTGCTTTGGAAGTATCTAAGAAAGTTCTGGCATCCCTCCATCACCTTTCCCACTTCTTCCAGCTAGCCATCATCTTCTATGTCTTTGGGCCTCTTATTGGTTTTTCCCCCACTCTTAAATGTGATCTTGTGCCCCTTCCAGACAAGAAATTTGAGCTGCCTGAATATTTCCAGGAGAAATGCCATATTGTCACACAGTCTTCAGCAATAAAGCTCATTTCCAGCCTCTTCTCACTAATTAGCGATTTATACTGAACAGTCCTGAGCTGTCATTGCAACTACACACAAAATAAGGTCCTAACTACTATGAGCAGAGGTGGCAGGCAGCATGTACCTTTAGGGTGTTAGGGGCAGAGGAAATGGTGTCACTGTTACTGAGTTCTTAGATACCCCTCTAGTGGATGTGAGGAAAAGTACGGGGCAAGTAGAGGAAACCCAACAACAAGCTAGTCCGTTGTGATTGAAATCAGTGAGGGAGTGACTACGGGAGTCTGTGCCAACCTTGACATCAGAGGGTGAGTCCCCAGAGCAGCTGCCCACTGCAGTACAGCATACTAAATATATGTGGCTTCATGCTGGAGGCGTGCTTCTGCCCATGAGAGGCTGGCTGGCTGGCTGTGGCAGGTTTCCCATGAAAAACAAGATTCCCATGAGCTCAAAACCTGCAAAAGCATGATCTGTATTGGCAGCAGCAACAGTGCTGCTGCTGCCCAGTAACTTGGAGCCTTAGTGGTGATTTGAAAGACAAACAGCCTGGAGGAGGAAATTAAGGAGGAATGGGTTAGTTCCCTCTGCAAAGTAAAAGAGAAAAGAAATCCCAACCTGCTTTGTCCCATGACAAGTTGTGCCACAGAACTAAAGCTATCACAGAGGGTGTTTCAGAGTCTTGCCTTTCAGAGAGAGACAGCTGCACCTAAGAACAGCAGAGGTGGAAACAACAAGATGAATAAAAGAAAACAGCACTGCTGGCAAACTCAAAAGGACA
This sequence comes from Elanus axillaris, assembly GCA_026212715.1. Taxonomy (NCBI): domain Eukaryota; kingdom Metazoa; phylum Chordata; class Aves; order Accipitriformes; family Accipitridae; genus Elanus; species Elanus axillaris. The sequence goes on from JANZLQ010000001.1 coordinate 22,780,119, forward strand.
CTTCGAAGAGCGGGAAAATTATCTATCAGCCACCACATGAACAACATGTGAGATTAAGCAGCCTCACCACAGGAAATTAACACCATTTTTTGGGGGGAGGTTGCTTCTGCCACTCACTTTCATGCTGAATTGCCTTTTTGATTAACTCTGCTGACACAATGAAAAGGCACATGCATACTTTTTTCCAAGACTTGTCAACAGATAGTGTAGTTGGAAACCTGGCAGCTGCTGGCTTTTGGTTTTGAGTAGCCTGATGTGAATGTTGCTTCAGTGAAGCAATGTAAATCTGTTGAGAGGATTTTCCATCTCTGACAAGACTCACTGTTCAACATGTAATCCTGAATTTTACATTTGTCATGAGAGTATCACATATTCATAGTGACAGAACTAACCTGCTAACTCCTACTTTAAAAGTTCTGTGGCTGTCTGAATCTGAAGTTTCTTTCAGGGCTACAGAAAGGGCAGTTTATACACTTTCCACAAAGGACTCATATGTGCCTGATCATGAAAGAAATTGCTATTATGTTTTCTTTTCAAATATGTGGATTTGTCACCAGACAGTAGAAAGCCCAGCTGTTTCTAGTGCCTCCCTCTGTAAATGAATGCCATTATTGTAGCATAAAATGTAAAATCTCTGAGTGTAAAATCTTCACAAAACCAGGTTCCTTAACACAGTGGGGCCTCCATGTCCTGGAGAAGAAACAACTATTTTCTAAGCTGGAATTTGATTTAAAGGACATACCAGCCATATATGCAGTGGCTTATGGCAGGACTGCTTTTCCAGCACTCTGAAGTCATTAAACTGCTGATAAAATTTAAAATTTGGCATGTTTTCTTACATGTAGATAACCTCAAATAATGTCTCTTCTTAGTATGTCTGTCTATGATTAGTTTAGTACTTCAAAAAAATAAAAAGTTTAACTAGAACAGTAATTCTAGGAAATGTTCTTTAAATATGTTGCTTTCTTTGGGCAATGGTAGCACCTAAAATACAAGGAATAATAGATTTGTTTTCTTTCAATCAATTTCTGCCAGTAATGGAATTTTTCCTTCCTTTTTTTTTCCCCCATTAGGATGACTTTATTTCAGCCTTCAGACAGGCTGAAAGCCAGAAAAATGCTTTGTCCATAGTGTATTCTGGAATTCGAGTCCTCTTCAGTCCAGGCACAAGACACCATTGTAGATGTGAGTATTTTATATGGAGGCATTGGCTCAACCACACTCAGTGCAAGAAAATCCTGTAAGAAGCTCATAGGAAGGTACTGAGTATCTTCATATATTTAAGCAAATGTAGGAGTCATGGTGTGATGCATGGGCTCTGCTTGATTCTGCCAGTGGAGATCACAGCATCAGCCTCTCTCAATCTATATTTGACCTGTCCTCCCTAACAATAGGTTATCTCTTGATATAACTTATGATGATTGACTTATTTATTACTGCCCACATACTTCACAATATCTTTGGCTGCTTATTACTTATGAAGAAGTGTGTGTTCATGTTAGTCTCTTTTTCTACCAGGCAATGGAATGATCAGATGCTGAATGAAGCTTGCAGACTGGTGCTGGAGGAAATTTTTCTCCTTCCATCAGCTCTGAGTGGAAAAGTAAAATATAGAAGAACTCTGCTTGTCAGCTTCCTTTTCAGATTTTACCTGGAAGTCTTACATGGTTTAAACCAGATGGTAAGGACTGGACAAGAATTGCATACCCACATTAGCATACAGGCTGCAGGAAAACTCTGCTTTTTTAAAGATTAAGGGGTGTGAGAGGGAAGGGTAAAGGTGCTAGGCTTTACTTCAAAATATGTGAGGGGAAAGCTTTGGTTTTAGAAATAAGGATCTGACAACACTGCTCTGACATCGCCTTCCTTTCAGTATCCCTTCAGTTATGCTGAGCTCTCACAGAAGATAAGTGCTTTGGGAACGCTACAAAGTGGTGTTCCCCAGGGTGTCCAAATTTATCAAGTGAGGTGTGTTTGTAGCTGGGACTGCCACAGACCCTCTATTTTAATGAGTATTTTGCCTTTCTAACTTTTCATTCCTAAGCCTCCACTAATTGTTATGTGAAGCTGCTGAAACAGTTGACCTGTGGGAAATCTTTTACATTTTTGTAGATTTCCTGGTCTTTCAGGGTGCAGATGCACTCTTTGCCCTCAAGGTGTTGTGCAGCATTAGGCAGTCCTGACACAGCTGAAATAGGGGCACAGCTTTCAGCTATGCAAGAGCTCAGCAGAATTTAGTTAAACTGTCCAGTGGGCCTCAGTACAAATAAATGGAATCACCTACTGCAGTGTCTCAGTGATTGTTCCAGCTTTAAAGATTTATTTGCAAAGCTACAGTATGAAAGGAAGAGGTGATTGGCATGTGAAAAAGTTTGTTCAGTAGAAGATTTCAATTTTTTAAAATTTCAAATTTCATCAAGAATTTTCACCCATATTTTTGTTTTGCTGCAAAATTGAAAAACTTTAAAAAACAAACTTCTGCTGTTTCTTATCAGTTTTCCACCAAAACCTTTCAGCGTCAGCCAAGAATTTGGCTTTTTTCTCATTTAAGAATCACAGAATCATCTAGGTTGGAAAAGACCTTCAAGATCATCAAGTCCAACCATCGTCCATGCCCACTAGACCATGTCTTGGAGCACCTTGTCTACGTGCTTTTTGAACACCTCCAGGGATAGTGACTCAACCACCTCCCTGGGCAGCCTGTTCCAATGTCTGACAACCCTCTCAGTAAAGAAATTTTCCCTAATATCCAGTCTAAACCTCCCTTGCTGCAACTTGAGGCCATTTCCTCTTGTCCTCTCACCAGCCACCAGACAGAAGAGACCAGCCCCCACCTCACTACAGCCCCCTCTCAGGCAGTTGTAGAGAGCGATAAGGTCCCCCCTCAGCCTCCTCTTCTCCAGGCTGAACAGCTCCAGTTCCCTCAGCCGCTCCTCACAGGACTTGTGCTCCAGGCCCCTCACCAGCTCCGTTGCCCGTCTCTGGACACGCTCCAGCAACTCGGTGTCTTTCCTGTAGTGAGGGGCCCAAAACTGAGCACAGGACTCGAGGTGCGGCCTCACCAGTGCTGAGTACAGGCAATGATCACCTCCCTGCTCCTGCTGGCCACAGAATTTCTGGTACAGACATATACCTCAGGGGTATCAAGTATAGAAGTAAACTGTCATATTAATGCTTACAAGAAATGCTGTCTAGGAAATGACAGTTCTTTCTAGGATGGCTCACGTGTGAACATTACAGTGTTCAGAGTGAACAAATGTAGACACAATAGCCTAGGTACATCCCAAATATGAATATAGCAGTGTCAGCAACCGATCTAGTGTTTAGGGGCTGTACAGAGCCCATTTTCACTGAACACAGAAACAGCATGCAGAAAACTATTTGGTCAATTATCTACTACTGCCTTGTTTGGGTGCATGCACAAGGGGGAATAAAATGGAAAAAAAAAATTCAGAATACAAACCAGTTAGATATCAATGCAGTAACAGGACGTGTAGGATGACTGCTACCAGTAGGTAATTTCAGAGCTCACAGATAACACAATCTGCTCATTTACTTATGGCTGCTATCCAGCAATAGTGGTAAGTATGGCTGGATGGAAAAGGATATGATAGCAAAAAAATCTAAGAAGTTTATACTAAGTTTGGCAGTGTCAGCCGACAAAAGGGACCCAGTAGAGTGGGCCACAACCAGGTTAACTGCAGGGTGCTGGGGGAGGGCTGCCCAGCACCCACCCACTGCTGCCTTCCAATGCCTGGACCAGTCTGATCAGCCTGGGTTGACAATGCAAGGAGCAACGTCTCCTTCCATCCACAAGCGGATCCACACCTCATAGGAGAGGGGTTTTTATTTTTTTTCTTCCTCAAATATCAGTGAATCTTGCTTGAAAAAAATCATGGAGTTTACCCATTTTTTCCTTAGGTAGATATTTAAATCTCACGTTTAGTTATGTGTACAGACAAATGGGCCACTGGAGAGGGAAACTAAATGGGTTGCAAAGGCCCAGAGTTGGGAGATGTCAGCTGAAATCACTGCGATTTAGGCACCTATTTTCTTTGGAGGTGATGAACCAAACTGTATCTTGCATCTCCCACGGTTAAAAGAAATGCAAAACAGGAACAGGGCTGGAAAGCTGAATTTCTAAAACCAGCAGTGTACCCCATTGAAAAACTCGTGTTACATTTCATTTGGTGGCTGCTCCACAAATACTCCCAGCAGCTGTTGCAGTGTCTTGGTTGGGATTCCTCTCACCTAACTTTAGTCTTCCCAAGTGAAGCCCCTAATCTGAATTTGATCCCTCGGCCTCCCCCGCAGCCAGGCAGCTCCCCCAGATGGCAATTCAGAACTCCAAAAATTTAGTAAAGGGAATTTCTGTGGCTCCATAGTTGAATTTACTTTAATCAACTGGTTTATAAAGTCCTGCTCTGAGAAAACACCCCTTAACCCATTAAAAACCACTGCATTCTGTTGCACGGAACATGAGGCACAGGGAAACCTAGGTGTAAAATAAAACAATTGTATTTAATCTTTGAGATTTCAACTGTTCCTGTAAATAGAAGCTGGAAACCAGCAGGGAGCTGGCTGGGGATGTCCCCTGAGAGCAGAATGCTGAGCTCCCAAGAACTCCCGGGGACCCCAGAACAGAAATTAATTAATGGCTTTGGCCTCATTTTTTATCTCCAAGAGGTGGCAGAGCAGGATGCTTTTATTTCAACAGTGTTACTTTTGGATTGAGGGTGACAAAACCTGAGATATCACCCTAGCTAGAGCTGCAGTCTTCAGCATTACAGTAAAAAGGCCTTTCCCGGGGAAAGGGGAGCAAAGGAGGAGCGAGGGGTTGCTCTCTGGAGCCCGCCGCAGCCTCCCGGCACTGCAGAAGCTGCTCTGGGGCAGCCATGAGAGCTGACACAGTTTCCAGGGAGGCTGTAAGGAAATGGAGCCACTTCCCCAAGGAACACTGGTGAGGTCCTCGCTGCTACAGCTTTGTCGCATTAGCAGACTCTACTTAAAAGCAGCTCGTCCCCCCAGGTAGAATACAGACCTTCCCAAAACAGTGAGCTCCTTCAGCTCTGGGTAAAAAGCAGTATGTAGAACATGCAGAATTGAATCCTTGGTTAGTCAGAGGCATTAAAAAAAATGGGATTAACACAAGCACCAAAACTTTTGGTAGAGTGGTAAACCAAGCTATTAACCTGGGCCGCTACTGTTGTCCTCTTTCTAGAAGGTTTTTGGTTTGTTTTTTTTTTTTAATTCCCTGTGCATGGGGAGTGGGGGCATTTCTGCTCATTCAGGCCACCTGAAGGAGGCAATTTAATTTGCAGGTGTGGTAGCCAAAGCTGTAATTAATCTCATGACTTGCAAGCACTGGAGCCTCCATCAGTGGTGAGTGCTCAACAGCTGTAGCTAATGATGAGGTACCTCTGCAAGGGCTCTTTGGCCACAAAGCTCAGGGCCAGGTCAGTCCTGCTGAGTAGTGAGGTGGGTTCCTGTTGCCTTTGGGTGGCTGATGATGAAGCTGTGCTTGCTGAGAGTGACAGAAGCAATTTTCTGGACTGAGCTTCATAGGCCTCTGCTAAAAATTACTGGTGAGTGTTGATTTCTACCTGCTAAGCCTTCATGCAGCAGCTTGGCTATAATTAGCAGAAAAGACCATGGTAGGAGCTGATGGCTGAAAGTGTCTGTCTCCTTTCTGATTATATTCAAGCATTCCTTTAGCTGTCTGATTGGCGGGGTCCTTTCAAAAGCGTTGCTTTCAGAGGAGGTAATTGTATCTTTGCATGTTGAAACTCTGGTGCTCTGATATTTGAAGTTGGCAGTAGAGTTAAATCTGAGAGTCATCTTTCATGGCCAGGCTTTTCTTGACCCCGTGGACGTCTGGGCACCCATTGCCTTTGCTCAGAGGGGCTGGTCCCAGCCATGCTGAAATGCATCTGTGGGAAGAGCTGTTCTTGCTTTGGCCTGAGGTGACTTCTCCTTTCTCTTCTGAAAAGAGAAATGCTCCTTTTGATCTGTCTTTTAATCTCAGCTTTGAGATGTTTCATGTGAAAAGTCTGCATCCTCCTGGGATATGGTATTTGCCTTTCCTCAAACCCTGGTTCTTAAGGACTCTTCAGCTGGTGCTTCTTCCAGAAACTAGCTTTGTCTCTGTTAGTGTGGAGGGAGTCTCAATCCATTTCTCGGAAAGTGAAATTGCTCCCTCATACCTGGGGGTCTGCCCATGTAAATTGTGTGAGCCCCCCAGGTCGGCCCAGGGCCATGTGGCAGAGGGGTATTTCCAGAAAGGCTTTAATTTGGGGAAGGGGAGGCATCAAGCTGTCGGTGTGTGACCGCTGCCGCAGCTGTGCTGTGCATATCTTGGCTTTGTGCTGTGGCTTCTACTCTGTTCGTAATTGAATTGAAATCAAAACATAACTGTATTGCTCTGATGCTCTGCCTGCTAAATAGCAGTATTGTGAATAAATCAGAGTTACTTCAGAGAATCGCTTTAATGTGGGGAAAATTGCAGCAATCAGGGGATAAAGTTAGATTTAAGAGTATCTGGTAAAGGAGCTGATTGGCATTCAAAGGAAAACTGCTTTTGTTCAGTCTTTCTGCAAGTGGGGGTAAGCATCGTCCAGAGGAATTAGAAGTGCTTGAGGGCTAGGGTAGCTCCTCGTTCCTGCTCTGCCCCTGACTTTTACCCTGTGGCTTTCTGTAGACAATCTTGCTTCCTGCCATTTTTTTTTTTCTAGTTTTAAGAGCATTCACTTCCTTGGTTCTTAGTGCTGTATAAGGCTGCTCATTTCACTGTATAAAGAGCTACATGGGTAATAACGTGCCTCTCTCTCCCTGACACCAAACTAGCCAGGTTGAAGGACGGGGAACAGAATGGCTCGATAGCCAAAACTGCAGGGCAATGGTTGGAGGGATCTAGCGGGATTTCAAACAATTAATCCCTTGAGATAAGGTTATGTCTTGCCTTCTACAATGATAAATGATGCTACAGTTCAGTATCGCTGCTATTCAGTGCTCCTTTGTGTTGATCTCATGTGCGTCCCGTTGTCTTTGCTGTCATTCCCATAACACATCTTTGCCATCTGCCACAGCCTTTAAAGACACCATGTTCTACAAGCCTTGAACAAAAGAATTACACTACTGAGAGAAGGGATAAGGGGGGAAAAAAGACCAATCTCAAAAATAAAAACCACAAGGAAACTTGTGCTACAGGCATGATAGGTTGGGGTGGGCAGGGAGGGGTGTTGGCTCTCCTGGCTTCCAGCAACAGTGATGGGCAATGGGTGAGCATTTAATGATGAAGCCTGAGTCTCAAGGGGCTCATGTACCAAACTTTCTGGCTTCAGGCTGCCACAGCCAAGCAAATGGTGAACAGGAAAGCTGATTGGAGAGGTACCTTACCTGGGCTTTTAAAATCAGATTATCTTCTAGGTATTCTGTTTTAAGATGTTAGTTTTTCAGGGAGGTTGAGTGTCTGTGACTAACATAATTGAATTTGTCAGGTTTTAGAACCTCTGGAAACTTTCACTCTAAGTCCATGGGTCATTTTTTTAAATTTTTAATGTTTTTTCTTTATTAAACCCATGGATATTTTTCTTTCTCCCCAGTTTGAAAGGGCACAAAGACTTTCCACGTAGCATGAATTGGCAGAGGGAAAGAAGTCAAGGCTCAGTCATGCTGTCGTGGCACTTGCATTTTGATGAGCTGTAGTAAATGGCTCTGTGAAGAGATAATAAAAATACAATCTGTTTTTCTAACCTCTTTCTTGATGGCAGAAAAAAAAACCTTCAACTTGTCCATTTGAAAGTGTTTTTTCTCAGCTGAGCATATGCAAATTAGGATTTTCTAGATTTTTATCAAGAATTATTCTAGTTTTACCTGGAACTGCCTTTGACTACTCTACAGTTGCATTAACATTGCAAGTCAAAAATAAGGTCTGTGACTACATTTTCCCCATCAAAAATCATACAATGTCACTTTTTTTTTAAGTAGGGATAATAGATATCTGAGACAATGTGATTTATGTATTCATTAACAAACATATGCATGAACTAATATTTGGTTTAATTTCTGATGCAGTCTTAGTTGGATCTAAGTAAGTTGTCTAAAAGAACGTTTCCATGTGTGCATGTGCAAGTTTATTTTAGTTTTGTGATGGAAAGGATAGACTGTAATTTGAGTTCTTGTTGTGGTATGCTGGCACTAATCTGATTCAGTCTAGATCAGGACAAATGAATCTATTGTTTCTTATCTGTAGGTCAAATCTATTGCCTCTTATAATTGCCTGTATGACAACTTCTATGTAAAATGCCTTTAAGCTTCACAGGCTGGTTAAAGACACTGAGAGTAGATTTTATTTATTTATTTATTTTTCTTTCTTAAACCAAGAACTTCAATCTGTTCTTAGGATCTGGATAACACTAAGGCATTTCTTTCTCTGCCTGTAGATGTTAACCTGTTTGTACTGGAGAATTATATGCTTTGAAGCATGCAATGTTGTCCTCAGTGCTATTCTTCAAGATACAAGGCAAAGGTCTAAGGCAAAAGTGGCAGTTACTCCAGTGCTATATGGGACCACCTACAGAATTCCTTTCTCCAGGATATTCTTGGCATTCCCCTTGTGTGAGTAAAGGAGGGGGGGAAAGCATATAGGGAAATAAAGATCTGCCTTATCAGATTTCCTGTACAACTACAAAGTAATATGACAAGTAATTTCCAGCACTGTTCTTCTAGATCAGCAGTTTCAGAAGTCTTTCCAAAACACCTAGGTTATAATAGTAGCTGTGCAGCTTGGGTGTCTGCCTCTGCTGTTTCAAAAACTCCTGCCTATCAATACAACCGTTTCCCTATGCAAAGCTGCCAAACTGGTTTCATCCTGCCTGCGGAGTTCACTTATTTCAGCTTACAAAGCCAGGCATGAGCTGGAAGAACCTCTGAATTTGTGTGGTGTGAAACTCCCTCTCGAGTTTCATAAGCAAGTTGAATACATTTGAACTGAAATGCAGTGGGAATAACAGGCTGGGGCACTTTCTTGCCTGTCTATGATAAGTTATTTCCTCATGAGATATAAGGCATTTTGCATAAATCTGGTGATCTCTCACACTTTGTTACCCAGGACATGGTTTACAAGCAATCTGGAATTGTCGTCAGCACCACGGAAGGCTCTTTGGTTTTTGTTTTGGCAGTTTCCATGGCCCTGAGTTACTCACAAGAGGTGCTCTGTGAACTGCCACATCCCAACTCAATAGTGTGTGTCAGGTTCCAGGCGGGTTGCCATCCTGCAGGGTATTTCAGGTTGTCCAAAACTCCTGAAAAACATTGGTGAAGTATTAACAGCCTAGAGACCCATGTGATTATCAGGGATGTAGAAAGAGCAAGACTAAGATCTCTCTGATTTGGGCACATCATGAATTTGAGCCTGATTCTCCTCTACTCCAAGAAAGTGCACAATTGCTTGTCTACTAGCTGTGGTGGGAAGCACAGGTGGTTTCTTAATTGCTGGGGTGTTTTGTTGTTTTGTTTTTCTTTCCCTTCCTTGAGTAAGACTAACAAAGCATGATTTCCCCAGGAGGGATACAAAAGGAAGGTTTCTTTTCATAGGATAGGAAAAATACTTCCTGCCCAGCTCTAATAGCAATGTTCTGTTAGTTCAGACAGTATTTCAGGTAAGCAGCATCTCTGTGTGGTTGGGAAACTTCTAGGAAAAAAATATTTCCCCTTGAAAGCATCTGTTTCCAGTATTTTCTGGCTCCTGTTCAAGTCTAGAACCAGTCAAAGATGGTCTCTAATCTACATCCACCCCCCACTCTCGCAGGACCCAGGGGGTTGCAGAAGGTGCACAGCACAGGAAGGGAAGGCTTTGTCGTTCATATTTGTGGTTAACCAAGCTTGAAAGGCGGCTCAGCCTCAGTCTGAGCTGAACTTTGTTTTGGCCAGTGGCTCTTGTTCTGTCAACTCTAATTCCCTCATCCAAATTCATCAAAGCAATTTATAGGAGCACATACCTAGGTGCTCTTGTCGGTGGAGAAGAGAAAGCCATCAACTCTCTCAAAGATGACAGGAATTTGGCTTTTGCCTCTGGGGGAGAGCAGCAAGTACCAGCAAAGCAGAAAGCTCTTCGAAAGGGCAATGAGTAACAGGGAGGAGCAGGGATGACTTGGCACTTGGAGCATGTCGTAGCCTCTGTCCCAGCCTCCTCTGTAGCTTCCCAATGTGCTGTTTTGCTGCTTGATGCTGCTGCGCCGCTATGGGGACAGCCTGCTGCAGCACAGGCTGGCTGGGGGGTGCTCTGGCTCGGCTGGATTGCTCCAGCCAGGTGGGGAGCACTTTTTGTAGATGTTCACATGTGCAGGTTGGTTCAAGCAGGTGTTGGCACCCTATAAACCTGCAAAAAAATCTGTGTCTCCGTGTTTAGCTGCTGGGGAGGCTCCTTAATAGAAAACCCTGTTGCTCGCAGTATTACCCCAAGGAAATGTATTTTTGTTGCTGATTTATTCCTGCCCCCCCACATTTGGAGCTTAGCCCTGCTAGCTTTCCCCCAGATAGCAATTCCTAGTGCACAGCAAAGATGAATATGGAACACAATAAATGTCATTAAAAAGAAGTTGGAGCTTTTGCTGATCTAAGCTGAAGCATTAGATGACAGACGAAAGCCATTAAAGTTAGGCTAGCTTACAACTGTATTACCGGTGAAATTCAAAATGTGATCTGCTGCTTCTCATTCTGTATAAATTGTCACATGCATATACCTTGTAAATGGCAATACTATTGGTGCTGTACCTCTTGGTCTTGTTTTTTGTTGTTTGTTTGTTCTTAATCGTTCAATGTGAGCTTCTCTGCAGTGGTAAGAGCACAAACATCTGCACAGGGCTACCTCTTTGCCTGCTGATCCTGGCAAAGGAGGATGAAGCCTCTCTCCTCCTCGTCTAGCAAAGTTTTCTACCTATGCTGCACTGTGAAGTACTGGGTGGGAAAGAAGCCCCAGGTTATGCAAGATTGTGCTGGAGAAACAGCAAGGAAGGGCAAGTGTGTGGAGGAAGTGTTTAGATAGCAGAGAGGTTTTTAACTATGGGAGCTGAGATGCTGCATGTGCTGAAGTGGCAGTGCGATTCTCAGGTTTATTAGATAAGGAAAACCAGTGATAGATATCCCAGACCCTTTGCTTAATATTTGGGCTTTCCTGTCCAGGCTTCTTTATTTATTTACTTCGTTCTAAAGTAAATGAAAAAAGCATAAGCCCTACTGGGGTCCTATAACCACAACCCTGAGCAAACTGTGAGGTTCCAGAGCAGAATTTCCCCGTGGTGAAAAGTGAACCCATGGACAGAAGCAGAGGGAAGGGCATGTCCCATGGCCTGCCCCAGCAGCCTGTGCTGAGCTCTGGGCCTGTGCCCAGCTGGGGGGACAGGATGGCAACAAGAACTTCCTACCAGGTGGGTTATCAAGGCCCAAGAAGATCAGTTGGATTGGCTCACAGCCCTGGTCTGCACAGGGCTTTTTGGCAATGGAGCACTCTGGTTTTAGTTTTTGCTCCTCTTCCTCTGTCACCCTGTCCTTCACTAGCTGCTCTCCTGCCTTCAGGGCTCCGCAGCCACCTCCCAGTGACGATGGCATGGCAGTGTGCAGAACAGTGTCCTCTCTCCTGGAAAGGGAAATCTCATCCCTCTGGCACATAGTGGTGGATGAGTTAATTCCTAGGTGGAGCACGTTTGCAGGGTGTACTTGAGTGTTCCTCTGAGCTGGTGACAAACAAAACCAAACAGGAGGTGCTAATAAAGGAGGAAGGGTTTGTCTGCAGCAGGAAACTTTAAGAAGTAGGAATTTCAAGGATGAAAAGTCATCTCTGGCTGACTTGCTGTAACTCACATCAATCACTGGCAGTTGTGTGCTTATAGATCTTATGTCCCCTTCCTGTTTACAACACATTCACCTGAGCTTTGCACCTTGCATGTGAAAGGATCTTCCAAGGTTGACACCCTCTGAAATTCATGCTTTAAGCTACTTCTCTTTAAAAAAAAAAAATAATAATTTACACAACAGTGCTTTTGGTGAGTTTCTAGTGTGCAATTTCAAAACCATTGCCTTTGTTACTCATAGTGGCTGCTCTACTGTAGCAAAAATGTAGTACATTGGAATTGTGTACATACTACCTCAAGTTTGAAACGGTAGAGAGAGGTATGTTCAATGAAATAGTGTCCCACGGGAGGGACTTAATCATCCAGCCTCCTTAGGAAGATATAATGCTATGGCTTTTGAAGGGATGCGGGTCCTCTGAAGTTTTGTACCTAGCTTTTTCCTATAAGAAGAACCAGGTTTAATTTCTCATCTGGACAATGTATGAAAATTAACATATTGGTCTCGTCTTGTCTTTTGGGTTTGAAGATTGAAGATCTGTCTTGTATCCAGTTGTAAAAGGTTTTGAAAGCCTGCAGTGGTAGGTGCTGTGATGACTGGCTGAAAGCATGCCACAAACTTGTGAGGAAAGGCAGCAGATGCTGAGCGTGCGCTTTGTGTGCAGCCAAGGGGGCTGCAACGCACCAAGGGAAATTAATTTGTTGCAGATGCTCTATCTGTGACTGAGCCAATGGAGGAAGGGGGAGAGGGCCTTATTGCCTCTGACCTGCACACCACAAATGCACCTTTTTTTTTTTTTATCCCCCCTTACCAGCTGCATTTGCTGTGTATGGTTGCGATGGATGGGAGCGCTCACTTGAAACCTACTACTTTTCTGTATGGTAAAGATTCAGACATCCTCTGTATCCTTTCTTCTCTCCCCCCTCTATCTGCCCCTGATACCTATAGGAGCAAGACAGACTACTGAGAGCTGAATATAGCAGCTGAATAAGGGAGAAGCTTGCTGGAGTCCTTAAGGCCATATAGCAAGCACGTACTTTGCTAATCTTAGATGGCCTTTGATGTCAGCATTTCAAAAAAGCTCCAAAGGACCCCGTTCCACTGTAACTACAATAAAAGAGAAAATATAGGAGATGACTTTTAAGATGGAACAAAAGCCTGTAATTGAAGTTCTTTTCTAGGTGCCACATGCAAGTACAACAATACCTGGAAATCCAAACTAAAGGGACTCAAAGTCAGATTAAAAGGCTGCAGGAACTTGCAGGATTTTGCTACCACTAATTTATTGAGTAACTTCTATGAAATAGTTCCTTAAAAATGGAAATGTTTTCAGTGTGATACTGGGTGGTCAAAAATGGGAGCTTGCACTCCACTCGACTCTGTTCTTTCCCAGTCTTTCTGGGAGATGACTTTTCCAGGGACTGCCAAGCCTTTTTCTGCCCTCCAGTCATGTTGCTCCTCCCTTCACTGTTGAACTCCTGAGCTTTGGTCCAGGCTGTTGCTAAATTGAACAAACTTGGTTCAAAGTATGTATGTAAGCACCTGACCTGAAGGATCCTGATCTTCACAGGTCATAGCACCTGCAGCTTCCGCAGAAACTGGTGGGAAGCCTGAGCATTCCTTTCCTTGGAAAACTGGCACAGCCTCTTTGGGCCCCCTGAAGCCAAACCGAAGGAGAGAGTAGAGAACCATAGCTATTGTCCATTTAAAGGGCAGGATCTCAGATGCTAGTGAGATGTAGCTGAGAAAATCTAATCACAGGTTTTTACTGCTGTTTGGAGGTGGGGGGAGCATTTTTCCTATTTTCTTCTATTTTGTCTGTGTAATCCCACTTCCATGAATAAAAGACAAACAGTCTTTACTCCAGCCCCCTGAGCTTGCTGATAATTTTGGTAGCCAGGGGTGCGGAGGGTAAGAGGCTGCCATGCAGGACAAAGGAGGTCCTGCTCTTTCACTTGAAATACTACTGTCTGAGTGGGGTTTGGTCTGCAGGCTTCTGTTGTTGTCTGTGCAGAATCTGGGAGGTGGTAGCAGCCCAGAGATTGGTGTGCTCTCTGGTGCTCCTACGTCTATAAATGCTGTCCCCTTCACTGTGCTGTTGGACAGAAGTGTTAAGCTCATTATCAAGGGAAAAACTACACTGATCTGGCTTAAATGGAGCTGTATGATTGTCCCCACCTAGCTACCTGGAAAATTGGCATCTGACACCTGCTTTTCAAAACAGCAAAGCCCTGTCTCAAAGGGGAAAGCAAACATTTTTCAGGGGTTGGAAGACAGCAAATAAATGTGAATCTTGAACTGGAAAAGGAGCAACTCTTCAGAGACCAGAAGCATTTTCTGTTTGGTTTGCCCTGAATGGCTTGGAGGACTGGTAACTAATGAGCCAGTACTCAGATGTGATCCTTGCTGATAATGCAAGCATCAGCTGTTTGGGACCTGGCTGCTCAGTGAAGAAAGGCAGGCTGTTTGTTTTCTGTCCCAAATGTATGTATGCACATTGGGAAGCAAAATCAGAACTCATGCTAATTGCCATGGCAGCCGGCCATCTGCATGCAAAGGGAGGGCGAGCAGGTCCTGAGCACACGGGCTGGGAGAGGATAGACCCCGAGCTGGGGACACTGCCTCTGCTGCTGACTGGACTGAAAGCAGTGGAGAAGTCGGGCTGGCACTGAATTTGCTTTAGTGGCCATTGAGGCTTGCTGGAGACGTGATTCAACAAGTGAGAAGTGAAGCCCTGACTCCAGACTGGGGAGGCCAGTAGAGACTGGGAAGGGGTAAACTCCCCCCAGCTGGGAGAGTATGTCATAGCTTGTTGAAACTAAGACCTTTCTGCCTGCAGAAAATGCCAGGGGTTCAGAAGAAGTTTTTTTCCTGTTGAGCATGCCTCGAGAGCTCTGTTCTGAGCTGAGGTTTTAGGGCTACTGGTATCTGTGCAACAGGGCTGCAGCTCTGCAACCCCTACCTCCGAGTCATGAGTCTGTGCTAAAGAAACCGGGAGTAAGGCCAGTTGTTACTGGCTTCAGGCCTTTATTTTGGGTGAAGCTCACTGCAAGCGAGGCATTTATTAGCTGAAGGGGAAGGTGGGAACACTATCTGCAATTACATCCATTGGAGTATGGAGAAGAACTTTAGAGCTGAGCAAGTAACATTTGTGGTTTACCTGTTTCCAGTGAATGCATGGTGTTCCTTCCGTAGGTGCAACTCTGCCTCTTCTCCTAAAATCCATCTGGGAAAATAAGTGAATCATTTGTCATCAGGCTACAAGAATTTCAAAACTCCTTTCCAGGGTCCCTTCGACACTCTTCTGTGTACATCTTAATTTCCTGTAACAATCCTAATCTACTTCCCATGGGTACCCATGGGAGCCTTGTTATCGACTTCAACTGGAAAAGGGTTGTTTCTCTCCCTCATTATAATTGCTATTAACTGGCATAGTTCTTGTCTGTCTCCATCACAGGGGCCATTAACATAATAGGTCAGAGAAAGCGAGCTCTGCCCGTGCCCCTCGAAGGTGTCCCCGCAGCATGGGGATGGAGTGTGTTGGCTGTGCGAGAAGGAGCTGGCGTAGCTCCGCGTCCACTCCGGGACCACTGAGACCTGGGGCTGTTGGAAAGGGCATCCTTCGCCAGCTTTTAAACCCCCACGTGCACACCTGGGAGGGTGATTTGTGACAGGCTGGAAACTTCCTCTGATTGCTGTTCTTTAATTGCCTGTTCCTGAAGCAGCCTCTGGGGTGAGCCGGTGTTCGGTAGCTTGTTACCTGCATGGCCACTGCAGGCTTCTTGCAGATCCAGTGGGTAAAAGAGATGCTGAACTGCCCTTGGAGTTTGTCTTTCTTGTCTGCGTCTGCCTTCTCCGGGTAACTAGGCACTGGAGCTAGGGCGAGCTGCCAGTTCAAACAATGCCTGACAGAGCACGCTAAAGTCTCATCTTCCTCTCCAGCACTAGGAATACCCAAATACCAGATCAGGGCTCAAGCGGAGGGACTGGAAACAGATCTGGTGGAGAAAATACAAGGATAGTGGAATCTCATGTGCTTGCTCTAGGAGCAAGTCGCAGGTCCTACGAGGAAGATCCTGTGCTATCTATGGCACCTGAAAACCCTGCAGGAGTTTTAGCTACTTAAACTAGATGCATGTAGGGCCAGAGGCAGGTGTAGCACAGCCTTGTCTGGGGCTTGGACTGGTGTGTTGAAGGTGTTTCAGATGATGGTGCCCTCCAGGGAGATCCATTCCTCCTGGAAAAGCAGCCCCTTTCCTCTCTCTCTGTAGAAGAGGAGGGGGACGCTTGTTCTTCTGTGCCCATGCTCTCATGTTTGCAGTGCCTCGTGCTAGACCTTGCACAAGGCATTTGAGGTGGGAGGGCAGGGCAGGACAAACAGATGGTCCTTCTGTCCTGTACAGCCTGCTGGCATGGGCCAGCTACAACCCCTTTTGTGACTGTAGCAGTCCCAAGGTCTAGGTCTTGCCAGGTATATCCACACATGGCACTTAGCCTGAGAGGAGTACGGTGTCTGTGCTGAGTCTGGGACAGGCGTGTAGTTAAAATCTGACTGGTGTTACAGACCTCACTGCCTGACGCCTGCCCTGAATGTTTTCTTGTGGCCATACAGACTAAAAGGGATGTGGAGGAAGAGATAAGAAAAATAAGCTTCTGTACTGGGCAGCATATAGTCTCCGATCCTGACAGATCAAAAGCATCAAACTTCAGTCTGGATAAAGGATGACTTGGTGATGTGCTTTGGGGGGGGGAGGG
>JANZLQ010000001.1:22800550-22812486 GCA_026212715.1 Elanus axillaris
CTTCCAGCAGCTTCTCACAGAAGCCGCCCCTGTAACCCCCCCCGCTACCAAAACCTTGCCACAGAAACCCAATACACAGGTGATTTGTGTTGGTCAGATAATCTGTGCTGTGGTTGCAGAGTCACTGACTCAGGCAAAGTGTGGGGCTGAAGAGGTGAAGATAGTGTACGAAGATCTGGAGCCAATTCTGACCATTGAGGTAACAATCTGCCTCCTCTTCAATGTCTGATAGAGCTCCTAAGTCACCTCACTCACTATTTACCTCCTTGTGCAGAGCTCTGCCAAGCTTTGGATTTTTTTGGATTTTTTTTTATGAGATATTACTTTATTGGTTCTGAAGATGAAGTGTAAAAAGTTTATAAATGGCCTCCAAATATTTGGTTTTAGAAACACACAAAAAAATCTTATTAGATATCTATTCATCCAGTATATTTGTAGGTCTAGGATGAAATTGCTAAAGAATATTCAGAAAGTGTTAAGTGAGCAATTCCCTGCCTCCAAGAGCCAAATTCCAGGCAGGAGTAGGTCAGTATAGAATTAAATTTGAGAGCTTATGTTTGCAGAAATTCTGGAATCACACACCCTGCATCCCTGTTCTAAAAATTTTCAAGTCTGGCAGGTTTGCAGTAGCAAGCAATCTGATTCTGAAATATTTTCAACAGTTCTGATTATTTAAACAATAACTACATACAAATCACATGAGATTATGTGAAAAAAGGTTAACAGGTCCTAGCTAACATTAGAATTGGATTGTAGGCCTATAGAAAACAACATTTCCAAAGAATGCATGTTAATTTCTACACATTTAGGATTAGCCTTTGCAGTTCATCACTGCCTTGAATTTTTTAAGCTTTCCCTGTCAGCCCAACAAGATAAACCTCTACTAGCATCAGAGGAGATATTTTCAGAATGCAATGGTTTGTCAGTATTTTAGCTACACTGTCTAGTGTGCTGTAAATAATTGCTCTGTTCCATTCAGCTTGATATTTTAGTGGATGCTTTATCTCCAGCCATGGGTGAAACTTGCAGTTCTATATAGAGATTACAATATCTGCAATCAGATAATAAAATTTTTACATTTCTGCTATTCTTTAAAGACTAGATTGTGCTTTCATTGGCATCTTTACTTGTTCGAAATCTTCTTGTTTGTTTGTTTCTATAGCAACTCTAGTTTTCTGCCCAGGATTCTTAAACCTGTTACCTTTTAATACATGGCTAGCTGTGGAAAACTGGCATTTTTTAGTGTACTTTGGTGGGTAAGAATTCTCAGTAAAATCCTGGATGTTCACTTTTGCAGGAATTAGTGGCTTCAGCTTTAAACCTCCAGTTCAATAAAATTATGTGCCACGTGAAACGTGTTGGTGGAGCATTTGGTGGGAAGAATACTAAACCTTCACCCTTTGCTGTAATTGCAGCAGTGGCAGCCAACAAATGAGTTAACTGAACTAAATTAAATGAGTCGTTTAACTAAAACAAATTAGAGGACAAGAGTGAAAGAAAAAGAAACTTCAGTCCTGAACCCTCCTTGGGGTGTTATCGTGACAACATCATCTTTTTTGTCAATTTGGCAGTAAATCTTGGGTAGAGGCTTGAAAATTCTCTGGGCTTTCGGCAATGGTATTCACTTAGTATCCGAGAGCCAGAAAAAGTAATGGAGGCAGTTTCTCTCAGGGGTGATCTGTACAAATCCCAACCATTCAGCCCTTTCCCAGGCATCCTGGCTTGAATTTCCCTCTAGATATTCAGTAAAAGTGGTTCTTACCGTAATACCTAGGTGTGCTTGCATCAGCCCTTTGTGCCACAGCTCTTTGCTCTGGCTTCCTTGCCTTGTCTTGTGCATGCTTCATGGAACTTGCATCTCCCTGTTGAGAAGCTAAAGGGAAACCACTAAAAAACTCATTTTCTCTACTTTGTTTCTGTAGCCAAAAAAAAAAAAAAGAAAAAAGAAAGAAAAAAGAGGTATGGTAGGTTAATAAGAAACTGAAACATAAAATGGACGGATTCATTGCAACCACTAGGAGTTTGGCCACGTACATGTAATGTCATTTGCAACCTGCATGAATAGGCTGTAATAAAAGTGGATTTTTTTATGTTCACTTTAGGACTGGGCATCCAGTCCATTTTGCCCTTGAAAGAAATATGGATATATTAATCACTGGCAGATGGCACTGTTTCTTTGGAAAATACAAAGTGAGTGAGAGGAGAAGACAATTTGCTCAGTTACTGGGTAATAGTGTCTTCTGGGGCAAACTGAATTACAAGATGCAGCAAGAAACCAAATTCCTCCTCTTCTGAAATCCTAACCCAGCACCAACCTTGCCCCAGTCCTAAGAGTACCTTGACAAATGCTGTGAATCAAAACAACAGCTACCACCCTATTTCTACAGCCCATGCAATATCCAGAAAAAGCAGAACCATCCATCCCTTTTCTTACTCCAAAATACTGCTAACATCAGCCCTACCCCATCCTCAGCTGACAAGTACATAAATCAGAATTGAATATGAGCCATTTCTCAGATACAAAGCCAGCCCTGCAAAGTAATGCAAGATTAAGCTGGTAACAAAATTCTTCCTTTTGACTTCTAAATCCTTACATTAAAAATGACTAGGTAAACAATGCCAGCACTGAAGTCAGCTTGGCAACTGGTCATAGCAGGAGCAAAACCCTTCTCTTTGGTGTTGGTGTATGATTTGAGCACACTAAAACCCTCTGGGATGGGCTTACGGTTCAATATGGTTTGGATAAAGAAGGGATAAGGACTTGGTTTTCCTATTGACTCTTGCATGAGCTGTAGAGTTTGGCTGACAACTGTTTCTGGGAGAGACTGGTTATATTCTTAATTTTGCTGAAGATATTGCTCACAAAGATGCTGTTCGATTCTGGTTATGATTAGACTTGATTTAGAATTGGTTTGGGAAAAAGAAAGGAGGAAAGTTTCATTTCTGGTTAAATCTTGTATTAACCATAAGTTAAGGAATAGGTTTGTGACTGACAGATGTCAATAACATAAGTATTTCATATTCTTCTGGGTATCCATTACCTGATTATGGTTGAATCTAGGATAAAATATGTTGTTGCTACAGATGCCCAAATAACCAAATCCAACAGAAGTTAAAGCTATTACCTGACACATTTGAAGATAGGCCTAATACAATCAGTTTTGTCCTCAGTCAGGTGATGGTGATGTTCTAAGTGATGAACAGTTTATTTTAATTTCTATTTATTAACAGGTTATTGGCAGATATTGGTAACAGTGGCATTATTAATATTAGGATTTAGGTTGAAGATACAGGTAGAAATAAGGAAAAGAAAGAATGGAAGGTAATTCTTGCTGAATCATCTATGAACTTCAATGAACTGATAAGGCTTGCTTTTAGAAAAGGAAAAGGCTTATATTTTGTTTTCATGCAGTTACTTATTACCTGGATATCATTGATGGTAGTGTTAGGGTTAAAGTTAGATACAAAGTGAAGAAAACAAGGGCTGAGATGTTTGTTTTCTCCCTGAGGTGTTCCATAGGCACCTGGGAAGGGTGAAAAGAAAAAAGGGAAGTCTTCTGTTTAATTTTGATGAAGACACTGGCAATATTTTCAGGCACTGTTAGCATTACAATAAAGTTAAGGAAAAAGAATAAATTAGAATCTTGGTTCTTTCTTGAGTTTTACATGGGTACTAGAGGTATGACGAGGGCTGCAGCTGATAGATGTTTCTGGTTTATGTTTAGTTTTGCTGAAGGAATAAAGTATTAGTATTTCTAAGGCCCAGATTAGGGACAGGGTTTGAATAAAAAGTATGATTTTTTTGGTTGGTTGGTTGGTTGGTTGGTTTTTTACTTGCATGGGTCCCTGAAGTACTATGATAGCTATCTTGGAAAAGCATCATTTGGCTTATGTTTCATTTTGGTTCACTCTTCTTTTAACTGAAAATCCCCACTATATGTTTAGATTTGCATTACAGAACCCATCTATGTCCCTAGGAAAATGAAAACAAGAGGACTTTGTCTTCTTTCTAAATTTTACATGGACCTTGAAGCTATGATAAGCACTGGGTCATGCCTTATATTTGACATATGTTTCAAACTTTTGATTCAGATATCACTTATCAAGAATTGCTTAGGCCAAGCTTAGGGTTAGAGGTATGTTGAAAGAAAACAAGCAAAGATGAATTTACTGAGTCATATACAGACAATAGCATTAAGATTTTCCAGTGGAAGTTCTAGCATTTTTTTAAATTTTACACACATACTGGTTACCTGAGAATTCTAGAAGCCAGGCCAAAATTAAGGCTACTATTTTTGAGAGGAGATATTCTGGAGCTTGATTTCCTAAAATACATTAGCATCTAAGATTGGAGGAGAGTAGGTATTGGAAAGGAGGCATGCCTTATATTTAGTTTTGGTGCAGATACTGTTTATCAGAGTCTTGTAAAAGTTAGGGTTAAGATATTGGGGCAGGGAGGAAATGTGGAGTTTGATTTTTTTACAATCTTTCATGAGCTCCTGAGCTACAAGAAGTATTTATACTGAATGGGATGTATGCTTTATGTATAATTCTGGGGCACACAATTTTTACTCAAAAGTTATTAAGCCTATTTTTATAAATGTGAGTGTTGGGACTCACAGAGGAACTGATGAAGAGTGTTGCTTCTTATAAAATACTGTATAGCCCCTAAGCTTTGTTGGGTGGTATTGAGAGGGGCTTATGGCTCATGGTTTGTTTCAGTGGAGATCCCTCTTAACCACAGATCTCTGAGACTATGACTACTGCTAGGGAAGGTAAAAACAGATGTCAAGATTTTGTTTTCTTGCTGAATTGTCTATGAGTCCTAAAGGTACTGATAGTGGCAAAAGCTCCTGTTTCCTTTGGTTTCAGCTATTGGTTATTTGAGTGCCTTATGATGAGTGATAGGAGTAGGCCTGGAGGAAAGAAACAATGGAGAGTTTATTTTCCTGCTGTCCAATCTTACATGGAGCATGCTGTTATTCATTAATTAGCTATCTTGAAGCTAGGATAAAGATTATGAATTATGACTAAGGTTATGCTTTTGGAGAAAAAGAGAAGGAGGAATTATCCTTCTCACTGAATTTTCAATAAGCCCCCATAGACTTATGGTTCATATTTTGGTTTTATGTAGTTACAACTTCCCATTTTTTTCCTAAAATTTGGATAATGGTTAAAATTTTGAAGGAGAAGGAATATTGATTGTGATCTCTCACATCCTAAATCTAACCCCAACCCTAGCCTTTCCTTTACTTAATATCAATAATTGCAAAACCCACATGAATTGCTTACCTACATTAAGCAAAACCCACTCTCCCCATCAGTCCCATTTCTCATCCTATCCATGCAGCTATGCAGGATTTAGCCAGAAATAATATTCATCATCTCTTATTTTCTTATTCTTGGTCCTGATGGAGCTGCATCAGTTTACTTCATTTAACAAGTTGTTCTTCAGTTGTTTTACAGTTTTCTATGATTGTTCCCCTTTAAATATTATTATATAAACTATTAAAAATATAAAATCAGATATAACCTTTTTTTAAAAAAAAAGTTGAAGAGGAAGGAACCAGAACTAGAATGAAATCAAATGTGGTGGATATTTCTGAACATGTAATTTGCAAAATACATGTCCCATTGGTTCATGTTGTTAATGTTGTCTAGGTGATGAAATCATCAGGATGAAAGATGATTACAAAAGGAATACTTCAGAAAGTAGAATAAGCATAACCCTGTCATCCTCTTTCTGGTCTCTGTTCATACAGAAAACAGTGGTGAACAAGTTTTTCAGATTCTGTGTGAGTATAGTCAATGTCTATGTGGGAGAATAGCTTTGTGGGCAGCTGAAATATTCTGATGATTTGTGGGGTTTATATATATGTTTTGTTCTTAGGTTGCATATTCAAATCCAAACTGATATCATCCTATACACAGAAACCCCTGCAGGTAATTTTTCCAATTCAGTGGAATAAATCCCATTGTTTTCTGTAGTCTGAACCTCAGGTGGTATTTGTTAACTGGTTAGCTTATTCATAAAAAGAAGTTGGAAATATGTGAGGGAAAAGACTGATAGTGCATCGGTTGCTATATTACAGATTGAATTCACAAATGATGGTAGAATCAGAGCAGCAGATTTTCAGTGCTATATAAATGAAGGCTGTACAAAAGATGAATCTGAGTTGGTAAGTGCTTCACTGATACAGCTCATGCTGACTGAAGTGGTCACAAAAAGAAAATAATGGCTCTTCATCACAATTTATTTCTCTTAAGAATATGTCTGTTCTTGTTAAGTAAACTCTCATCTGCCTAAAGTAAAAATGCATCTGTGGCCCAGGTGTTGATTACAGACTCATTGATTACAGACCTCATTAAGGAGGTACAATATTTCCTGTCAGGTCATATTGGACATAGAAAATTGAGATTTAAAAGTTCAGTGAAGACAGAGAGACAGCAAGTTTTAGTAGGTAGCCTATTATCATAAAGTTATTCCTTCACTTTCCCAAAACTGAAGGTCTGATTTTTCCCTCACTAATGCTTCTTTATGCTACTGTAATTTCTATGAGTTAAATGCAGTTTCTCTGATTTAAACACAGTTTCTTTACTTACATTGGTGTAAAAAACAGCAGAACAACAGGCCTTCTGAGTATAGTTCTACTCATCCTTAAAACAGTTGGATCTCATTAGTCTCTTGAGTGTCTTTCACGAGTTTCACTATCTTTTAAAAAGAAATTGAACCATTTGAATGAACAACTATAGTCTCTTACTGCAGGTGTTTGAGTACCTTGTGTTGAAAGTGGACAATGCATATAATATCCCCAATCTCTAAGTCAGGGGCCATGCCTGCAGAATTAATTTGCCTTCTAATACTGCCTTCCAAGGATTTGGGTTTCCTCAAGCAGGTCTGTTTGTGGAGACCAGTATTGTGGCTGTGGCAATCCAAACTGGCCTACCACACGAGAAAGTAAAACAACTAAGACTGCCAAATAAAACATGGGATAACAGAGAATTCTAGGACCTAGACTATCAGAAGCTCCTTATGCTTAAGCCAGCTCTTGTAGAACCAGACCTACCAACTTTACTTGGCCTGAATGGTATTTTATTCAGCACCTATGTTTCCATGGAATAATACTTAATATAATACAGATAAGAGTGGAGAAAACTGTCCCAGGATCTGTTGCAAAATGGTTGATGACTGCCATTAGTATGACCAGCTTCAGTCAAAACAGTGTAATCTATTGTACTGTGTGACCAGTTTTAGATCACTTTCTGTATGTTCAGCTGTCACCTGCACCTCAGCCTCTCAGAACTGGACTTTCCATCTTTTCTATCCATCCATCTATCAACAGTTAGTTAGCTGGCTCCTGTCATCCCAGTTACCAGGCTGACACTTCTGGCTTCTTCCCAGCCTTCAGAGACAGTGTCCCAACAGTTCTAGTTGTTGCCATTTCTTTTCTAATATTCAAGATCTACCCTTTCCTTACACACTGCTTAGTCCAGTGTAAGCTCTTCCTCTTTTGTATGTGCTGACCTCTTATATATTCAAACTATGGTTTATAAATCATTTTACTTTCCTAGGATGCCAACCATCATATCTTTTCCCTATTTGAATCTTCTCCCTCTCCCATTTACTTGCTGTCCTTTACCACATTTCAGGAAGCTTTCAGACACATCTCCAAAGGACAAACATTTTTTTTAGCTTTAACTTCTGCTTTCACTATTCTCATTTACAATTTGAGTTTTCCAACCTTCTTTGGATTGAGTAGTCCTTGTGAACAATCCCACTGACACCACTTAAGCTCACAGGCATTTGATGCAAGAAAAAAAATCAGGCTATTTTTGTAGTGATTTCCTTAGAGAAAGGGTTGTGACATTATGTTTAATATAGATAATTATATCATTATATAATATAGATAATTATATCATTATATGACAAGTCATTATATTATATATAATATGTCAATATATTACAAGTCAATGTCTATTTTCAGCACTGTGTAAACTTGCTTGCTGTTTGGGTTAGGGAAATAAACATGTACAAAGGAGTTAATCTAATGTCCTTCAAAGAAGAGTTTGATGCACAGAATCTGTGGAAGTGTTGGGAAGAATGTTTGGACAAGTCTGACTGCTACAGCCGAAAAGCAATGGTGGAAGAATTTAACACAAAAAAATTATTGGAAAAAGAAAGGGATTGCCATCATTCCCATGAAGTTTTCTGTTGGATTTAATGCAACTGATTTTCATCAGGTAACGTCTTTGGAACAGTGCTTTTGTGATCTTATCTCTACTTTTCTCTCCAAAAATAGAGGAAGTATAATCTCTACAGATAGGAAGGAAAGAGAAAAAGAACTCCATCATGCTGGACTAGCATAAAATATCATCCATGGAGGTATACATTGTTTCAGAAAGTATCACTCTCTCTGGCCGATTTCTTTATAAATGCTTACTCAGTATGAGATGGGGCTTTGAGCAACCTGGTTAGTGAAAGATGTCCTTGGCCATGGCGGGGTGGGTTGAACTAAACAATCTTCCCTTGGCTGAAGTAGTTTATCTTCCTTTAGGTTGAAGGGCTCTTCCAACCCAAACCATTCTATGATTCTATGAATATTCACCTCACAGAAACATAAATTTCTGATTCCCAACATGCTATCTTTATGCAGTAAAAAGCTAAATAAATCACTGTAAAAATGTGGTACTTGGAACCTTCCATAATCTGGTCTGTAGTAAGAAAAATTATTACTCCTATAGTTCAGGCATTACCATTTCTATGATAGGTTAAGTTCTGCTACTGGAATTTTTTATGGCTCAGGATAGTGTCATTTCTAGGGAAATTTTCTGGTTCTGATTATTTTTAATTTTTTTTATTTCATGCCTTCAACCAAAAATTCTTTCAAGTGAGTTTCAGGTTAAGTGAACAAACATTGTTATTTCTTTATGAGGGTACAATGCATGAAAAAGTAAATCCACATGATTCATATGTTAGTTGTTTATTCCGTTTCTTGATTGTTTCTGCACAAATTTGTAGATTAAGAGCTCAGAGAGATTAATATATTTCATCAGAAAATGTTCTCATGGTAAAGAACTATTGAATCTAGGGATCACAATTCATCTGATACAAAAGGTCAAAAAAAGGTAGAAATAGTTATATTTCACCAAAACCTTCAAAATAAAGCTCAGGCATTGCATTGAATTTCCAAAAATCTAGATCTAACTCTAGGGAACAGATTTATTGTTTAATCATGTCTCTGTCAGCTAAGACTCTAACTGACATCAGCAAAATGTTACCTGATTGGAAACATCACAAGTTGGCACCAAAGAGACCACATGACCATTATTTCTCAATGTAGAATCAATAACAAATAAAAAGATGTCCCAGAGGCACTGTATTTCACAACACCTCTCAGGCTCTACTGTTTAGTCTCTGAGTGTTGACAGCAAAATATCTCTTTACAGAATTTGTAGTTCTCTTTAATATCCACTTTTTCCTTCATAGGAGTGGATATCTTGTATGAGATGGATTTCTTTCATCACCATTCTCTGGGAAGTTATTTGTTCCTGATTTTACCATGAATGAAAGTTTATTACTTCCATTCTTGCCTGCATCTTGCATTTCCTTTATTTAAGATAGCTATATATTGGCACAAGGCTGCACCAAAATATGAACAGAAAGTGAATCACAGTCTAAGCCATTCCCTTGACAGGCTGTGAGAGACAATGGAATAGCAATTTTCCCATCACAATTATATACTATGAACATCAGTTTATTATTACCCTGTATGGATACATGCAGACAAAAAGGGCTAGGACTAATCCCTCAGTTTCAGAAAAACAAAAGTACAACTCTGCTATTGTTTGTTCTAAAAGAAAAGTTCTAGAGATGCTCATAGTAATTGATACCTTGCTGTCTGTCCAAAATGCCTTTGGTTCCAGGTTCAAATTCCACTCTGTCCTCCTTTTTATTTTGGATGAGGAGGGAACAGTATCTGGGGCTACACATACATTATAACTAGAACCAGCATGTTCTTAATTCACCCAGTTTCACAAGAAGAAAAATATGTCTTTCTGTTATTTGAACTAATTACTGTAATCCCTGCAGAAAGCCTTTGAATAACTACTAGCTCATTTAGAGTCTATCCTGTCTTAGAGCAGTGAAATTTGTTATTGTCAAACTGCTAGAGAATTTCCACTCCCTTTTAATAATATACTTACTCTTGCAAATTAAATCTACCTTTGTCTTGTTCTTTTCCTTATGCACCTTTGTCAGTGAAGTAAGAAAATTACCAAGTTTCTGTGGCTTTTCTTTAGGCTGGAGCTCTCATCCATATCTATATAGATGGGTCTGTGCTAGTCACTCATGACAGAATTGAACTGAGACAAGGAATTCACACTAAGATGTTACAGGTGAGTTAGCATCTGAGGGTAAACAAAATATAAGATAACTAAGCCAAAAGGATGAATGGTACTAAGAAGTGCAATAAGCAAATTTTATAGACATAAGAAAGCTAAGTTTAATAGTGGGTTGTTGCTTCTGAGTTATCAATGAAGACAAAACTTAGGAAAAATATAAGCTATAATCAAAGTGATCTTTCAGGACCTGGAAAGGAGATGAACATCTTTGTGGTAACATCACTGTTATCAGGATAGCAAAGGCACAGAGAGCACATGCAAAAATGACACAAGCTTTTTTTGCAGAGGGAGTTAAAGTGCTGAAAATTTAACTTTGGAGTTTATCCAACACCATGATAACATCGGTTAATTTTTATGCATTTCTGAAGTAAATAGTGATAAATAAAATTATATGTTAAATAGGTCATTTTGGAGCTAAAATAAGGTCACTCCTTCAAAATGAGCTAAATGAACATTTGAGTATTAGAACATTGTGAAAAATAGTAAAGTGGAAACACTAAATAACCAAGCCATTTCAAATGAGATAGCAAGTAAAATATATGAATAAGATTTGAAACTCCATGAGGGAGAATGATTCATTGTTTTTTAAATCTGATTAAGTTTTCCACATGTAACCAAAACCTGATTAGAGAGCAATTAATTAGAGGCAAAACATAGAGTATTGCACTGTATTGTTTTATCTTATCTTCTGTTACCTGAATTTATTTATAAAATATTTGTTTTACAGAATAATTGTTAAGGAAGAATTCTGTGTTTGTCCTAGTCATGGTATTACTGTTAAATTAGGTCATTTCTCTGTGTGTGTATATAGAGAAAGAGATGAATAGCATGATGAATTCCTGACTTGAGTTTGCATCTTCAAGTAGGACTGGATGTCTTTTTGTTTACTTTTATTACAGATCGCTAGTTGTGAACTGAAGATACCGTTGTCATATATACACTTGTGTGAAAAACACACAACAACTGTACCTAATGGCAAATACACAGCAGGTTAAATTGGAACAGAAATCAATGCAAGAGCAGTCCAGGTTAGACTTATTACCATTTTTCCACATAATTGCTGGTTCTGTTGAATACTGAGTGTCCCTCTGAGGATTCATAATTTTGTTTTGGTTTTGAGCAGCTTGCAATTCTTTTATCTCAAAATGTCTCTTGCTAGTTTATTTTACATGTATAGTTTAAAGCAATGGAAATTACAGAACACTGTCTAAAAGTGCTGCTTTTTTCTGCTTTACTGTATCAGATTTACAAATGTGGGTTGTCTTTTTTTAGATTGCTGCTAGATGAATTTATGGATCTTCACTTTATTCTGTATTTAAACACAGTTTAAAGGAAAATTTAGCATAAGATATATTTCAGGTACTTTTTTAATAATTAGGCTGAAACACCCTTACCACTTAAATACTTTGGGACCAATTCTGCTGTCATTTATTTTTGTCCTGGGTTCAGCTGGGATAGAGTTAATTTTCACAGGAACCTGGGAAGGAGCATAGCCGGGACAGCTGACCTGAACTAGCCAAGGAGCTATTCCATAC
>JANZLQ010000001.1:22815545-22828236 GCA_026212715.1 Elanus axillaris
TCCAGCAGCTTCTCACAGAAGCCACCCCTGTAACCCCCCCACTACCAAAACCTTGCCACAGAAACCCAATACAATTAGATGTTAGTGAATGTTCCTCTTCATGCCTATTTGATTGCTGTTATTGGTCAAGTTAATAGCCTCCAAAGCCTATGAGACATTATCCATTAACACTCAAGGATGCTGGATTGACAGATGTACTAGTTAATTTGGGTTTATTTGGAGCTATAAGTAATACTAGGTTAAGTTTTCTACTTCTTGTTCATCTTCTGAGAAGTGGTGAGAAAAGCAGATCCAACAGACTTTGGAAATGTCCTACAGGATTAGCATCCTGAATATCCTTATGACTTTTAGCTGATCAATTTACCCCAGAATTACTGACTGAGGGCTAAATCTTAATCAGCTGCTGCACACTGTTGACTTCAGCTGTGATGTAGTAGAAAAAGCTATTGAGATGGAACAGCCCTTTCTTTAAAAGTCTGTTATATCCACTGCTTTGTATTATGGATTCAACTACCTATATCTACAGACAAATTGAATAGTGACAAAAGTGCTGTTGCTCACTAATAGTTTGTAAATAAGAAAGTAGTGGTGAACTTAAGTGTAAAAAATATTTGTCATTTCTTTGCAGAGTCAAAGGAAATGCTCCTAAAAATATGACCTACATTTAAAAACCTTTCTTGTCCTCCTTATTTATCCTATTACAGGCTCATCCTCATATATTTGCCCTTTGTCTAAAAGATTAGGTTCATTTTGCACATTCAAGGATTGCCAAATTTGTCAAATCATTCTTTCTTAGCAATTCAGTTCTATGTTTGCCTTGCACCAGTGTTTACATCACCACTGTCATAGCCCAGGTGCCTACTCAACAGCTGTTCCTTCCTGCTTTAGGTTGCCCTGTTATTTTTTCTTCATATCCAGCCTATCATCGATTTGTGTCTGAGATGTTTTTCTCTAGAAGAAATTTCATTAGCTATCTGCAAATCTTTTTAAGCAAATATCAGATTGAGCAGACTATTTATGTCATAGTCCCTGGGCAAATATCTCCTCACTGGAGTTCATGTGGATATGACTCAATTCTCTTTGGCAATTTTGCAAAAGCAAATCAGAGGTAACTGTACCAGTTACAGTAAGCTTAGCCAGGAATAAAGAAGGGTAGAACTTGAGCCAATGAAAATATTTGTGTGAGAGAGATGAGGACAGCTTGGTCCTATTTTGGTCTATGCTGGCTAATTTCTACTTTTGGAAGGCAAGATGCCAGTTCATGTGTAATTTTAAAAAGTAAGTCTACTTGTATATATATTTTTCTCTTTTAAAATGACAGAATGAGATGTAAAATTTTACCTTTTTTTCTTTGCTTAGATTGAAGGGGCCTTCATTCAGGGAGTTGGTCTTTATAAGTTAGAAGAAATCTTCTTTTCCCCAGAAGAAGAGCAGCTCACTCTTGGCCTGGATACATATAAGATCCCTGCCATCTGTGACATTCCTGAGCAGTTCTGCGTCTATTTACTGCCAGATTCATGCAACTTGATTGCTATCTATTCTTCCAAGGTAAACATGCCAAACCTACCATTTGCAAGCACACCAGGTGATTCTGCTGCAAAAGTGTAAGTGGCTGTAGCGTATGGTAGACTTCTCCCTCTGCAAAAAAAAAATTAATCCAGTTTCAGCTATGGAACAAATCGTACTTAAATGGTGAAACACTGATGTTCTGAGTTTTTGGACTAATTTTCTTCCTATTATTTACTGGTATTACAGTAGCACTTAGAGACCCTCATAAAATTGAAACTGAAACTTTTTTGTACCTACCTGTTGTGCTCTACTTCAAAGTGAAAAAGTCCATCTTGAAGAGCTTAAACTGTCTAGGCAGGAGAAAGAATGGAAGAAGGAAATACTATGGTCCTTTTTAAAGACAGAGAAGTCATGAGACAAGAGATTAAGTGACTTTCTAGAATCTCACAGGAAACCTGTGATAGGTATG
The DNA here is from genome assembly GCA_026212715.1 of Elanus axillaris. NCBI lineage: Eukaryota > Metazoa > Chordata > Aves > Accipitriformes > Accipitridae > Elanus > Elanus axillaris. The sequence continues at coordinate 22,817,524 of JANZLQ010000001.1, forward strand.
GGAATAGAGCACGCTTCTTCCATTAGCCATGGCAGAGCACCATTCTTTCCTGTTTTAAGGGTACATCATAGTCTGAGGAGGCACCCAGTACTAGGATTGAGCACTGTTCATAGACTCAAAATAAAATTAAAAAACCGCACCTCAAAATAGAAGGGGAATTAAAGGAGAGTGTAGGCCTCTGGCCACGAGAAGACAGGAATGCCCACAGTTCCAGCCTCGTATCTAAAGCAGGTGTGACAAAGTGTCATGGTTTAACCCCAGTAGGCAGCTAAGCCCCACACAGCCACTTGGTCACTTGCCCCCTGTGGGATGGGGAAGAGAATCGGAAGGGTAAAAGTGAGAAAACTCATGGGTTAAGGTAAAGACAGTTTAATAAGTAAAGCAAAAGCCATGCACACAAGTGAAGAGTAATAAGGAATGGAATTCATTTGCTGCTTCCCATGGGCAGGCATGCATTTAGCCATCTCCAGGAAAGCAGTGCTCCATCACCTGTAATGGTTACTGGGAAGACAAACGCTGTAACTTTGAACTTCCACAGAACAAAAAGGAATAGGAATTTCCAGAGCAAAGTCCACTCCATATTCTTATGGCTTTACATGGTGTAAATGAGTAAACAAACTCTTCCACATGAAGAAAATAGAGACAAAGGGCACATTTCTTATCAAAATTAGACCACAAACTTTACCCATGCAAGAGGGACTAAGGGAGTAGTGGGGGTGGATATCTTTCTTTCTCTGTTTCATCATGTAGAATTAATTCCATTTGGACATAGAAAAGGTAGTTTATGTGAGAAGTCATGAGTTATTTCATTACTTTATAATGTGAGCACTGAAGTCCCAGCAGGAACTTTTTGATAGTGTATCTATATTGTGAATTTTAAAATGATCCCCATAAGCCAAATCCTGGTCCTTGATTTTTTTTTCTGACTTGAAAGTGCTCAGAGATCCAAGAAAAACTGTTGAATCCAAATATGCTGGACATGACCAAATTCTGAACTGGTATGATTCAGTGTATTTCAGATAACTACAGTGGAGACCTGTTTATTTAACTTTCTGTCATCAGTTTCTAAAGCCTGTCTCTCCAGCTGCCTCTCTCCTCTGCCAGGGCATGGGTGAGGCCAGATTCTTCTTGGGCAGCTCAGTGTTCTTTGCAACACAAGATGCAGCGGCTGCTGCACAGAAAGACAGAGGACTGCCCATGGACTTCACAATGAACAGCCCCTTGACTGTTGAGCGGATACGCATGGCCTGTGATGATGTCTTTACTGAGATGATAAGGTTATTTTCCTCCCTTTTGCGAGCTAGCCATCTCCTCAGTTCTCTTTAATCTGAATGGACTGTGCACATAGACTAATCAGTGAGCCAAATCTTGTTTCTCCATCATACCACAATTAGCAGAGCTTTACACTTTATTTACTCAGTGGCACTTTGCTCAGCTATGTTGACAGAGTAACATGAAGTGACAGTCCACAACTGAGAAACCTGTGCTGTTTCCTCAGTGGTAATGTTTCTAATTTATATATCTCCTTTAATCTAAAAGCCCTTGAAAGTACTTTTCAGACTATAGTCTGACTTTGCCTTTAGTGTCACTTTATTTGCATCTCTATTAGGAACTATGACTATGTCTAGACAATGTCTAGACACAGAATAGGTGTGCTCTGTCACTTGTCCTCTGCTCCTGCTTTAGACTGATTCCACTTTGAACCATGTACCCTGGTTTCCTTCTTTTCTGCCTTGAAAACCAGGGAGATGGAAGTATGGGCTGATATGCATCAGGTCTTGTCACAACATGGAGTTAGAACACAGGCTGGGTGCAGAAGACCACTCCCAAATAAAACATTTTAGATTTATGTTTCCATGCAAGCATCACCATTGACAGTGGCATCCACAGAATCCAAGGGTGCAAATTTAAGATATTCACTGTAAAGGTCTAAACTCTCTATGTCCCATTTTTTTCATATAAGCTCATTTTCTGTGTCATGATCTGAGAAGTATTCCTAGAGCTGCTTGAGTGAACACATCCTTGTTTTTTTTAAGAAAGCAGAGGCTAGCGATGATTCTTCCCATTGTACAATCCATTTCCAGCTGGGTTTATGAAAGCACTCCACCATGACCTTCAGGTCATGCTCTCTCTTCTTTGTTTTCTGGAATAAAGAGATATTCAGCAGACACTGAAATGATGGGGCCTAAGAAGGACAATGGATTTTAGATACCTCAAACTTTTTTTTTTTTTTGACGAACATGAGAGATGCCCATTTTCTGCTTATCTTGGGCACTGTAATTACTTTGTAGATTTGATGTGTAGGGTTGAGAACAGTACAGCTCCCCACTCTGAAAGTGCAACACAGTGCCAGCTTTGGCTGGGCTTGACATACCACTGTCTTCTAGTATCTTGTCTTTCACACAGGTGGAACAGATACCCACAACTGGTGGAATGTGCCCCTTTTGTTGAATTTCCCCCACAGTAAGCAAAGTTATTTGGATAACCATCCATGTGCTTTGCCTTTGCTTTCTTCAAAACGAGAATGGCAAGAAAAATGTACCCTCACCCTGTGTCTTTCTTTCTGGAGTAGTGCCTTCAATCTGCTCTTCTCACTGGAAGGGGGTTAGCAGGACAGAGCAGCAGCCTGCTGGAGAGTATTTATTTTTGTAAGACTCTGGGGCAGGAGCCAACTTCCCTCCCCCTATCTTTCCTAGCCAACAACAATCACACAAGAATTTCTTCAGACAGGAAGGCAAGATGGGAATGATGACATTGTTTTCTGACTCAATAGCTTTAGCCACTTCAACAGGCCTTCCACTGCACTCATTCTTCTGGCATTGTAGAAGCAGATACGTCTGGAGTTGGTTAATACATTGTCACTTGCCCCAAATTTATAAGTTGAAGAGAAAAATAAAAAAAAAATTAATAAATAAACAAAAGGAGTAAAGGATAGGAGTAATTCTCCAACAGATAAACAGCAAGAGTTTAGCAGCCATTCTCCCCTCAGTGCATATCCAGTCAGAAAGCAAACTAAACAAACAATTTGGGGACCTGGAAAATAGGAATCGTCAGACCAAACTGTGACAAGATCCATTAATTAAAGATTTCAACTCAAAAAGCCCCATGGACCTGAGTTTGAGCAACTGTGTTGTACCCTAGGCCGAAAATTCTCTATGAAAAGGAACACAAGTTGGGTCAGGCAAACCTGCAGGCCCCTATCTCTTCCAATGGCAGCCAGCTAGAGACTCCCTGACCTCAACCTGCCTGGAGGCTGGGGCTGTGAATTCCACATCCATCCACTTCTGCTTCCTTCTGTGCAGGATATCCAGTGGTCAAGTCTTTCACAGTGATAGAACTTCTCATATTAATAGAAGTCATAACCAAGATCAAGAACCTTTGTGGGCTAAGTGTTGTGCAAACACTTGGTGACAACTTAGAATTTAAATAAAGGTGAAGTTGTTATCCAGTCATTGGGAGTTGATGTTCTGTCTTCAGGAATGCCCTCAGAAATGTAAGATTTCCTTGCAAACATCATGGCCTCTGTGATTTAATGTAGTCTCATTAAACCATGTTGCATAATGGAACCTCATATGTCAGTTCCTCTAATCTGAGCCTTTCAGGCTGTGAGATCACCTGTGCTATGGAGACATATACTTAATTAGCTGTTCAATTACAAGAATGCCACTGTTGACTAGAGGTAACTTGGTTGATTTCACAACCTTTTCTAACACAAGAAGGTGGGGATTTGTGCATGCAATGACATTTAAATGGCTAATAAGGAACATGCATTTGTTAATTACAGTAAGTTTTCTTTCCCCTTAGCAAAATGATGTTGTTTTCTTTGTATTTTCTTTCAGATTCCAAAAGGTAAACCTAGAACCTATAAGCCATGGGCCATCAATATAGATTGATACTGCTTTCCTAAATATCAAACAACCAGGTGACTTCTTCAGCCACTTACTGACTGAAAGCATTTTTTCCAGAAAGTAGAACTGTAATACTTACACACACACATATATATATGTATATGTCTTTTAGAACAAGATATAAGCACCAGTTTTGTTGTCCTGCCAAGAGGCCTCTCATTTTGAAAAATACATTTCTTTCTAAATCAAACTGTGTTCCATGCTACACTGGAATAGTTCTGAAGTTACCACATGAACTTCAAAGAATTTGCATGCAATTTTGAAAATATCTGCAATGAAGAGCAGATCACAAACAGTACCATTTTGCCACTTCTATATCCAGTCTGAGATTCACAATTGTTATCCACTCTTTCTGTTCTTCTATTACATGAATATCCCAAAGATCAGAATTAGACACTGTACAAATTAGTGATGGGCAATGTATCAATATTACAGTAGAACAGAGATTCTGAAAGTACATACTGCCATATGTTTTCTAGATGCTCATATATTATTACTACTACAGTAACCTCAGTAATACTCCAGTATAATAGCGCTCTGCTTCCTGGCAGCCCATCTCAGGCCTGCTCCATACCATTAGATCTCTCTGAACCACTACTGACTTTGACTTCTCTCAGGGCTGGAATATAATCACTGCTATTCACTGCATTGTCAGCGCTCACTTGTCCTCTCCTTTGCCTTACCCACAGTTTTGCTCCTTCTTTCCAGCAAAATGGTGAAGTAGGACATAGGTGATGTATTCATCTGCAAGTAAGGTGTGGGAAGTGTACTGGAGGTAGGAATGGTTAAATAGCAGGATGGGTTCTCAGTACGCTTTGAATGAATTTCATAGCAGAGGCGAGGATTTCTGGATAGCATAGATTAATGAGCAAACATATAAGGGGACAGACCACCACATCTGTAAAACCTCGTGGTTTTCTTATCTAAAACATTCATTTTGAAATGGGGTTGCCCATTGTAACCATCAGCAGGTATGCATAACAGACGTGCAGCAGGTGACTGAGATGAAAAAGTCAGGGAAAAGGAGGGGAGCAAGACCGAGAGAAAACAATGACAATAGGAGTTCATCCTTAAAAGTAGGTGTGTCAGCTCACAGTTTAACTCAGCTGTGCCAAACAACATTACTGGCACTCTGACAGACATTGTTTTAGAAAGGAGTTTTTAAAGTGATACAGTGGCAGTTGTGAGAATCTTGATGGAGCCTTTCACCATGAGGAGAGGAGACTGAAAAGCAAGTGCAAAGGTGTTTGAGAGGGAGAAAAGGAAATGTGTGGGCTAAGCCAATGTAGGTATAGGTACAAATCAATATTCAAATTTCACATTTGATAGTTCAGAGCAATAAAATTAACAGTAAGAACACATCTAACAACATCACTGCATACCCAAAATACTAGCATAAGAAATAACTCTGGAGATACTGAACAGGTATTGTTAGTTAGATCCTGTACTCATTTATGTAAACATAAATCTAGACTATTTAAATTTATTTTAAGGGTGAGGGTGCAGGCTTAAATTAGCATAGCATAGAAGAGAGTGTGACCTGCACACACCCTCAAATAAGTCATATTGAATCTAAATCTGTAGAGGTACAACAAGACTTTATTCCTTTACAAATAAATTAATATTACAAGTAATGAGGGAATTGCTAGCTTATGTTGGTAAATTTTTCCTGTTGATTTCTCTTGGCAAATTGCAAGAGACTACAGCTACTGGGAAAAGCTCAACTGGCAACATGCTTTGCAATTTCAAAATGTGAAAGACTTCAAGAAGCTGACAGCAGGAACTGTCATGTCTTTGTGTTCCTTTCCTTAAAATGTGATTTTCATAATCTGTGATTTATCTTCTTGGCTTTTTATTTAACTGTGATTTAGACAAATGCTCTCATTTTAGAATGAGTGCCAAAGCAATCAGTGCCTTGGGTTTAGAGTGAGTGAACAAATACTTGAAAACATTAAGGTGAAAATCCTCCCTCTGAATGTGTTCTCCCTTAGGGTATTTTTGAATGTGGTATTTTGGGGATTTCATTAGGCTGTTAACTGGAATTTGCTTAAATATGTCTTTAATAAAAGCAAACTTGTAAGGCACTGTCCTGCTATTTTGTGACACTATGATCTACAACCAATTTTGTTTCAAGGAACAAATAGTGATGAAAATGGCATCAGATGAAATCTGGCTGCTACTGACAATAAGAATGACTAGTGTTTGAGCTTAAAGTTCAAAATGTGTGACTTGACGAGCCTGGTGCTTTCCCATTAATCTACTGCAGTAATGAATTTCATAGCAACTGACATACTCAAGTGGGGCTGTGGGCCTTGGAGGGGGTCTTACACATAGAAGACAGCAAGTGGGGAGATCTGGGACTGGATAGACTGACTGTCTAAGGCCCTTTACCGGAGGGGTCCTTATTGTGTGTGTGCATATTGGTGCTGTGAAAAGATGAAATCAAGACTCAATACTCAGAAGACTACTAAGTAGGTATCCTTTATAGCAGCACTGAGCACACAGAGGATCTCTCCTCCTATTTTGTGCGCCTGTTCAGGTTAATGGCATAGTTTATATACAAGTTCAATATGCATAGTCATTACATTTCCGAGGAAAGTTTTACATATTAATTAACTTTCCAGGAACTTATTATCATATGTAAATGTCCTTCACAAAGGTGTACTCGAGGTCTCTGGTGGTCTTCCGTAGTCTTCCTCACTTGTCTGCTGTTTGACCCTTCTCAGATGATTCTGCACAGTGTCATCTTCTACATGTTTGATACATCTTATCCTAAAGAATGCTCGTTAGTGCCTCTATTATCTATGTCTACCTTAATGAGGCAGTTCTCTAGACACTGCAAGGCCATCCAAAAGCAGTGTTTTTCTTTTGGTATCTTTTACACCAGGCAGAGTACAGAACCCTTATCTACTAGCAGTCAGCAGATAATTGCGCAAAAACTAGTGTGACCATTATATTCAGAAAAACATCAGAAAAACATCTTGTATCAGTATGTATATCTATATGTACATTTCCCACTAACGGACTTTCATGCTAATCGGTCAGAGAGGGGAACAGGACAAGGCCATTGGTGCTGTTAGTGTTTTCATGAGTGCAGAGTGTTTCTGTCTGTGTTGATCTGTGTGGGCAGCTGTATTTATATGTATACATGTTTTACATGTGTGCTTGCATGTTTGCTTGTTGAGAATACATGCTCAGTCTTGCTACTGGTTGGACCTAGGGGAACAGAGCTGCATCAGCCTCACCTTCAGTGGCCTGATGCAGCCCCTAACATAAACATCTTAAGAAATTGTATTTATTGCAATTGAGACTCTCAGAAGCATGAAAAAGTCATCTTGTACAACTGAGATAAATTGTATTATATTTCCAGATCAAAGTACAAGCACTCTAGCTCCAGAAAGGATGGTGGTTTCATTTCCACATTCATGTGACCATACATGGCAAGCATAGGCCTACTTTTTCCTTATTTTTAAAGTTTTCAGTATTTTATACACCCAGTGTATATCTATCCTGGAGAATGAACAAAATACTGATTTTATGACTTTGAAGTTTTACTCTAGTTTTAAGTTGTAAGGGTAGCATAACAGGGAACGCTGGTTTGTGTGATTGTGCCATGCCTGTAGTCCAGGCAAGAACAGAGAGGGGAAGGTAAGCAGTATCTCACTGGAGATACAGCCTTACTTCAAGTTAATCAATTGAATAAGACAGCAGGATCAAATGCAAGCTAACCAGTTCTGCGTGGAGGAAATAATTTTGCAGCTAAAAGCTAAGATTCTTCTTTTCCAGGCTTTAAATGTAGTTTCTTCTACCTCTTATATGGATAGATAAGGAATGCTTTTTGATTTCCTAATCATAGATATATTCAGGGATAAGGTTTTCAGAGAATGTCTACTGAAAAAAAAATTACCTGAATTGTTGTGATCCCCAGATTGTGAGTGGCTGATGCAGATCCCTTAGAACACTGTATAACACCACCAAAGGACAACACTTCTCCTTACTTTCTTCTGAAAAATTGTAAATTAGCCAAGAGGTGAGATGACCTCTCTGCTAGTCCAGTAAAGACAAAAGAAAAGATTCACAGCTGAGGAAGTGGTTTTTTGGGATAAAAAAAGAAATAGGGCTGGGGATGACCTTAATTAAAAAGTCATGGTTGTGCAGGTGACTCCACTTTCTCCTCCTGAAGTACAGTGACTTGCTCTGTTTATACACCTGGTAACTGGTTATTTCAAGAGCTTTAGTCAAAGGAACATTACACTTTACACCTGGTGGAAATTTGGCAGCTGTATAAGGTCTAGAGGGAAGCTTGCAATTTCTAGGTTAGGTTAGTAGTTTGCCCTTTTGGGGAGCAAAGAACTGAGTTGCAATTGCATGTCCTGTCCTGTCCTGTCCTGTATCAGCATGGAGAGTGTGTTGTTATATTCAGTCTGGTAGACATCTCCAGTTACGTGCCACTATGGGAGTTTGGCAGCATATGCTTTTCAGACTGTACTTAATGGACCTACACTAATTTTTTTTTATTTATGCTGTCTACCAATAGACAAACTGCTCTACAGCCTGAAAAGAGGATGGGACCTGTTATTATAATTGCTAGTGAGAAGAACCTGTATTTTAACTGCAGTAGAGAAGGCCTGCACTTCTGGAACTAAGGAACTTTGTTCTATGTCAGATATGAGTAGCTTTTAACTGATAGTTCTGTCTGTATAGACTACAATACATGAAGTCTTTATAAGGTGATGTTATCATCAGGATCTGAGGAAAAAAGAAATTCTTACAACGGTAATAGCAAATCTAGGACCTAATAGCACAGCAGGTGTAGTATTGACAAAGGTGTCAAGACTAAAATTGTAAAGCCTCATCAGCCTTTATAACTTTCCCACATAAGAAAAAGAGACATCTAGTAAATATACAGAAGCCCTTATAGTTACTGAAAACCAGGTTTATTTGGAGGAACGCACAAATGAAAGAATGGCCAAATGCGCCTTTTGGAACAGAGTGCTCTTATATATATATATTGTATATATGTATTTGTACAGCACCTAATGTGAATGCTAATGAAGAACAGACAATCTGGGCATAAATTTAATGGAGTAGTAATTAATGTTTCTGATCCCCCAATACACATATCAAGTAAATTGTATGAAACAGCTTCTCAAATCTGAAACTGGAATATCTAGTCCATTCAAAAGTGGGAATAGGGTCTGGGCTAGCAGATTTTCTGCTAGTTACTCTACATTTAAACAAAGAAGAAAAATGGCTTGACATAAGCTTTGTCTAAAGCTGGTTTATGAGTCTGATTTTTCTAAACTCAATCAGGTAAGACATCAGCTCTTCTAAAACAAAGTCAATTTACCCAGGCAGGAAGCTTTAGAGGTCTCGGTAAATAATCTGATGAATGGGACAGAATATATTGATTAGTATTTTCCCCTTCAAAAGCCATGTTTCTGCTGGACAAATAATTCTAATGTCAGGAGTGAAATCTTAAGATACTGAAGTCAATGGCAAAACTCCCTTTGATGTTGCTGGGGCCCAGTTTTCAACCTGGGTACTCCTGAGGTTGCCTTCCTTTGCCCCCTGAACTAAAATGCCGGTACCCTATCAGTTGTTCTACTTACTGCTGTTTGCCTGATTGCACAGGCTTCCCATTTTTACACATCCTATCAATATGCTATGGAGTATTTAATGAGTCCCTCGGAAAAGACAAAAACAAATGACTTTTTTTTTTTTGAGCAGCTTGGGAATGGAGTGTATGTTATCACAGTCAAATTTGTGAAGTACAAGTGTCATGGTGCTGGCAGGCATCAGCCTTTGGACATTTTGCAGGCTAATAAACTGCACTTTGACTGGAAATCAGCTTCCTATCCAAACCCCTTAGCCTCTGATGGCGGACACGGGGAGCGCGCATTGCTCAGAGAGCCGCTCCCCTCCTTGCTGGGCAAGCTGCCGCCCGAGCAGCGTTGGTCTAGAGGTGTTTTAGGGCAGTTTGGCGGGAACTCCTTCCTCTTCCAGAGCAGCCTCCGCTGTGTCGTCGTGTTTATACCTGCCTGTTGTTGGGACCCTTCCCAGCAGGGCTGAACCTGCACCCCGAGGAGTGAACCGGGCGCCGATCGGCTCTGCCTGAGGACAGCGAGCGGTTACGCGCAGTCTGACGACGGCTTTCCCAAGGGGAGCGGGCCCTGCTCTCTGCAGACCTCTCTCTGCCGCGAGCAGCCCCCAGCTCCCCCTTGCACACAGCGGGCTGCCAAAACCCCATGCAAAGCAGGGCTCCGTCCTGCCCCGGGGCTTCTTGTCCGCCTCCGCTCCGTGGGCCGCCTTCCTCGGAGCGCAAGCCAGGCCAGAGGGCAGCCCTCCTGGCGGCGCCCGGCCTGGGCCCCACCGCAGGGCCGCCCCGGGCCTGGGCCCCGCGCGGGACCCGCCCGACGCGGGGGGATGCGGTGCGGCCGCTTCCTCGGGGCGACACTCCGTGCCGCCAGGGGGCACCGCGCCCCCCAAGGGCTTCATCCACGCGCGCCGCCGGCGCGGGGGGGGGGCCACCAGGCGGCTACTTGCGTGTGAGGGTAAATCACGCGGGCGTGGCGGGGGGGCGGACGCGCTCACTCCCGGGGAGGGGGATCGGGCGGGCACCCCCGTGGCGGGGAAGGGGGAGCACCTCGGGCAGGTGCACCAGCGTTAGGTGCCGGTGGGTCCGCGGCGCCGGGCCGGCCGCTGGGAGGCAGGCGGCCCCGGGGAAGGCTGGCCCCTTTCCCCGGCGCTTTTTCCCTCCATCCTCTCTGGCGGAGCGGGATGGTCCGTTCCGGGCGGGGCGGGG
>JANZLQ010000001.1:22828750-22843076 GCA_026212715.1 Elanus axillaris
CGTGCCGCGGGGAAAATGGAGTCCGGGGGAGGGAAGGAGGAGCGGCGCGGGGTCAGGCGGTGCCGCCGCGGCGCGGGGCGGGCTGGGAGCGGCCGCCGAGGGGAGGGGGAGGCCGGGTTGGGAGCGGGCGGGCGGGCTCCGTCGTCAGCGCGCTGAGGTGCGTGCCTGCTTCCTTGCAGGGTGTCTTTTATGAATAATCAAAAGCCGCAGAAGCCGACGCTATCAGGCCAGCGTTTTAAAACTCGAAAAAGAGGTAAGTTGTCTGCAGTGTGCGTACTGCCAGTTCCTGCTGCCAGTGCTGTGTGGGTGGCCCCTGGAAAAAGCCAGTTTCTGGTAATAAGCAACGCCTTTATGCTCTTCTTGTGAATCTTTTAAATGAGCCGTGCTAAATACAAAGTCTTGAGGCTAACTGTGGGTGCTAGAGTGTTCTCTGCACTAATAACAAATACTTGCCAGTAAGAACTGTCGCCAAATCTACAGTTATAACCTTTGCTTAAGAGATGGTCATTCTAGAACTGTACTGAGTGTGTTTAGTCTGAAAGCAGAAGTACCTAGTACCCCTGACTTACAGGGGAACTCCAGCACAGGCTTGTTGCAGGTTAGTACATGCATCTGAGGAGCATCTAACCTAGCTGGAATTTCAGTGTTAGCCACTGGATAAAAGTTACATTGTGCCTTAATGCTATAAGAATACCTGATTTAAATTTAAAAAAAGACCCAAAACCCAAACACAAAACAAAAGACCAAAACCCACCCTGCAACCAACCAAATAAAAAGCACACAAAGTGTGGGATGTGCCTATCTCTGTGTGTGCAGTTTCTCCCATAAGAAGAGTTAATGAGTGAAGAGGTGTGGAGAGTAATTTAGGATTTTGGTGATTTTTTTTAAACCTAAAGAGGAAGTGTGGACAGCTGTTAAGAGTTTCTGTTTAATACTATTTTGCTAAGTTACTAGCAGTATTCCAGCTCAAACGGACAGCATTAAGGATGCTGTACACATTGAATTAGTAATTAAGTTGTACAGAAGTACATGTTGACTTACAGAACCTATTTTAAAGTAAAAGCACCTTGAGAAACAGTTGAAGTGAGAGAGCTGGATTTAGTATGTCCAGCACATGAAATGCTAGCATCCTAGGTTTTTGTTTCTTTTTTAAAGCATTTAACCATAGTTTGGCTTCCAAGCAACTCTGCAGTAACAATGAGCATCACAGATCTGTTGTGGAAAATAACTGATCCAGTATTTCCAGACTTTGGCCCAGCTGTTACCAGTGTGTTGATACTTGCCTTGAATGTAAGGACACTAGTATGCCCCTTACAGAAGGGTTGCTAACAGAACTGGCAAAACTGTTGTAGGCAGCGCTTTTAAGATTTTTTTTTCAGCTTCTCCTCTCGTGGTTTGCATAATCTAAGGACAAATTGGGATGAATAAAGTTGAAGACCTCTTCCATTTAAGGTTTTCTGTTAGTTACATGGATGGACTCGTTGCATATTAGCTAAGCCCTACTGATAATGAAAACAAGACTATGATCAACTGATGCATCTCAAACATGAAGAAGCATGTGTTCTGCTTTAGCAACAGCAAAGGGTGCTAAATAGATCTGCAGTTATAATCTATCATTCCATGTTTATCTAAGACTAAGATATTAGCTCAGATTTCTGTAGCTAAGCACCTGTTTTTGGAGGGGAAAAAGTGATCTAACACGTGAACCAGAGTATAAGAATCAAACTGAGAAGTCATGTAAGCTTTATTAGAGCCAGCTAATGATCACAAACAACTGTTCTTCTTAGTGAAAATACAGTAAGAATTCAGTTAGGGGTAACTAAGGAATGTTTTAGCTCTTGATAGCCTTTCCCCCAGCCTTGACTAAATAGGGGAGTGAAAGCAGTAAAAAAAAAAGCATTCTTACTGCTATATTGGCCACTGAAACTCATTTTAGGCTACACTGTTAAGTCACTGTTTGTGCTAGTTAATACCAGTTGTCGGGCTTGTCAGTGCAAGTTTGGTGTTTTTTTTTTTTTTTTTAAATAAGATTGAAATGACAGACTTTAAAAAAACAAACAGCTGTGTGTGGCAACGTTATTTCAATGCTTTTTCTTTACAGATGAAAAAGAGAGGTTTGACCCTACTCAGTTCCAGGACTGTATTATTCAAGGTTTAACTGAAACTGGCACTGACTTGGAGGCAGTAGCAAAGTTTCTTGATGCTTCTGGTGCAAAACTTGACTATCGCCGCTATGCAGAAACGCTTTTTGACATCCTGGTGGCTGGTGGAATGCTGGGTAAGTCCCTTTGATGGGGCTGCTGTCAGCCTTTATTCACTTCACTACAAAAATTCACTGTTTTCTTTCAGTGTAAAAATTCTGCTAAGGAGCCCATTGAGTGTGTAGAACAGGGTTTAAGTTATCTGTGGTAAACTACCTGACCATCTTAGTGACTGACCGAGCAATCAGATCACTGTAGAAACACCCTGAACAACCTACTGCAGTTTTGCTTGAGTCAGTGTGCATCCTTCAAAGTGTAGACTGTACAGACTTCACTTAAAGGAAAATATATTGGGGTTTTGTGTTTGTTTTGTTTTGTTTTTAACCAGGAGTGGATCTTGACTCAGTAGTCAAGGACACTTCTGCTGAGGCGTGATGGATGAGTGCTTGTTTCAGGCGTGTGGTCTGTGGTTGCGAGACAACAGAGTTGCCCTGAAAGATTCTGATATGATCCTGTGCTTTGTGCACCTTGCCCTGTTATTTTGTAAAGTAATACTGTTCACAGAAGAAGCTGATGTGCTTAGTCTTGGAAATGCTATTATAAATTGTTTGTTGTTGACAATAGTGAAGTCATGGGCTCTAGCAGATGTCAGGGAGTGAGAAATGAGAGGGTGGTTGAGTCAGCAGAAAACACAGGGAACTGAGGAAGTGAAACATGATGATGAAAAGTCTTGTAAACTCATGTGAATGCTGTGTGTAAACAGCAGAGTGGAACAGGTGCTCACCAACCAGGTAAGAAGTAGAGGAAGCCAAATGAGGTTGAAAAGTAGTAAAAAAAACAACCAACCAAAAAAAAAAAAACCAACCAAAACACCAAAAACAAGTGGTACTTGACTAAATACTATTTAGTGAGAAGGGCTTCAGGTGGCAGGGACCCGTGTAAAATACAGGCTGCGAAGAGGACACTGTATGTTGTCTGCCTAGGCTGGAAAAGGTCTCTCTGGTTTTAGCATTTGTTATGCAATAGTTGGGAGGGAGGACTTAAATGAGAAGTTTGGCAGTTGCAGAAGATTTTCTGTAATGCAACAGAAATAGAATTCAGATGACCTAAATGCATAGGGGGAGGAGAGGAAACACCTGATTCTGGGCTACAGTCAGACTGTGGATGGCAGTTCTGCAGTGGGGGTGGCTGGTTTGGGAGGATACATCTGTTGCATGTTCAGGAGGTCTTCACACTGATACTGTAGAAATGTCATGCGGCTTGCTCAAAATGCTGAAAAGCAAGGCTTTCAAAGTGGTTTAACTTCATGTGCCTGCTTATCTCAAAGCTGTGTATTGGAACAGTGTTACACAGACTGAAGTTACTGTGATGTTCCTTATGGCAAGAGGCTCTTTTGCTGATGCTGAAAGAGCTTGGTAGCATGAGTAAGTAAACTTGTCTGCCACATGGAGCATCACTGCTTGAAGTTTTTCATGTACAAATTGTTACAGTCTGTGGGTTTACATTCAAGAATCTTAACCAGTGCATACTGTGTTAGGAAGTGTTCCTTCTAGGAATGAGGCTGAGAGGGAAGGGAAAAATGCATTCCTGCATTAATGGTGATACAGGGATCCTTTATTCAACTCCCTCTCTGTAAAAAGCAGGTAAGTAGACTAGCCTTGACCTTTTTTCAGGCAAGGCCAAAATAAAAACTGGCATCTATCCTGTTGCTTTACCATCTCTTAATATTATTACCATTAATGCTTTATCTCCATCTTTAAGTCATGTTTCTGACTAATACATAACAAAAGGATCTCCCTTATATGTAGGATGGCATAGAAATTGGTGATGAGGTATGCTGGCATCAGAGCTGGTGACTTGAATTCACCCTAGTTAGCTAAGCAGGCTGGCTACCAGTCAAATGCCTGTATTAAACTGAAGAGGAATGGTGAAGAAGCATCTTCTAATTAGCAGCTAAAAAGCTGAAATGCCTGTCAAGACTAAAGTTTCAAGCTCATTTCTGGGGTACTGAATTTTGAACATGCACCTCTACGTGTTTCATCTCCTGTTGTGACTTACTCATTTACTTAAAAGACACTTACTTACAAAGCAGCACTATTGCAGCTGATGCTAAAAAGACACTTGCTAAGTATTAGGGAGCTTCAGTGGCTTCCTTTAAGGGAAGAGGAGCTCATATGGTCATGTTAATTTACCAATATAGGTCCTGGTTTCAGCTAGAATAAAGTTAATTTTCTTCCTAGTAGTTGATGTAGTGCTGTAGTTTGCATTTAGGATGAGAGTAATGTTGGTAACACTGAGGTTTTAGTTGTTGCTAAGCAGTGTTTATACTAAGTTAAGGACTTTGCAGCTTCTCATACTGCCCTGTCCACGGAGGCTGGGAGTGCACAAGAAGCTGGGAGGGGACACAGCCAGGTCAGTTAACCCAAAAGAGCCAAAGGGGTATTCCATACCATATTATGTCATGCCCAGTATATAAACTGGGGGGAGTTGGCTGGGGGGCAGTGTGGCTCAGGGGTTGGCTGGGCACTGGTTGGCAAGTGGGAGCAATTGTCTTGTGCAGCATTTGTTTTGTATATTCTCTTAGTAGTAGTAGTAGTATTTTCCCTTTCTTTTCTGTCCTGTCTTTGTGTCAACCCACAAATTTTACTTCCCCCCTCCACCCCCTCACTCCCTGATTCTCTCCCCATCCCACTGTGGGGTGGGGAGGAGTCAGTGAGTAGCTGCATGGTGCTGGTGTTAAACCATGACAATATGTAAACCAGATGTGTTGCCAGTCCTCTTAGCAGTAGGGGGTCAGAATATTTAAGTGTTCATATCAAAGCTACTGAGTTTAAAGTTCCACTAGAGCAGTGGAGCAGATGGAAATGTAGGGGTGTCTTCAGTGTTCCAGTCATTGAGTTCATCAAGAAAGGACAATGCATTGCATGTTAAAGGTATTGGAATTCTTACTGTAGAGACTACTCATACTCTCAAAGGGGGAGTAATACCACTAATGCTGAAACCTTTCTTTAGCCCCAGGTGGTACCCTGGCAGATGACATGACACGCACAAACGTCTGTGTATTTGCAGCACAGGAAGACCTAGAAACCATGCAAGCATTTGCTCAGGTTAGTTCTCAGATGAGTAAAATTTAACTTAAACTGTTTAGTGGTCAAAAATGAAATGTTTGTGTAGTTGAAAGTTCAGGTAAAAATAATGCATGGCTTTAAGAAGCTTACTAGAAGAGGTAGATAGAGTAGCACTGTTTTAAGCTAACAGTGCTCTAAAGAGTTCAGACTGACTTAACTGAACCTTTTTTTTTGTTTTAATTCTAATTAAATGATAGTTCAGAGCAAAAAATAATACTCTGTATCTTTTTAGGTTTTTAACAAGCTAATCAGGCGTTACAAGTACCTGGAGAAAGGCTTTGAGGATGAAGTCAAAAAGGTATGAAGTAGGTTCTTATCAGCAGACAAATAAACCTTCAAATTGTGTTAGTTAATAACTCTATACAGAAGAGTTGTAACATACAATGGATTATTAAAATAGAACACTTCTAAGTTGTTAATGGGAGAACAGCTAGCTTGTATGACTAGTGGACTACCAGTGAACTAGTGCTTCTGCTAGTTGAATATTTTGATTGAAACAAAAGCATCTAACATGGAGGCAATAGCCAAACTTTAGTGAGAGATGGTAGTTTTATGGCAGCTCTTCTTACTTCCTCTTGCAGTTGCTGCTGTTCCTGAAAGGGTTCTCAGAGTCTGAGCGGAACAAACTGGCCATGTTGACGGGTATTCTGCTAGCCAATGGGACACTTAATGCATCAATTCTCAACAGTCTTTACAATGAGAACTTGGTTAAAGAAGGTAAGTGTTGCCCAACTCCTCCTTTAGGGGAGGGTGGTGGGGGACAGAACCATGACAAGTAGGTGGAAATCATGATGACATTACACCCTTGTGGCTCACAAGCATCATCTCGTGATAGATTTACTACAGGATTGGCAAAAGTAAACATGCTGCCTCACAACCTGGAAGGTCTTCCTAAGACTGTAGAAAACTAATCTTGTCAGAAAGCTTGTGTGTAGGACTTCCCTGCGTGACACTGGGGGCTGCTGTCCCTAGTGTTGCCCAGCAAGGCAGTACTGTATTTCAGAGAGGGACCTTTCAGGATGCAGGTGTGTCATGTCTTTAGGCTTCTTCCTAAAATGCAGCAAGGAGAGTTGAGTTTAGTACAGGGAAGCCTTTGTGATGCTGCATGGTAAGAAAAGTCCAACATGCTGGAGGCTTCAGTGTCCTCAGGCAGAGGTAGTGCAGATAGTGCTAGGGCTGCTTCGGAGCACCGCTGCTGCTGCTTTGAACAGGGGTCTGACAAACTAGGTGCCCTGTACTCTCAGGCCTTATGACTCCCTTTGTTTTGAATTTCAGTAATAATAATACTACTCCTATTGCACAGGTGTTTCTGCAGCTTTTGCAGTCAAGCTGTTCAAATCCTGGATAAATGAGAAAGATATTAACGCAGTGGCTGTCAGTCTACGTAAAGTAAACATGGATAACAGGCTGATGGTGAGTACCACTAAAATTACTGATGTACTGCTTAAGGCAGTTTAGTAAATAGCATTTACCAGCAAAGTACTCAACACGCATTTCTTTTGTGAAAGAGTTTGTAAACTTTGTTTTCAGGAACTCTTCCCAGCCAACAAACAAAGTGTTGAACACTTCTCCAAGTACTTCACTGAAGCAGGACTAAAAGAACTTTCCGAGTATGTTAGGAACCAGCAAACCATAGGGGCTCGGAAAGAGCTGCAGAAAGAACTTCAGGAGCAGATGTCACGGGGAGATCCATTCAAGGATGTAAGTGTTTCTCTATAGACAAGGTGGTGTGCTCCCTTTTTTTTTGGGGGGGGTGTAGGAGCTTAGCTCAAATTATCTGAAATACAATGTCATTTAATACTAATCTGAAGAAAAGATACATCTAATTCAATATTGAACTTAAACACCTAGCTCTCACTAAGAATTAACATTAGGACCAGGGTGTTTTGGTATTGGCTTTGTAGTCTTTCCTTAATGTCCTGAATCCTACTGTATGATCAAGGGTGTTGTTTGTGGTTCTGAAGGCTTCTGGGTTGCCTTTAGAACAGAAGTTTTAATTTTGCTTAATGTTGTATGTGGCATATATGCTGACTCTTACTGTAACTGGCAGATAATCTTGTACGTGAAGGAGGAGATGAAGAAAAACAACATCTCGGAACAGACTGTGGTAGCCATAATCTGGTCAAGTGTAATGAGCACAGTGGAATGGAACAAAAAGGAGGAGCTGGTAGCAGAGCAAGCCATTAAGCACTTGAAGGTATTGTAACTGCAGTGTGGACTTTGGCACCCGTTGGGTAGGGGTCAGGGTTCCCTCTGTCTCCAGTTCCCTTTTAAATGAGTTAAGACCTACGACCCCTCTGATGCAGAGACAGCATTAGACAGGGAATTCTTCCCCTTGTAACTGTGGTATTACAGTCCAAGTTACTGAGGCAAAAGCAGTACAACTTCTGCACAAGCGTTCTCAGGTGGGGCAGGGGTTGCAAATTTCTAAGCAATGGCTGATGGAAACTGTGTGAAACCAGTCTAGTTGGGCGATAGAAGTGAAGTGCTCAGCATGTGCCAATTTGTTGTTCCTGTTACAGCAATACAGCCCTCTACTTGCTGCCTTTACTACCCAAGGTCAGTCAGAGCTGACTCTTCTGTTGAAGATTCAGGAGTACTGTTATGACAACATTCACTTCATGAAGGCCTTCCAGAAAATAGTGGTGCTCTTCTATAAAGGTAACTTCTGCAGGGTTGTAGTTTTGGAGGGTGGTTTTTGTTTGGTTGGGTTTTCTAAAGCCTGTATTTGCAGAATGCTTCAGTCCTGGTAAGACCTTTGGGGAAGATCAGTGCTACAGCATTGCACTGTATGAGCTGGAGAATGTTCTACCTCTTCATTGCAAAGATGGAGCAGTAAAATGCAACAGTGGATGTGGCTGTCCTTGGCACATGGGGAAATACTCCTCTAGACATGGATTGTGTCTGTCTACTGGATTTTAAGAGTTGTGGTAGATCAGAGCTAAATTTAGATTTTTAAGGGTCTTTGGCCCTTTTAAGAGACATGATAGTGTATTCTTCTTAGTTCTCTGTCTGAACATAGACTGTGAACAGCCAGAGATTGAGACCACCAAGGTGTTCTGGGGTGCTCTAGGCTCTCATATTAGATGGCTGTTAAAAGGTATTACTGAAAAACATGCTGTGCACCTGTGGAAATACCACAGGAACATAAGGAAACTTGTTATTAAACTGAAGAGTGTATTGTACTTGTAAAACTTTAAAAACCAAACATTTCCCATGGTGTACTTTGGGCTTTAAAGAATTTGCATCTGTTCTTAGCTATTGACTGAAGCTGTCCATTGAGGTGATGTACTCTAATAGCTATGAAATACTCGAGGCTGTTAGTGGGAGTGAAAGTGCAGCTCCTAGGTGCAGTGAGTGCTCAGGAAACTCGCAGCAGCCAGTCTGAAATGCATGGTTCTCAGAATTTTAAAATAGGAGGCATTCCTGGTGCAGGTTATGTCCAGCCATGCCCAGGGAAGGGACTATATATGGTGATGCTTCTAGGGGAGGAAGCAAAGACTCCCTGTCAGGGGGTTCTCAACAGCTGGTGTTCAGTGGTGTGCTGTGTTAATACTGCTCTTGCACATCTTGCAGCTGAAGTTCTGAGTGAAGAACCCATCCTGAAGTGGTATAAAGATGCGCATCTTGCAAAAGGAAAGAGCGTTTTTCTGGAACAAATGAAAAAGTTTGTCGAATGGCTCAAGAATGCTGAAGAAGGTAACAAAGCAGCTTAGCTCACAAGTTGAGCTTGTTCATTTTGGGAGCCTTAGTGCAATAAAGCTTTGTTTTGGGGTGGGGGGAGGTGTTAATTGCCCCTCTGAGACTAGGTGTGCCCCCCAGTAGTGGCTAGAAAAGCTTGCTGGTGAAATCTGTGTGGATCCAGTAGCAGTTAGCATGCAGGGCAGCAGCTGAACTTGGGGGCTGGGGTGGGCTGACCTGCTGGCAGCTTGTTGACAAGGTCTCTCTGTTCCAGAGTCGGAGTCTGAAGCGGAAGAGGGTGACTGAGCTGTGAAACTCTGTCCTCAGTAAAGTAAACAGGAGCTGTAGATAAGTGTCATGTCTCATGTGTCCTTCTGATTCTTACATCCTACCTCCCTGTATCAAGCATGATATAAGGGCTCTCATGGCAATTTATTTTAACTGTTTTCTAGTTATTGAAATACTGGGTTTAGTTTTTAAAACCATGTTTTAAGTAGCTTACAGGAGCTATTATAGATTTGACTCTAACCTGCATTTGTCCTTTCAGTTATATTCTACCTCCTGTATTTTCTACTGTAATAATGTAATTTAAGGCCTTCCACAATGAAATCCATTTTACCCCTTGGGTTTTCTATCTATATTTGAGTAGACATGATATGGTGAATGAGATTTATGGCAGTTCTGTTTGCAAATTAAACTATAAAAAGCCTCCAAAAGGAAGAGGCCACGGCTTGTGTGGTAACTCGGTGTGACACTTCAGTCTGTACCACTTTCTCCAAATAACCCTGTTCCATAGGTGGTTGTCCATCTCCCCCAGGACTTTGTCATCTCTTTATTATATGGCCAGCATAAAGCAATCCTCTAGTCCAGCTCCTGGGAGCTCAGTGTGCTACTGGAGAGGAGCTGTTCTGGTGGCAATGAACAGTAACTGTGGTGGGGCATGAAGAGTGGCATCTCTGAGCCTGCTGGCCTGAGTCTGTGAGGGGCTGTCCAGCTGCCTTACAGCGAGGCATTGGTTCTGGGGGAGTCCTGCCACTTCACTCATGGAAGCACAAGCAGTGCTGTTCCACACACTGCTGCCCAACAGCTTTCTAGAGCCCTGGTCTGTGCTGCTGGCAGGGAGGACAGTTTGCTTGTGCTGTTCTATAAATGCATGACTGCTGAAAGGTAAGGTGGACTAAACTCTACCCCCTCCCCCTGAAGTTTAGAGATTATTTTATGCTGGCAGTTGACACGTTAAACCAAACAGCTTACCTGCTCCCTGAATCTTTGAATTAATGGAAATTCTCAGGATGGCTCACAATTCAAGAAAGATATGGTAAAAGAGTGGCATCTATACTGTTGTAAGCCAATAATGAGCATTAACTGAAATACTGGTAACAATAATATACCTACTAAAATTTAAAAAAAATTGGTGATCACAATGCAATCTAGTCAATATTACAGTGATCTTCCTTACTTTGTAACTTTTTTTTAAACAAATAAAGGCCATCCTTACACAAGGGCTGTCTCTGTTCTCTTGCCCAAAAGGAAGCACCAGTGAAACTAAAAGATAAAAGTAAGTCCTAGGTCTTTTGCTATTCCAATAACAGTCAATTAAAACATTATTAAAGTAATACTTGCTGTTAGGAGGCCTATTTCATAGAGTAGAGGGTGCTCTTTTCTATGTGTTAAAAGTACAAATGTCCTGAGATTTTTTTATTTACTGAGGAAATGCAACCAGGTTCATCAATATATTTTTCTGAAGTTTTATGCCAGCAGCTGGGTTCAAGTTCAGTATCCAAAAAGTCATAATACAAAATAGGGTGTTTACAAAATAACGGTACACAATAAATATTTAACATTTTTTATATTTCTTTGGTGGACTGACATCTGCATCAGCCTGGTCAGCTATAGGACACCGTGCCCTTTTTTCCTTTTTCAGTGGGAAGAAGAAAGGATGTTTCAGTGCTTCTTCAAGAGTAATGCGCTTGGCTGGGTCATATTCCAGCATCTTTTCAATGAGGTCAAAGAGGTCCTCGTGGTCAGAATTGTGGCAGGTCATGAATGCCTTCAAGAAGGAAACAAGAAAACATTGTCTCTTTTTACTCCTGCAATTGCACTTAAAGCTCCTCTCCCCCTAAAAGCATTCTCCCTCTGTCATCTTACCTTCAGTGGCTTACAGCGCCTTGAGACATATCTACCAGCAGAACTTTGTTCATCCCAATCCAGTTGGTCATTACGGAAATATTTGCGTTTCCTTAAACAAACAGACCACAGTTTGTTATTCCAGGATTCTGGGTTTTGTCCCTTGACTAGAAGTTTATCGGCATGTTTGTTCTCAACTGGGGAAGTGATCTAGGAATATTCCCTAAGAGTGGCTAGCTTGTTAAATAGAACAAAAGGATGAATCTGAGTTTATTACACTTTCTTTAAAAATTTGCTATTAAACCAAATCTGAAAATATTTAAATTATAGCAGTCTAGGTACAGAAAAATACAGTTACCTGCTTTTCTTTATCATGTGATTTGGCAAAGGCCCCAGTATTCGCTCCATCATTGCCAGGTGTTCTTTGCTGTTATGGGTCTAGAGGGAGAGACATGTTTGTTCATGGCTAGAGGGAATTACCAAGAACCACACACTAACCTTACTTCCTTTTTGACTGTACCCTGCAACCAATAATCAATTTCAGATGAAGAAAAAAAAAAAAGAAAGCTTGTAGTCATCCATTCCTGAAATAATTTACAATGTACTGGAGTTGTGTTCCTTTACCCTGCCTTACACTTTTTTCTTCCCTTTGTTCATAAATTTCAAGTTTCAGCAATATTGTTGAGATGACAGAATTCAGGTATTTGATTGGTATTTGCTGATGGTGATAGATGACGCTACATTTGTTACTAGTGTGGCTTGTAAATTACAAATGTTAACAGGGTGCAACTTGCAGAAGTCTGCTGCTGCTGAGGAAATTCCTTTGTGTCTACATCATCTACTCTCTTCAACTAGGCATTACAGAGAAATGCAGCTTAATTTCTTGCGTGGACGATTCCCCTTGGTCCCCACCTCTCTCTAGCGTATTTTCATCAAGCTGAGGAACATTATAGATGTTGCATCATTTTGAGGTTCTTAGTTACCTACCGGAAATACTGTGAATCCAAGGTAGTATTCTATGAGAATACATCCTATGCTCCAAACATCACATGGTTGTGACCATCCCAGTGCTGTGAAAAAGATTCAGAAGGCTTGTGTTTATACCAGGCTGCAAAGAGTTCCAACATGCTGTTGTATGCTACTCAGTAGCATACCAAGTCTCACATGGAGGATGAGCCTAACAGACTTCCACTGACCTAGGATAACTTCAGGAGCTCTGTAATGTCTTGTAGACACCAAAGTGCCATGATACTCATCGTCATATGTTGCGCTTCCAAAGTCCACAACTTTGATGGCTGGATTTTTTAGTGTGCGTTCATCACATTTCTGAAATGAAACACAGTGGGGTGCCAGTGACCAAATAAACCCGGGCTGAAGGGGGAGCGGGAAGAGGAACAGGACCTTACCAGTTTGGGGTTATACTCTTCTACATAGTCAGACGTCACAAATAAAATATTTTCTGGTTTCAGATCTGTATGTGTCAACTTGTTCAAATGCAAAACTGCAAAATAACAAGTATAATTAGCAAATTCTGTGAAGAAAATTTAACAAATAAAAGTAAACAAGAAGCATACTTACAGTTCACAGATTTGCAAATCTGATACGCCATCTGTCTAATATGGTCCAGTCTGAATGGCAGAAAGCCATTCTCTTTAATGAAGTCGTAGGTGCTGAGCCCCAGTAGCTCAAGAACAATGCAGACATGTCCATGGTACTCAAACCATTCTAACATCTGGACACAGGAACTGCAGAAGCAGGAAAACACATGAATTGCAACAGGAAGTTGTGTAATGCTGAGATACATAGGTCATATGTTCAGAAAGCGATGTCACAGAAATCTTAAAGCCAAAACAAAGTACAGTCAGCTTTGTATACTTACTATTTATTGCTGGGATCAGATGCATTTAAATGTTCCAGTACTTGTATTTCTGCACGAGCTGCTTCAGAGTACCTATCAACATTTTTTACTATTTTCACAGCTACGTGTCTGTCTTCCCTGAAAAGACAGGTTTTTAACAGTGATGAGAAGAATGAATGACTAGTTTTAACTAAGAATATTCAGTAATAATCACCAGCAATGGCAACCTCATCAGAAAAGGTACTGACTTCATAAAACCAAGGTTCATCTCTGCACAAACACTATAATCTTTAAATTTTTAAAACACACACGATACCTTATTTATTGGTATTATTCTTAAAGGTTAAAAGCCCAATTTACTTCCCCTTTGTATTTATGTATGCTGGGCTAGCACTGGAGAAACTTCCACATCCCACAGCCTAACACAACCATCAGTCAAAAATGACAAGCCACCTTCAGTCATTTAAGTAGTAAAACCTAACTTACCTGAGGTGTCAAATACCTTCTACATTGACCAGAAAGACAATGCAGTTTCATACTATTTTGCACACAGCAAAACCATCAAGCATCAAACACAAAATACATTCTTGATTTATAATACACTCGCTGCTAGAACCCACGTGGCATTGCATCATCACAGATGGTACTTGAAAGTAAACTACAAGAAGTCAGAAATGTGGCTCCCTGTTCAGACCTGGGGTGGTGCAGGCCCCAGCACTGCCCAGTGGCAGGGTGCAGCTTCACCCCACATTGTCTAGGCCACCTCCGCCACCAGCCCTCAACCCCTGCCAGGCTGGGGCACGCCATCGCCTCACCCACCAGTCCTACACAACCCTTGTGTCTGGGTGCCAGTTTTAGCATGATGTACCAACACACATTTATGTTTAGGAACTGCAGCAGCCTTAAAGAAATACACAGAGCAGTGTATGAGGAAGTAAACATAACACCTGATACAATCAGGAAGCCCTTCATAAACCACACAGATAGCATCAGTAAGAAAAATTACATGTATTTAATTAAAGACTTACGCTTTGTGATCGATGCATTCCACTACTTTTCCAAAAGCGCCTTCACCCAAAGTAGCAACAACCTCATCTATAAAGAAAAGAACTCTGTCACTGAAGTTGTGAACTTACTCGGCTATTAAAAGAACAAGCAAACAAAGAAAAATAAAACAAAAAGACTAAGTACTATCACTGACGCTATTCTAGACTGTGCTGCTTTAATTCGTAAATATCTAGTTTGAGAGATGTTACTGGACAACTCTCATCAAGGCACATTTACAGGGGTCTCATTCTAGTAGGTTCATTAACTTCATTTACTATTTGGGG
>JANZLQ010000001.1:22846054-22873263 GCA_026212715.1 Elanus axillaris
CTCCCCTCCCCTCAGCCCCGCCCCGCCCCGCCTTCCCCTCGGCGGCGGCCCGGCCCCGCGCCGCACGCCGTCCTCCGGCCCCCCCCCCCCGCCCGGCGGCACAGGGCCGCAGCCGTGGCGCAGCGCCCCCACCTCCGCGGCTCGGGGAGCCGTCGCTCTCCGACCGCCGCTATCGTGCTCGACGCCGCGACTGCTGACCCTCTACACGGCCCGGCCCGCTACAAAATGGCGTTGCCAGGATCTCTCTGGAGCGCGGCGGCGCGTCAGAAGCGCACCCACGGCGTCACAAGGCGGGGCGGGGCCGCCCCGCCACACCCCGCTCCCCCGGCCGGGCCCCGCGGGTCTGCCCGCCTCGGCTCCGGGCAGGGACAGGCCACCGGCGCGGCGTGCCCGGCGGCGAGACGGTCCCGTCAGCCGGCCCGCCCGCCCGAGAGGTGTCACGGACACTGGCCCCTTTCCGCCGGCCACCTTGGGTACGGACCGCCCTCAGCGGGGCTGGGCACTGAGCCCCGGCTGCGGGCACCGCTCCCAGGAGCGGTCGCTGCCCCCTCGCCTCGCTGCGTGCTAAGAAAGCCCGTTGCTCTCCCAGTTCTGCTCCTGGGACCGATGCAGGCGCCTTTCACCCGGTCACGACCTTTTAGGGTAGCCCTGTATGCCTCACCCGGTAGCGCAGTTAAAGTGCTTTTACGGAGGTAAACCAACTATGCAAAACTTTCAGCCATTTCCCTGCCAAGAACTTTGGAAGATGAGGAACGTCATACTGAAAAGATAAAAATAAAAATCTTAGCCTCATTTAAGAATGACTGCCAGAAGACTGCTCTTTTTTGTAAGATTCCGAATTGCTTGTCTGTTGTCTCTGTAATTCCCTAGACAACTTGTTAGAGGCTCCCGATATACCTACCTAGTCAGCTTTAAATCAACAGAGGTTTAACAAATGAAAGGGATCTTTGTAAATCATTGGCATTAAAAACATTTCCGAACAGTTGAATGCCTGCCTCTTCCCTCCACCCAGACATCTCATGGTATCTTTTACCAGCTTTTAGTCACGTTTTCCAGTCTGGACAGAACATAAATACCCACTGTAAAACAAACAAATTAAATGTAGCTCTTCAAGTAAATGTACAGATCAGTCTTCTACACCCACAGAATGAAAACAAAAACAAAACCCAAACCCTCCCACAAAACTAACCCTTGCTTCCTCTGCTGCTCACTACTACTGCACACATGGCAGCTTAAGTCACAGCCACCCCTCACTCACCTCGCCATGCCTTGCTGCAGGCCTTCAGCCACAACCTCTCTCGGAAGCAGCTTTCAAGCCCATCACCCATCTATCAGTTGTCACCTCAGCAGAGCTAACCAAGCATTACGCCTGAAACTTGCTTCTCCAAAACCCATAATAAGCAAACAACTCATGTGCAATGTAATTTAGGTGGAAAAAGAGCATCTAAGGATAACACAGTCCTGAAACACTACAACAGCCTATACACATCAGTTCTCTAAAACCCAATGATTTCTTTTATTCTGGAAAGGACTACACCTTCTGCAACACTTCCACACCTGATAAGTGACCCTTCTCACTCTTATGTTTTTTTATTTCCCCAGCTGACCCTGTGATCAATATACAATACGTACATTACACATGCAAGTTTGTCACTGTCCATAGATAATGCACCATTACTTTTTTTTGTCCATTGCTCTCCAGCTTAGACCAAGTACTGTTCCCAGTATCACATACTTCTAACAGCAACTTTACCTATTGTTTTTCTAATGCCAGCAAAGGTCAAAGACAATCTAGAATATACATGGTGAGACCCTCCATCATAGCCATAATGCAAGACTGTTGTGCTAATGTACGTATTTTTCTTTGCATGGGTAGACTGATTTCAACAGAACTCACCTTGTGGCTGCAGCATTTGTGATAAAGGACCAGACTGATGGAAGTAAATGGAGAAGCTTATAAAGCACAAGTCAACAAGAGCAATACTGTCCGCAACATTTTTGCTATTTGAAGGATTATACGTGTCACAAAAGTCCAAACAGCTGGTGACACAACAGCTGACTGTGTGCAAGAACTAAATTGCACGTATGCTGTACCCAGCAACCGCCTACAAAATCACATGCTTCCACAGCTGAGGAACTTCCTACTCTCTTGTCTTGCTTTCTCTTCAACACGTGGATGGGACAAACCCCACCATTATTTTCCTGTTGTATTCCAGGTTCTCAGGGACAACCTGGGAGAAGTTCAGAGCCATAAACAGGAAAATAAACATAATACAGTTTTTAAAAGTTAGGATGTAATCCTGTCCCAGATCACCCTTCTTTCAATATGCAGCTTCAGATGAAAAAGAAAGAATCTAAATTTAATGTATCCTCCAGAGAGCAAATTGCTTGGTGTCCCTGTATTTCACACATTCTACATAACAGCATTCTTTTTGTGGAGTAAAAAAAAAAATAGACCTGAAACTGGTTCCAGTTCAGTGCTAGATGTCAGCATTTTAAATTACTGGTTCCTTTGCACTGTAGGAAAGTTTCCAGTATGTTCTTCCTTCTGCATGACAGTAGTGTCAATGTGGCAGTCAGACACGCAGTCGCATGCTTCTGTCTACTTGCTATTACCACGGGTTACATGGAAGAGACAGAAAGAGCACAGAGCTAAAATAATTAAATCCTTCACCTGACTGACTAAAGTATTACGGTAAAATATATTAAGTCTGGAGCAAGGGCTAGGGGCTTTAAGCAACACTCCATATAAAATATAGAAACTTTGTCCCAGACAGAGGGTACTGATTAACTCTGCTCATTAACACCTCAGTAATCTGTATCTGACATACTTTTGCCTTTCTCTTGCAGTTAAGTTCTCCTCTTTAAGAGGCAAAGTCTCAAAATAGGAAATACTGGTCTGAAGCAGACTGCAAGTCAGCTGGACCTGGACCTCCCCAGGACTACAAGGCATATATATGAAAATGGACTTTGCTAAGTGATGCTGACCGAGTCCAGAGAGGACTGGGGGAAGAAGTCCAGAATGGTAGGAGTTGGATGCAGAAACTGTGGGTCCTCTTTCCTGTCCAGGTCTCTCATGCACACTGGAACTAGAAATACACCAACCTCTACATATTACAGTCAGAAAGGGAACCTCTGTGCAAAAGGGTTGATTTTTTCCCGCTTCATGAAAACAGACTGATGCCAAAATGCATTTTTTAAATCTACAAGGAAGAGTAGAACATTCTGCTTTTCCCAGTATGTCAAAGATGGAGAACTGCTTTTTTGATGTGTACAAATGACTCTTTTTCCCTGCTTAAGTCAGTTTATTTTATACTTACTCTACTAAGTGACTTGAGCATAGGATCAGCAATACATATATACACACACACACAGATGTATGCATGTATTTTATTTTTCTTCTTGAACGGTCAATATTCAGGTATCTCTGTACCTTCTTGCAGACTTTCTTATTTGAGTCCAACATTTGGTCTCAAATAAGACCAAATAACAGCCCTTTCTTATTTGTTCAACATCATCTTGGCCACAGTATCTTTGATTAATTTGGTTGTATCAGGATACTCTTGATTAGAAGTCTGACCAGAGTCTTTTTGTCACCACTCTTTGTTGTGTTTACCCCCTATTGTTTGTGCAATAAAGTGATGAAAAACAAGTTACAGTAAATCCATGGTTACCTAGTTTTGATCAACAGCTATGTAGAGACAAACACTCTTTCATACCAAAAGTGTTGTGCCAGAGGCAGAAGTGATCGTTTCAAATCCACCTTCTGGGGAGGCTGAAGAGGTTACCGTTCCAACACAGCAGTACAAGAGCAAGCACTCCTCTAAACAAGGTCTTTAATCCTCTAGGAGAGAAAGGTATAATTTATCTATGACACTGCTCTCGCCCAGGGGGAAAAATTGCATATCTTACTCGGTTTTCTAAAAACCAGTAAAGTAAGGAAGGTCAGAATTTATGCAAGAAAGTTTCAGAGAGCTGATAGTAGGAAATTGTAGCAAAGGACATTGTTTCAACATAGTATCACTAAGAAAGGTAAGGCAAACCCTCGAAGATTTGCAAAAATATACATATTTTTTAAAGTCTTTTCTTATTTTACAAGTACAAAAAGCAACATTTTAAAATCCTGGAAGATACTCTGGAAAAACAGGCTTCTAAAGCACAAGACTCCTCTGTGACAACTCAATCTTACAACTCCTGAAAATCCTGCATTCGATGAACAAAGGTATGATCCAGCTCACATAACGCTTTTCAATGACACTTTAAACCCCATGATCCAGCAGTCGATCTGACCAGTCTCTAAAGAATGTGTCGAGGCACTCTGGCTACAGAGCAAAAGGGTTGGCATGAATTGTAATATCTTTAATGCGAACATCATTTAGAGGTCGGTAGGTTTTCTCATTCACAGGCAGCTTCTCCAGCTCATCCAGGGTCTCCAAGCCATCAATAACTCTAGAAGAAAAGCAGAAATGCTAGCAATCTCCTAATAACAACTTAAATTTCACAACTGAGATATCCCAAAGCATTTTACAGTGAAGTATCACAGGGCAAGGACTTTGCAAGCAAACGATACAAGTAAGACTGCCAAAACATTATATATGGCATATATCATATTTTGAAAGGAAGTATTAAGCATCCATGACAGATTCTGATAAAAACTACAAATAATTCCCACTGACCTGACAGTATCATGTTTTGTACCAACCATAGCTGTATAAAGACCCTGGCTGTACTTCCTAGCAGGCAGGACTGACCAATCATAGTATAGGTTTAAGTAGTAGCAAGATACTGACCATACCAAACATCACTGTGAATTACTGAAATCCTACTGCTGGAAAAATCAATTTCCAAATGTGAGATTATAATTTCTAACCTTCTGACTCAAACACAAGATTGGTCAGAATCATTAATAACTGTAAATCTAACAGCACAAATAAGTTTAGGCTTTCAGATTGCCTGTTCAGGCTGAGGAAATGGCAAGAGAGATTGTTCTAATAAACCTCTTTCTTTTTAGTTTAAATAACTAGCTCTGGTAAACCTTGGCAATTTACTCCCCAGCAATGGACTTGGCAGAAAACACATTGTGCTGTTCACAGTTCAATTCAGTCACATTCATCAACTCTTCAAATCTAGGATGCTGGATTGTGGGCCAGCAAGGACTGCATATGCTGTTCTGCTGATTCTGCAACTGGGCAGGAGCATCTTAAACTGCCACAGCAAATCTGGCAAAGTTCATCAGCCAGAGCCTCTACTCTTTTCTAAGAGAGATGTCTAAAAAACCCTACTTTCAATCACACTTCTCAACAAACTCAGAAATGAAAGGAATACCTATA
This sequence comes from Elanus axillaris, assembly GCA_026212715.1. Lineage (NCBI taxonomy): Eukaryota > Metazoa > Chordata > Aves > Accipitriformes > Accipitridae > Elanus > Elanus axillaris. Next base: position 22,851,385 of record JANZLQ010000001.1, read on the forward strand.
CTTAGATGCCTATAAACAAGTGGTAGAAAATAGTATTTTCACATTTCAATAGTTTCCTTTGAATATTTAACTTCATTTAATAAAGGCAACTTTTTCTCAGCAGATTCAACTGTACACTAGACTTAAACAAACAAAAGAAAAAACATTACCATGATTTTGAAATAGAAAAAGCAGTATCTCAAAGACTCAAAAATTAAACATTTGTTTTAAGGATGATATATTATCAGTAGTGTCTAATAACATAAGCATATTTAAAAATAATGATGCATCTTAAAAAACCTCATCTGATTTTATAAACTGTCAGTTCTATGAGGATTATCTGACCAACAGCAAGTTCCACCTAAAGAAGCATGACTATGTCAGTCCCATACCCATCCCCAGTTCAGTCCCAAATCACATTCTTCCTTCTCAGTAAACCCTACAACTGTGTATCCAGTTGTTCTGGAGTTTGCTTAGAATTAGGCTGCATCCGTTTGGGCATGGATGAAAAGGCAAGCTGGAATAACTAGTGGGAGGGGGGGAAAAAAAGGAAAGAAAAAAAAAAAAGCTACGTTCTTGAGGTTATTTTTAATATGCTTATTTCCAGTGAATTCCCTACTACTAAGAAAAAGGAAGCAGCATTTTTGAGCAACTAATTCTGGTGAAAGTGCAAGAGCACACACTTACATATAGACATCCAATATTTTAATGAGTTTAGAACCAGAAACTTCTAAATTTGCATTTCATGTGCCCTGAAATATTCAGGTCCTTCACACACTATGATAAGGAGGCATGCAGTTGGATCACTTACTTTCCAAACACAGTGTACTTCATGTCTAGGTGTGGTTGCTTGCCATAAGTGATGAAAAACTGCGATCCATTGGTATTCGGACCATTGTTTGCCATTGAAACTACCCCACGGACACTGTGCTGAAAGAGGAGAAAAACCTCAACATGAATACACATCTGTGAAAGCAGGACTTTAACCTGTACAAAGTGGTCTGTGACTTCAGTACTCTGCCTCAATACCATGATTAAGAACAAATCTTGGTGGCTAATATATTCCATCACAGTCCATAATTAGCTCCTCAAAATTGCTCTTACAATGAAAAATTACTCCTTTGCCTTCAGTGCATGAAAAACACTTTTTTACAAATTCTTTCCACTTCCGTTCTCAGCAATGAAAACCCTCAAACCTAACTTGCCAAATACGGAAATGCCTGTTCCTACTTTAATAATAAGCTTTCTATCTCTTTACTGCAGGATTATACTTTGCTTTGCAATTAGAAAAGAGGTATTAATACAGTATGACACAATGCTGATTGTTCTCCAACTTGTAAAGAAAATTCATACAGAAACATAACTGCATATTGAGAGCACAGAAATACCTTTAGGTATTCACTGAATTCATCTTCAAACTTCTTGCCCCAGATGCTGTTACCTCCTTTCCCAGTGCCTGACAAAGAAGCACCACAATAGATTACTGGATTTTCAGACTGCAAAATCTAGAAATGATGTACTGTTATAACATTTTACCACAAAGACCCTAGACAGCCTGTAATTTGTTTGAGGCAGGGGTTGGGTTCTCATGTCTTGATACTGGGCAGAGACATAACTCTATGTAAGGAATACCTATTAAGTAGCAGAACAAAACACGGACATATCCTCAAATTAAATTCAGTATGAGTACAAACAGGCTCATAGCTGAATCAGGTTATTCCCAAATGCTTTAGAGGCAGTGTAGCCTTTCAGGCAGAAACCAGAGAAACCACAGTAGCAACTGTTACCTGTTCAACAGCTGGTAAGTCAGCAGAACCATTATATTTAGTGGAAACAGCTGGAAAAACTGAAGTTTGTAGAATGCTTTACTATGGCATGATTATTTAGAACTAGGGTAACACCTGCTCTTCTGTAAGCTCACCACAGAAAACTAATCTCATCATAAAAACCTCTATCAACAATACAATAATTCTTATCTTTTAACTTTATTTATGTTTTGGTTTTAATATTCATAATTTCTTTTTATTCCTTTATATTTTGTTCATATTTTATTTTTATGTACATTTTTCTATAGGGAGACACAAACAGAAGAATTTACCTAATGGATCCCCTGTCTGAACCATGAAGCCCTTTATATTCCGATGAAATATGCATCCATTGTAGTAGTTACTAGCACAAAGAGCCAGGAAATTCTAAGGAAATGAAACAAACCATATTAGCAAACAATTCAGAAAGTATCCTCTTACTAAACTGACAGCATTGGTAAGACCAAGACTAACCCTTTGCCTCTGCTTTGCATTGTGACCGTGTGAATTCCACAGAGTATTGGCACAGAACAGTCAAAACCAAATTACAGTTAATATGCTCCTTTGACACCGTCAAAGGATACAGAGGATTTTAAATAAAGCTTACAGCACAAGATTATCTGACTTAAGGAACAAACAAGAAGCCTGAGACATGCTCAGAAGTATCACTTCCATTCAGCATATTTATTTTGTAAATCTAACTTTGTAATCAGTAACTTCATGCCTCAGCTTTGTTAGTTAAAAAGTAAATTATTTCAATTTAAGCTTATTGCAGAAATGAAAAGCTGGGGCCTCTGACAAACTGTTAGTGATTCTCACTGATTTAAATTAAAATCAAATCTGTGTGAGTATGAACAAATCCAGGGAAATTTAGGAATCCCAGGCCATGTGCCGTATTTCCCTTTAAGGGCGAAGGACACATTGGGAGATGCTGGAACTTGGAAAGAAGGGGACCTTAGCTAAACCTTATCTGGTAAGAAACAGGCAGCAAAGCTCTCAGCAGCATGACACAACGCACAAGTTCCACGAGTGCAACAGGCACAGTACCAGCTTAAAACTGTTAGTATTCCATTATGTGAAAAGATGAGTTGCAGAATCTGCATCACCTCCTCTACAGTCTTCACTACTTCTACTGCTTTGTTTCAACATTAGGGAATCCTGCTCTTGTTACTTGACTTACTTCACAAGTCTTTGGTGTACGCTCACAGAATAGTTCAATTTTAATATCTCCTACATCAGTATGCAGCGTGACAGCCTGAACAAGAGGCAGGAAAAAAAAATTAAATCAGCAATGAAATACTAACAGACTGAGTTTAATTTCCTGGTTCCACTGAGAACATAAGCAAGTTACCACTGCATATAACCACTGTTTCAATATTTGGCTATAGGAAAGGATACTGTCACAAACCTTCCATATTTCCAGTGAAATCACCAGAAAGCACTTGGTTTTGTTTAGTTTCAGGACAAATCAAGTTTGCCATGGCAATGCAGAAGCTCTGTTTCACACTGTTAACACTCCAGAGACACATTATTCATTTGCAGACTGGACCTACTCAGTCACATAATTGCAAAGTTAAAAAATCAAGGTTATATCTGTTTCAGATTATAGTGTGGTTCACATACCTCACTGGTTTACAGCCAGAGGAACAACTGATGTGTTACTTGCCTGCAGCCTTTTGAGTGATAAGGCTAGTTCTTCTGAATGGCACTGTATATAATCTGCCTTCACAAACAAGCAAATCTACAAAATTGCACACTTTTCTTAAGAATTTATAAATAACCTTGATAAAATTTAAAATGACAGTTACCCAGCCACTTAACCAAATATATCTCTGTATCACAGTTCTCCCACGGAAAGTGCTAAACTACGCAAAAAAAATTACCATGGGGCTATGCTGGGGCTAAGTGTACAGGAAAACTAATAAAAAATCAGTGTCATGTTGATACTGGCATACTGTTCCACAGCTATACAAGGAAAGAAGAGAAGAGAAGTGCCTGCAATGTCCAGGAAGATGCTATAAAAGGTGTATGTACAGTTTAAGACTCACAGTCTTATCTCTTCCCTGATTTGCTAAACTTTTAAAACCCTGCAAGTGTAGAAGGCTACATACACTCAAGCAGGGCTATGTGCTTGCAACTCGAATAATGCTTCTGTGGTAAAAGAAACCAAACTATATTACCAAATATTAGCCAAAGCAGGATGAAAATTTAGGATCTTAGAACTGAAAGTCTGATTATATTTTAGACTGATGTAAACTGACCTATTTTCCTTTTCACAATATCTTGTTAGAAGTCTGAAATGGAAGCCTAAACTTTTATTACAAATTCTTCACAGCATCAGAGTAAAACGTGTAAACCTTTGATATGTAGAGCAGCTATTCACTTTCCAAGAGATGGCCATTTCAGAAAGAATGAAAAATATATAAGTGCTATTGTTCTCACCATGTCTGCCTATCAAAAAGCTGAGGTAGATTCGTATGCAGCAACTTCCTGCAAAGAAAACATGAAATTTGTTGGGTTTTTTTCCACCAATCCTCAATTCTTTTTGATTCTAAAATATGGTCATATGTGGTTATATGCTTTTACACCAGACAGTTTTACAGTGTCATTCAAGCAACTCTATGGATAAATGTTCTACTTGCATTATGGAACTACCCAGCATATAAAAGAACTAGAAAGGAGTAGAACTAAATAGCCTGGCAGGGAAACACCGTTTCCTAAAGTGAAAGTTTATACTAAGCAATCGCAGCTTTTAAAAAAATTACGGGTTTATAAGTGACAGAAATTAACAGATAAAAGCCACATGCCAGTACCTAAACAGAAGCGTGATTCAGAGCCACCTTCTGACGACTGTCTGTGCCTGCAGCAGACAGGTACCTGCATCCAAGCACAGAATTAAACTTTTTTTACCTCAATAATATCCTCCCTGGTCAGCCCCAGGCTTGCCAAGGCCTCTCACAGAAGCCGGGGAACCCGCCAGCTCCGGCCCGGCCCGGCCTTCATCCCGGGCTGCAGCCTGCCTTGGGCGGCGGGGCGCCCGGACGAGCAACCGGCACCGCGCACGGCCCGGTTCGGGATCCCAAGGGCCGACCGCCCTCACTGCAACCTGCCTGCTCTCGGCTCCTGTCTGACCAACGACAGCCTAGAGCTATCGCTCCTTTTCTGCCGATCTGAGGTACTTCCACCGAAAACCCGCGCACAGGAGGCGTGGGCTCCGCTCGCCCACCGCCCCCTCCACCGACGAGCCACTCAGCCAGGCGGTGCGGCACGGCACCGCCCCGCCCGGGATGCCCGCCGTCCCCCGGCCGCCAGCTCGGCCTTCCCGCGCCGCCCCGGCGCCTTCACCCTCGCCCGGCCACACGGAGGCCTCGCACAAACCTGCCGAAGCTGGCCCCGAACCCAACGCCCGCTGCAGGAGAGCGGCTCCCCGGCCCCGCACGCGGGTAGGAAGGGGTCGGGCCGCCCCCGGCGCGCCCGGCGCTGCGGAGAGGCCGCCCCCAGCCCCGCCAGCGCGGCGGAAGCGGCGGGGCCGAGCGCAGGCTCCACCCCGCAGTCCGGACGCGGCTCCGGCGTGAGGTGAGTGCGGGGGCCAGCGGCGGCGCGGGGGAGCCGTCCCCGGCGGCCTGGGCGGGGCCTGCCGGCCGTGCCTCAGGGCCGCCTGTCCGGGTCCCGCTCGCTTCCCCCCTCCGCGAGAGGCAAACGCTTCTCCGGCTGGATTCTGCGGGTCGGGTTTAGTGCGTGAAGATGGAGGAAGGTGAAGCTCCGTATGCTTCTTGCACGACTCTAGGGGGTGGCTTACGGTGTTTCACCGCGAGAGCCCCGGAGGCGGGGAGGATGTGCCCGGGGCGGCGCGACTCCGACTGCGGCGGCTGCTGGGGGGAGGCCGGGCCGGGCTCGCCTGTCAGCGGGGCGGCATTCGCCGCCTGAACACTCTTAACGTTGCCGTTTCAGCCAGCGCATTACCTAGGCTTATTCTTGCCTCTTTTAACCCCTCTACAGACAGTTGCATGCTGCTGCCTGCCACGCAGCTGGTTCGCCGGCCTTTCCGCTGCATCCGTGCTTTGGGCCACCTGCCCTCACGCTCCCTCATGAATCTCGGGGAGCTCGTTTCTGCCCTGAACGACTTTGCAGCCCTCTCTCTGGCTGAGAGCTGGGACAATGTGGGGTTGCTGGTGGAACCAAGTCCTCCCCACACTGTGAACACCCTTTTCCTCACGAACGATCTCACCGAGGAGGTGATGGAAGAGGCGGTGCAGAAGAAGGCAGACCTTATTCTTTCTTACCACCCTCCTATATTCACACCACTCAAGCGAGTAACCTGGAAGACCTGGAAGGAACGGCTGGTCGTCCGAGCCCTGGAACACAGAATCGGGATTTACTCTCCGCATACAGCCTACGATGCTATACCTCACGGAGTCAATAACTGGCTAACAAAGGGACTCGGTGAGATTCTGTTAAACAAGCAAAAACAAGGTTAAAATTATTCATCAGTATATGCTATTTTATGTGGGGAACCTTCCCTCATTTTCATTTCTTCCAGGTTTCACAGGTATGATTTGAGGACCGTTTTTTGGTTTTTTTTTTTTCATCCCCCCCTCCCCAGTATTCTTCTAGTAGTTCTAAGTACCCTAAACATATTTTGGGGAATTTATCTTGGCGAGGAATACCAGATACAAACACTAGAGGACATGTTCAGATGCCTGACTCTGCTATTGGTTGTAGTTGGAACTGGTGCAGCGTATTTTATTGTCCATCTTGGTTGCAAAGTTTAGACCACTGACTTTAAATCACCACCTTTAATTTATAAAGAGCAAGATCTCATTGTTTGGAAAGGACAAATTCTTCTAGATTTTTATCCTGTATTGTGGCTCATAAATTACAACAGCTATGTCTTTTCCAGGCTGATTTATAAACCAGAAACTATTTTGGTTTTGTGCAATTCTTAGGATAAAATGGATGGCATTAAAAATGACAGCATATATCCATGAACTTTTTTGCATTTAAAATAGACTGTGCCTAATGGAGACAGCAGGGCAAGAAGTCCTCAGTTCTGGTCAGGGAAAATGGATTCAAGTGCAAAATTTGCATCTTTTTGTTCATCTCTTTAGGATGTGTGCTAAATCAGTATTAGGATACTTAATCCAGCTTTATAAAACAGCAATCTTACGCTGTTTTCTCAGGTGCTTGTACTTCCATCCCACTGCATCCATCAACTGCGCCAAGCTATCCAGCTGAGGGCACTCACCGGGTGGAATTCTGTGCATCCAACACTGAACATCTGGACACTGTGCTGTCCAAAATCAAAGGCATCCAAGGTATCTCCTGTCTCGCTACTCTCCCTGCCAGGTATCTGCTTCACTCTGTAATGTATTCTTTCTTTTGTTTGAAATAATAAGTTGCTGGAATTGTATTTTACTGTCGCAATCGGTTTGTTCCTCTTTGCATTGCTGCTGTTTTTTTTCAGCAACAGATCTAGAAACTTAAGGAATAATCATCCCTTTCTGATCATTCTATGTTATACTAAAGGGTAACAGCAACTCAGTGTAGCATCATGTAGATTAGAAGTGGTAAAGAAGAGTATTAACAGGAAATTTGATGAGGACAGTTGAGTTAAATTCCCATATCTGTTTCTTCCGAGAGAGTAGACTAGACTAGGCTAGGCTATTAAAATGCTTCTTTTTTTCCTTTCTCTGTGGTTGAATAGCCACTGGGATAGCATAGCTTTGTTTTATATTAATATGATGCTGAAATTTTATCTAGTTTCTTAGCAAGCATCAAGCATATCTTTCCTCAGGGTTGAAGGTGAGGAGCAAACACGAGTCACTTTGAGCTGCTCTCAGAAAGCACTGTTGGAGGTGGTGGCATTATTGTCCCAGAACAGCCTTCTTTATCACAAGACTGAGATTCTCTTATTACAAAAGGTAACAAAATCACTTATTAATTCCAGTGAATGTATTACTTGTGTGAGCTGAGTCCCCTAAACACTGAAATTCAGTAGTCAGTAGCATCACAGGTTTCCTATCCCATCAGTACTCTGAAATACTGGCCTGTGGGGACTTGAAGCCATGCACAATTTTCCAAAACAATGAAAATAGCTGTGTGGCCTGTACTGATTCTTAAATCAGTTCCAATAGCTAGTGTAATTAGTACTTTACATTCAAGAACATCACATACCTATTTTTTCATAAAGTTCAGAGGCATTCCCGAATGCATAATATACTCATCTTTGTACAGTATGGAAAGCAGTGCGAACTTTTGGAGTCAGCTTTCTCACAGTAATTTTAATTTCTTTTCAGCCTCTTCTTCCTCATACTGGAATGGGACGTTTGTGCACACTGAGCGAGCCAGTCTCCTTGTCAGACGTAATTAAGCGTATCAAAAGCCACCTAAAATTACCTCATGTCCGCTTAGCCGTGGGAATGGGCAAGACACTAGGTAAACAGGCCTGCAAGTAAGACTGTCCATTGGAACTAGTATTCCAGGAAGACAAGGAGCGTGAGTGTGTGCATGAGTGTGTGAAATACTGCTGCCTTGGATAGGTTTACTTCCAAGTAGTATGAAGCACTGTTAAAAACCAGCATATTGGAATTTACATGTTACAATCACACAGAAAGAATCTCATCTATGTTTTTAATTGGAAATTCTAGATTATGCTGGTTGTCACTGTGAAGAAGGGACAGCACAACTTGAATATGAGACATCCTTTTTCATAACTTGTATAATGACCTAAGATTCCCCCCCGCCAGGATGTCAGACACACATGTGTACCATTTCATTGTACGGTCCCTTCTGTGATCAAATGTTAAATTTTAAAGCACCTTAAAATAGTAAGATGCTTTATGGCATCCTTATGAACATGTAACCATCCATGTTTTGATGAAAGAGAAATAGTGGCAAAGAAGGTGAACTATCCTAGCTCAAACAGTGGGTCACTAGTAAAATGTGGAGCAAGCATCCTCTTATCCCAGTTACCTATCCTAATCTCCAAGGAACACAGCTATTAGAATTTGTGAGAGCAAGTTTGTGGAGAACTCTTTGTAACTTAGGAGAAAGAAGTCTTATTAGAAGCCTCTTATACTACCAACTGCACTAAAAAACCTCCGAACTACAATTTGAAAACTCTCTTTCTGTGTTGTGACAGATGTGTCTCTTCCTCCAACAAATTTACACTGACCCTAAAATCAAGGTAGTAGTTACTGTGAAACAATTAATAGCAATACTGACGTGAGGGCTGAAGAGAGGGAAAGGAGTTTTAACTGTGGCACCTTGTATCCTGCAGAATCGCCAGTGAAGAAGGCTGCTCTGTGTGCTGGTTCTGGGAGCAGTGTCCTGAAGGGAATGGAAGCTGACCTCTATCTCACAGGTAAAAGATTATGTTGCTGTTTCATTATCTTTATAAAAACAAGTCACTAGGGGGAAAAAAAAGAGAGAGAAGAGAGAGTTGACTGGCTGTTGAAAGATTCGGCCAGAAAGAACTACCTGTTATAATTGAGAAACAATCAGTTAATTATTGGAATGATAGAAAGATAATACTAAAGTAGAAATAACATGGGTCAGATGGCTGTGTGGCACAGTGAAGGTTATTTGAATTAAAACATTGCTATACTTTTATTATTTCACCACAAAAATTAGTGTTGATTATCACAACCTTCAGTGTGTTTCTCTTTTGGCAAGGTACAAGGTATTTCCTCAGTTGCCTACAGAATTCCCTAATGGAAAATGGAATATAATGTGGTCTACAGAATCTTCCAAAGGAACCCCATAGTGTATCTGACCAAAGGGACACTTAGTCCATTATCCTCTTTTCTGACAGCAGGATAACTCCTCTCTCTACAGCTTGCTCAACAATGTGAAGGCTGCCTTGCATTCTGTAGTAACTTAATTCAAGCAAGTTCTTTGGCAAGGCATGTCCCACCTCCTGCTTACACACAGCCTTGCAGAGCTGACCCTCAGAAAACTTCCTTCGCAAGGTTTCCCAACTGCTATCTTCCACCCCAGCAACCCACATGACATCCAGACAGTCCACTTCCAAACCACTCAGTGCACTCGTATCTCCTGCCCAAAGTGACAGAATCTACCACTATTCAAAGAGGGCAAGGAATTTCTGTGGTTTTGTCTCATTTGTATTATGGGGGATATCAGCTGAAAGTCCTTCAAGGGACACTAGGGTAGGAGTGTTCCGTGTTCTTATACTGAGCAGATGGTGTTGCACTCCCCCTTATGGGCTATATCCCCTGTTAACGTCTTCCCAGCTTCTAGCTAAGATTCTGCGTACATTGCAAAGAACTGGTTACCTAAACTGTACTGTTTGTGATCTCCATGGCATTTCTTTCTCAAAACGGCAGGAGAGATGTCCCACCATGACGTTCTGGATGCAGTTGCCAATGGGATAAGTGTTATTCTGTGTGAGCACAGTAACACTGAGCGAGGCTTCTTGTCAGAGCTGCGTGACATGCTAGCTATCCACCTACAGAACAAAATCAACATAACTGTGTCTGAGAAAGATAGAGATCCCCTCCAGGTCGCATAGCGGGGGGAAACCAGGAATGAGAGAGTTCATTCAAGAGTTTCATGGTATCTTGCACAGACCAATCCAACTGCAAGCTTAATGAAGATGCTCTGAATTGGTTCAGTACAAAATTATTGTATTAAATGTTTCCTCAAAGTTTGGGACATTTGTTATCTATCAGATAAATAAATGCTTGTTTGGGACTACAGAAGGCTGATTTACTCAATTATTAGGCTGCACTTGAATAACATTACTGTTAGTACATGCTCTTACTCGGTATATTGATAACCATTATACTGAAGGATTGGTTTGGGTAAAATGTAAAACCTGACTTATCTCCAGTTTTAAGTTGACAGAGCAGTTCTACCCTACTACAGTGATATCGAATCATGTCAGTACAAGTCACTGATATTTCAGCTAATAAATATCATTATAATAGTTAATGAAAGGGTATGGATCACCCATTTGCATTAAGTTTTATTAAGACATTGCTCATATGCAAATATAGAACACAATTCAGGTATTTGGTACTAGTATTCAACTGCACAATCTACCATTAATGCAGCTTTAAAGCTTTTTAGTAGAGGGACTCTTAATTAAAAAAGCTTTGGAAGGTGAAAACTCAATTTCTTAACAACTGTAAATGAGTTTAATGTGCCTTTGTTACTTTCTTTTAAAAACAGTTTCTATAACTATGGCTTTTAATTACAGAATTACTAAACCTGAACAAGTAGCATTTTTACCACTGATAATGCCTGGGGTTTATTTTTTTAAGTTAGGGGTTTTTTGTGTCTGTTTTTAAAGAAAAAAAAAAAATCTCCCACTTGCATACATTACCATCTCTGGATTAATTACACAGCAGAAGAATATTTAAACAAAATGAAAATACTTCCTTTGTAGAGCTCTTGGCACCATCTTTTTAAGTGTAAGTTAATAAAACTGGCTCATCAAGCAATGTCTTTACTGTGTAATTATGTAAGTCTTGTTCCGCTTACTTAAATGTAAGTGTAAAGAGATGACTCCAGCATTATCTGAAGCTATTAAGGCTATATAAAGGCCATCATTCTTATCAATACCATGAAGACCTCTCAGTAAGCTGAGGAACAGGAAGAGGGAAGAAATTTCTTCTTTCCCAAGGACAGGACTGTAGAAGTGATCCCTCCAAATCCAACAGTTCTGTATTGCTAGAGAAGACATTAAAGTGCTACTACCTTAGTACATACACAGAATTCAAGAAACAGAAAATTAATGCATAGATGGGGTAATTGCCCCTAAACAGCATGAAATCAGGATAAAATACTTTTAACACAAAACCCACAAGAATTAATTCACAATAATTTTCTTTAGCTTGCATCACAGAATCAGCAGCAGCCAAAAAACTCATTCAAACTTAACTTTCTCTGAGGAGATGGGTGTTACCTCCTGCAGTCCTCCTCTTGGCCTGTATGGGCATCTGGTAGTCTACCAAAACAGTGGATAACTCTGAACTCAGTATGATTATAGCACTTCATTGAAGTAAATTTCACATCTAGAAAACTAGACATAATTGCACTGAAAATGCAGTATAGTGTCACTATCTGTAAACACATTAGGTGGTGTCTTCCATATGTACTCAATATAAATTAAATCTTGAGTTTCATAGTAGCTGTAGACAGAGTCAAAGGACTGCAAAATAGGATGTGGTTGCTGCTTAGCTATAATACTTTCCAAGTTCTTCCAGGAATACACCTTTTCAAGTGGCAGAGTTCTTGTTCTTGAACACTACACCTGACTTAAAGAACTTGCGTAAGACGCAATGCCTTGACCCCAGTTTTAGTGATTCTGATGATAGCCTAAGTAGTGATAGGCAGGATCTGATGCATTTTGCAAAGTTTTGGAACTGTAGCCTGTAAAATGCAGATGCGTGTACCACTGAAAGAGAATGTTAGCTGGAAAATGTTCTGGGGGAGGAAGCTGGAGAGTACTGGTGGCATGTACCAGTTTTCCCCATTAGACTCTCCAGCACAGCTAATTAGGTCCTGTATTTGAAGAATCAGATTGTCAATGGGATGAGTAGATACCCCATGTTTTCAGTCCAAACAGAAGTCAGGCTCTAAACCTCTGTCTTGTTGCTTCTGTCAGTGAGGGGTAGACCAGGTAACAATACTATTCCATGTGATGTTTTCATTCTCTTCAAAAGCTATATACTGGTATTTAAAGGCAGGCAAACTATTTTTAATGCTGATACCTTATAAGAAACAATAGAAAATATTTTTACTTATTAGTGTGAAATCTTCTGCATGTTGCATGAGGATTTGCACAGATATTCTGCATAATAATCAAAATGAGACTTTCACACAACTGCCAGAAGGATGTCTATCTTCCTGTAACATAAAAAGTTGGTGGAAGACAAGACAAGCTAGTGAAAATTAATGAAGTACTTTATTTGATTGATTTGAACTATTACAACATTAAGCTGTAACACAGCTATCAAATATTAGACATACAGAGTCCCTGAAGTCTGGCTGGCAGACTACAGTTGATGAACTATAGGGCTTACTCCCACATACCTGAGAAAAAAAGTGAAGAAAAGCTGTCAAACTTTAGCAGTCTCCCAACCTCTAAGGGCTTAAAAAAAAGGGAGAGCTTCTAAGTGGCATTTAAGGCCTCCTCCAGGATCAGTGGACGCTCCTGATGTAAAAAATACATACATAGAATCAAGCTTTTTAAAAATAAAAAAAATTTCACAGCCTCTTCATATTCCTGGATTGCAACTTGGAAAGTGTATGAAAGATGCTGGATCCTCTCACCTTCGCCAACAGGCAATGACTTGAGTCCATCACAGTTTTGATTATCTCAATCTACTTACAAAAGGATTTGGGGCAAGTCCTTCAGTTCTATTGCCAGAATTTAATAAGTTACCCACAGTGTCCCAAACCCACTATTATTCTCCTTTCCTTATGCAGTCAAGGCAGGTCTCTTAGCATTATAAATCTTGGCTTCTTCATACACTGGAAGCTAGTCTTGTCTAACTGGTAAAGGAGTACTGGAAAGCACTCAGTTGAGAAAAGTTGCACCACTAGTACAAACTAAAGTTCTGACCATCTAGTGATTTGCACTTCCCAAGTAAACTGCTCCAATCAAACCCTCATGTCTGGTGAGGTAGAGACCAGAAGGCACAATCTTACCGAGTTCGTTTTTTTGGCTGTAAGGTTGGCTGCACAGATACGAAGAAGGCATCATCTGAGCTAAGAGACAAAGCATACAAATCTAACTACAGAGCAAGAGATGCCTTGCTTACAGAAGTCATCATTCCAAACTATCTGAAGTAGTTGAACAACAAGCATCATTCCTTGCAATTATTACATTTCAGTAAGTAGTCCAGCAGCCTTGGGGTCGGAGGGAGAGAGATCTGAATATAGGCCCCTCCCCAGCAGCCCTTGAGAGCAGTTGCCGTAGACGCTTTGAGAATAAAGAGACATTACACATCTTCATCCTCTTTCTCTAAGAAGTCGGTCAAGGTACCGTCGTCTACAGGAATTAATAAGTATTCCACACCATCAGCTCCCTGAGAACAGACACGCATATACATTCTGTTAACACCAATGCACAATGCAATGCGAGCTACTAGACAGCACTGCAATGCTAATGTTTATTTGCAGTCTGGATGAGAGCTGGCCAGTATTCAGCAGGACTACATTGCTAAAAAACAGGAATATTTAACTACAGCAACACTGGAAATGCACAAGTACAGAGAAAAGTCAGTATATGAGAACTCTTTTGGTGGGCTATGCTAGTCTGACACTACAAAGCTCCTCAACACCATGTTCCCATATCTAGTACTGCTATACTGCCTCATTATTAGGACTACCCTACATTCTTCCCTGGTACAAATACAGGTAACTATTGGAAGCAGACTGGCAGGCTCCAGAGTCCGTTACATCTCAAGGTCTTCAGGAAGAAGAGACCTGTAGGTTGCTGAGTAACCAAACCACACTGCATTTTTACAGCCCCCTATCCATGTAAAGAGTGTTGACAAATTGGAGGCATGGCAAGAGCTGCAATTACAGAATTTCAGCCCTTTGCTACTTCCTGGGTGCTTCAAACAACACAGCCTCACTGTGAGCTACAGAGTGGTGTCTTAGGGATACTTAGTAGTAAGTAAGCATCTTTTTTGTTTAAGGTGGCAGATAAATAGAATTATCTTCTTCCTCCAACTCACCCGCTTGGTCCGAATGAGTTTGTGGTCCCTGAATTCTGTCAGCTGTGCCCTGAGTGTCAAGTCACTGTTCACAAGGAAAGCCTCCCGACACTGCTGGTAAAAGTCTTGGAAAGATAGCCCTAGAGATAGAAAAAGGCGAGAACAAGAAATTGAAGTAGTAAAAGATTGTCAGATTTTTCCAGGTCTAACAACATATTATGTCCACCTACAGAACTTGCTTTGGCTTAGACCACAGTGGCTACAGTAACATCACTTCTTTCAAGTACATAGCCAAGCTAATATTTCAGTAATTAATAGAAAACAGCTGAATTAATGTTCCAGTCACCCTGTTTGTCTTCTGTGATTTTAATAGCACTTTAAATGCACTTCCCAACATGGTTAATCTCTCTTAATTTCCAGCTCCTCTATCTTACTTCCAACTTTCTTTACCATTAACATGTTATTCATATCCCCTGCAGCGCCTGTTAGAGACAGTGAAGGAACATTCCACATGTATCCTAGAAAGCAGGGACACATCAGAAGTCACTTAGATAGGAGCAGCACGGGAATAGAGCCTCTTGTCTTTCCCCGGAACTTTTAAGTACTAGTTACACAAATTCATATTCTTCCTTTAATTTTTTAACTCCACATGAATGGTCTCAGTCATGTCTAAACATCAAAGTAGACGACAGTAAGAGGAGGTCCTTCAGAACCAGCTAGTCTACTGGTTTCCTGTCAGTCAGACACAGTACCACTAAGAAGACAGTCTGTGCCACTGAGTCTCACTGAGCCAAGAGTTACAGCGCTTCTGTTGCTGGTGATGTCACCTGCATACCAAAAGCTAGTGCCGCTGTGACTGAGCTGGCAATGGCAACACCCCAAACAGATGAGAAAAGGTGGGTACATACCTGGATAAGATGGGTTGTCCTTGTTCTCCAGCTGGTACTGAGCAAGCAGTCTGAATATCCCCCTAAGTGAAAGGAGGAGAGGGGAAAATCAAAAGAAAATGAAAAAACAAAAAACAAACCCCCACCTATTAGAAAATATTATCTGATTTTTCCCTCATGACAAGGGCTTTGTGCATAAATCTTGTCAATAGACAAGGCTTGCTATCCAAACACTGTTCATTTAAAGTAACCAGTCAACTGGTACCCAGGTCCTACCATCTTCATCTTGAACATTGTTAGAAAACAGGGATTGCCTCCTGCTAGGTGTAGACCAGAGTAACATTAGTAAGGACTGGATCCTCAGCAAGTGCTACTGTGAAGTATAATAGTGTCTTACCTGGCATTGAGAGTGAGACTGCGCAGGACATGTGTTAGGGAGCTCAAAGCCAAAGATCCAGATTGTTGTACTAAAAACGAGTTCTCATAAGACGTTTCTTCCACATAAGGACTAAATGTGGTTGTTTCATACCAAAGCCAGTTGTAGAGACTTAGCTTTGCCTGATCCCACACTAGATAGAGAGAAAAGAAAGAGCAGATAGAATTGTGAGATTTAGCTTTCCTAAGGTGTTAAATAAGCAATATTAAAAAGTACTTAGTTCTACTGTAGGATTTGAGGAAATAATGTATGCTTCTGAAATTCACAGTACATACACCCAAATACTTGCAGTTCAAACAAGACAAATTCTCTGCAACAAAACATTTGCACACATCCTTTTTTCATACCAGCTCCACAGATATACTGTAAATCCTTCCAGAGTCAGCAGTGTGCAAAGAATTTCTGGCTGATAAACAAAATTGTTCAGATGCAATGACATACATAACATCTAATCTCCATTTCAGTAAGTCCCTAAATCAAAGGGTGCCAGAAGCCTGGAGTCTATTTGTATATTATGATCAGTGACTGGTAGTTTTCAGTATCTTTATACAGTTTTGGTTCAACACAGCCACAGTCCCAATTGGGGCTTCCAGCTGCTACCACCATACATATATCACCAGACCTATTTTGCACATCAATAGTAATACATGATCTTATGAAACATGCTCAGCAGCCCCACAGCAGAATGCAAATTCTTCTCTCTTTGCTACATCAGGCCCAAGGGGACTCACTGAGAGGAGCATTGATGTGATCGATAGAGGCAATGAGGTAAATGTTAGGCAGAGAGGATAACTGTGCAAGGATCCACTGACTTCTTTCTCCTCTCAACATCTGGCTGTCCAGGTTATGAATGAGGACATAGAGCTGTAAAGATGAATCTGCAAGGTCAGAAAAAACAGCAGAGAACCAATCAAAGAAACTGCACACAAAGTGGCTTCCCATTCCCAGTGCAGCCTAGGACAAGTCTATTCCATCAGGCTCCATATTCATCACTCCAGTAACTAACAATTTTCCTTGTACAGCTTACTTTAATCTCTATCCCACGCTTTGTGTTTCTGAGCACCTAGAAGGCTTTTTCTTAATTCACTGTATCACAGTTCCCATCATAGCTACAGTTCTTTTTGCAGTTTAAGCTTTTCTCTTATAATGCACTTCCCATTTGCTCATGGCTTCACCAGGAATTGCCCTTTTAGCTATGACTTTTAGTCCTGCAATTCAAGACCATTCAAATATATTTTAGGATGGAAGTCCAAGCACAGGTTGTTCAGCTACATTTAAGTTACATGACTAGGATCCTTAAGCTCCTCCTCACACAATGAAAATGCATTTTCTATTCAGGGTTGCATACTAATTCCATTGGAAATCTTTCCCACTGAGCCCTCAAAGAAATCACAGAGACTTAGCTTGAATAATGCAAATGGTAGATGTTGAAATTTCCAGCTAGCCTCTGCTGCTCTACCTATCCTGGGAACATTTATTTCCTGAGTACAGAAACAATTCTGGAACAGTAGCCAGTTTTTGTGCAAATGAATATACATTTGGCTGACAATGGAAACCAATCATTCCTCAGACTCCCAGCCACATCAGCTATGATGTACTACACAAGACGTATTTATGTAGATTTGGGTGGGTACTGCCATTAATCAGTCTTTTTCATTTAGTCCCGTCAGGAATACTCATAAGGTGATGGAAAACAGAATGTAAACACTTAAAACATCAACACCATGCACAATTAAGATTCCATGGCAATTTGTGTATGTATACACAAGCAGTAAAACGGACATTCAAAAAGAATTCAGCAAGCATTCCGTGTGGCAATACTGGTTTACTTTTGCTTTTGAACCGAATTCTAATCTGCTTGTTTGACACTGCTGTCCTTTATTTCATCTTAATGTGAGTATTTGTATATATTAAATTTAAATTACCATTCCACTAAACCATGTACATTTAAGCCTTAATCCAGGCTATACTGAAATTTATGGGAAGACCCTCAGGCCATGATTTTCCAGAGGAGTTCAAAGGACTTGGTATCTGTCAGCAACTGTCATACCGAATTTGCAAGTTCTTCGTTCTGTTGATTTCAGTGAGGTTTATATCAGGTTTTCAAGCAGCCACTAAGAACCATCTTCCCTCATGTAGCTGGCATTTACCTACCCTATCTTCGAACAGGAAATGCATGGCTACAGAATCACCATGTAAATAAAGCACAAAGGCACTATGCTAAGTGTAAGAGAGATAAGCATTTCAGTTTGCCAAAGGGTTGAGGAGCCTCCATCTTGTTAGAATGCTTGTTCCTTCCTCCTTCCCTTTCTAGAGAATTTAGTGTGTGAAACGCTGACTGAGGTAACAGCTTGGGATCATGTACATGTGTATTCCTGGTGCATATGTTTTCATATATGTGGCATAAATTACAAGCAAGAAATTGCATTAGCTACAATACACTAAGAAACTATAACTGCACATATGAAAACTCCTAGGGAAGAAAATGCCCAGGTTCTTCTAACAGTAAGCGGACTCTAATGTTTTTATGTACAATGTTAGTCATTTTACCTTCTTTAAACCTTTTAATAATGAATTCAAGTTGGTCAAGGGGGCTGCGGAAGGTCCCTATATGGTTCAGTACCTCCTCTGTGATGGAGTTGAGAATCTGAAAAAGAGAGTAACAGTCTCTTCTGAAGTGCTCTGGCACTGAAGGACCTAGTGCAGAAAATCTGAAACTGAGCCCTTGACTGTCTTCAGGGAGGTAATCTGATTTTTACCATAAAATCCCCCAAACAGTCAACCCAAACCAAAAATTTCTACCTCTTTTTAAAACAGTGATATAAATAAGTCTTTAGACTGATGAGTATTTATTAGTGACAGGAATTACTGCAATTCCTTGGGAAATGTGTGGGCTAATTTCTTTAAACTCTTAAAAGGGAGATAGGAACTGGTCTTCATTCAGGAATCTGCTGCTACAGGATGCAGCAGGTTTCCTTAACATTTTACACTGAAAGACTTCAGAGGTACCTGCAACACAGGATGACTAGATAAACCCATAAGCTTTTCCCACACTTACAGATCTCACAGTGATGCCAGGGAAGTATCCATTAACCACAAGGTGAACAGAATCCTTGAGCACAGACGTACGAAACTTCTCTAACAAATCACGCTTTGAGCCCAGACCATAAAGTACAACATTGAAACCCAAGCTGCAGAAAAGTGAGCAAATACACTGAATCAAAAAAGTAAAAGTCTCTTTTTAGGTTCATACATTCACTAAGAGGAAAAGATCCATTGCAATCTCGACTCTAAAAATTTCATATTTCATCAACTCCAGACTAACCTTTAGTTCACAGCTGACAAATAGGGTTAGCTTAGGAATCTGAAAAGTGGCACATGCATCCTAGTAAAAGAAGCATTTTAGCAGCCTGGAGGCCCACAAATTTAGCAAAACATCTATGGAAGAAAATGATACTGTCCAAGAACACAAGACTAGATCTTCAACTTCAGATAACGAAGAGTAACCAGCATTCACATTTACCCCCTCATCAGTGATTATATTAAATGTTTACCATGGATCACAGCAATTACAAGAAAAAAAGCAAGCATTCATAGTGGTTTTCTACTCTGATCCACAGGCACAATTTCAAAGCAAAAATAAACTATTCTTGTATCTCTTTCTTATCCTAATTGTTCCACAGAGAAAGAGGCAGGAAAGCATAAAAAAAACATGGTAGGGAATCACAAAGCTTTGTTTATTTTTGAGAAGCAGGAAAAACACCATCTTGATCAGAAAAAAGAGTATCAGGTCACTCAAACAGCACTGAGCAAAGGTAAGGTGTTCAACTGTCATTGACTGCAGTATCTAGGGTTTGTTCCTTCTACCCTGCCCACACACCTCTCTGACATTTGCCCACATCACTAAGTCACAGCAAACTCCTCCTCTTGCAACTCTCCAACTTTGAAAGCTAATGTCTTTTTCATATGCTCTGTCACTCCCCATGGACCACAGATTTCTTTATACTCTACTCCCTTGCAAAGCTTCCAGGCGGCTTTCTCCTCACCAACATCTGCTCCTGCCTCAGCACTGAACTTCAGAGCTGGTGGCCTGCCTTCTCTAAGGCATTTCAGAATCTCACAGCTCTCTATAGTTCCCCATTTGCTTTGCTGGATGCTTACTCTTTTCTCCTTCCCATGAAGATACACACAAACCCAGATAAAATTTATACTGCTAATATTTACAGCAGCATTAAGGTTTCTTCATGCCTAGATCATTAGGTACCATAGGCATTCAAATTTAATTTCTACATCACTGGGGACAGCCATTTACTGAAGAAATTGGTGGTGGGCTACCCACTACAAACTATGCAGCTGTAAGCAAAACTGATTGTTCAAAAAGGACACTTTTCTCATCATTCATGTTCCCTGTTTGTGAATGCCCTCTAGCTTGGTTTACAGAGACACAAACAAACTAGCCAGGCAGAATGCAACCTCATTTTCCTTCAGGCATTCAGTTCAAGGGGTCAGTCAGATACGATTTGGTCTACAGTAAACACTGTAGTAATGTCACCTAATTTTAAATTTAAGCAATCAAAGAAAAAAAGTCACTCCTTAAGTCATCCACAGGATGTTGTTGACATGAGGGTAAGTTTACTGGCAGTGCCTGTTTACTAGGCTTCTCCAGTGATTCTCATTGGATACTTACTGTAATTGCAGCATCCACTTGGAAAACAGGGATTCGTGTTGCTGGTTTAGCTCTCTAATTTCAGCAGCATAGGAGAGAGGAGCTTTTTTTAAAAGGTCATGCAATGTTTGCTGTGTTGAGAGAGAGATAAGACAACAGTCATTCAAAGCTGAGAAAAAACAAGACATATATCTGGAGTTCTTCCAAATACCCCTCTAGTATGCTTTCTAGCTAGGGAGCAGAATAGTTTTCACTGATGGTACACTCAGTTTGTGGTTTTTTTCCATTAAGACCCCTCTAAGCACAGTTTTGCTACTGGAGAAACAAAGCAGAGATTAAGTAACTTTATTAAGGGAAATAGCAGCCAGACTAGGACTAAAACTGGTATCACACTGTGTTTTATCTCTTCCTGCTGAGTATGGGAAAACCACTACTGAAATAATGGACACACTCAGAGCTTACACAGCACCAAGCACTGTAGCAGGAAGATACCAACATCACAACCCTGCACACAGGAGCAAGGGCTCCAATTGACATGCTTAGCAATGGTTCAGGTGTTTGTCACTACAAGAGAATGCTCACAAACATAATCTTAAAAAATAAATACAGCGGAAAGGAAATTATTTGCAGCTGACAGCTGAATGTAGAAAAAGTATTATTTCAAAAGCATCAAGAATCAAAGGATTAATTCAGCTTTAAAGATACGCTGGGATGTTGATGTTTAAATAGCAGAGTAGCATGAAAAATGGCATCATATCTACACTGGCCTCCCTTTCTCTTCAATTTTAACAGCTTTGCTTTCCACTCCCTTGCAGTAGAAGACAGTTTACTCTGGGAAGAACACAAAGACAGCTGCAATGTATCAGACAAACATAAAGCATTGAGAGACAGAACTGCTAAGCTTTCAATTTCTTTGGAGCCAGCAGTAGATTTAATACTGAAAGCCTTGATTTCCTTCCAGAGCTGTTATGAAAGAACTTGTAAGAATCCAGATGTTTCTCTGGGTAGCAATTCCAGACAAAAGCATGCAACAGGCAATCTGCATGTATGACATCTTTTAAAACACAGATGGGTGCAAAAAGCAGTCATAGACAGAAGAGCTCCAACTATTTTACATGCTTCCCTGGCACCTGTCCTTGTGTACCTGTGTCCTGGTTTCAGCTGGGATATAGTTAAGTGTCTTCCTAGTAGCTGGTATGGTGCTATGTTTTGCATTCAGTAAGAGAAGAACATTGATAACACACTGATGTTTTAAGTTGCTGCTAAGTAATGTTTAGACTAAGTCAAGGATTTTTCAGCTTCTCATGCCCAGCCAGAGAGAAAGCTGGAGAAGCACAAGAAGTTGGGAGGGAACACAGCCAGGACAGCTTACCCAAACTGGCCAGCAGGGTATTCCATACCATGGGATGTCACATTC
>JANZLQ010000001.1:22873363-23041339 GCA_026212715.1 Elanus axillaris
TTCTTTTCTGTTCTATTAAACCATTCTTATCTCAACCCATGAGTTTTACTTCTTTTTCCGATTTTCTCCCCCATCCCACTGGGTGAGGGGAAGTGAGTGAGCAGCTGCATAGTTTTTAGTTGCTGGCTGGGGTTAAACCACAACAACCTGTCTCTGTAGAGTGCAACCGGTTGTTTTGAACTATCTTGAAGAAGTGGCATATGGAAAAAAAACACAATAATAATTCAGTCACCACAATTAGACCATTCCTGTCTCCTTGGAACTGGAAGGGGACAAAGTGCGTTTCAAAAACTAGGTGACAACGTTTAGAGCTATCCCAGTCCTGCATGTGGCTTGACCCAGAAATGCTCAGACAAAAAAGGCTCTCTCCATTTCCTCTACACATAAGTAGTCAAAAGAGCTTGTAATTATCCTATGCATTTCATTGACAAAAATGCTGTTTTGGTGATAATTTTTAAGGCAGGTCTCTACAACTCTGCTTCTCCCTCTTCTCCTCCAAAAAGCAAACTTTAACCTGTTCTGATAACCGCAGCTTCTCCCTGCATTTTCCCTCCTGTCTCAGGTTCAAACAACTGCACACTGTCCCTGCTCAGCGCAGCAGTGGGAGACATAATGCTTAAAATGCTACCTAAATCAGTGTTACCACCAAGAATGTAATCAGCAGAAATAAAGTGAAAATAGCAACATCAGGAAATTTTGATGAGGGAAATCTTCATCAAAGAAATTGAAAGCTCCAAGAGTTGTATGATTCACTATGAAGTGTACCTGATTCAGTCTTCTTTTCCGCAACTTCTGCAGTGTTCGGTCCGAAGTGAGCACTTTGGAACTACTGTGAGCTTCAAAGTATTCCTCCACCAGATTGCTCTAAAAAGGGACAGCAAGATCAGCCACACTCCTCCTGCTATCAAGTTACCCCTCTTCCTTTGCACCCACAAACATGTCTGAAGATGGCAAATATGAGACATAGAGCAAGGATTAATAGAAAGCCAGAAGATATTTGCAAGAATGACTTCTACAGTAGCATTCTGCCAAAGCTAACCTAGACAGATGGTACTTTCCTGAAGACAGAAAAGAGATTCTGAGAGAGCTGAACACAGCAGTAATTCTAAGGGGGTGTGGGGATCCCTGGTGCTGGAGATAAATCAGACAATGAAGCTGAACACCAAGCCAGAAAGTAATGTGTGCATCTTTTGGTGCTACAGGAGTCAATTTCTTCTTCATCCTTTCTCAGTACAAGGTCTCCTGCTTCATGGACATCTTAGAACTTCTCCTTCCGGAGCTGCTGAGGATACAGACTGGATTATCCCACAGGTTCACATGATGTCCGTCCAACAGGGATTGCTCAGAAGTACAGCAAAAGCCAACCCAGCTGGTTTGATCTGAAATGAGTCTAGCAGTTCTTCCCCATAGTTAGGTGTGGTCACTGACAGTTTATCGCCACTAAACATCCCTTCATGCTTGCTAGCTCAGGGCTATATTTTCTGCACACTCACCATCTTGTCCTCCTTCATTTTTTTGGCTAGGGTGTTTCTGGGAGGAGGTGTAGATGCAGCCTTAGTTTTTGCTGGGGTCTTTCGACCTGATGAAACAGTGCCAACTTCTTTCTGGTCTTCCTCATCCTCCTCCTCTGAGCAGGAAGCAGAATATTCACTCTCACTTTCCAAACAGGGATCTGGAACTAAAGCATAAATTTAAGGTTAAAAGCCAGCAATGACTTCTTACACAGAACACATTTTGCACCATCTCACTCTCACATACATTCTTTAGATGTTTTTCAAGCACGTGATTCCTAAATATATTTCACAGAAAAGTAAAATCAATGCTTAAGAAGACTGCAAACAAGCACAGCCATTTCTTTCCTAGTTCTAGACTCACAAATTATTGTTTAGTAAAGCTTGCTCCTTGATACTAAGAAACATAATCCTACCATAAGAAGTGGCTAAAAATGGATGATGGAATTCCCTATTTCTATTAGCAACTGTATGTCAGTTTTCCCAAATGGCAATAATGCAAGCTGAGTATCTTCTGGGTTACACTCTGAAAAAAAAGTTTCGTAAAGACCTCTGTTAGCAATGTTGATTGAAGAGCACAGACAGAATCTAGCTCAGTCTTGGTCTCTCAACACAAAAGAAGGAATAAAACATGAAACACCATGCACTAAACTCTCCTCTGCATTCATTCTGCGCACATATAGCCAGCCGGTTATTGGAAATAC
This sequence comes from Elanus axillaris, assembly GCA_026212715.1. Classification (NCBI taxonomy): domain Eukaryota; kingdom Metazoa; phylum Chordata; class Aves; order Accipitriformes; family Accipitridae; genus Elanus; species Elanus axillaris. Next base: position 22,875,579 of record JANZLQ010000001.1, read on the forward strand.
TTTACCATGAATGTCCCAGCCATCATGAAAAAGTTTTATGACTTAGTTCAAGCAATTGTGTCAGACTTAAGTGTCAGCATCAGTTAGATTACTAAGAGTTGTGTCTCTTTTGATCATGTCACTGAAGTTCAGCAATTCGGTGTTTCTAACCCTTCCACCCCCTACCTAAGTAGCAATCTGTTGTAGGGAAAAGGTCTACACAGACTTCCTTAAGGGCATTTCTACACTCTGCAGGATGAATCAGACTGCTTCAGTCAGACTTGCTACTACAGGCAGAAAGCCACCAGGAGAAACCCCCTCCTCTGAACATAGTGTCTCACTGAGTGTGGGAGCTGACTGCAAAGGTTGATCTTTACCTGCTAGCCTCTTTCTGAGTCTGTAAGGTGTGGTAGACACAAATTCTTGCTTTTTACTCTGTAACAGCAAAGAAAAAACATGCATTAGAAGAAGAAACATATACCTCCTCAAAACAGCCCTCTGCCAAGCAAAGAGTAGAACCAGGTTACATTTCCAAGCTATTTCAGCCCACAAAAACCTGGGAAAGCAGAGGCAATAAGTATGGAGAGTTCTTGTTTCACCATTCAGAGCTAGAGCGGGGCAGGATCAGGTTCCAGAAGGGGTTTAACTCTTTCAACTAATGTCCCACGATGGAGGGCAGAAAACCATGAAATCTCCAACCAAGATGCCAATCTTGGCCCCTCAGGAAGAGTTAAGCTAAAGCAATGACAAACTGGAAATGCTTCAGCTCCTCAGAGCAGTCATCTTCCACATCACACTGTCTACTCAAAGTCATTTGGAAGTCCACTACAAAAACAAGTACCAAAATGACAGAAGACAACTCAGGATACTAAGCCCAGAAGAAGTACAGCAAAGGGAGCTCAGGCTGCCTGGGCTCATCAAGTTGTAGTGACATGTCTTTCTTACATATATGTAAAGCACAAACCTGACTCAGACACCAGATCATGTCTGCCATACTTAGAAAACACTTTTGTTAATCCTGTCAAAGTGGATGTGAAATCATCAAGGAGTGAACATGGCATCCCAAAACAGCATCTCTTGCGGGTATATCTCATCCTGGAACCTTATACTCGGAACTGTGCACACATTTCTAGTATGACGCTAGACCATTTTAGAAAGCCAACTGTTTCACAGCACTTTCTTTATAATCACCACAACTGGCAGTTCTGGACTGTATCTCTCTGTAGCATCACAAATGACAACATCAACTTACATCCCCCCCATTATCACAATTTATTTTTTATAAATCAATGCTAAAGTAAGGAACTGAACAGTACCACAGGTCTTGAATTCCTGTTCTAACAGCACTCCTTGCAATTAAGGCTGTTTCTTCCTTTCATGAGAAACTGGAAAGCTATGAGTTTAACTGCATATTGAAGGATTGTCTAACATCCTCATTTGTGCGATGTAAGGAAATAGTCTCCATCCATGCTCATTAAGCTGTCAAACACACTATTTGCCCACTGACTCTAAATCCCATAGTCCTGATTAATGGTAGCTATGGTTCTCACTTGAGTTACTCCTGCCCAGTTGGATTAGGAGAGACATCTGTACTGTAGATGAGGCTTTTCAAGCTCCTTCCTTTCCAGAACTGTAGTAATTGGCCAGTTCAAGTTTTAAAAGTGGAAAAAAAGCAACCAAACAAAAAAAACGCAAGCAAGGTAGAGTCATCACTCACCCTCTGCTGCGCTTTGTTTGAACTTGAACGTTCTGCAAAGCAAGAAACAGCATTATTTAGAGTACTGCATATTTTCAACAGAGTCACAAGATGGTCCATTAGCAAAACAGGCATTCACTGTTCAAAGCTACACTGTACCAGAATATCAGTTCACTGGGTGGTTAATCCTGTGAGGGAAGCCTCTAGTTCCTCACAGGCAGGCAAGGAGAGAACCAAGACAGTCAATGTTACTACCGCAGAAGGCAGCTTTTAATTCTGGTCACAGCTTTGGGAGGCCATCAGCAGCAAGGAAAAGGCTGAAAAATTATTTCATGTCCTCTCCCTGAGCACATCAGACTCCATTTCTGAGCACAAAGTAACATGCTCTTGCCAGTGTGGACCTGCACTGACTTCTCCTACCTGTATTTCTCCCTACAAGATTGGGTGCTTAAATATTCTATACTACAGTGTGAATTTACACATGAACACCGCCACAATCCTACCCATTTGGTGCTGAACACATCAGCCCAGTTCATAACTCTCTCAAGTGCAAGCATTTCTGTTGAACACAGAGGAAATCATTAAGTGTCACAACAACAGATGAGAGAGAAGTTCCTGTTTTCTCTACATCAGCAGGGCAGAACAGAAGATCTGACACCCAGGTGAACCAGAGGCCATGCATGCCAAGCAGTTTAGTCTACAAAGTTAAGCTGACTAGCATACTCAAGCATGACAGAAGCTGGCATTCGAGCATCCACTCCACCACAGAAACAGAAACATAACCCCCATTCACTCAGCTTCAGTTCCCCAAAGCATCACAGGACTTACTGTTGTTTTGAGGGGTTTTGGCTGTCTTCTCAGGTAACTCAGAGTGATCAGGTGCAACACTCTGACCTGGTGTCTGGGCTAGTTCAGAGGCTGTAGGAAATAGGGGAAAGGGAAGACGTTTCACATCGGGTTCAAAGCTCCCAGCTCTGGCTAGTCAGCCATGGAGCCATATACCCAAAACACTCTCTAAGTATTAGTTTCCCAGCTATCTGAGGAAGAGCATCAGATACTTCAAATTTTTTTCTAGCCATAATGGTGAATGTAATCCTTAACAAAGATTTTCAAAGACTGAACTCCTCAGTTAATTTATTTTACAAGTACAGCTGAGGCAATGGCAGAGCATGCTTTGCTCCCTGGGAGACAGCGTCTTCGAATCAGAGCAATATTTGGTCATGCTCACTTAGTCCTTTAAAACTGCTCAGCTGGACATAGTAGAGCATCAGGTATAGCAAACACATCAGTTCCCCAGGAGGTGGGTTCTTGTATTTTATTTACCTCTTTCTACTACTAACCAGCACAAAATGAAGTTGAATCACTGATCTGAATATGGAAGGCCCTCATATCCTGCTAACAGTCTCTCAAGAAAACCAGCCTTCCATTGTACGACTTGCCTCAGTTTTCAAACTGAGTCATGGCTCCAGGAGGGAGCACGAGAGAGACCTACCCTGCTGCAGGAGGTGTATCAAATGCACAACTTACAAAGATAAAGCAGAAGCCCAGAGGAGAAATAGACACATACAGAAACCAGTTTCTGCACAGTGATACAGAAGGATGACCCCTCTCCCTTGGATCATCCTTTGTAGGATACATCAGTAGCTGTGACAGCTAAACACTAATGAAGTTCAGATGGTGCTGGGCACACAGAGACTCTTCAAGTGAGAAGAAACATAGTGGCAGCAGGGCTCAAGCATCTTATTTGAACCAGAACAGCCCACCCTCTCCAGAACTGCCACTTTCTGCTTGTTTCTCCTAAGTCCACAGTTAGCCTGGCAAGTACATTCAGACACTTTGAGCAGGAAAAATCCCCTGACACGCAAAGCTAATACTGCCTTTTTTTGACTCTTTGCTATGTAATGAGTTATTCTCATATCCTTCTAAGTTACACAAATAAAATCCCTGCCATCCCTTGGCAGTTAGACACAGACTTTTTTTGCAGCATTAAGAAACTTCTACTGTTTCTTACATGTGTGCTTATTATCTGTATTTCTTATCCCTACCATGTCTTTGCTTTGTCCTAGCCTTGTGCTTTTGTTTCTGAAGAAGCCTGATTCAGGGCCAGATAAAAGCTATTGAAATACTGCAAATATATCTTTTGAATAAACTGAAGTGACAAATCACATTAACGAAGTACTCAAAAAAAGACCATATCCACAGCAAGAATGAAAGAAGAGGAAAACATACCCAGCTCTGCCATTTTGCTGGAGCGTTTGGGAGTCTGGAATGAGTAAACTTCACCACCACTTACACTTGAGCCATTTCCCACTGGATCTATGAAAAGAAATGTTACTTATAGCTATTTAAAAAGCAGTGGTATATTTCCAACCCAAGGAAGACAGAATACAACATTTTACTATTTGGCTCAAAGGACTCTATATTGCAGGTGTTATGAAATAAATATAATCACAAAATCCTAAAATCATTATCCTCTCCTCTTCTTGTTACCACAAGCACAGCCAGAGCTGGTCAGCCCTCAAAAGCAGTTTCATCAATATTATACAACCTTGACACTGCAAGAATCTCCTGAAGTCACAACTGTGTTAGGTTTTCCCCTCCTAATACCTTGGACACACGTTCCAAGAGCAGCAACATAGTTCTTCTCTTCCAGGATCTCCTGAGCTTCATCATCTGAAATATTCTCAAGCTTCTTCACAAATCTCTTCACACTGACTGTCAGCTGAGTCTTGTCCTTCCGTACTTTAATCCCTAGGATCGCAATAAAAGCTTTAATCTCCTGCTATTTCATTATTTCTATTGCAGTAGTATGCAGCTACCCCATTGAGAGACCAAACTACTGTTGTGCAAATCACAAAAAAAAAAAAAGCAATGCTGAAAAGATGTCCTGCTAAAAGAATAGCTGGTCAGTGCCCAGGTAGTCAGCTGACCCTACAGACATTAGTCCCTCCTCTACCACAAAAGCTGGCCCCCGCACTCCACGAGGAGTAGATCCCCATTTCAGCACTCACCAGCTTCCACAGTTTGGGAGAAATGACAGCGACTCACACACTGAAGTACTGATTTGCATGCAAAGGGGATGGTATTTGGCATCCCCTATCTTCCCTAGCAAAGGGACACAAGTGGGAAAGACCTGGCCCATAGGCTGTCAGTACACTCATGGGAGAATTTCGGCAGAGAAACCTCTGGAGACCGTCTGTCTGACCTTCTGTTCAAGGCAGGACCAACAGCAAAGTCAGATCAGGGTGATCTGTGCCTTGTACAGGCAAGCGTTAAACATCTCCAGAGACAGTCCTCAAAACTGCACCAAAAGACTCCCATATCACCCACCTCGAACCTCATTCGATTTGATTCTGTATGTGTTTAACCACGTCAGGGGCTGGGAAGTTAGCCAGGCTACTTGTGGCCCCTTCCCCAGGCCGTTACACACACGTTGCCGTTCGGGGAGCTAGTATCCACAACACCTTCAGCTGAGGGCACCTGCCACGGTGACGCAGCTGCCCCTTTCCACGTGCCGGGGCGCAGACAGAAATCAATCGCGGAAGAGGCGGCCGGAGGAGAACCACGTTGAAGGCCTCGTCCTGCCCGCAGCCCGGCCGAGGCGCTCAGCAGCCCCAGGTGCTGCAGAAGGGCTCCCCTCCCGGGGGGCGCCGCGGCTGCCCGGACCCCTCTCCCGGCGCCCTGGGAGGGCTGGGCGCTGCCCCGGGCCGGCTGTACCTGCGTCGTCAGTGATGTGCTTCAGGACCTCCTCGTCAGGAACGAACTTCACCTCGAGGGCGCCGCCGCCCTCCCCCTCCGGCTGGCTCATGGCGGGCACCCTGCAAGCACCCCCGGGTCAGTCACGTGGGCCCCGCCCGGCCCCGCCACCAGGGAGCGCTGCCGCAACGCGCGCGCACAGCGGCACGCGGCAGCAACCGCTGGGAGTGTCCGCCGCCCCACCGCGCCGCCCTCCGGCGGGCCCGGGCCTCGGGTTCCTGCCTCCCCCCGCAGCGGCAGCAGCAGGACGTGGAAGCGGGTTCACGTGCCAGTCAGCGGGGCGACTCCACCGCCCTCCCTGAGGTAGAGCGGGGCGGGCACCGAACGCCGCCGCCGCGCCTTGACTGACCTGGGCCTCGACCAATCCTGCCCCGCCTCCCGCCGGCGGGAGTGGCGAGAAGCCGGGACTTCCGTTGCCAGCTAAACGCGCAGCCGCCCGGCGGGCGCGCGGGGTTGCCGTGGCGACGCGGAGCCGCCGTGAGCCCCGCGCTGGAACCGTCCGCCCCCGCCCTCCTCCCGGCACAGAGCTCTCCTCACGGCCCCAGCCCCGCGCCACCGGCGTTTCACAGGAACAAACACTCGGACGACAGCGGCTACGAGGCGAAACCAACTCACAGGCAGTCCCCGGCGGCTGCTTCCCGCCTTCCGTCGTCCCCGCCCCCCCCCCGCGTGTTCGTGGGTATCTGAGCTACGACACCCTGGAGATGTACCCTGCGTTACACGCCCCTGTCAACGTCAATCAAAGCTTAAAAAAAAAAAAGGCAATTCATGAAGTATTTACTTCTGTTCAGAAACAGCACAATATTTATTTAACATCTTTATATATTTATATATATATAATTTTTTCTGCATTGCAGATTGTGTCGAGTTTTATACATATCTATTTACAATGATTTAAAATAATTATATTTCATCTCTGGCAGGTATTTACAAAGTCAATAGTAACTACATTTCACATTTCAACAACAGTCAACAGCATTAACCAGCTCAGTAAGACAGTTAAGATAATGGCTTACATGCACCAATAACATGATCTTCAATACGTGCCATCTTCAGGTCTAAGAATGAAGATTTTCCCTGGTCCCAGGTTAAAGGACATCATACAGCAGAGGTCGTGGTTATTAAAAACCCATTTGGTTTAGTCCTTCATCAGTACCAAATCTTGAACGTCTGGGGTTCATACCAGCACGCAAGGCTGTCCTGGTGAAGAGGGGCTCACACCACCAATCCGTGTCCTTTCGCCTAGCCTGTTTGTCCACAAGAGGTGGGCTACTTGCTGCTTATGCTCCTTCTATGACAGAGATAAGATTACATAATGCTAAAGTAGTAAAAATCCTCAGAAACCTTTGTTCAGAAAAACAAACCTGGTATGACAGAAAAAAGTAAGAAAATAATCTTTTAACCCTTGAAGAATGTTTCTTTTTGCTAGTAAAACTGACAGCATATCCTGTATTCTTACAAGGACAAAAACAGATCAAAAGATTCATTGTAAAGTACAGGAATTACAAATTTAAAAAATGCAGCATGGGGTACCTCAATTTAGTTGTTGGGGTTTTTTTATAGCAAATAAAAGCTACCATAGTAAATCTAAAATGTATTAAGAGTATCTGATCTAATTATTAAAAATTATTAGCTTTTTCCTGGAATTTTCAATATGGAAAAAATGTTAAATGACTCCATTTTATTTAATCATATGATATTTTTCCATAAATAACCAGCCAGTAATATCCACCCCAAAAGCATTCACTATCTGCAAGAAAACAGTAAGAAGTCTTGTTTCAAAGTAATCATTGAACACTGGCACACAAAAACACACAAGACACACCCCAGTACTAGGAATCTATTAATACTTTGACAGGTTGGTTTATCCTGAGTGACTGTTAACTCACATCTACTGTATACTTGAAGCCACAAAGTTTTTACTACTTGCATTTTTCATAAACTAACATGAAAGTCTAGCACAACAATAATAATCGCCTGAACAGAAAGAACAGTGTCAATAGCCAGTATTTCTGTCACTCCGAAGTCCTCCTTATTTTAGAACAAAAGGTAAAAGGCTGCTTCATTCATACTGTTTTTCTGTTTTGTGATCAGTTCTGGGGAGGATGAGGACTCAAACACACAGGATCCACTACCGATTTTTAAGGAAGTTTGCATGACAAAGCACTACAGAGTCACTTTACTTAGAGATACTCCTAAACAGAAATCTTCCCTGACTGTTTTACCCTCAAAAACCCCAAAACCTGTGTGAATTCCATACCACATTTTAATAAGTGATTAATCATCTTTTCAAGAGTCAAAATTTAAATTGCCTTGAAGAGTTCTATCATAATGCAAAGATACTCCACTCTAAATTGCTTACATCTTATGGACTGTAAAACACTGGGAGCTCACAACCAAGTAACTGGTTAATAAAAGTTGATCTCATCACTTTGCTCATCATGCAAAACCTAAAATATAGGGCAAGGTTTTACTGTACAGACACAAAGTTTTACTATACATCTGTTCCCATCAACAACTCCTCACAGGAATAGCTTAGTAATCCTTTATGATAGGAGGCATAATGTATGGACCCATTTAAAATTCATTTGGTCCCTAAGACGCTACTTTTGGCAAAATCTGATGAACACAGTAAAAAAAAAATCAGGGGAGGGGGGTCGTCTAGAGAAAAAGAAATAAAAGACTAGAAGCAAAAATTGTGATTTTTTCATTAAATCTTGAAAACAGACAAATAAGATGGGACAGATTTTTACTAAGTCCATTTCTGAAAGCTGTAAGGTACCCTTAGACTTACACAGCTTGCTTCTGAACTTTTAGTGTCACAGGCCTTGACACTTGCCAAATGTACTAGGCAAGTTTATCTGAAACTGCTAGCTGTTATATTTTGAAATCTTGTTCCAAGATTTATTTTAAATAAAATTTCATAGTGACTATGTGGAAATCCTCATACATTTCAGTCTCACAAAACCCACTTACTGCTTGTTTTCAGGAACTACTGAGAAACCAAGTTGCTCACAATTCTCCATCATCTTCCACCACTCTAAGAGGCAAGTAAGTATTTCTGCTCTTCAGCTGGTCACGACATGCAAATTGAGAGACTGATACATGTATGCACTAACGCAACACCCATGTCATGATCTGTTACCCTGAATCATCTACAGAAAAGCCTTCCACAGCAAAGTTTATCTGGGTGGGTGTGCCAGTGGGAAAACAAACTAAAAAATAATCAAGAGAGATTAAGGTCCATATGCTAGAAACAGACAGCACAAAATACTGAAGAAAATGTAAAATATTGAACAATTTGACATAAACCAAGAACGCAATGCAAGTGCAGAGGATCTGGCTTCTTTGGTTACCATGCTTGGAACAGTGATATTTTGCAGCTTTAGTCCTACAATTACCCTAAACAAGAAATATAAATTAAAAAAGGGTGTGTGTTTACTCTTCTGATGCAAACTATTCCTGTGATATAAGTGGCTGTTAAAAATGAGACCTAGCTAATGGCTTTAATGTTCTATTAAACATGCCAAGGTAGTGGTATCTTTGGCAATGAGAAAATTGCAGAATTTAAGGATGATATTACTAGATTTACTAACATCAGAAACATCTTTTTGTTTTGTGTGCAGTACATACATTTCATTCAAATATGTTCCATTGTATTTTCCACACCTCCTCCAAGATTATGAGTACAGTACCTAGTCTGTACTGCTTGATTTTTATGATTTCACTCAAAAAGTTATTCTTGGTTCTCACTTAGTCTTCAAATTTAAATTTATAAGCCAAGTTAAACAAAAATTTCTGGTTTGTGACCAAAGTTAAAATGCTGAACACTTAAAAGAGATAGCCATTGGTTCATGATAAAATAGGACAAGTTTAAACTCTTAGGTTAAAATACAGCCATAGCATAGAATTATCTATTCAAAAACTAATTTTTCAAAATATAGTTCTCTGAACATGTTATACATTAAATATTGAGGAAAATCTCCCTGGAGCTAAAATTTTCCAAGAACACTAGTAATCTTCATTAAAGTAGTAAAACAAACCACATGGTATCTGGAGCAAGAAGGGGTTTGAATTGGGGTCACCTTACTACAGAGTAGCTTTACCACCATTAAGATGCCGGTTTCCCCCTTAATCTTCCAAAAATATGTTCATATTTACATACAGTATACACACAGTTGAGGCAATTGATTGTCAACACATGACAAACGTATGTACCTACCCACACACAAGTAAACCTCACATGGTGAGAAAAAACCCTGTCCCAGTAAACTCCAGTATTCATAAGTAGTGCAAATAAATACTTTGTCAGAAAACAATTTTTTTTCTCACTATTTTGATGTTAAAACAGATCATTTGAATTATGATAAAGCTAGCAGGAGTATATTGGAAATGTTGTATTTAAGACCAACACACTTGCAAGCTACAAATACTAGATCTAATGCTTACTGGCTGCAACACGATGTTCAGCATTACCAAATGAAGTATGCTGTTAAAAAACTTTCCCAAATTCATATTACAAAGGGTGTTCAAATAAATCTGCATTTAAAATGGAAAGTGACATACAAAATCTCCAAATGAAAAACTAAAAGGATAATACAGGAATTTAAATGTCATCTTGCAAAATTCACTTTAAAAGGTATTTTTACTTCATCACTTTGCTGCCAGCAGGATGAAAAAATGGCTCATCATTCAACCAAAAAGCTGCTCACAATTAAACCCCTGAAAAGGATAATCAAGCTGGAGTTAGCAATCCCAACATTTTATATTTTCGATAAAGCCCAACAAAAATGAGTGCAAAATGGCAGCATATTGTGATGTGGTAAAATGTTATCAAGGAATAATTCATTTATCCCTACTTAAATGTATATACACATGGAAATAAAGCACCCACACTTCCTCACCTAAGAATTACACATATGTGCATGCATGTGCGCATACACAAGGAAAAATTGTAGTGTTCTTCTTTTCGACCTTCTTTTATAATGCTGCAGTTGCACTGAAATACTGAAGAAATCTAAATCTAGTGCCTCATGTCAAGTACCAAATGTTCTAAGACAAGACACAGCAGAGTGCATTCAAGATAAAGAGAATTAAGTCTAAATATTTGTCACAGGTGTCAGAAAATTTATATTTTGTACTTTGTTTAGTACTTAGCATATATAATCAGAAAGCCAGCAGATTATTCCCTCAACCCGTATCTCAGACACTTCTATTTCTGCCACAGTACTTTGAAGTGTACTGAACTTCAGTGTATAAAGTTTTGTTACAATCTTAATGCACCTTGCTATAGTCTGAGACACACCTAGAAGCATTAATGATAAACATGACATGCAGCACTGGCAAAGCCTGTTATTACAGCTGGTTTGTAGATATTAGTGATGACTCATTTTGTAAGACAGATGTTGGAACAGCACTTTTCTGAAAAACAAAACAAGCTCCCACAAATGAAACATTGCACTAAAAGGTTAATTTTGAGAAAATTATGGATGTACCACATCAGCACATAGCAAAAAATAACTTTTTTTCCAGGGATAAATTTGAACTTTTAAAAAAGCCTTACATGGGCTAGGTGTATCTACATAAGAACAAACCAAAATACAATGGATGAAACGACAACAAAAGGCACATCATCAAAATGAGAACTTTAAAAATGTCTTAAAAAGTAGATGTTTTAACCAATTTGAATTTATGCATGTACATTTGACCTCCCTACCTGAAGTCACTGAGCTGTCTTGTCTCACTTTCCTGAAATAGTCTAATAGTGTGGGGACCCCACACATAAAAATAAAATTTTAAAAGGGGTGGGGGGTGGGGAGGGGTTGTAAAATTTGGCCTGATGCCAATTCAAGTGACCTAACACTTCTGGAGGAATGCTTATTATGGCAAATATAGAAAGTAGAGAACCTTGCTAATAAATAATGCTACTTTTTAAAATACTAAAATAAAGTAATTCTTAAAAAATCAGCTGACACTCGTGACCTCTTCTTTCCCAAAGACTTAAGCAAATTATTTGGTCCTTTTCAATTTACAGTGATGGCTCTTTAATAGAATTTCCTTTGTGATAGTCTCTACAAAATATTAATTTAGTACTTTTGGCCATGACTTACCAATTGTCTCCACTAGCAAAACTTTATTTTATAAAGAAAAGTTTAACCATATAGAGCTTTTGACATTTTTTACAGAAAATGCCTCATAGCTTAATCTCACCTTTGCCTTTGTTCTATCTGTGTGTGACTGGTGATCCTTAAAGATTAACTTCAATTTAGAAACTGTAAGGTTTTCCTTCTGATGATTCCATTTACTCTTTAACTGCATTTCTGCATCAGTCCAGATGCTGCTTAATTCACTTCATAAATATAAGATATGAAGACTAGACTACCAAAGTGACTCAAACTACAAAAAACCCTTCAAATATTTAGATGAATTTAAATATAAAACTGAAAAAATGTTCTATTTGAAATAGATTCAAAAGCAAAAAAAAACCCCAAAACCAACAACAAAACCAACTACCAGCAATGCAACACCATGTCACTGTCCTGAATTTCTTAAAGACTATCATTCAAAGATAGCCTGCTATTTATAACTGTTTATGTTTATCCTTCACAGTGACAGTAAAACCAAAGTGCCCACATAAAGATTGTAACTCTTTCCTGTGGGTTTACAATTTGTAAACTTCCAGGATACCATACATGACTTAAGCATTGAGGATGACCTTTCCCCTTTTCTCTCTAGCAATCCAAAAAGAGATAGAGAGAGATGGAGAGAGAATCATGAACATTCTCCTGTGTGACCAGAAATGTGCTTCTAAGCAGCGTTCTCTAACATAAGTACCAGCCAGTGCCCATACACCAGTCATATACATTCAAGTCTTGGCTCAATGGCATGACTTCTGAATTTTCTAGAGTAGGGCCAAACCACTAAATCAAGAGTTAAAAAAACTCAATGGATTTTATAAACCAAGGCAATGAAGTATGATCTTTCTGGGAAAAAAGGACTGTCAGTACCCCTTTGCACAAATGGTGTTTCTAGAAAAGCATTTCACATTGAAGCTTCAGTGTTTTTAGCAAACTATTTTCTCTGTCCCTGAGACAGCCCCTCAAGAGTATGGTCTGTCTGGACTGCAGGATTCTTCAAATGACTCCATGACTGAATTCAGGGACTCTGAGAAAGCAGCTGAGAGCTGTGAGGGTGTCCAACAGCCATGATACCATAGAAAGCAGCCTGAGAAATACTCTTTACCTGAATACACCTTTCAATTCAGTGATCAGCACCTCACAAGAAGAACAAACAACAACAAAATGGAGCAGAGCTAGCCATTAGTTCCCGGGAAAGTAGTGTTTCCCTCCCACTTACACACAACTGCTTTAACAACATGGTGTTGTCTCAGTTTTACTCTATACGCAGAATGACCCTGTGTCCTGGAGGGGAAGACATGTAACATTACATATGGCTACAACGCCATTAGAAGTGCATTGTAACCTACATTATCTACTTCGAATCCTCTCTCTGAGGGAAAACAACTTAATATGCATGTCTCAGTTGCTGAACATCAAAAGCTTCTGGGATGAGAGACTGGGGGCAGGCAAGAAAAAACTACCCTCATTGTAATGAAAAAAGTGCTGTAGGCAGCCAGGAGCAGCAATGACAATCCCCTCCCCAGAATTGATTGCACAGACTCAGAGAGGTCCAAAGTCACACTAGAATCTCTGAGGCACTCCTGGTTCTGAGAAAGAAAAGTCATAATCCAGTAGTCTTTGCAGTACTGTAGACCGAGATAACAAACCCGTTTCTATTTCTTAACAAAGCCAAAGCATCATCTCATAGGGATCACATTCACCATTTCCGCCGGTGTCTCCAGTCTCACAGTGTTGAAATGGGACTGATCAGCCTACGATGGATTGCACATCACCCAAGGAGAAAGGAAGGCATGGAAAAAGGCATACAGTACATTATATGCTGCTTCACAACCATGTTTACAAGGTGGGGGGAGGATGAAGGTGAGGGAAGAATTATTGCTGTTTCAGTAAGACAGTATGATAGCTAAACCAAATGAAACAAGATCACGACAGTCAGTATTTTCACACTGCAGGATGATGGTTCATGTTTTGCCTAAGGATGAACTTGCCTGGGGATTAAGGGGAAAGAGGGAGTCCTAAGGAAGGGAGTCAAAATTACACCTGGGATATCAGCTGCATATTGAAACTTGGAGATCGAGACTGCTTGGTTAGGGGAGCTCCTGGGGGAAGGAGATCTTTACCTTCCCCAGCTTGGCCTAGTCGGTCCTCCTGTAGGCTGATAGTTGAAAAACGATTGGTGTTGCCAGCTGCTAGGTTGGTAACACCCTCTGTACCAGCTCCAACACTGGAGCCTGCTTGACTGCCATTCACATAGTCAAATGATTTACTGGAGGAAGCACTGGCGGTCCTGATCAGGCTCAGACTGTTGGCTTTTGGCACCACCTGCCCAGCAGGCAGGCTGAGGTGTTTCTTTGTAGGTGTCATCTCAATTATATCTGCACCAAGGTCAGTGGATTGGTGCATGTACTGCTTCCGAGCTACTGAATCTCGAGGGCTCTCATTAGATTTTGCTGCAGAAGAGGTGTCTTTATCCTTAACACAACGCCCACTTGCCGTTTTCCTTAAGCTGCCTTTCTGGGATACAGATGATAGAGGTTTGGTCCCAACTGGCTGGCTGCTGAGGGAAGCTCCTGATGAAAATCCTTCATCAGCATCATTAAGGTTCACAGACTCCTCTCTTCCATTTACACCTTCAGCATCTATTAAGAAAAAAGAAACAACCAAAAAACCCCAAACTAATCAGAACACACAGTAAGCATTCAAGTTACATGAAGACAGAATGTCAAAACAAGCCTCATTTGTTAATCCACCTGGTTTCCACTTGCTTAAAAATTTCTGATTCTCAGCCAATAATCTTCCTGTCATATTTAGCAGAATGATGGAATCTACCAGTAATTACTCCTGGAGCTTCATTTGCCCTTCCTCTACATCACTTTTACCAGTCAGAATATCTCTTAAACTTTGCCTATAAACAAGAATTAGGCCCCATTTGGTTAATTTATTTTAGTTCTGTCTGCACTGGTGCCCATTCTCCTGCTACATGTGGGTTTAAATAAATAAATAAATAAACAAACAAACAAATAAATAAATAGAGGGGAAGTGCCTTTCAGACTATTTTTATCCTATTTTGAGGCAGGATCTAAGCATGTTCAGGATCTCTTCCAGTCAGAGTAAGTTCTGGCAAGCGCTCAGCAAGCTTCAGAATTAGGCTACTTCCTAGGCCAGCAATCACAATGCTCCAACAGAGGTAGAAGGCTTCTGTTGTGTGTAGCTAGCACTTCAAACAAAGCAACTATACTTTGTTGGAAATTAACCCAATTCCTCGTTCTCTCTCCTCCAGAGCTCAATCCCTCCTGCATTTCCAGCAATCCTATCTAGGTACTTCCAACATATTTGCTTTTATCTAAAATTTTCAGAGAAAAAAGCCCTAACCTTTGTATAAAGAAAAAATTAACCTCTGAAACACTTCATATTGTAGAAGAGGCACTGTGCTTTTGACTGGAATCTCAAAGAGAGGGAAAAAAAGCCTGACAAACTTCTTTCTTAAATCCTTGTTTTCAGGTCTATAATACAATTAGGGTTGCACACAAAGACCTTTTTTTCTTTTTAGATCTTATTCCAGTCCTTCTAAGCTCCAAGTACTCAAAAGAAGAGTTACTGTTTCAGTAGAAAACAGCATTCAAATTTCAAAACTGAAAATGGACCTTAAGTTTTTGCTCCATGTATCTTGTTTCAATGGGGAAAAGCTATAAAGTTTAACCATTCAGGCTGTAAGAATTTTGCTTTTCTTTATAAAAGCTGTGAAGCCTGATTATTTGCAAGAAATCTGCAAAGCCTACGGATCTGTCCCAGCTAGCCACTGTACTGCTCTACTGGCAGTTTGTTCAACCCAGCTTACCACCAAGCAAACATGTTTACATCTCTTTTGTGGAATGGGGAAAAAGTGGTGGCCAGGATCTAAGAGATTCTAACATTTGAGTGAAAGCTCATCCTTTCATGCTGATTGTTAGCAGAGCACTAAGGAATACTTTATATTATGGCAAACAAAACCGAACCAAAGCTTTCAGTGTTGTTGCTGCCTCTGCATAGCAGGAATATAACTTGATCCAACTTCATGTTTCTGAAGTGTTAAGGAAAAAGAAAAATTTACAGGGAGGTTTTATTATTGTTTTAAACTTACTTCTTTTCAGGAAACTTTGCCTTGGAATTACCATTACTGTGTATCAGCTTACAGAAGATGTTTAGCCATCTCCAAATCAGACCATTCTCAGGCCTCTCTCAGAACAATGTGATGTGAGATTATTCTGTAGTTTTATATAGCTCTATTTCACTCATTAGTCTCCCAGATGCAGAAGGATAATACAGTTCATGCTACTGCAGTCTTCCTTCCTTGGTAAAGTCTTTAGCCTTAGAAAACAAAGCTTCTTAGGTTTCAAGGGCTATTATTTAAACAAAGAGTGTGTTACTTGCTTTAACTTCCTGTAATCGTATTTAGCACTAATACACAGTTTTCCCCACTCCTGCCCACCCTGTTTGGACAAACTAGGCCTTCATCTTCTTACTGAGACACAAGTGTATTTTCTTACATTAGATAGTGATGTATTTTATTCACAATCCACCACATCTCCATTCCCCCCACAACCTTCCCACACATAATCAAAGATGCTAGTAAAAATATGACGTAACTGGAATATACTGAAAGCAAGAGTACTTTTTCAATAAACAAACATTTATGTTTCTTTATATAATCATGCAAAGCTGGATGAAAGCATGTTTGGTTACAAGCAGCAATAGCAGCAGCTGAAGTCCCCTCTCAAGCCCTTCTAATTCAAACGAAAGATGTGTAACTTGCAAGAAGTTATGTCCATAAAATACTGCTAAGCTTTTTATTATTACAAGAACATTAGTCATCTTCAAAGTTTAAGTTAAAACATTGCTGAGTAATGGGATGCTAAACCAGATATTCCTACTCGGGGACAGTGAAGCTGAAGAGTCACACTGAAAAAGTGGCATTTTATCCACAGAATTTAAAGACAAGACTGAGAGGGGTTGTTGCAAGCTTTTGGATACTGCAACTATACAGAGGCCCAAGCAGCTCAGCAGTGCTCTAAAATGAAGAAGATAGAGAAGACAACATGCAAGAGAATTTCTGTCTAGTCAGATCCATATACCTACAGAAGTTCTCAATGGGATTGAAGTAATTCAGCAAATACATTCTTTTCCCAATACATGCTATTTTTCCTCTAAAAACTGCCCTCAGAAACAATTAAAAACATTTGAGTCCTTACATACTCTGGGGGGAAAAACAGGAGGAAGTCATACAAGTCCCCCCCCTGCCAACAGACCAGTAAGGCAATTAAAAAACATAACAAAAATTAAACACCTATTCCTCCCAAGCACTCTTCTACTGTAAGGCCAGAAGAGAAAGAGACAGTGCAACCTGAAGAAATCATATCAATTGTACTACAATGTGTATTCAGGACTCTCACTATTCCTTACCAGAAAAAGTCTGTCCCCAAAGAATTCACTATTTATGCCTGTACATAATTAATCCCGTAGATGTAGATACAGCATTCTCCACTGACCCAAAATACTGCACACAACCACAGCTGCTACCAGCCAGAAGTGGAATACCTTGTGAAGCATTAGTGAATCATTCTGTCTTTTTCTACTTACTGGGTGGAAACACTGATCTGAAGGAGGGACTTTATACAGCTTTTTTAAGTGACTTTTACTCTATTTATCCTTCCCATACTTGAAGCTTGAAAAGTCACTAGGAATTATCAGTCTCTCATTATACTGTTTGATATCAAAATTATAAGACAGAATTTGCTAGCTGAAAATTCCTGTGAAATCGGCATCAGTAAAATAATAGACCACTATATATACACACACAATTCTATATTGATAATCAAGCCAAACTCCATTCGTTGGCCTTCTCCCAGATGCTATCAACTGGCAGAATTCAGTTTGCCTAAGCATGTAATTACACTTTGCTAAATTTACAGATGTAAAGGGTATTCAGCCCACTTCTATTGAAGTAAGGCATGTGGAGTGATGCCTTATGCAAGAACATGCCAAATTATATAGATGTCTTAAAACAAATTAAGACTAGAAGACAACATCTTTATTCAACTTCTTTCCCACTTCCTGCCTCTCCCAGAAGGTTCTTGCAGGTGAGGACTTCTCCATATCCTTCAGGTCATGCACATGCAAAGTTTAGTAAAATGGAGTAAGACCAAGTGAACAGGTGAATTTAGGAGAAGACAGGACTCATTTACTGAGCATGCTCAAATTCACTATGCACCAAGGAGTAGATTATAAACCTGCACTGAATATTTTTATGTGACTATCTTCTACAGAAGCATGATGCCTTAATTACTGTTTGACAGCAGCTCTGATTAAGGGTAAGGACTGTGTGGTAACACTACATTAAATCTCCAAATTCTCCAGATTGTTTCCAGAAGAACAAAACTGAAACCTATGTAGCTCATATCCAAATGTGCAAATAAATCTCATTTGTGATCAACTGATATGCTTATAGAGGCTGGAAATACCAAAGGAATGTTCAGCTAGAAGACTTAAGTAAGATAGGAGAACACTTGAAAATATCTTTAGCTAAATTTACAAGAAATTAATTCTCATCTCTGAGGAGAAATCATGATTCAAATTCAGAACTCAAAACCACATCTTTTATGGCATAAAGATGAAAAAAATTAATAGATTAACTTAAGCAAAATAAATTTCTACCAGGTATTCTATCTGCTATTCTTGGCTGCAGAGCAGACGCATGAAGTTCTACAGCATTTGCATGGACAGCATGACTGAGAAAGAAAGCAGTAATTGTTTCTTAAGTTTTTAGAAACATGAGACCCGACTTCTTCTTGAAAACACAAGCACTTTTTTGGTACTTGTCTTCAGAGCAGCCAGCTCATTCATGGAAATGAGTTGTACACATATGAATTTTCAATTAAAGGATGACTGGCAAACAAAAACATCAGCAGTTGTATATCCATCTTGGATAGGCTTGACTTTTCACAGGAACAGGACACTTCGTTCTTAGGAAGTAAAAAACTGCAGACTAACAACATACTGTTGTAACTAAGTTGTAGCCAAATCCATTTATACTCTATACTGTCTACTTTTCAGGACCAGATTCATGCTCACCTGGTGCATTTTTTTCCTTCTGAATATTAGATTAAACATGCTCAGTAATAGAAAGTTTCCAAGCAATCCCAAAGCTCTTGGCTATTACCCCTGGTTTTGGTTGGGGTTTTTTTGCTTTTTTTTGCCATGCCAAGCAGTCTTTCACCACACAGATGCAAGCCCCAGGCCAGCCCACGTGATAACAAAAGGTAGTACCTGACCTGATGTTAGGTATATAGGGGATGCGTGTATTGCAAAGAGAAGCTAATACACCCTGGGATAGCGGAAACACACACTAGAATGGAAAGAAGTTCTGCTTGGGGATAGGGAGCCAGGATCCTCCTCCAGCAACTGCCTCACTGACTTCTGCCTCCTCATCTCTGTCCTACCCTCTGTTGTGGCTGTTGCCAAGGTGGGCTCCGGGAAGCCATGCTCAGGGGTCCTGCGCATCAGCACCTCCCCCTCTTGCTCACGTTTGATCCCTAGGTCTGTGGAGCCGTGTTGGATCGGTGAGCCAGGTATGCTTGAGTCAGCCTCGTTTGAGAAGTCAAAGCCATCTGGGATTCAACATATAACATTTTAGTGCTTTTCTATTCCTTTCTTGGCATTACAACCCAGGCAGGGAAAATAGAATATTTATGCGGACATGGAACAAACACAAAACACTACCCATGCTTAGTTAAAAGTTGTTAGAACATCCACAGAAAGGGACAGGTGGGCTATACTGTAGACCAGAGACTAGCAAATGAATATATAATGGCAACTACAGTGAAGACAAACATGACCCAGAGTCCTGAAAACAGAAGACAGCTACTTGTTGTCCTTGACATCCTCATTCAGCTGAAGACCAGAGGTCATCGAATCCTTTTGCATGATACAGGAGAAAGAAAAAAGAACGAGTACCACAGGAAAATATGTAATCCTTGTTTTCAGATTCTTTTATCCTCAGTTTATTTTTAGGTTATTCTACATTTTACTTTCAGCCATTTATGCAGCTTTTTTAAATCAATGTTTTATACATGCAGCAACAAAGCTTTATAAGTATGACAAAGTGATTTCAAAGCAAGCTTTTTGCTACACCTACACTGAAGATTTCATCATATCAAGGTAAATATTACTACATACTTTACTTTTCTTCATACAGTCAAGCACACTTCCATACAGCATAAGTACTCACTGAGGAGAAGTAAGGACTAATTTTAAGCTATTCAAAGCTATTTTATGACATGGCCCCTCTCTAAATTGGACCATATGATGGTACAAGTGTGATGTTCAGCTTTTCCCTCTACCACTGCCTTCAGTAGCTTTAGGTAGCTGCAACCCTGTCAAGGTCAGGATAATACCATTCATTCCCTGAACTATTTATGATGGGAGGCAGTTGGAGTTTTAGCGTGGATTAAAGAAAGAACTCAAATCCTAAGCCAAACTCTACCCCTACAATTTTACACTATGTTACATGGAGAAAAAAAGAAGTCTTACTGAACATTTTCCAGCTTCTCCATTTTCTCACCTACCTCATGAGTTATCACCAAGTCAAAACTAAAACAAACACCCCAAATGTTCATGTTCATGCAGTGCTTTGAAGATGTAAAATACTGTATGTTGTTATTAGGTTTCACTTTTCAAAAACAAACAAACAAAACCCAACCAACTGTTCTGCAAACATTCAAACTCAGAAGCCAGATTACAGTGATGATGATGAATACAGTACACCACAGTATTTGCTCTTGGCAGAGAAAGCTCACCTTCTCTCCTCCAGCGATGACGACGGATAGAAGCTGTTGTAATAGCAGTCCGAGAAATCCTCGGCACTGTTGGAGTAACTTCTACCTTCAGTACCTTCTGGCCTTCTTGTGATGCATCAGGAGCATCAAAGGGCAGTGAGTTCTTCATGGCATTTGCAACCTAAGATAGAAGTAAAACGCTGTACTACTGCTGTCCTAGATTGCACTAATGGCAATATTATGTCTCTTGCTGGATACGGAAATGGAAACAACCAAGATTTGTTAATTATGCCAGATCCCATCCAGATGGATGGCCCCATCCCCAAGATTCACAGGTTTTAACTATGTTGAAAAGCTCATCACGAACCTATCCCCAAAAATATAGCTGAATTTTCTCCATTTTTTTGAGGTAATTTATTTTGTTCCACGCTTGCTACCTGTACTGACAGATGTAACAACCTACACAGGAAGGTCCCACCCAAAACAGACGGCAAATGACAAGGAAAATACCATTTATGTTTTATGATAAGAATGTCATAAAACTAAGTCACAAGCCAAGCCAATGCAAACAGCATATGGCCTTGTGCATGGTGGAGACAGGGCCAGTTTCCACCTCCCCTACCTCATAACCACCACCCCATGCCCCATCCCCTACCAAAAAAAAAAAAAAAAATCCCAAAAACCTAACCAAGAGGATTAGACTGCAGGCACTTGCAAGATTTTTTTTTTTAAATTGTAACCTAAGCAATGAACATCAAATCATTAAAATGCATTAACTGTTATTAGATCTAAGTTTTTTATTGTGACAGCCTATTATCAAGTCAGAAGTTTTGTTTTGCAGCTTTGAGGAGAACAAATGACCTCTTTTGGCTTTGATGTTTTAACTGCTTCTTTGAATTTCCCATAAAATGCCTTTGTGGGATTAGAAAAAATAAAAAATAAATAAAGACTTTTGGCTAGCTGATGGAGTAGTATCAACTGTTTAGCATATTACTACAAACAAGCATTTCCTAGTTTTATGTTGTAAGCAACATTTGAACATGTTCACCTCAAGTTAGTGACAGAATTAATGCACTATTAAATGTCATCAATATTGTCTTGATATTCTGAGGTTGCCTGAGGCCTTGGAAATGTAAGCAACATCCAACAAATTCCTTCAGCTCCCAAAGCCTACATACACCAAATCCGCTTAACTAATTAAGTTGTCTTTTGTTAGCATTTGCTAAAACACACACACTACAAGAAATCTGCTAAACCACTGGAACAGCCCCAGTTGGCAGAACTTCGTATTATTTGTCTTGTGAAGAACTCAGATAAAGTTTGATAAAAGGACTGTATCAATGCATATGGCATGCCATAAAAGCTCCATGAATTAAGGGTGTTTATTCACATTATAATAAAGTAAAAGTGACTTTCCTACAAGTTATAACAGGCAAACCATCCAGCAACCATGAGAAGAAATGAAACTGTTTCAAACAGTAAAGCACAGATCACAGAATATTAACCAAATCAAAGACTTCTGACTTCCTGGTGGGCCAGAATGGGTGCCATATCCTGATCTCCAGCTGCTGTTGTGTAACTCACCATTAAACATCTTATCCATTGCCTTCCTGTCTGACTTCTAACCAGCACAAAAGATTACTGGCACCATCACAGAAATGCTTCTTAATCATTCTGCCTTCCACTTGTACAACATTGCCCTTTTCTAGCTAATTCAGCTTCAACACTTGTTTGTGAAGTGCTCTCCTATTCACACATACAAGAGAAGGGGTTAAAAGAATTCTAGTAAAATATTGCTTAATGATTATCTAGATCGCTGTGTAGCGTAAAAAGATTGTGTTAATAGAGAAGATTTGATGTTTCACCCATTAGTATGTAAATCAACTGAAACAAGAAGTCCTGTAGCTCCTCACAGGACAGTTACTGATAAGAAGCAAGAGCTGGTCCCAAGGACCAGCCAAGGCTGGTCTTACAGTTTGGGTGAGTGCCAAGAAGCAACTGAGTCTGCATAAAAACAGAAGGTTAAAAGTCTACTGTGAGGAAGACATACAGCCTTCATCTCCATGAGCCCTGACGACCACCACAAAGGGGCACTGCGCAGGTGCAGTCAGGAGAAACTACGGGGAGTGACCCCTTGGAACTAATTTTAATATGAAGTGGGGATAGATCACGCATATGTATAGGAATATTGAGAAGTCTCATGTATATGTAACACTTGACTGTTTAAATTTGAAGCGAGTTGCCACATCAGGTGCGCACAACTTTGGTGGGACTACCCCCTGTGTGGCCCAGCGCTGAATAAAAACATACCTACTTTACAATCTCAGTGATTGTGGAGTCTGTTTCCGCACATCACATAGGCCTTTTTCCACGCAATCCTCTTGAAATGGTACAAACTGCATTCACCCTACCCTTGATCACATTAAAGACTTAAGAAACTCATTTCTGCTGTACTGAACCAAAGCAGTTCAAGTTCAACAGTATATAATGGTTTGCCTTCCTATCTCCTATTCACTAGAGTTGCGCCCTCTTTTGAATAGGTACCCTTTCTCAGTATACAGGATTAAAATCTAGAAATCAGTAGCAAAAAGCTTCTGCAGCAGGACCAGAAAAGCGACAGAGCACTACTTCTTGAAGCTTTTAACAGCTGGCCCTAACAGCACAAATTGTACTTCTGGGGTCTGAGGAGAACCATATGGAGGTAAAAATCAATGCAACAGTAAAACTTTGAAACAGCCTGAACAACCAGTTTGAATGAGTCACAACCCTTCTCTAACAGAAAAAACAAAACCAAAAGCCTGCAATCCTTTAGGATGCAAAAAAAAACTTGCTCGCTATGTCTAATCCAGCACTGAAAGGCAGGAAAACAAACAGCACAATTCAGACTTGGCAAGCCAAGTCTTCAACTACCAATGACAAAGGAGGGCTGGTTTAAGGCCAGACATCCACTCTTGCCTACCAGAAAGGAGGTCTAACAAAAAGAACATGCAACAAAACCAGTAAGTACCATCAACAAAACACACCGGATAAAGTTGCTGTCACAATAGGGACTTGCTGATCCATGCTTCTTGTGTACTGAGCTAAGAAAGCCTGTGAGTCTCTGCACTGAAGACGGGGATTTGTCCAAAACAAGTGCAGAAGTCTGTGTTCAGAGGAAAAAACTGACTGACTGGAACTGAACTACTAGTCCCCAGGTCCAGAGATACTTTTCCCAGAAAAAGCTTTCCCCTTGCATTACTTCCTGCCCTTTCCAGAGCAGTCTCTAGATAACAGTGAAAGAAGACTGCATCAGCATTATAGGTATTCCATAGCTTTCTGATGCTTCTATTTCACCTTTTTTTAAGTCCACAAGCAATATCAACCTATTTAAATAAAAGCATAGATCTGCTATACTGTCAAAAACATTTCTCCAAGAGATATACCCAAACACAGGGACTGTGATGTTTCTCATAGTGATGACTGATGGCATTCCTATAGTTACACACATAGCTTACGTACAGATATCTAAAAAAATAATCATAACTTGGGGATTTGCCTGAATATTAAACGGACTTCAAAGAATTTGCTGCTGTTAGGAAATCCTAGGCAGATGCTGAACTTGAAACTTATCTAGGATGCTGCACTGATGATATTTTATTTGATGCCAGTAGTTTTAAGTTTAAAATACAAAATTTTCTAATGTTGCTAAATTATATACATCTCCTGGAGAATGCAACAAGGTGAAAGGACTCCAACCTTTGAAACAGTCAAGCTGCTTGAACATACGGCATGAGGACAAGGACATGCAGGTCATTTTTTTTAAAAACTGACAATTTCTTAAAGCTGCTTTTAAAAAATTGCAGTAAAACAAGATAGGAAGCAAGGCAATGATCAGAATATTAAGAAGAAAACCCCACAGATATGCCTGCACACATATGCATGAAAAACCTGACAGGCAGGGAAAGGGGAAAAATTGGTGATGTCATGACACCAGACAATGGGATGGCGAGGCAATAGTATCTTTGGAAAAAAACAAAGACATTCTAGAAGATTCTTACAATTAGAAGTAATCTTTAGGGACAAACTGATTAAAAATGAACAATAAGGACTTAAAATTGTCATATCATCAAGTTCCAGATCCTCCTACACGCTTTTTAAATGCAGTGGTTTGATGGGGTGGCCCAATTCAGCAGGTTCAATATTTAATTTAAAACTTTCAATCTGATGGAGCGATGAGTCATTTCCAAAAGGAACCAACTATTATAATTCAATGGATACCAAGCATTTAAAATGCAGCAGTGTCAGAAAGCCTGTAGCTAAATTTTACAGCCAGTATTAATTCATCAAGAGAATTTTATGTAATTTATTACAGAAGAGAGTGATCTCAAATTACCACATAAAAAGATTTGTGCCAATCCACTCCTTTCTCAATTATGTAAAAAGCAGTGAAATTTTACTGCTGTTAGTTCAGAGAAGCACTAAAGGCTTCTAGCCACAATTCTGATGCAGAAACAGAGACAACAGTCTATTTTACTTTATTCTCCTTTATTTTCCCTCTTATTTTGATCCTCATTCCTACATCTGACAAAAAATAAAATCCCTCCATTCTTCCTTTCTCCGTCAACATCCTCATCCTTCCCAAACACATCTACCTGAATCCAGCCCAGTTTCACCACTTTCCCCATTTAATTTCTCTATTTTATGATCAAAACAGCAAGTATAGTGGAGACAAAAAAAAACCCAAATCAGAAGAATTCCATTCTATTGCTGCTCCTCCAAAGAAGGTAAAGATTAAGACCTGTGTGACTTTGATCAATCAAATTCTGACACTGACTCTGGAGATGAAGCTCCTTTTCACTTTTAGCTCTATCCTGTTGTTGCTTTTTCTACTGTGTTATCAGTTAAACCACACAGCATATTCTCAGCCCCACTGATGGTCTAGAAGCAAAGAAAACACCTTTTTTGCAACCAATGTCCTATGACATACAATCATTCAGTTAAGCTTCTTTGAATCACTCATCAGGAGCTTATGCCAAACCAATATAAACATTTTGATCCAACTGTAATACATTAGAAAATCCTAGCTTTCAGCATCAATGAGGCCTAGGAGATCCTAACACCCTAGCTTAATACTCAAGCAGAAAAAGCATAGTATAAATAGCTATGTTGAAAACACCAGCTGTTAATAACCACTTGCATTTGGGAGTGCAGTAAATGGCCACAAATGCTTTCATTACCAGTCCACTTTGGAAACACATCCATACTCCTCTTAACCAAGCCCATAAATTACAATAGATTGTTTCTTACCAGCAGAGGCTGTGAGTAGAGTTCAAGCTGTGCTCTGTAAATTATGTCCTCTAATACCTCCTGGCCAAGATCCCACTGACCATTATATCTAAAAAGTAAAGATAGATGTTTATCTTTCATGTCTTATGACCTCAAACTTGTCTTTTTTTTCTGCCCAAATCCAGCTCTTAACCTCTGCTTATGTAGAAAGTTCATCAACTCTATGTACACCCCACCCCCTTTGCTTCCTTTAAAAAGTATATAGACAAAGCATTTTTTTATCTTGTCGGTGTAACAAGAAAGCTGCTCCCTGTCACCTCCAAGCAAGAGAAAGTTGATGCCATAATCAGGACAAACTTAAAGAATTAAAAAAAAATGGGGTCAAGACGTAAAGTTTAGCACTACTTAGCAGAAGTGAATTTCCATCAGAAATGGATTTTTGCTACCTCAGAAGCTACTGACATTCAAGAGGTCTGCATTTCATCAGGTTATCTTGGCATCCAAGCTCATTATGCTTGTGAACAGAAGGTATCTGGCAGTAGTGGAAACTTGGGAAAAGATGAAGCCAGAAGCCTAACTCTCTTCAGCACCTACTACTAGCCACCTAATTCAATGCTGACAAAGACATTTTCAAATTATCAGTTGTCTGAGTGAGCAAGTAATGGAAAACACCCTAATCAAGTTATAAACTTGTGTTAAGAGTTTAACTGTTTTTTTTCAATCATAAACCAACTAGCATGTATATTTTAATTTATGTAAAACCAAACATTTCTCTTTACATAAAAAAACCATCTACTTACATGGCATAATAGACACCCGTGAGCAGCTGCACCATGAAGTCAGGGTCTAACACCACTCTACCACAGTGTTCCTTCCAGCGTTTCTCATGCTGTCGTGGAAATCCACTCACACAGAGCCTGAAAAAACACACCATTGTAACAAAACATTAATTCCACAAAGACTATAATACAAATGTCTTTTATTTACATCACAGACATTTTAGTTAATTTTCAAAATTTATTTTTCAAAATCTAAGTACACAACACAACATTCTTATGTTGCTCTCCAAACCATTACAGTAGTTTTATAACAATGCCTTGGGATGGGGCTTGCTGATAATCCAGTGTTATTCCCATATAGCTATTAACTCCATCTGCTTTCTTCAAATCATAACCATCTTCTGAAGAATAAGGGTGACAAGATGTTCTCTACCGCCAACCACCAAGTAGGAGACACTCCCCAAAATTCAGTAACCAAACCCAACTTTCTTTAAAGGAAACATTCCATTGTTTCAGAAAAGAAATACATCATCTCCCATCTAATGTATGATGACAACATGCAATCACCTTTTACCTAAATTTGGGTAACACAGATACTGTATTCTTGAGAATTCTTCTCAGCTGCCTTCTAAAAAAAATACTTCTGACCCTTGAAAACAGACCTGCCTTCCCATATACTGCATAGCACCAAGTGTCCGTAAAACAGAATAATTTATTTATACATTTAATATCTGAATCTTCATCATGGAAGCAACACATGGCCACTAATATATAACAACTGCTACACTGTTTCAAAACCAATAAAAAAAATCCCTAACCTATATATAAAATGTTGTCTCTCTTCTCCACCCAAAGAAAGGATCTAATTTTCAGATGCAGGAAAATTCAACATATTCGGCAAATTTAGCATAGCCGCAAATCAAGTAAAAGTGACAGAAGCATACCAAGAATTAACACATTCCCATCAGAAATCACGGGAAAAACCAGGCTATAATCTTAACTGCATGTGTGCATTACTACAGAATGTATGTTGTTAGAAGCTAGTCTGATCCTTCTTTGCTACATAGCTGAATTGCATGTAATGCTTTTCTTTCATGGTGGTATTGTGCTGAAGCAAACAAGCTAAATCAAAAAACATTTACAGAGGCTACTCTGTTTGAGGGTAGCAGGAGAGAGAATTTATCTCATTTTAGACAAAAAAGCTGGTAAAACCAGGCATACAAGGAATATCGGATATACTTGAGATTTTTTGAGAACAAAAAGCAAGGATCGTTACCAACCAGATGCTTTTAAGACTATTTAAGTAGAAGGTTATATAGAGGGCATGTATAAGAGCTTGAGAAATCACAGTACTGAATTCTCCAGAAACTGGGATGTTATTATTAGGAGGGGGAAGAAAAAACAAAACAAAACAAAAAACCATGCAAAACCAAACCAAATAAAAACCCAAACAAACCACTAAAACCCAGAACATTGTGCAAGCACTTCACATAAACCATGCTCAGAAGCAAGACATTAATACTTGGAAGTAGAGGAAACTGGTAGTATTCCTCACAGGATTTTTAAACTGACCACACTGAAAAATGTCTGAAAGATACGTAAATCCAAAAAATGTAAATCAATCCGAGTAGCTTCAACTAATTTTCCCCCAAAATTGCTTTTTTTCTTTCCAAATAACAGAAAGTTACATAACTAGAATGAAAGCCCATGCAGTGGCAAGATAATCCACATGCAAGCACAGCTCCAAACTTCCAATTAAGTTGCAAGACTGACCATGAGTTAAATATTTTAAGTTATTAAACACAACAAGTAAATTAATTCTTTTTTGCTGGAAGAATATTTAGAAGTCTAGTTGCACCCTCCAAGACTATTTCAAAGGCAAGTGTCTCACCTGGAACCCATCCTGCAAAGTGATTGGTAAGAAGAGGCAGGCATATAGACAATAGCAGAATTGTAGCACAGCATAAGAAAGCTCAGCACCTCAAACCTGAAAAGACACAAGAACAAAACCTTGTATTGTTTAAATTCTTAATATTTCATCAGAAGTTAACACAAAAATTCTGCAACTTGGTCTCAAAAAATACCCCACAGGAAAAAGTGTCAGAAGTAAAACACACAAATCCCAAAATCCTCTTTCATTCTAATTTGCTAACTTGAAACAAGCTATTAAAGGTTCGATATTAAACACTTGAAATTATTATTACTGAAAGCTTTAGCATATGTAGGAACTATGGAAGAAATGGCATATGGCATAATATTTGGACAAAGTTACAGAACTGGACAAAGTTACAGAAGTAGATGAGTCTGCAATGCATTCAAAATTATTTTAGCAGTTTTCCCAGAGCTAGCTTTAGACACACGTAAAGTTGGCAGTCACTAGAATACAGCAGGGCAATTTCTCTCATCCCTAGTTCTGTCTATCAACTCAGCTCCATTCCCCCTTTCCTGTGGAAAATGCAGTCACAGCCTCAGTCCCAAAGCTTCCAGGAAAATTTGAGTTACTAGACATAAACACAAAGATATTCCTGACGGATACAGAAATGACAGAGAAGTTACTCTCTTCTAAATTAACTGGTAGAAGAACATTCAAACTTGGAACAAACAACAAAAATACTATACCTCAAGTTTATGAAGATTGTTCTCTAGGTTTATTTCCAAGCACTTAATGCTGAGAAAGGACTAAACCTATAATGTATTCAGTCTTAATGTTTAAAGACTTGTTGTCTGCCTAATGAAGAACCTCTAATGTTAGAATACATCCACCTACCGGTTCTGTGCTGTGAAGGTTTCTCTTTGAGGATGAAGATCACTGTAAACTACCCTGATGAGATCATGCTGACACAGAGCGCCTTCAGTTAAAGCCATGGATCCAATAGTAGAGGGCTAGAAGTAGATGGTGGGAGGAGGAAGGAGGGGGGAGAGATCAAGTCATAAGTAAAAGGTCCACGAAAGCATTAAAACTCCTAATCACCCAAGCCAGAAGACACACTTGTCTTGTGATCTGTAAAAATTAAGATTATTCCAGAATACAGTGAATCTAGAAACATTACCTAATTTCATTATTATTATTATAAACAGCTTCCACACTTACAAGCAGCAGAGCAGGTGAGAGCAATTTTTCAACTTTGATTCTTACATACTCATTTATAGTAAGTTTGTCCTAATTACATAGACTTTTTGTACAGCAACAGTAGAGAAACAAAACCATGATTCCAAGTTCAAGCTGTATTAAAGAGGAGTTAGAAGTAAGGCTACTTTTATACTAACACGTAAGAGGCAAAAAAACACAGTTGCTACTACATCACAGCTAACCTCCATTCAAAACAGGCACTGTCAGCAAAGATTTTTCAACATTTACATTCCTTTTCTTCTATTAATGCTATTAAATTCCATTACACTAATTGCAAGCTACTGACATTGAAAACTTACTGCAAGAAGATGCATCTAAAAAATGGCCTGTTGCATCAAAGGGATCCAGTTTTCAATACTCTAATAGATCCAATTCTAATTTACCACAGCAGCTCTCTTACCTCATGATATATTGAGGGTTTAGATAATGAAGGGATGGTGAAAGATAAAACTTTGTTGTTTCCATCTTTGTCAGCAATTTCCTGCATTAAAAAACAAAACCAAAATCCAAACAGAAGTAAGGAGATAGGACTTGGAATAATTTTCAACTCTTGAAGGTATTTAACAAATAAGAAGTTAGATGTCCTGACCTGATAAGACTACTGACACCCCAAGGTCTCTGTGCATTTACAGAGTATCAGCGAATTTATATACATATTTAAAAAGTGGGAAAGACCTCTATCACAGACTGTTTTGCAGAATCAGTCTACAATACTTAAAAAACAAAACATTGGCTCCTTGATCAGTGGGACTTCATCACAACCAAAACAGAACAAAAAGCTTTTCTAGCCCACCTTTACATTATAACATTTATTTTTAATAGAATTGCATAGTGGAGCAAGGCTAAACTTAAAGCCCAAAAGATACAGATGCATGAGGGCTTATGAGTCACTTGCTGACAATGGGCAGTACTTCATAACAAATGCACCACAGAGAAAAGGTGAAATCAAGGGGACTGGCAAAGTTCCTTCAGGCATTCTATCACTAAGAAATACACAGAATGTTTTCTCAAAAGGCTTTCAAACTGGTCAGATTTCATAAGTTGCTAGGCTACTACATAAGCAAATGCAGCAGTTTTTAAAGCAAATATACTAAGAGCACTAATGTAGGACTAAACCAAAAAGGAGTCTAAAATCCCGCCTTCTACAGCAAATTTCCAGGCAATGAGCTCTAGTTATTCCAGTTTATGTGAAAACTTAGTTCAGGGTAGCACAGTACTTGTAGTAGGCTTTAAGGACCACAATGGGAGGACAGTTGATAGACCTTAGCAGAATGCAAAAGATTTATCCTTGTCTTTCACTTTCTAAGTATTGAGAAAATAACTTCACTCCTTCAGTCTCACTATATGTACATAAAAATATCAACAACTTAAAGAAAAAAAATAGTGGGAGCCACTGTCCATTTTGAGGCCTCTTCATGAATCTGGAGAGAATGAAGAAATTACTGTCATTTAAAAACATGAATCATCAACATGACTTTCAAAGGAACTGCAAAAGGACCTTTATGAGAAAATGGTCAACAAAGATGAACATGCTACTTCAACTCAGCAAACAGTACCAATAATCAGCATGCAGTTTCCAATTTTTTTTTTTCCCTATGAGAATAAATCTAGAATAACCAGATCTTCCAGTTGTTAGAGCTGGTCTACAGACAGATAACAAGATAATTTTTTTTAAGAACCACATTTTGACTGTTCTGTGTCTCATCATGTATAGAAACATAATACACAATTTAAAGGAGAGGTTTACTCTGATAGTAGAAAGAAAGGCAACGTTTTAGCATACTCTGTTTTAAAGTCCTATAATACAGAAATTCCCATTAGAGAATGCCTATCTTGGCAGTATTGCTAAATTTATCAGCCTCCCTCATAACATTACAAGAGTAAACATTTCCAGGCTAAAGTAAGGATATAAAACTTTTACATCTAGCAGCTAAACTTAATATCTACATTTACTTATTCTTAAAATCACAGTTCCACTCAAGACAACTATCTCCCTCAAATGTACACATGCATATATCTTAAGTGCTAGCACGCAGAGCGGTTTCAGCTTCAAATTACCCTTAAAAAGACATATTCAAGGTAAGGAGGGGGAGGAAGTGACACAAAGATTGACCAAGCATATTGGCCTGACAATCATCTCCATAGAAAGTTGTATTTTTCAATATTAAGGATGACTACTTAATTTCCTTACAAACACAAGTATGTAATAGTTCAAGAAAGCTCACGAGGTGATCCTTTTTAGTTAAAATGTTTCTCCAAAAAAGATTATTGTAAAAAATATTTTTGCAAACACGTTCTTACTCAACCTTCATTACATTACGCTCTTCTCCAGATTAAATATGCTTTCATGTAAGAGTACTATAATTTTAAATATGTTGTTCCAATAATTTACTTTGACTGCTAGCAGTCAGTGATGCAAAACCTCAGATTAAAGCTTTCTTCGGCCATTCCCACTCATCTCACTTACCAAGTTGTAAATGCCAAGCAGCAATGCTTCAATACAACCATTACTCTGCCTATCCCTGCTGGCAGTAAGACGCAGATATACCCAGATCAACTCTGGCAAAAACTGCAGCGTGAATCTCTTGAGCCGAACTTCAGAACTACGATAAAGTTCAAAGAGCTGGTGGCAAACAGGCTCCAGGAGCTGCGGAAAGGCAAAAAGGCTAATGAATTACTGTTAGGCTTCTTTAATAAGGAAGAATGAAATAGCAAATATAGGGGCTATATCATATAGCCACTGCAGCCAGTAAAAATGACATTCCTTGATGACAAGTAACTGAATGAACCAAAATAATATCTGCATTCCTTTTAATGAAATCAGTAAGGACAAGGGCACTGGTATGCTGTATTAGGAAATGTGGCCTTACTACAGCTACTACCATTTTGTGCTTTGAGAACATTATTCTCTAGGGCTATCACTATGAGATTTATTTTGTATACAGGTACTAGTTTAAGGCCTGTGACAGACACCTGGCTTGGACTATGTGCACCATAAAACTTTAACAGTACAGTTGTAAGGTTTATAAGAGTAGAAAGATTAAAGATTAGCTGCTAATGAAAAGTCTATTGACAGAAACATGAATTAATTTCTTACCTAAAGCTTTTTAGTCTCAAACCCAACAAGTGTGCATTTGTTTGTTACAATACAAACTGATTTCTCCATCTTGAGCTGCCCTTCAGGTTTCAGTACAAGAATCAAAAAAGGCTCCTATCAAGTCAGTGTGATACAAGCACAAGAAAACCCCTGCCATTTTAAAAGTCTGCAATGCCAAAGCAATAGTTAAGATGCATTCACAAAACTGTTAATCAACAGGGGAAAAAAAAAAAAAAAAAAAAAAAAGAACCACATCAAACTGTCTCGCCCTTTCCCATGACTGATCAAGTTTTTAATACCAAAGTCAAAACCTACCAAATAAAACGCCACCCCAAAATCCCACCCAACTCTGAGAAGAATTTTGATAAGGTCTGTGACCAGTATCTAGTATTACATTCTAAGAAATAGGAAGATCTGACCTAAGGAAAATACTCATGGGATTCAAGTCCAATACAATAGAGGCATCCATGTAACCTAAAGCATCTATATTCATGTAGAAGAGTTAGAGTCAGAAAACACAGGCCAGAATCTCAAATCTTCTTTCTATCTGCACATGCTTTATGCAGCTCTCATACATACACAATAATATTAAACATTAAATTCTATGTATCATTTTTTAAAGCAACAGAAACGCTACATTTTACCAACACAATAGCAGCTGTACTAGTGAGACAAAAAGGCATAAATAAGAAATACCCAGAGCAGAAGATCAGATAAGGCGTATACGACTGCTCTTTCAGTACACACTCTCACTCCCAGCAATATGCAGCTTTGGACTTGCAGAGCATCAGCAGTAAATTTCATAGACTTTGATTAATTAATTCTTTCATTAATTTGTCCATTCATCAAAATCTTAGTACCCAGAACTTCCTATAGAATTCACCATCACTCTTTTGCTATGCTGTATAAAGATGTACTTCTGTGGTTTCGTGGGAGCCATCCATCCTCTTAAAAAGCTTTGAAGAAGTCCCTTGCTACCAGCAGAGGGACAGACATTTCTACAAGTGATTAGTTTGACTGTTTGATAAATGTGCAATACCATAAATCTGTACGACTGTACAACCTCACATACACATAGTTAGAACTGGATATTTTACTCTGGCATATCACAAACACAAAACATAAATTTGACAGAATTTTCTATCAAGATAGCTGCCTTGAGAGACAATCACCCAAGAAAGGGTGAACACATTAGTTTCATTTCTAACACACACTATTCTGGTCAACGAAGCATACTGTTTTTAAAGCACTGATTACATAAACCATGATGTGACATCTACATAAAACAAAACTTTGCAATCAGATAAATCTCTTCTTATACAAGGCTCTGATATAAGTACCTTGTATAACAAGGCTTCTGATTGACAGCCTAGTTACTCTAAGCTAAAAGCCTGTTTTTAAAACACAAGCAGAGAGACTCCACAAGAGAGGAAGGGAAGAAAGCCGACACTGACAACATTGATACGGAATGAGAGAAGTCCTGTCATTTGGAGCACAGAGATTTTTTACAAGCCATATATGTAAAATACCTCACCACTTATTGTTTTGGGATATAAATGAAATTAGAAGCCCGTAAATCTTCCAATGCAATCACTTTAATAAAACAATGCTAGGGCTTTCTCTATCAAATTGAGCATGTATTATTTTATCTAGTATATTTATTCCAGTATTTCATACATACATAGCACTTTATGTTCAAAAGATACATAAATACATTTCTTCCTAAGTAATATTCACTTAGTAGAAACTCCTATCTAAAAGTGATGCTAATTATTAAAACCATCTGTTACAGTAAACGTTCAAATCCGCAGACAAAACTGTAACCTTGTTTTATGAAAGGTCTCGCAGATTTCAGATGTTCAAATAAAAAGTTGTTAATAAATAATTCAGAGATCACTGAATAGATTTGTAGGTTTTCTTGAAAATAAAATATGAGCAAGAAGCTAGAGTAAAGAAGAAAAAGAAATCTCTGGAAACAATAAATACAAACATATCTGCAAGGAGATAACAGGTGCAAGAAAAGCTAAATAAATATTATCAGAAAACAGATACATACAGAAGCATCGCTATAAATAGTGCTTCTATTAGATTAGAGATGACAGCAGCCCAAAACTGTTTCCTATTTGAAGTTAGCCAGTCTAATCCAAGTCCCATTAAAAACAGTGGAAAAGAATAATTTACTTTAGCTAAAGTCAGATGAGACTCAACCACAGCAGTTGTTGATTTTATTCTTTCCTTCAAATGACAATTTTATAAAATTAGTCTTTTAAGTGAAACCATGCTCCCTAGAAAGATACAAGAAATATCCAGTCACTGGTGCTGCAAGCACGTAAATACTCATCTCTAGTAGTTGTCATATTAGTTGTGCAAAAGGTTTAAGAACTGCAAATTACTGAAGTGAAAACCTGAAGGTTGTTTATAGCAACTACTATTGCGCTTTTGGTGTGTTCAGAGCTTTAAGTGCACAAGAAAAAGCTGCCATCACAAAGATGCTACAACACAAATGATTTTCAAAGGCACAAACAGTCAAGTTTTTCCTATCAAAGTACAATATGACTGTCTCCCACCTGCAAAGACAAAACATGATGCTTTAAGAAAGAACAAATGTTCTCCCTGCATCCTAGTTATCTGGCTTTTCAGAGAACCAGCCTCTTCCAATTAATTCTCTGAAGATAAATATTGAGAAGACACTGGACAAACAGAGGAAATAGAGCTTTTGTCACCAGTAGTGGGTGTATACATGACCAGCACATGCTTTTTTAATTCCAAAGATCTTTCAGTCCAAAGTCAAAGGAAACTGCATAGCACAGCAGTCAGTCAAAAAATCCAAAATAAAAAGTCTCTTATAACCATATCTCTTTTCTGACAAACTAAAAACTTGTATTAAAAGAGCTTTCCTCTAGCGTAAACAGCAATCAGCATAACAAACAATTACAAATGAAATTTTTACTGGCTTAAATATACAGTGAGTGACAGTGATATAATTTGTAGACTTCATTGTTACACCTCACAGAGATGCAGACTAGTCACATTTTAAGGAAGCTGATGAATAGCTTTAGTTTGGCTTATTTTACAGGTTTGCCATATCTTAAGAGCCATACCTTAGTTAAATATATAACCAACCAGTTAAATATAATATATTATAGAATGCATGACGAAGATTGGAAATGCTTGCTTTTTGAAGAATTCAATCATGGTAGAAAATAACGTGCTTATTTTCGGCTTAACTATAACATGATGGGTGAAATTAGTTGTTATTTGAAGAGTACTGGGTCTGGGAAGTGCTTGGCACTGAAAAGGTGATCTCACTTTGTTTCAAAGCTGAGCTTTCTAAGTTAAACCCAAATACCCCCACATGAATATTCAATGTTTAAATTTCAGTACAGCATTTAAAATCCATAGAGTATTTATGTATACAACCATAAACCAACTCCAAAAATTATAAAACTATCTAAAAATACAATACTTCAAAAGCACTTTATTTTAAAATTCAAATATTATGCAAAAATCAATACATTATTTAGTCAAATAAGCTGTTTACGAGCAAGATCACTCTCTACTCTTTATGTAACTTTCTGTTCCAGTCATTATCTTCTCCATATTAAAAAAAGTCAGGGAATTTTCTAAAAGGTAAACAGTAACAGTTGTATTTAACTTGACATTATGCTTGCCTTCATTTGATAGCTCTCAAATTGTTAGACAGCTGTCAAAAAAAGAGAAACACCTTGGTTGGTTGTTTTGGTTCCTAAACATGCTGGTTCTATGTTAAATTATTAATCCTGGTCTTACCAAGATAGAATTACAGGATTCTAGAAAAATTCATGTTTGGCCTAAACAGTTCAGCCCTTCCAGGAAGGTTTAGGTCAATTTATCAGTTGTACTAAAAAAAAAAAAAAAATACTTGTCCGTCAAGTTTAAGAATCCAGCAAGTACATTTTATCATAGTCTACTACATAAGCTTTATCTTCATAAGCAATCAGCTATCCTTCAAACAAATAATGCCCTATAAGGCATATTTTAAAAGCCCCTCACTTAGAGCCAAATATTACCACAGAATTATGCAAAGTAATTAATTAAACTATGGTTACACTCCTCACGGGCAAATAAGTTCGGAAGAAGTGCAACAAGGAATTACTGCCTTAACAAGCAGAACCTGAAGTTAGTCATCTTTGAGTCTGACTTATCTTTATAACTGATACCAGAAGCAGGTCCAAACAGTAACAGCAATTCCAAAGAATAGTTTTTGACAAGAATCGGTAAGCAATAACATAAGATTACTGTCACACTTTTAAGATGATACTAATTTTGCAAATCTGGTTCTTTGCATCATTAAAAAAAGAATAAATGAAACAGTTATTCTCAAAGCA
The DNA here is from genome assembly GCA_026212715.1 of Elanus axillaris. Taxonomy (NCBI): domain Eukaryota; kingdom Metazoa; phylum Chordata; class Aves; order Accipitriformes; family Accipitridae; genus Elanus; species Elanus axillaris. The sequence continues at coordinate 22,912,598 of JANZLQ010000001.1, forward strand.
AAGGAAAGCTTTTACATTTTCAGAAGCATACACACACACAAATACATATATACTAAAAGACAGCAACAGCAATGGTGGCTTCAGGTTGGAGAGAAAGTAACTGTAGCTTCAGTATGAAGAAAAAAAGGTCTCTATACAAGTTACTTGTAACACTGAAATGAAGTTGACATCTATGAAGCTTTTTTTTTATTGCACGACCATTATGCAATCTCCTTTAAGCTCAGTCAAGCATTCAGTTTCCAAAAGCAGCTGAACTGTGCTAAGGAAAATGAAGAACTTCCTTGCTGTATACACTTGTCATTTAGTTTATAAATATACAAGAGATCACAGATGATAAATCAAATATTTTGAAGCATTTTATCTAAAGTAGTTTACACAGCAGAGAATGGTATGCTTGCACAATTTATTCAGAAGTTGTATTTCACATACTTTCCCAGAAATGCTCATAGCAGAAGCCAATGGAATAGAAAGCTCAGTTTAATGTCATTTACAAAATGAATTATGTACAAGGGTAAGCTAAGTTTTCATTGTGTATATTTATATTTTGGGGCCCTGGTTCTGTTCTTGTTTACAGCAGCGTAAACCAAAACCAAATAACACAAACATGATACTACTATGAGCAAAAGAAGATATGGTTATTTTAACAGGATTTAGTAAATTGATTCCATGTTCCACTGTAATAAGATTCCATGTTCCACTGTAATAAGTCACCAGGTGAGAAGCATATTGGTCATACTGAGTATCACTGTTAGGCTTAATTTTTCTGTTATGACTGAAAGGTGTTTTCTGGGAGGAAAGACAAACAAACAAACCAACCAACCCTAAAAAACCCCACCTCAAGCCAAATCAAGTGTAACAGTCAGCTGTAGCAAGTAAAATCTAGCAGACAGCATAAACTGTATTTTTAGGAGCAGGTGAGGTTATGTCTTATCAGAAAGGCATTAAAGTAACTGTCAAAAAACATGACAGTAAAAAGAAGAATGATACCCACATTAAAAAGAAGAATCTTCCTCTCCATCTCTCAATTACTCTAGTTTTAGTTGTAGAGGTGGAAGATGTAGAATTGTGAACAAAAGTCTCTTTTGAAGTCTCTTACCTCATTATTTGGGTCTTGAATGACCTTATAAAGAGCTGGTACCAGTGGTTTTTTTCGGTGCAACGTAGCTGCATAGCTGGAAATTTGTGTTTCAGGTAATGCCTAAAGAAAATTTAAAAAAACCAATGGTACTCTGATAAATCAATGCTTCCAAGTATTTAAGATCACCACAAAAGAATTCAGTCTCATCCCAACATCAAGAAAAGTTCCTGATGTTCAGAAAATTTTCAGACTCGGAACCTAGTTCATTCAGTACAAGTTCTTCTCCACATGAATAGTATTTGGGGGCACATACCAACTTTCAGGGTTAAATCTAAAAGCAGTTTCAGATTTATCTTTCGTAAAATCATTTGCTCCAGGTTGATATGAGGACTCTCTTTATTGATAGTCTATATTTAACCGGCACTTTTCAAAGTCTTTATCAAATCAACTCAAATTACCTAAGAGGTGTAGATAATCTAGAATGAGTGTGGGCAGCCTCAAGTCCCACCAAGCAACCACACCTGTGGATTTTGCATCCCTGGCTCCTCAACAAGTTTCCAACAACAGCATGTAAAGACCTATTGTGTATTATCAGTGATGTGAGAAATTACTAATTCTTAATTTATAACAGATTAATTTCATATCAGTCATGAAATACAGTTTTCTTGTTTATGCATTTTCTTGTATTTCACTCAGCATAATTATCAACATGCAAAATAGTTTTAAAATACTTCAGATTCTTCAAGAGAAAACAGTTAATTTTATGCAGACCAGAGGGAAAAAAAACAGCCAAACATTCTTCTTTAGTATTTTTTTTAAACACCAAACATCTCTACTAATTTTTTAAAAACACAGAAGTTCATCAATTAGAAACTTGGGCAGTGTTATCCAGCTGTTAGCTAAATTCTATCAGCTTGATCTACACAGAAATATACACTTTAAAAAACCACACTGCTATAGCAGTGCTCTGCTCTACAACAATAAGCTATTATTAGAACTATGCACCGTATATTATGTACCAGCTGACCCATTTACATAGACCTTTGCATGCTTTATGCATTATAAATAGTTGAAAGATCAAGTGATATTTAAAATATTATTGGATATTAAAAAATTCAATGTTCTGTGGCATAAATGGTATAGCTATCATTCATCTTCTCGGCTCACCTTGAATTCTGACAGCCATTCTTCCACGACACCTCGTTCTGATCCCAGCATTTTTTTGCTACTTTTGCTTCTCTCTTACCTTTAGAAGAGAAAGGAAGAAAGAAATTTAGTAAGAGTTCTGGCATCAAAACTTATTTTTTCCTACCCCAGTGAAAAGCTCTTAACATATTTCCAGTAGCATTATATAATCTCAAACAGTAGAAGTTGCATTTTGGACAACTGGTCACATTTTCTAACAATGATTAAACTGTTCTCTTTAGACTTTTAGTCAAAAGTACTTGCCATTAATGAGGGAGAATGAGGGAGAAGGAAAAAGAAGGATTCAGTGCTTCAGGCCAAAATGTACATTATTTAAGACAAACACATCATCCCATTCTTTCTCCCTTACCAAACATAGTACAAAGAAAAGACAGGTGGAACAAAGTAAAGAGCATCATGCACTAAATCACGTAAGACACTGTAATGACAGTTTTAGATACAGCTCCAAGTAAAGCAGTTTCATAAAACCAGTTATTACAAATCCTAATAGCAGAACTTTACTCCTTAAACCCTGTTCTTAAAGAATTTTGAGGCTTCTTGTTCAAGCAGCAAGATTTAGCTCTTCCAAAAGTATGTTGGAATTTTTAGAAACAAATAAAAAAGAAAATCTATAAGGACAACTGTTATTTTTTTCCATTTTATACATAACAGTCATAGTCTAACATCTTCTGAATTATTGTAAATTTAATTCTCAAGGCAACAGCAAGAATGTTTAAAACGCAAGGCATCATTAGACACCTTTCCTTGTTTAAATAAGTCTAAGTGACAAGGGTCATTCTGTCCTTCTGGGTGATCTCAATACAGGTTGGCAATACCTGGAATTCATTAAGGTCCAAGAAAATTTTAACTTGATGAAGTGAAATGAAGCTGTAGCCTAATACTACAGATGAAAACCTAAGAATAGTGACCTGAAAAGGGATAAATTGAGCAGCCAGTTAACTGTAAGAGTTCTCTGAAGCCACACTAGACACAGGAATACAGCAATTCCTAGTTAAGGTTTCATCAAAAGTTTATTTTTGACAGGACCTGCAAGTTAACAGCTGCCTGAAAAGAAACAAGAAACAGAACATCTGTGAAGGGAAACTGTATTTTAAAGAGAAACTTTGGTGGTTTTTTTTTGTTTGGGTTTTGTTTGGTTTTTTTAAGAAGTTGCTATTCCTATATAACAATTATATGCAATAAAGCTGTCACACTGTCATATATCTTTACCACATTTTTCCTAAAAACTACAAATACCCACCAGCTTCAAAGCCTTTTTTTTTTTTAATTATCCAAAGGTTTCCAAAGACATCCTTTTCAACAGAAAGGGAAACAGATATGTCATCAGAATGAGACATGGATATAAGTCAATTTAAAACACCACAGGACACACTACAGAAGTTGAGATTTAGTTCACTTTGTCTGGAAGAAAAAAACCATTTTCTACAGAAAGTGCAACATTCAACTTTACCTCTTTAAAGAAGTCAGTTTTCTAAAGGAGGAAGAGGAGGAGGAACGCAGCAGTTTTTCAACCGGGGATGCATTTGTCAAGCCTTCAAGTACTGCCCTGTTTTCTGAAAGGTGAAAAGAAACTCTGAAGATCACAAAATAAGGAGAAATATAGTAAACTAAACACTAATGGTTTGGGGCTTTTTTGACCTTACAAATTGACCTTTATCAAATCCACTAAAGCATATCTGGGTCCTCCTTTAACAAAGCAATTGACCATTAAAAAAAAAAAAAAATGCCTGGCATTTTAGCAGGAGGAAGAAGGGAAGAATTGGCTTCATCCAAAAAGAAGGATTTGTCACCTATGTGGAAAACCCATATGTATTAGTGGTGCACAGTACTACTTCAAGCACACTAGGAAAGGAAAACTGAAGCAATATTTCCTATGAAGAACAGTGCAAGAAAGATGGAAGATGAAAGAAAACTGTAATACTTTTATAACGTGTGAGCTGAATCAACACCCTGACTTTGGAGAACATATACCTCTTAAATGCAATGTATTAGACCCTTACTATCATTGTTTTTAATACATATTCCTTACAGAGCCAAAATTTCAATGTCATTGCAAAAATCATGTATTACACTAATCCCTTCATGGTGAGCATGAGGTAAACAACACACAAATGAGCCACTCTAGGTAAATAACAGGACTTCAGTATCTGCAGACCTCTAATAAGAAACTGAAGGTTACAAACAATGGGTGTATTCCATTCCATACTGCTTATTCAATTAATTACTTTTCCAAATTACTGAATTACTAAAAGGTCCCCCCCTTTTTTTCCTTCTCTATGCTAATTAGATATAGGCTAACAGGAGGCACTATCCTTTTCAGGCCACACTGCAAGTAAATGCTTTTATCACAAGTTGGTATATACAAACCAGTGTCCTCATTATTTTTTCTAAAATCAACTGTTTGGGTTTTTTTTTTAATGCAATTCCTTGCAGAAATCTTAAATAATACACTTCTGAATGGAGGAAATTCAAATCCTCCTCTTCTTTCTCTGACAATATTTATGAAGGGTTTGAAAAACATAAATTTCTACCCTATAGACACATAGTAGCTGATTACATACAGATTTTTAAACATGCACAGGAGACCTAACTTATTATCAGTTGTTTCTTGTAATTATCAGGCATGCATCTTGAAGACAGAGTATCAGGCCTGTAAGAGTTGATTCAGGACTTCAGAAGCTTCTCAAGTTTTACAACATGCTAGAAAAAAAACCCTTTACATCCAGACATGATATCTGATATACACTACTCTCTAGAAATGTCATGGGACCCCAACTAGCTCTAAGTTATTACACTTGCTACCTAGAGGTTCAGTTGTACCTAACCTGCTCTCCCTACTGTCAAAGCCAAAGATACAGATCCTGGAAGTTCACCAGGTGGGCCTTTTTAGAGCTGCATTAAGTTCAACATCATTTTTTCCTGGATAGGAACTCAAGTTATTTTAGCCCCAAAGCAAGAATCACAGTTACATACCAGCAAATCAGACAGGGGAATTCCTATTTCTGTACAGTTTTCCCCACAAAAGGACTAAGCATAAGCAGATGTCTACAGCCATGGTTGGAGAATCAGGCTGTAACAGTTCAAAATTTTCACTTGTCAGTTTGCTTACAAACCAAAATCTGCAGGTTTTCTAGAACTAAATTTAAGTAGAAGATAATTAAAAAGAAAAAAAATTACATAGCATTACAAATGGGGTATGAGGGTTCAAACTGTTTTACTCATAGAAAACAGCAAGTAACAGTCCTTAAATCAGAGGCAAACACCAGCTGTAGCTCATGGCCAAAAATTCCCCTCTCCTCCAAATGATTACTTCAGCTTGGAAGATCCTGTTAAAACCTGGAGACAAGTTGCTCTCCTCCAGCACTGTATCAACTTGAGAGATTACATCAACTCTGTATGAAGTTGACCATTTCATTGGAGAAACCTTAAAAGGGGGAATTAAGATTATGTTTAAAAACAAGCTAATGAAACCCAAACAAAACCAACAAAAACCCATGCCAAAACACAAATCCCCCTTTCTCTTTACACTCCAGTGAACAGCAATAGGTATGAAACTACAGCACAGCTCCAACAGGAAAGCAAAATGTGTATTCAATAAACCTACACTAAGCACCAAATGCTATTGTGTACTTTAGTAGCAACAAGTGTTCTTTGCCATATAGCACTACAATTTGGAGCAAGACTGCAAGGAGAACCCTAAGCAAGCTAACTGTTGCAGAAATAAGGAAATGCACAAGGCTATCAAGAAACACATGCATCAGTAGCTTGAAGTAAGAGAAGAATATTACAAATAAATGAAATCAATGAATTGGAGAATTAGCAATTCTCCTGAGTCAGCATTTACCCTGGAATATCTAAAGAAATTACAAAAGCACCCCGAGCAGCAAGTATGATTCAAATGCCTTACTGCAAATGTTATATAGATCCCAATGTTCCTACTATGTTAAGTCAAAAATGTCAAGTATAATGGCATAATACCTAACCTACCTAAGAAATTAACTCTTCTTACAGTAATCTATTGAGCTGTAGAGAAAGTTCACATGTTTGTCAAACAAGTCAATTCATATAAAGTTAAAAACTGAACCTGTGCTGCTGGTGTCAAAATTTGGATGCAGTTTGATATTACAGTTAAGCCCACCTAGTAGCTAGCTACCATGAAAAAGGACAAGTCAACCTTCCCCTCCAGTATCCCACACACCTCTCTCCCAATGTTTGTGCCATGCATTGACCTTCAAGCAAGCCCTGTTTGGGGACTTCTTCCAGTGTAAGTCAGCTTCAGAACCAAAGCCATCCATATCTGCTGCCTAGGAAAGCAGCCATCTTGAGAACAACTGCTGAAGCACAGAGCTTATGCTATGCCCTTTATGAACAATGCCAGGAAAAAAATTCCACTGCACAATGTTTTCTTACATGTAAGATTAACAGCTTTACTTTGAAAAAGCAGAAGAATTTTTGTTAAGGTTGTATGTGATAATCTCCAAAGTATGCAAAGGATTAGAATACAGGGCATCTACCACAGAAATCTTGTACTTATTCATCTTTGTAGGAAAGAACACTGTATAGTACTTTTTGTGTATTTGTTAGAAGAATGGGGGAAAGAGGGCTTTACACAATAGATCTTTTTGGGCCACCTCTACTGTATGATCTATCCATTCTCACTCAACAAAAATTCCATGTGGAGCTTTGTGTGGTTACTTATATAAATACAGCTAGTTGTTCTGATGCTTTCAGAATGTTTTTGACAGGGTGTGCCTTAAAAACCAATAATACAAACTATATCCCAGGAGGAAAAGCACCTTATCTATATGTCAGTCTTGCACTATGTTTATAGAAAAATATAAACACAAACCATTCATTTCTCCAATCCTACATTTGCATCCTTCCCGGAAGACTTCTTCAGATATCAAAGCTTGCTTTGCTCATGTGGCTTAAAAAGGACGTAGATATATAGCTCTGCTGTATCAATACAGAAGTAGCCCACACCTATTCCAGCTAGAATTATTCCACTAGTTTGGTTTTAGGACAAGTAACCTCTCCCTTTCAAATTATATGCCTGGATATTAAAAACATTTTTAAGGACAGGCAGGATAGTCAGGTCATGGATTTACAGTACACTAACTCTGCACTGACTCTCTACACTACCACTTAACAAAAGTACAGCGAGCATCTTGGCGCAGCACTGTGCCTCCGCACTGTGCCCACCATCCAAGCCGCCTGATCAGAGCAGGGAGCACTGCCCCATTCTGCACAGCACCAGCCAGGCTGCACCTGATGCACTTTGCCACTTTTGTGAGAGGAACACAAGCACAACGGCTGTGTGACTGCCTCAGCCTGACACAGACCTTGGTCCAGGATTTTCATATGAGCATCTGTAAAGCACACCTCATGCTTACACTCACTGCCTAGTTTGCTGGACCTTTGGGGGGAGGGGAGGAATATATATATCTCTCTATATCAAGCACCACATGGGTGTGTCTCTAAAATAAACTGGTTCAACTGCATTTAAACCTGTGCACATTTATTCAGAGTTGAAGCAGCCTGAACTAAGAGTATTGAATTTCATTTCCAGAGTGTTCATGTCTCTCCCAAAGCAAACAAAATACAAGGAATATAAGAGCCTTCTCATTTATTTTAGAAAGACTATTTTTTTCTGCTATGGCTCAAAGGTTCTTATAATATGTAGGAACCATAACAACTAAGCAGAAATTTAGATACTAGTAACAGTAATAATTAAATATACTAAAATATTTTTACATATTGACATTGTTAAGATTCCTTAAATACCAAACAAGCAAGCAAGTTTAAGTTCACACTAAAGCATGGAACAGAAAAGTTATAGTTGGGAACAGAGTCACTCAGCGTTAAAATCAAATATAAAAATCAATTACTGAAAAACTTCCCCCCAAAAAGCACTTAAAATAGTATTAAAAAAAGTTTAGGAGAAAACTTACTCATTTGGCATAAAGTGGTAAAATATGAAATATAAGGCTGTTAAATCATTTGATGTGGAATCTTTACACTTAAAGCTACAATACTCTGTTCTCAAAGGAAGTCACAGTCTTGCATTGTGCATCTGCAAATTACAGTTGAGATCTAAACAGAATTTTACCAAGCAAAAGCACTCTTCTAGCTCATGCTATGCACACAAATAAAAAAGTATGAAACCAAGGGTTAACTCCTGATGTTAACACATGAGCTGCCTAGACGTTTACGAAATTAACTTAACATGGGATACATGAGATAGTACTTCACAACTTGGACTTTCCAGGTGCACTTATGACAGTCTGGGGAGGATTAGACTAGTTATAAAACATGTATAAACCAAGAGACAACAAAAATGAAGTTACCAACAGACTGAAATACCATGAGATTATGTTTAAATTGCAAACCTTTTATTTGCTTACCTAGAAATAGAGTCCCTTCTTAAAGATACTTTTCATATAATTCACCACTCTCTATATTGTTGTCTTTGAAAATATCAAAGTCTGAAATAAAACTTATTATAGTAATATACTTTTGAAACAATGAAACACAAAACTCTGATAACTGCTCAAGAACTTCTGAATTCTATAGTAACAGGCATGGAAAAGGGTTTAATCAACTTCTCTCATCAAAGAGCATGTTTTTCACCTACATTTAGAGTAAAACCACACTGACTAAATACATTATTATTACCAGTCTGCATTTAAACCGCTAACCAAGATCAATTTGCAACAGCAAAATGATGACCCAAATAATCAGAACCAACAGCACTCGCTATACAGATACACCAACTATTACAGTGAGGATTAAAAAGAAAGAAAAAGTGCTACCAGTTAGATACTAATAATTGTTAACATTTAAGAAGATATGACTATTCAAGTATGCAGAGGATTTTTGGTTGGTTGTTTGTTTTAAAGAAGCCAGGATTTTACACTGGCTTCAAAACACATGGGAGAGGTTACATAAACTGGATAGGCACTTCAACAATGAGTCCATTTTTTTTCTGGCATTATATACTAGATGTCATGATGTATATAATGTAATTGAGTCCTATCTGCGTGATGAATAGCAATATTATATATTTTTACCTCAAAGGGTATGGCAAGAATATTTTTAATTAAAACCTAGACTGTCTCAACAAAAAGAACAAAGCTTCAAGCTGCATGATATCTTTCCAGTGCCACTCATGCAAAAGATCATTACTGGCTGACAGTAGGTCTAAAGAACAGAGAACTCAATTATCAATATAGCTTGTTCTTCCAAGCTACTTATACACTCCTCTCACACCTATAATTCATTACTGAACATAGACAGACGTGTATTTAAAGAAAGATTTTTCCACACTACTTCTGTAAAAAAGTAGAATGGAAAGCATCAAGAATGCATCCTTACTCAGAACTAAGTCTGCATTTAATTCCTTTGATCCAGAATGTTCATAGCTCCGTAACAAAAGCACCTTTGTTTAATATAATCAACGCTGTGGGAAGCAGAATAGATAAAAGACAACATGAGATAAGGTAGTCAGAACTACACAGGAAACATGCTTCCCCACCACACACACACTTTTACAAGACTGGTGAACTCTGGAGAAAGGAGACTGGGCAACATGCTGACAAATGCAGATAACAAACAATCAATTTGAACTTCTCATGACAAGTCATTCCTGAATGCAGAGGTTTAAAAGACTGAACAGAAAAAGACTGGACAATACATTTAACTATTTAATGAAAACATCTGCTCAGGAATGTATCAGCAGCCAGAAAAGAAATCAAGATGTTTGAGCACACAGAAGTGTTACAAAGTACACCTGAAAACATGTAAATAGAACATACAAAATTGCTAATATGCTCTTATTTGAAATACTGGCCTACATTTAATTCAAGCAACCTAAAAAGAATTATATATAAAGGCAGAAAAGTGGTTAAGAGGCAGTTAATGACAAAGTCAGTGAAAAGTAACTTGGATATGGGAATAATTTTTAAAATTCAAAGGAAAAAAACTTGATATCTTTGAAGCACATGGAATTAAGTGGTAGAGAAGGCAGAATGGATTTTTTGTTAAGAGTAATACAAAATAAAACATTAAAATGTAACAAGGTAGAAATGTTAGACTGCTATCAGTATACTGTTTCTCATAGTGTAAGAGTAGGGACTCATCATAAAGTATCATGAGGGCAATAAGAAGAGATTTTAGATAAACATTGTAACACCTGTTTCATAATATTACTTCTTCTGTAGAACAAGAACAGTAAAGGAGAAAACTTAGTGGTGTAAGCTAGCACTTAATTGATATGCTTCACAAAAAACTTCTAGGAGCATCTCCTTCCTTAATTGCTCAGTATATAGGCGTATACAGCTTCATCCAGCTACTGTCAAGTTACATACTAGACTATATTAAACAGCCATGGTATGGTCCAATTTCCACACTGGAAAAGGGATTGACTCTTAGGCCAATCTGATACCAAGAGAAAATAAGACCAGCCTTTGGGATGTTCAATTTTGGTAGATGACTTCTTGTACTTAAAAGTACATGTATTACAAGAATGTTTCTTACAACGAACATATCACAAATACCATTGTGATTCCCTTCTATCCATCTATGAAACAATATTATTCCATCACAATTGTATTTAATACACACTTATATATAAGCTGCCATTTTGGTAAGGACATGAAAAATAAATTTAAAAACTGTTGTCCTCAACAAATGAGAACTACAACTGCAACTTGGCGTTAGAAACAGGTACAAGCATTCTGCAAGAACTCTCTTGGCCATACAGCTCCACAGCACAGAGAAACAGAAACTTCTACAAGGCACAAAACTGACAAAGGCAGAAAGAAACAAAACATTATCTGGACAATTATTAATTTAAATCATCAGCTCAAGCATTCTCTTTAATAGGAAGAGAGCCCTTTTCCAACTCCAGTTCTTAGGTAATTTAATTGCAAGCTTAAGCAGACAGACATGCACTGCAACTTTTAAAATATAGATGCTGACGTACTATATATGTGGGATTTAGGTTGCCAGCCTTATTAAAACAGCCCTAGTCATACAAAACAACTTGGATAAGACATTTCTTCCCTCCCCACTCTGACTCACTAATAATAACCAGGCTAAAAAAACTTTCTTTTTGGATACCAGCAACAAAATTAGTTATGTGAAAATGACGGGAAAAAGCCTTACCACAGTGAAGTCAAAGATGATTGACAGTAGTCCTGTAAATCTTCATGGTACCATACCTGCACAGTGAGCTCTTTTTCTTATAAAAAAGGTCGCATCAATTTCAGCTGCTGACAAAAAAAGGGCTAAAGAAAAGACACAGCCCATCTGCTCCAAAAAGCCTCCTCCAAGTCATTTTAAGCCCTAAATTATCTTCTGTGCCTTTTAAAGCACCAGAAAGCTCAGTTGCCAAACCTCTTATCTTTCTACAATTACTATGGTCAAACTGTGCTTTGCAGATACAAAATTTCTGAAGACGAACAATTAGGGCAGTGTGAATAAAAACACAACATTGGAAACAGACACTTTATAACAGAGTTTAAAAAATTATTTTAAAGCTGGTATTTTCACTGTATTGTGCAGAGTAGTTGTAGAAAGCTACAGAAGTCAGGTGACTCTAGAGAAAAATTTAAGTCCCACTTGCCTCACAGAGTGTAATAATCTGAATAAAACACAATTGTATGCTTGTAGCTAAATCCTTGTCTTAGGAGTTCATGCAATGAATGAAACAGAAAAGAGTTAAGATGATCGAGAACATGGAAGGAGAGATATTTATCTTCTGCATATGAAGAAAGTACTCCTTTATTTTACTTACAGAATTTGGGAAACAATAAATATAATAAAGAAATTATCCTGCAGCCTTAAATACAGCAAAACACATGTTAATTATTCTATTATAAAGACTCAATGCACTTAAAAGTATATATATACACACATACGTAGGTTAGCCATAGAAACGTTACCTTATTCTCTCAAAACCAGTTTCCTTAGAAACAACTTCATGTAGTCATCCTACACTAAACCTAAAACATTCTCTTGTCAGGATCCTGTGTGATAACCCATCCTACGCTAAACAATACAGGCTCATCCTCCCTTTGCATCAGTTCACATGTAATAACTCTTCCTATGCCAGTTTTGTCTGCAATTCATTAATTTCTTTGCTTACAAAAACATTTCCATGCAAAGTACTTTCCATGTAACCCTACCTCTCCCAAACACCTTCTTGGTTCACAGTTTTGGTTCATGAAATAAATTAAACTAGAAAGACTTAACTAAATACAGAAAACACATAGTAAAAATGGAGAAAAAAAACCAACCCTAACTGCAAACTAACACTTCAAAACCACAGTTAAGGGACCCTCAGTGCTCAGTACAAAAAATGAACAGGCATGAGCTAAGAGAAATCTTGAAACATAATTTCTGTGGGAACAAAACCAAAACAAAATTAAAAAACAAAACAAAAAAATTAACAAAAGAACACACCACCAAAACCCCCTCAACACGCACTTTGGAATAGGACTGTCAACATTATGCTGAGAAAGATCACTATCTTGCCTGCAAAGGAGAGAAGAAATGCATGCAGAAACAGTTGTAGAAATATGAACTGTAGACTCTAAGCAGCTTCCCATTTTTGAGCTGTAAAATTGTCACTTGATAGAAATACATGTCTGCTTTATTATGAAAACAGCCATAAAAAAAAAATTAAGTTCTCTGTCAATTCCAGACCAGTAAAGTATCAATACATATTTGTCGCTGCAGTATCTGCTACCAACTGTAATTCACACAAACTGGAATTTAGGTTACATATTCATTAATTAATTTACCTAACCTCCTTTCTTCTACCCTAAATATTCCCAAAGAGATCTAACCTAAAGGATCCTATGCTGAAACTAATGAAATCCTTCATTCTAATCTTTCCAACTTCCAGATGGTAAAGCTTTTAGCTCCAGGATGTAGAATGTAAGTAAATGAAGCTGACAGATTTTCCCCCCATCCGTACACTTACTTACACATCCACAAACTCTTAAATGAGGGGAATCTTCAAATTTATCTGAATTTACTTCAATTATAGCTAAAGTTATGTCATATTGCTGATTTTTAAAATGTTACAGTAAGCATATAAAAGTTCCAACATAAGCTGTCAAAATGCCAGAGTTACAGGTCCATGAGCATTAGGATATATTCCTTTATTGCATGATGCCAGAGATTTCATGTGTTTGACTCAGATGCATCATTCACATTTAAGATGTATAGTTTTTAAGGATAAAATTAATTCTGATTGATATTCTGGTCTTGCTTTTTAATATAAGTTCTCAGACTTTAAAAAGCCAAGTGAACAACAAATATAGTTACATGAAACATCACTGACCTCAGCACTACTCAGCAAGACGACACAGCTTCAGAATGGCACAGATCTCATCTGCTTGACCTAATGGAATATATGAGACAGTCAAGCCCTGCACACAAAACATGAAAAGGACTTAAGCCACACACAGAGGCTGCCTGCCTGCTACTCACAGGTAAAGCAGAGTAGCATCACGAATCCAGAAACACAAGATCTGCTTCAACTTTCAGAGTCAAAACTGCTCAGACTGTAGCTGCCTTTACTACTTCCAATTGTTAATTTACAGGAAACAACTTCTCTTCCATGTCATGCATCACAGCATTATTTCAGTGTCGATCATTCCCAGTCTCACATTTGTTTTCTGAAAGTTAGAAATGGGTTTTAAGAACCGCAAAGAATAATCTCACAAAATGAGAAGAAAACCAGTTATTTTGAGATTAGACAGACTGTACAATTCAGAACTGCGACACGTAAGTAACACATGTTCCTGACCACCTTAATTCTGTACAACACAATCAATTAAGAGCTACCTTAACATCAACTATCCACATAGTTGACCCAATTGATTAAGGTGATTGAGCTATAAAAATTGACACTCATGACCAACCCTAACTTCACTAGGATTCTTCCAGAGCAAGAAATTATGTGGCCTTCGTTGGACCCTCTCCTTCACAGAAAACAGGCAAAGAAACAGTGCCTCTAAAGAAAGCGCAATCCCTTTTAATCACCTTACTAGAAGCTCTCATGAAATTCAGAAACTCAGCTTACTGGCACTCTGTGGCCTATTACATGGAAGTATATGCTACTTCTCTGTGAAATAACTGTATGAGAATTAAAACATTTACTAAATGTAAACTAGTGCAACAACTACACCAGTTTCCCTTTTTATCTTGGTATAAGTTTAATAATTAATCTTCACTGTTGAATAGTTAAACACAATACATATTGTTTACACAGTTGTTATTCTTCTACTGTTAAACCAATATTAGAACAGAATAAAGACTGACCAGTTGTAAGGAAGGACTAGTTAATATTTTAGTGTGAAGTGGTTAAATTTTTATATATTATTTTAAATAGTGAGGAGCACTAAGTTAATAACATATGTGGGGGTGTTTCTTTGGGGGTGGCTTTTGGTTGGTTTCTGTGTTTTATGGGGTTTTTAACTGAAATTTAGTCTTTTTTTCTAGGGCAAAACTTTGCACAAAACTCTTTAGGAATTGAATGTAAACCCAGCACAAATAACTTAAATCAACCAGATCTTTTATGCACCCTGTCAGACAAGACTTTCCACAATACTTTTCATTTATCTAAGCTATAGGATCAGTATAAAAAAAGAAAAGAGGAAAAAAAAGAAAGCAAAATAAATAAAGCACACAGCCTTCCACAGGTATAGTCCTGATGACTTCAATAGAAATGCACAGCCCTATTACCACCCCTGCCGACACCGCAGAAACAAGAGCAAGAGTGAGATACTAAATACTGCTTTCATGCATGTTTTCTACTCATAGCCAGAACAAAATTAAAAGGTTTTTTTGTCAAATACTGCCTGAATGTACACTCAGAAAGCAGCAATCTTTCAAGATTACGAAAATTACAGATTTAACAGGCAGCATTGAAAATCCAGGCAGCTAGCTTCATCAGTACCCTTCCTCCAGTTTGTTTGGTGTGGAGGGAGGAATGGCATTTATTTATACATGGTCAGTTTTAGTGTTCTAGGTTTTCAAACATACTTTCTTGCACTCAAAAAAACAGCAGCATAAATTCTCACCAAGGACTTCATGTTCTAAACTTCAGCCATTTTTACATAGCCTCACCCATACACAGAGAAACTCTGGGGTTTTGTTTGTAATACTAAAAATTTTTGCTGCTAAAAACAAACTTCAAAAGCAGCTGGTAGAACAGTGTTATTCCTTTCCTCAAGTCTCCTGAGTAAATTCTTCTTTGGAAAAAGACCAGAGATGGCCTTATATGCAAACATGTCAGAGAGTTATACTGCTTTTTGCAACATTAATCTTCTTCAGCAAATTTTATGTATTACATCTACTTGAAATAGAAATACATCCACATGAACTATACTAAACATAAATAGTTTCCTTATTTTTTTACAGGTAAGTCACACTGCCCATCTACTTAACGTTTATGATCTTATACTTTTTTTATTAATTATATTGGCAATACAGCAAATTCAGTTCATTCTCTTCAAACACATCATCAAAAAAATTTTAATCAAAGCCCAAGTTTAATTAAACAGCCTGTTAAGAGTGTCACTCTTCTGATTCCCTATGCAATTGTGCTAATAGGAATCAGAAGCATTTACCAAAGTTCAAGCACCAGGTATCTGAAATTATTAGATTATACATTTTTGGTGTAAGGAACATACTCATCTAACATCCTTCATACAGCATGCTTCACAAAACACATGCAGTCTTTAAGGGCAGCTTAGACAGAAGGTTTAGAAATACTGAGGTTATTGGAATGCAGACAGAGGACCTGCAGAGAGAGCACTGAGTAACTTCTCAAAAAGTAGGGCTGATGAGGTATAAAGCCAAAAGGAAGGGGGGGATGACAGGGATGGGAACAACCAAAAACCACCAACCACAAAACCACCACAACAAGAAAAAATCCCACAACAAACCAAAAGAACCCACACAGTCTACATTTGACTACTTCAGTACATGAGAAAACTGTTCCGAATAAAATACAAATCCAGACCTAACACCGTGGTACTTGCAATTATGTGCAGATTTGCAAGTTGAGATGATTATGCAATAATTATTTCTTACCAGTGAGCAGCAGGAGTTTCATACTTGGGGACAAAGTCTCATGCTTTTTGCCTTATCTGTCAGCTATCCAACTGGCACATTGAAAAGACTTTTGTAACCATATTTTAACAATTTTATTTCCTCATCAGTTCTACCTGTTTCATTTGAATAATTAAAACCAAGAAACAAGACTGTAACTTCAAACATTCTCCTGCAATAAAAAAGTAAATACTAACAAACCCCTTTTTATTTTCCATAGATGCAATGCATATGCATAAACCTACAGAATTTACTTGTATCAACATTACACATTTCAGAAAGCTATAAAGTCTGCATTCACAAAGAGATAATCACAATCTATTCAAAGTCAACACATGTTAAAGCAGAATGCCCTGACAGTTCATAAAAATAGCAATAAAATAATTTTTACTGGAATTTTGCATAAAGCCAGTACATGCAGGAAAAATACTTTGTCTATCAAAAGCTACCAACTGGAATATGAATTTGAAATACCTCAAAACTTGATAAAGTTGAAAACTCTTTCAATGATGATTAAGGTTTCCGAACTAGCACAGTAATGTCCATTTAAGATTTGTGCCCTCTTCTCTCTCACAAGAGCAAAAATTTATTATAAAAATAAACTATCAGATACAGTCTCTGCTAGGTTACAATCATGAGAGAGAGTGTCATCAGTAGAGAAGAGCAGTCAACCATCACACTCACACACATCTCCACCAGCCAAATATGGTAAAGTTCCTACAAAACATTTCAGTAAAATGACAAGCAGCAGTGCTGAAGAAGCACTTTCCTAGCAGCTGGAGGGGGAAGGAAAAAAAAAAAAAAGGCATAGCACCCCCACTGACCAACAGATCATTTTAAAGCTTTCTGCAGCGTACATCACATCTTAAATTTATTAGATGGAATTAACATCTAGAGGCACCCTCCTCTTTACTTAAGTTTCCTTGAACTTCCCTCTACTTTTTTCACATATGGCCCAGTGTGCCATCTTTAGCATAGACCTATACCTTCAAGTTTGAGAAAAAGGACACAGAGGAAATAAAAAACAACCTTTGAACGTTTGGTAATTATACATTGCCAAGTAAAGTAAAGTGTGGGGGAACACAAAACACCCTGTGACAATCAGCACAATACTTGATTACACAATTTCAGCAGCATCAATGCCAATTGGTATTGGCCACTGACTCCTAACTCAGTCTGGAAACCATCTGCAGATCTTAACCCATTTAGGACTTTGCGCACAACAAATATGGAAACCCAGTGTTGCACATTTATTTTTCTGCCTTTGCATTGTGAGTTTTACTCAATTTGAAATATTGAAGTAGCTAGGAAAAAAAGGGTAAAATTACAAAATTAATGTACACACATTATTATGGAATTTATTAGAGCATCTCCAACCATTTTCCTAAAATTTCCAGAGTTTAAGTTTGGACTAACTTGGCAAGTTAAAAAGTAGACATAAAATGTTAACATTTTAATTTCAATTAAAAAAGGAAATTAGTGCAGTAGCTTTAGTTTTGCCATGTAAACTGTAAAAGTTAACTGCTAAAAACCATAGTAGACCTGTAGCTAACTGAAAGGATTTAACCTACACAGAGGGAAAAAGCAAAGCATGTGCTCTCTCAAACAGTTTAGTGTAGTGATTCCTGGAAAACAAGATACATGTGTGTAATGCAGCTGCCATTTGAATGATTTAAACACTCAGATACCTCAAAACATTTTTCTATGGCTTAAGTGACTGTAACAATCCAACAAAGTTTCATTTATGTATGTACAAAGAATGACTGCATACATATTTTCACCATTGATGCAGAAAAGGTACACATTCTATGATGGTAGCAGTTATTCTCACTAGAACTACTATACATCTTAAAAGGACCGCAACGCATACTCCAAGTCCACTCAACACCTGCACAAGCAAAAGGGCATCTCAGTAATTTCTGCAATTGGTCCTTTGGAGATTCACGGACAACAGTCTGTGCCTAAATTGTTCACATTCAAGCAATCAGCTGGAGAGACTGGGCAAATATTCAGGGCAAATTATTGTAAAATTTTTATTTGCTGTTTCAAGTCCTACCACCAATTATGGTTAGAAGAAAGAAAATCTTGTTCTTTCCTCCTCCCCCAAACAAACAAAAAGAAAGCTAGGAAGTTCACTTATTCCACAGATAAACAGAGGCTTCTCAAACTCACCTGGTGTCTACAGTAACCTGAGGGGAAGGCAAAGTTGAAGAGTCACAGCACATGAAACAAGCCTTGGCAGATGCACAGATTTAAGCAAACAGAAAAGGTAGTAGCCTGCTACTAGCCAACCTGTTCACTGGATAATCATAAAATGCATTTGACAGTTATGATTTAAAGGAAGGGTTGCTGTCAGAACATCTATGAAAATAAACAGCACAGAAATACAGCTTATGAATGTTTAGCTTAAACTAGTTCAGTATTTCAGGTATTTCTTTTCTACTTTTATTCAACTTAGCATCCAGCCCAGGATTCCCATCTCTATTTGTATTTCCATAGGTAACATTTAACTGTTTAAGAGATTTTCATGGAGCTCTTCCTACTCTGACATGGCAAGATTTGCGCTGTAATCTGATGCAGGTCATTAACATGAATTAAGCTATTAGAATGGCTCACATGAAGTCTGACAAAACCAGCACCTCGTTCTGCAATCTTCTGAAGAAATTACCACAAATACAGTTTAATAACTTCCAGAAACTTAAGTATGTTACTATTTGAAACTATTGCACAGGCGCAACATTGAAGAGAGACTATCAGGTATCATGGTTTGTCAGTAACATAATTATCAAATAGAATGGACACTGATCTAGAAGCAGCTTTGGCAGCTCAGCAATTTTGTCTAAGGCCTGTTCTATGCTAAGAACAAGAAACAAGCAGCTTAAAAAAAATTCCACATGCACATAAGGAACTAGTCATTTCTCCTTTTACATCTAACCTCTCCTCGCTCTCCTCTGTGTCCATATTTAGCTCACATCTCTATGCTGTTCCGGCTCAACTGAACATCTGAGGAAAAAAAAAAGGCAATGGAAAGTTCTCCACTGTTACACCAGAGAAATATGAGCTTTTGCTAGGATAAATCCTTAATCAGTGTGCCTTACATTTCTATGTGAAAGAGCACATTATTATTACTTAACAAACTTCTCAATCACTTCTTGTGTAATTTCAATACAGTAAATGAACTTTAACCAACCATCTGTCCATCCCACTGCTGTTATTAAAATATTGAGTTTGAAAAGATATTAACAACCCTTCTTACTCTTATACTATCACTGTTCTACAAAGAAAGAGTTGTACTATCAAGATTGGATTCTAACAACAAATACACATTAGTTTTGTCTACTGAAGTTCAGTTCTATGTAGTTCAGCAAAGCAACATGGTTACAGGCTTCTGTAAGCCTGGAAATTCACACTCTAACCTTTTATTTGCAGAAGCAAATATAAATCTTAACATTGACTTCAGCTGTGCCAGAAGCATGAAGAATGTTCATCTGCAGAATTTGGATAGCGAGTACCTACACTTATGAAGTAATCTGACATCTTTCACTAAGTTATGCAGTACTTAGTACTAAGGATCGGTACAACCATGTTTCCAACCATACAGCATGAGGGACAACAGTCATACGCAGAAGCATCAAATATTTTTTCAAAAAAGTATATCCCTAACCTGGAGTAATAAAGAGATATCAAAACTCAAAAGACATTTAGATTTTTCTTCTTTGCCCTACTCCGGTGGCATGCACTAGCATACTCGATAAACTGCTCACTCCACCCCCCTCTATAACTAAGTTTACATAAAAGCCTCCTACTTTCTGAAACATGTCTCAGCTAAAAGGTTATTGACCATTCTATGTTCAGCCATCATGATGTTGCTATCACTGTCCAAAGCAGATGGTGAAATTACCAGGGTAGCTTACACATGGGGCACCCTGGTCGTAAGATACCAGATCTTCACAAAGTTCATATTTTAAAAATTAAAAAAAAAAAAAAAAATTTCTAGCTGCTTTGTTTTCACATGCAGGAAGTATCATATTTAAATTTATAGAGACAAGCTATCTTAAGCTATTTCTAAAACAAAATCTGATATACTTATGCTGACATGTTTCCAAAATCTTGTGCTTAGGTTATTTAGGGAAGTTGCTTGAATAACTACTATGAGCTTCTTCAGAATTTTTTCCTAAATCAAGTTTTCTACCTTGTGGCCCTATTCCAAATCAGAACAGAGGCAGGCATGCAGAGGGGCTGCTCTCCAGCCTCTCCTAAAGCTCAAGATATTCTCAAATCTGAATGAGACAGAAAGGAGAAAACAGAAAATAAGATGAGGAGATGGAAAGAAGAAACAGAAACCAGAACACTCAGAAATAACTAAGCTATTTGAATAAAAAGGAAATGAATGAAGCCAGGAAGGAAAAAAAAACAAGCAAATTTTACACATATTTCACCTCATGATCTTTCAACCCAATATCTTCCCAGCTGAATGGCCATGAAAAATAACATCATTCTTTTAAACTTTCTCACTGTCTTTCAAGAAAGATGCAGAATAACTCCCCCAGCCCAAGTATGGGTCAATGCATGGCAGAAGAGGGGAGGAAGACCCTAAATACAATTACATTTTAAAGTTCATAAACTACTAAACATAGGAAATAGAAATAGAAAAAAATCCCAGAAGAATCAACATTGCCCCTTATGAATCAGCAAACTACAGTCATGCAGCCTGCACAAATGTCCATGTCATACATTTTGCTTAAATGTAATTCAGAGGAACAGTAATGTATAACTATTTAAAGAACTCATGAACCATATGTAATGCAGACACCAATACAGAAGACCTAACCAATTCAGTTTTCTGAAGAGCCACAGTGAGTAAAATAAAAACATAGTAATATTAGCTAAATCATGGAGATTACACACAAGAACAGAGACTTAGCATTTCTGGACTACAAAATTCACTGTTAGTCCAACACCTGTATAACTTACACAATATAAAATTAGATGTTGTTAACTACCCTGTCTTGTAGGAAAAAAAACGATGGAATATGCAGAAAGAGGGAATTCCTGGAAGAGTGTTTTAACAGGTTTGAACTGCTCCAACCATCTCCACTCGGTCCTGTGCTGAACAGCATTATGCAGCCAGGGAACTTTGCTATTTCCAAGTAATGATATTGAATACTGAGAGAAAAATAAATAAATAAATAAATAAATAGTTTACTACTTTGGAATAGTTATTCACCTGACATTTTATTTCACTACCCTAATGGGATCTCCTTCTAAATGTGTCTCGCTCTCTCTTCTCACTCAAAGGGAAGTTAATAAATTTGAACCATAAAATCCATATTGTTCTACAGAATCACACCAAAAGGTCAAGGTGGCAGATCTGACATATGCCATGGGAAGCTGGGGCAAGCTGAACTGCCTGCAGAAGGACAGAAAATAATCAAGGGAAGACCGAAAAGGTGACTTGCCAATGATAGATCTGTCTTTTACAAATCATCTGAATTGTGATTATTAATAAAATATCTATTGAAGTAAATAGCCATGAGTGATTTTTATTCCCATGAATATTTTCAAATAGAATCCATAGCATGAGAAACACAGGATTTGAGAGGAAAAGGATACCTCATACTGATGAAGTAACGCTGCTGTGGAGTTCAGCCTAATCCTTCATCAAGGTACGCGAGATCTAAATTACTCTACAGTGGCCTTAAATTAAAAGATGCAGATTAGTTTAAAAGTAGCTACGTGGTTTGTTAGACAAATATGTTCCATGACCACATTACTTATTATTCTTAAAACACTATAAATGAACATAAACATCACACAATAAATATCTGTAGCACACCATTTCTATCCTCTTTTGCTCTAAGGAAAGCAGAATTTAAAAAACTTGTGCCCGAATTCATTATGTTTGACAGAAAAATGTAACACTAGCAGAAGAATGAATAATGGCCACGCAGCAATTTTCCTTACAATAGGAAACTTCTACTATTATTGATAACCTGCAGCATGTGTGATAACAGTTTGCAAACTGTATATTATTTTATCCAGACCTCGATCAAGGTTTATATATGTTCTCTTCTCTGTGGTATTGCTGGCAATAGAGAATTGTTTTGCAGTAAAGTTTTACTAGATAACTATATTTTATTTCATCAGAAGTGCCCCTCTACTTCTTGACCTTTTATTTCAAGTTTAGAAGCTGAAGTCAGAACTCTGCAAAAAAAGACCGAGTCACTCCATAAATCTGTTCTGTGACTAAAGTTAAAAAAAAAATTACATTATTTGTCTTATTAGAAGCATGAATTAACCAAGCAAAGGTGCAGAGAAAAAAGTTCAACCAGCTTGCTAGTTCATCTACAGTTAGTTATACAAGCATAAACTCAGAATACATTCTTACTCTCAAAAAAATTTTGCACCTCTCTGGACACATATTGAAATATAAGAAAATCCACTTAAACATAAGAAAAACTTCTTTAGCGTGAAGGTGTTTAAAAAGTGGAACAAGTTACCCAGAGAGGTCACAGAGTCTCTGTCTTTGGGATATTCAAAATCCAACTTTACAATGGCCCTGCTCTGAGCAAAGGCGTTGAACTACATGATCACCAGAGGTTTCTTCCAACCTCAACCATCCTGCAATTCCATTTTTTAAAAATCTCTGCTTCTGTGCAAGAAGAACACACAAGTAAGGTTCAAGAGAAAACAACAGATCATTTGGATAATACCTGACACCTGCAAATCTTCCTTAAAGTTATCATCCCAATTTTATAGTTACCTTTACAGCCTACATGAAACATCTGAACGATTTACACAACTCAGAAGTTAATGTTTCCTTGAACACAACTCTGCATTAAATTTTATCTACTACAAACAAATAACTGCAAAGGAAACACTGTGGAAAACAGCATTAAGTAAGTCAAGAATTACTTCTCACAACTATTCTATTTGGAAGTGAAAATAACTGACTGAAGTAGCAAGTCAAACGGTACTATTGATGACTGCCTCTGC
Source organism: Elanus axillaris (assembly GCA_026212715.1). Lineage (NCBI taxonomy): Eukaryota > Metazoa > Chordata > Aves > Accipitriformes > Accipitridae > Elanus > Elanus axillaris. Next base: position 22,936,005 of record JANZLQ010000001.1, read on the forward strand.
TCAGATCAATTTCCCCTGAACAGAGTCACAGGACTTCTTAAATGATCAGTCCTATGGCACAGATGTCCTTCACCAGGAGTCAGCTGGGGAAGCCTCCTGGTTTACTTCCTGGTACTAGTTTGTATCTTAATATAAGAGAACAAGAATAAAGAAAATTAATGGAATCCAAATTTATTTTCCTGCTCAATGTTTGAGTGAACATGTCGTGGTTTAACCCCACCGAGCAACTAAGCACCACACAGCCGCACACTCACCTCCCTCACAGTGGGATGGGGGAAAGAATCAGAAGGGTAAAAGTGAGAAAACTCATGGGCTGAGATAAAGACAGTTTAATAGGTAAAGCAAAAGCCATGCACACAAGCAAAGTAAACCAAGGAATTCATTCACAACTTCCCATGGGCAGGCAGGTGTTCAGCCATCTCCAGGAAAGCAGGGCTCCATCTTGCCTAACGCTTTCTTGGGAAGACAAACGCCATCACTCTGAACATCTACCCCTTCCTCCTCCTTCCCCGAGCTTCATATACTGAGCGTAGCACCATATGGTCTGGAATAACCCTTAGGTCAGTTGGGGTCAGCTGTCCCAGCTGTGTCTCCTCCCGACTTTGCGCACCCTCAGACTCCTTGCTGGTGGGGTGGGGTGAGAAGCAGAAAAGGCCTTGGCTCTGTGCAAGCACTGCTCAGCAGTAACTAAAACATCTCGGCATTATCAACACTATTTTCAGCACAAATCCAAAGCATATGGTGCTTATTGCCAGAAAACATGGTAGATGCAAAAACCATACATAGGCTCAGAAGTTTTTAAAAATTAAGTATATCCATGGAATAAAAATCCATACAAAACATCATCCCCACTGAGAGACTGGGAGAGCTGACCTAAGGAGTATCCCTATATGCTTGTCTAGAAAAGAGTGTAAGAATAAAGCACCTGCTGCCAAATACTGCTTAGCTGTGGGAGACAAACAAGACTTGAAACAATGGTCTTGTCACATACCAGGATCCCAGAGCTTTAGGCTTCAAAAGAGAATAGCAGATTAGCCCAGTATGGCTGTTCCTGTGAAGAATGGTCTTTGGGTTGACAAAAAAAAAAAAAAAAGCTAAGACTAGATAGTGCTCCAGCACATCACTTTTCCAAGAGAGAGGTGAAACAGTAGTTTGAGATTGAGATACTATCCATAAAATAATTAGCTCTCTAATGCTGCCTAAAATGATAATTTGCTTCCCCACCTTTCATAGTCTTTTTTTAAAAGCATCCAAAGAAATCAAGGTGGACTAAAGAAAGATCTTTTCCATCATTATTGTAATTAAACCAGGATTGACCACTTTATTCAAATGACAAAAGGCTTTCAATGACTTATAAACAACGACTAGTACAAAGCTGGAGAAAGTAACATGCAATTTCAGGAAAAAAAAAAAGATACAGTATTTAAGTAGTTCAAATGTGTATTAAGATATTGAGCCAAAAAAAACCCAACCAACCAAAACAGCCCCATAATCCTTTTTTGTCATCTCAAAACTGAAAATACTTCAAGTCACCATCAGTCACACAGCTCTCTATTCCAGAAAACAATCATGGAGAGCATACCACTAAACACAGTTCAGTACTAGAGCAAATATCATATGTACAGGCAGAGAAAAGCAGTACCCATAATGTATCTCACAATCTGTTAATCCAGAACACACATTAACACAAATTTCTGGAAACATGGGCTTTTGAAAACTATGCAAGAAAACCCTGCCACCTTCCTCTAACCCAGCAACATAAGCAGGAATCCCAGCAAATCATAACTAGCATGGCTGGGTGCAAGCTAACATAACTGTATTCTAGAACACTTAATCTTTTCAGTAATTATCACCACCATGAATAGTACAAAAAGAAGCAACTGAATAAACCACAAAAAGTACTCATTTGTACATGGAGTTCCAATGACCTTCCCTTCCTGAAGGACATCCAGCGTATTTTACCCAAGTTGGAAATTTATTTTATGTTACGTTTTATGTCTTTCCTTGTGCATACTATTAACTTCTTCAGGCTGGCACTGTAATTATGGTGAAGTTTCCTTCTCAAAAACAGGTTGTAGCAAGACTGTAAGCCCCCTTGAAATTATGCAGACTCACTCATTTGGTGAAGATACAGCTTCAAAATCTTTCTATATTCCCAAAACATCACATCCCTCGTATCTGCAGTCTTATTTTTAAAAGAAAGAGTATGGTCCATGCTGAAAGAAGAGGAAATTTAGGAAGCAAAACATTAAGCAATCTCATGGTCAAGCGAATCTATCAACTACACGCAGTTTTTCCTATCAAGAGTTTTTATGTACTTGGGTGGAGGGAAACAGCTGCCCAAAACCTTGTTAAACCTTGAAAACAATAGTGTGTTTAAAGACAAATCTTCCTGAGTACACTCCTCTGTTACAATTCTGTTTGACCGGAATATGTCACACAAAGTCAATATTCTATGATCAGAACTGACCATTCCTGTTGACAGACTCAGCAATACCAGTAAAGTATGGTTTCATACACAAATAATCAAGTCATGCTTCCATGCACTATGAAGAGAACGAAACAAAATAAACAAAAAAAACATAAATAAAATCAGAATTTTGTATTTTCCTTCAAAAAATAAAATCAAGGTGTCTTGTATCTAACATAACTATGAGTCACTGAACATTTTTTCCTAAGGAAAATATCAACGCTCCTCAGCAACGCCAGACTTTGAACACCTACCTATTAAATTTCAGCCACAATAAGAAACAAGAAATACTTCGCAGGTATCTGAGAGAACTTCATTCTCTGTAAGACAGAGATTTAGGCACCTCACAAATAAAGAGCTGTCCTGCAATTCCACCCCACACACACTACAGAAAAACAAATGTGTCTCCTCTCATCCTGACACTGCATCTGCAGAGAAGAGACTGCTCTGAGTCTTGCAGACTTTATCTCTGTGAAAAACATTCAATGGTGAAACTAGACAGAGGCAGTCTGGATTAAACAGATGGTACTCTATTTAGAACACTTTCACTGTTAATAAAATGATAATGGCATTCCTTCTGGAACTCTTCTCGTGTGCTCCAAGTATCCCTATTAAAAAAAACACCCTGAAACCCAGAAGCAGCTTTACATGAGGATATTTAAAAAAAAAAAAGGCACTAAAATTCTGCCAGCATCATGCTATAAATCAGTGTTTATTCTCATTCTTGCAAGAGCCTCAAAAATTAGTGTAACAGAGTTTGCACTCTGCTACAAAGAAACAGCATTATTGTATCATCTATAATTGAGGAATAATTTAAGCCTTTATAAGTCACTGACTGAGTCGTTAACTTTTACCAGCTTCTTTTTGGACGAAGGGGACTATGTACACAAGCTTGAGAAACATAAAAAATAATTTAATTATTCAGAGACTAAATCAATTAACACTTCACAATTACATAGCCACGGCACGCAAAAGGCCCGGCTCCCCAGAGACGGGTACTCAGTGGATCCAAGCAACCCTCTCCCCCGAGAAGCAGCTCTCGAGAATGCTTCACTTTCACTTACCTTTCAGTGCAGTTCCAGGATTCGAGGACGCCTCCCCACTTCTCCTACGGAAACAAACAGCGATGCTCTCTCAAGACACATTCACCGCAAACCAGAAGTCCGCTCCTGCTGCCCGCCGGGCGCGCGACCACCTCCGATTTCCCCCGCGACCTCTTCCCCTGACGAGGCGAACCCCGAGGGCAGGCAGCGAGGGGGCACTGACCCGGGCCCCGCCGCCGCTCCGCCGCCCTCCGCGGTCAGGGGCGGGGGCGCGCGGGCCCAGGGCTTACATAACCGCCGGCTGCGGGGGTCCTCCCCCGCCGCCCGCCCCTCTGCGGTGCCCGGGGAGCCGCCGCCTGCGGGGGGAGCGGAAGGGGGAGGCCGAGCGCGGCGCCGTCACCGCCACCACCGCCACCGCTGGCTGGGGCGCGGGAGGGGAAGGGAGTGAGGAAGAGAGGGAGGGGGAAAGCGACGGCTCGCGCCCCCGCACGCGCAGCCCCTGCGGGCTTCCGTCCCTGCTCGCGCACCCGGCAACGACCGGCGGGCAACGGCCAACCAGCGAAGAGAAAGACGAAGAGGGAGAGGAGGGGGTTCCTTACTTCCGCCCCGGCCCCGGCCGCCGCCACCACCACCACCACCACCCAACGGCTCCGGTACCGACTACTATTGCCGCCGCCCCCTCAACCTCTTCTCCTCCGCTTCCACCTCCAGGCACTGCCAACCCCTCCGCTCAACAACGCACCCACCCATTGGGCCGCTCCCACCCCAAACAAGCCCTGCACGGATTGGCCGCTTTCTCCTCCCCGTCTCCCTCCTACCCCCCCACCCCCAGCTCCTTCGCCAGAGCTGGCGGCACCGCTCTGGGTGCGGGACCTGCCTTGTTAAACCGCGACGGGAGTGCTGCGAGTAGTAGAGGGCTGGGCAGCGGCCTTGCTTGCCTTCGCGCCTTCGCCCAGACAGTAGGAGGAACCGGAACAGAAGCTGCCCGGAACCCTCGTGGCTGGTTGCGTTTCCCTTAGTGGCCTGTCCTCCCGCCGATTTCCGCTTCCGGGTGGTGGCTGCGTCCTGAAGGAGGGTCAGGGAGCGGGCAGGTACCGAGGGCCCGTCGGCGGGAGGCGCGGGAGTCGGGCCCGGGCGCCTTCTGGGGCTGGCCTGCGCCGCCGTCACCCCGGCAGTGTCTGCGTGTGGGCTTGGGAGGGGAGGGGGCGGCGGCGGCTGTGTTTGCTGCTCCGGGTTGTGCCCCCGAGCCGGAGCGGCCTTACGTAGCCTCCGGGCGCCGTTAGACGGACGCCCGGCCCGCCCGGGCTAGTGGGCCCTCCGTCCCCCCATCTCGGGGCGGCCTTTCGGCCCTGGTTTTGCTGGCGGAGAGCGCACGGCTGGTGCTGCAATGCAGCCCGCTGGCCGCGGCGTGTGCGTCAATGTGTGCATAACCCCCTTTCTTTTAGAAAGGTAAATACTGGTGGGAGAGAGGTCTTGGGGTTTTATGACAAGGACGTAGACTGGGGAGGCTTTTCGGGTAATGACAGCATGAGAGCTCTTCTTCAGGTGTCCTTCTGCAAGGGAATCCTCCTTGCTTGCTTCTGCGGCTTGGGGTCTGCAAGAGTTGCAGACTCTGGAGCTGTTTTCTTGGCACTGTTGTATTCCAGTCAATTCTCCTGAAAGTTAAGGACATTAAATCTGTTGTTTGCTACCAGCTGTGTGTTAAAATGGGAAATCCTGACTCAAAAGAAGTCTCAGGTGCTTTGTGAAAATAGGGACTTCAAAACCATTGTTATTTTCTTCCAGTCCTTCGTGATCTCACTGAAAACATTCACCTTGGCATCTGCCTTGGTCACTGTTTTTAATGAGAACCTTAATATTTTCATAGTTCTCTCAAAGGTCTATCTACATAAAGCATGTATTTCCCAGCCTCGTGAAATGATTAGTAAGGTGCACCTCCTTGTCCATTCATCTATCCTGTACCCATTTATCACCACAGTTACATTTGACTGAATTGGAGGCAATTTAAAAAGAGCTGAGGAGCAAGTCTTTTTTTTTTCTCATGGTTTTCTTCAGAGCTTGATGATCATAGCTCTGCCGTACCTAAATGAGAAATTTCCAAACTGAACTCTGAGCTTTTTGATGTACTCTGGAAAGCCTGCAAGTTGTTGGGGCCTGGTATTGCTAAAGAGCGTTTATAGACATTGGAAACAAAGGAGTTTTCTGACGCTATTTTCTGGCACAGAAAATTTACATAGCTGCTCCATGAATGTAATGGTGGTGGTGACTTACAACACAGTAACACTTAAGTCTGCACATTTTGCCTTACTGTGCTAAATCATCAACTTCAGAAATGCAGCATAAAATCTCTGAGCTCTTCATTCTACAGTGTACAATGCAGAAGTTGCTTCATGTGCAATGTTACGTGCTTTGGAGTACTTCTTGTCATCTCCCTGTACAGGGTACTGTTCTTTGCAACTGTGTGAAAATAAACTGATACTCTTTGTGAAATAAAAAACTACCATCTGTTCTTGTAGGTATGGGGCATGGAAATGAACACGGCCATGGCCATGGCAAAATGGAACTCCCTGACTACAGGCAATGGAAGATAGAGGGTACTCCACTAGAGAAGGTCCAGGAAAGGCTAGCTAAACGGGGTCTTAGAGATCCATGGGCTCGGTAAGTGCAAGAGCCTCAGAAATAATCTTGATATGTCATCTAGCATAAACTGGACCTTGTCATTGCAGATTATTCTTTCTTTAGTGAAAATGCATCTAGATTATGTTAGTCAGAATTTCAGTTAAGTCTTTGTTTACTTTTTTGCTTGGAGGTCACACTTTGCATTGGCTTGAACAGTCTCCACATTTTGCAAGGCACCCTTGCACTTTGTGATGTTTCATGATGATACAGATCAGGCAAAATGACTAATACCTCATCCACCAAAAAACTTAAATAATATTAGGTCTTCCACACAAGTAAGCCTGTCGCTTTTCAGCAAAGAGATTGTGTGCTCAGATCTTGCTTAAATTGATAGAACTTACATTGACATCCTGAGTAGAAATAGTGTTCCTCATATACAGCAGGAGGCCTTTACTTGAAAAGAAGAAATATACTAGTAGACAATGTGGAACTTGAGTCAAATGTGCATTTCGATTTGCTAAGCAGTGAAAAACATAATGGAAGATCAGATTTTTACCTCGGTTGTCCCAGTCTATAATGAATACCTCCTCTTTTTTAGCTAGAGCAATTCTGGATCGTTTAGGCAGCTGCTAAAACAGGGCTTAACATATTTCTCCCACATCATTAATTATGTAGTACTTTGCTCAAGTTCTCTTTAATCTTGGGGAATAAAAACGCTAATGTCTTGTGCTGTGTAGTCCAGTTGTTCTGTAAGGGAAAAGTTGCATTAACAAACTATTCCAGGAGCCTTCATAGAAAAGGCTTTACTTCAGACCACTACAAGAAAAATGTAAGAGCAAACAGGTAATCTGTTAAAAAGTTGTTACGTGCTATAACCTCTGAAGGGGTTTGGGATTGACAGCACTTTTTTTCCTTCCTTTGAAACAGTTTAAGGCTGTAAGCATAGAGTAAAACGTAGTTTTGATGATGGTAAGAATCCTTTGAGATATGAGTCCTTTAGGATTATCAGTTGCCAATTAACTTTCCAGGCCTGTGTCACATTTATGTAGCCTCTATTTCTGAGGAGTGCAAGCAGTGTTAGATTTTTTTTTCCTTTGCTTCAGACAAAACTGTTTTCAGCAAGCAATAGGCTTATTCCCATTTTTTAAATGGACACAGCTTAATATCATAAACTTAGTGTAAATTAATGCAACTTTTAGTGAATACACTTCCAAGTTGAGGAAGTGCTGCAAAACAGCAAACTAGAAAAGAGCTTGTGTAATATTTGTTGCTCCTCCTAGATAAAAAAAAAAAAAAAAGTGATGTTTCTCTGGTAAAAGAAGGGGATGGAGCCAATTATGTGAGGAGTTGAAATAAGGAACAAAGTCAAACTCTTAAACCATGAGATGATTCCTCCTGAACTTTCCAAATTTTATGTAAAGTAATATTTCAGTTCCATAGGACAAGTACAAGTATTGTGCCAATCTTCCTTAACAAAGGTGAAAGTGAAGTATCAAGTTACTTGCCTCAGTAATCTGGAAGAAGATTGCATTATTAATATCTTGCACTAGAAGTCTTGAAAAAGTAACCCTCTCTAGGGCTCCCCTCTTTGCTTTATTAAGTTCCTTTTAATAGGGGATCAGCTTTCCACCTTTGTAGCAAATGTACTTAATGTACATATTCAATACCAAGTAAGCTGTGTGAAATTATCCATTAGTACTCCATACTAGCATCTAGAAGATACTCTTCCATACCAATATGCTTTCATCTCAAGTCACAGAAACCATCTGCACAAGGGAATTATCTATGAATGTATGTACTTGACCCTCTTGTTTAAAAGACTTGTATCTTTTCCTGAAATTATGGTTCTAATTTTATTGCTCCTTTCTGTGCATGATTTTTTCCTTTTTGTAAGGACTTTGAGTCCTTAGAAGAGAAACTGTGTCCATCTGTATAGATTACACTGGTTGTGCAACACATAAGTCCTTGCAGTCAATTATAGCAGTGACTAATGTTTCAATAACAACGTAGGTTAAAAACAGTCAGGCAAAACTGTAAGGTTTGTGAATATTCTGTAGCTTTTTAGCAAAACACAATCTTTTCAGCTTTTTTTTTTAATCAGTTTTAGTAGGCTTTTCTGACCCTAATATAGTTAAGTGTCATACTGTCAAACAGGAAGTGCCTTCACACTAGAATGAGTTTTCTATGGCTGGAAAAACTTTCCCTTTTAAGATTTAACTATGCTAGATACTGCCTAGCACAGTCACTAGCCTTTGTAGTTACTCCATCCTGTGCATGTACTGGTAGGTTCTGATTTCATTTCAAACAGAGTAAAACGAGAAGACAAAAATTACATAGATTTGGGGAGGTGATTCTGTTACTAGAATTACGTTGTTTGCTGGTGTTACTTGTATCCCAAATTACTTGCGTAAAGGTTAGAGTTAATATAATGAACTTTACTTGTGGCAACTCCTGTTACTTAAATGATAGAAACGTTACATTCTCAATATATATCTAGTTGAAATACCTTCAACTTTCTTCCTAACAAAGATATTCCTGTTAATGATTATCGCAGTGTCTCCACTGATCTTGTTTTATTCTTTTGGTTTCATTTTTCTTCTAGCAATGAAGCCTGGAGATATATGGGTGGCTTTGCAAAACCTGTCACCTTAACAGAAGTCTTTACTAGGGGACTCAAGTGGGGATTTGCAGCTTTCGTCATAGCTCTTGGCATTGAATATACACTGTTTCCTCCAAAGAAGAACGGAGGCCATCACTGAAGATCAAATATAATAATACTTACTAATTACTAAGCTGAAACATATATAAGCCTGCTGCTTGCTCTGTACTTACAATATGTGCATTAAAGTCTATCACAGGCAAACCCATGTTTGTTTGATTATTTTTTTTTTATATTTTTGTGGAAGGATCAAAAAACATAGCCAGAGTACCTGACTTCAATCTGGGAAAAAAAACCCAAGACATACATAGGCTCTTGGGTTTGCTGTACCGTCCTTTAAAGAACAGAGGAAATTACCAGCTCAGCTCTTTCAAGCCCTGCCAACATTCTATTAAATAAAATTGAGAAAGCATGTTGCTTTTAAGAGAAAAATTGTACTGTATTAATTACAGGTTTAATAATGATTATTTGCTAGTAAGTGGCAATGAATTACTTGTCATTTCTTAGAAGTATCATTTGTTACTCACTCGTATGTCTCTAAATAAAAAGAACTATTAACATCAAGCCTTAAAAAGTACCTAAAACTGCCTCAAATATATGAAAATATCAAAGCTTAATTAATATTTAATCCTATCTAAGAGTTAGTTTGGCAGACATTATGCACCAAAACAATCTGCTGTGTAATATCCAGAAATTAAGAATTATATTACTGCCACATTTACTAAGCAAAGTAGAATGTTTCACTCAGCAATAACTGAACCTTATCCTAATATGACTTCCGATATACTTAAGTGTAGTGTGGAAAAAAAGAAAAAACAATTGCTTTTTTTCTTTGTCCTGGTGTATTAATTTGTAAATGTAGTACAGATTGATTCATCTATTTTTAAACCTAGTCTCTTTTAATAATTTGTTTCAGATTTCCTATTTTTACCTCAAATTATCTAACAGCTTCTGGAGTGCTTTAAGAATGCCTGAAGTGAGGACTGTAGTACAAAAAGGGCCTGTTGGCAGTATATATCCTCTGCAGCACTAGGAATTAGAATTGGCTGAATATCCTATTGTAAGTTTTGTTATGCCATTAGTAACATAAGATAAGGAGGGTATATGATCTCATTTTTCAATCCAAGCAAGAAGAAAAGCGAAATTAGACAAATGAGAAACTGTAAATGCCACTAGACAATTACATAGTGGACAGTTTAAGTACTCATGTCACAAATTGCAGGTTTACAAAAACGTGAAGGTCTTGCCTAAACACAGGCATATTTTTTTTTAATATATATTCACACACAACCTTTCTGAGTGAGATTATAAGAGAGCTTTATTTTTATAGCCAACAAACATCTCTTATTGTGGGAGTGAAGCCGTACTATTCAGCGGAGTCTGTCATCTTTGTATGACAGTGCTCAAGCAAGCCACTGTTCATAGGGCAAACATTTGTTTTACTAAACTTTTCTTGCCCAATTCTTTCTCAAGCATCCCTATCCAGTTGCATCATTCCCTGAAAAAACAAATCAAAAACCTACTGTGTAAAGGTCTGTTGCACAAAATATTTCTATGTTGTCCCTTAGGCAGTCCCACCCAGAATAGACATTTTCAAAGGCTGGCACTCACTGCTTGTTTTCTGTCTGGGTCCAATACTAAACTTCTCAATATAACTGAATTTTAGATGGCTGTTCAGAAAAACAATTAACAGAGCTAGCATTATGTGCAGTATTGGTGAACCTTGCACTTAAGATATGTGCTTCTCACTTAAGCTGCTCTTTGTAATTTTAATTTGGTGTGCAGTATTTGTGTACTGATTGGCTGCCTCCCCCACTCCAACTCTGCTGCAGCTGTTCCAGAAGGGCAAGCCTTCAAAAAAAAACCAAACCTTTAAGCAGTAGTTGCTGTGGGAAAGTTTGTTTTCATGTTATCCTCTAGATATGCTTTTCACTGTTTTTTTTTTTGTTTGTTCTCAAATGCTTTAGAGTCTGACGTAAAGTTGCTACAAGTTCTTGTAGAAAAAGCCTTCTTAAATGTTACAAGCCTGCCACTTCACTGATATAGCAGACAGTTCTGTTAAAAATCAAGAGCCTTATTTACACTAGCTGAAGAGATACTCATACATTATTTTATTTTCAAGGACTAGCAGATGAACCCAGATTTAAAAGTTACTGTAATCATATTTTCAGCATACATAACCTTGGTATGTTGCTTAGGTAATTTAGACCAAAAGATGTAAAATACATACAAATGTAGTTTGGCTGCTATATAAACATTCATATTCATTCATAACAACATATATATATAAACATATATAATGCATTCCTCAGTAATTTTTTAAAACAGCATTTTTTTCACCAAGACTTTATTGTATATGAAGAAAGTTAAGACAATCAAAATCTTATGTCATCTAATTTCAGCCAGTTTCCAGAAAACTTACAGGCAAGCAAGTAATCTCAATTTAATTTCCACAGATGCTCTAATTTAAAGATTTAAAAATTAAATTAATGCATAAGTGCTGTCTTGTATAGGGAAGTTCATAAGCATCAGCCTTACCAACATTCTACATAAGCAAATATATTGGGCATATTCACTGTTAGGCTAGACTAGTTTAGGTAAAATTCATGAATTAAGGTGTTATCATTCAATGGTTTAATAGCCAGGTGGCAGGCACTGCCCTAAACAACTGCCTTAATTTATGATGAACATATTTTGCCAATATTGTGGAATATAAAAATGTCTCATCATTATTATACATACAATACTCAAAAGATTTTTATTTCATGGTATTATAATACTAATCCTGCCTGGGGATGGAGTATTTCCTGTGTATTAAGATAATAGTACCAAATCTATCTTCACTTTAACCTTGGCAATGGCTGTCCTTACATTAAAACAGTCTTTCTAACAGCATATATATTTTACAGTGCAAAGAATAGGGTTACAAACAGCAGAGGCACCTGCAGGTGAGGAACGTACATGATTGTAATACTACAGTCAGGAAGCTCTTTCTATAATGTAAATTCTGAAAAAATAGAACTAATGATGCTCCATTTTCTGAAATGCAGGTGGAAATCCCATCTTCATCAGTAGTCAAAGAGCTATTTCTGCTCACCTGGAAAGATACTTGTGATTTATCTATTGGTTTTGCTAATGCTACCTGTAATACTTAGATCATTAACATACACATTTGGAAGATTATGCTACAGAGAAGCTAAAGCACCTAAATGATACCAATACAATACTAACTACATTGTAGTATAAATATAGGTTGTCTCTGAAAGTCCTATTTCAGAGCACAATAGAATAACTGTTCCCATGATGCGAGGCAGTTGCAGTTTAAATAGCAGACTGTAACTGTGTGTTTGTGTTGTTAACCTGCCTTGAAATCTCTCCTGAACTACAAATCTTTGTTGACCTCTCAAACTATGAGCTTCTATCCTGCAATTAGATCTTTGCCAGATCAGCATTTATTAAGACTTTTTACATCAAAGCAAGTGCATTTTCTACAGGCAGCTAATTGAGGTTAGGAGTGTTTGCTTCAAGGGGTTTTACAAGTAAGGTACTCAGGACCCATGCTTCTCTTCCAATTAAGTTTGCTGATTTCATCATGGATGTCAAAACATTCAGGGATTCATCCAAACTGTTTTACATGTATGACAGGGAACTGATTTTACAGGTGCTCTGTATGTTCTCTATCCTCAGTTATAAGTTAAATAGAAATCTGAAAATCTGAAAGTCAGATAATCCTTTCACCATTGTTCCAATAGAGAAGAAAACCTCTTGAAAAATGGGCTCTTCCCTTAGTGACTTACCCTTTTTTTAAATAAGAATAATACAAGCAACACCAACACATAACAAATAGAACTAGTAATACCATTCATATATATAGATAGAATGCACTCTGTTCATACCAAGTCTGATTTTGAAATATATAGCATAAAAGCCAAGTTCATAGTATTTTCAGAAGCATACATTCTTAAAGATTTTTTTGTTTTACATAACTAGGAGAATCTACAAAATTAAAATATATCAAACCTGTTATGAAAGCATATAGAGAGAAATATGTCCAAGCCAGAGATTTATAGCCAAAACCATGTAAACTGAAACACATAGGCCCATCTCTTCCCAATCACATCAAATCTTATTGGTATGGGCTATGTTCTACATTTAAACTGATTTACAGTTGCAGTTTACATGAGAATGTATCAATGAGAACAGTGTAGTATTTCAACTTAGAAACAGGGGGGGGAATGAACAAAACTTGCATATAACTCATAAATGCTGCCTATAAATATGTGAAAAGGTAAATTAAAGAAAAAGTGGAGTCAGTAAACAAAACAGTATATTGGTCACTTAAGCAATGGCTGTGTTAAATTGGTAACTCATTCATTCAACCATTTTTGAAAAAAATGTAACTCTTCTTTCATAAGTCTGCAGACATACCATCTCCTTAAACCTCTTCTATTAGCCTGTACAAGTCTTTACACATTTGTATGGGACAGAAGGAAAAACTGTGCATATTGATTCACAGCAGGTAGCTGGTTTCCTTCTCAATCAGCATGGATCCAATGCTACATCTTAGTAGCAGGGATACCACGATACCCTTGAATGACTGATATTAAAGTGAGAGCCTAAGTGTAGAATTTCAGTAAGAATCCAGGTATTTTTTCAGAACACAGAACAAGTCACTTGGTACCTGACCAAATTCTAGTGTGGGCAATTACTTTGTTTCCGTTTTCCCTGTAGTTCCAAAAAGAGCACCACTCTTTGCACAGCAGAGTGCTATTCCAGAGTACTGTGCTTCCACTGCTGTACTTTTAGCAGCACAAAAAATGACTGTTTTGTAAATGCTTTGAAATCCATTGAGCTGGGAGATTTATATGATGTGTCTAATTTCACCACATATGGAGGTGGTTTTGTCTATTTCAGCAGGTATAGTAGCACAGGATTTTAGTTCTTCAAGAGGGCATCTCCAGCTACAGTACTAGCACCTCAAAGTAAACTAGTTGCTTCATAGAAGCTGGTTCATACCGAGGGAATTACAACACCTAGTTTACACGGACAAGGCACTACTTAAAATTTACTGAAGATTATATAACAATGGGAAACATACAACTTTCACACACCTGTACAGCATTATCCTCACTATGAACGAACTTGGAGTGACAGAGCAAGGCACGAACCAAGTAAGGGTTTACTTCTGCATAAACTCCCACCAAAACACCCACACTTAGCCCAAGTCTGTAGTTGCTTACTGAAAAACAGTCTGTTACTACTGAATGGCTACCAGGGCCAATACAAAGCTGTTTTGTCTGTCCTCATACCAACAGCAGTATAAAAAGCATAGTCCCATAAGCCCCTATACAAATACTGAACTCAAGACCATCCTACTGACAACCTTTTCTCCTCACAGCGCTGCCAGCACCTCAGCTAGCCAGAAGCCATTTTGTACGTAACCGCCACCCACAGGCGCTGGCGGGAGGTTGCGCGCGGGACAAGACCTCCCTTCCGCCACAGCACCGCCGCCATTTTGGGCGTGATGGACCGGCTTGTTTGCGCAGCTCTGAGTCTCGTCTCCTGAGGTAGACTATAAAGTAAAAAACCATAATCCTTCCCTCGCCTACGCACTAAAGCACCTAACGGCCGGACTCACAATAAAATCGTAAGGGTTAGCGAACATGGCTCGGCAGATGTATAACGAGAGTAAGGCGGCTAAAGCCAGTTCCCTCGTCTCTCAGCGAGGGGAGATGTCTGCCTTGAACAGCGTTGCTGTCTACACGCAGAGGCGCGGCTCAGGTGTCTCCAGTAGCCCTAAGAGGTACGAGCGAAAAGCGCTCTGCGCGTGCTTCTCCTGAAAGAGAAGCGATACTCGAAACCACGCCTGGTGGTGTTAGGCCGATACCGGCCCCTCCTCTTCCCTGCTCTTAATGCCGGACCTGGCCCCGCTGTAGATGAGACCTCCCCGGCGCGTTTGGGTGCGTTATACCTTTCCCTCTTCCTTTCCCTCACATCTCTTTCCCCACTCTGCGCCTGCAGTATAGGCGCCCCAATACCCTGTGCTCCGGGATTGGGTCCGCCTCCCTGTCTAGGCCTGGTCCTCACCGTGGGGCGCGCTGAGCCGGGTGCGGAGAGCGGAGCGTCCGGCACAAGTCGGGCCTTAGCTCGACTATGCTCGTGAGGAGAAATGAAACCCGGCGCTGCCCATCCACCTGAAACTTTTTAAACTTGCAGAGCGGAGTTTCCTATTGCTTTATTTTCCAAGTGTGATTTAAAATGATGTAGTTAGAAAGTTGCGTGGAAACCTGCATGAAATCCCTGCGGTAAAAACAGTTTTAGTTTGGGTCTTTTTGATGAGGAGGACTGGGATGATAAACTAGTCTATCTGTAAATGGAAAATTAGCATAGTTACTGCTAGTTTACACCGAGAGCAAACTATTTAAGCCTAGTACAATAATGAGAGATGTGAAAGTTACAGCGGGATTTCCCTGTTTTTCCTAAGTATCTCATACCAAATCCTCTTAACGTTATAGGGAAATGTGACATTTGGTTAGCATGCTCCAAACAATTCAACACTTCGAAAAATGCCAAATGATACAGATTCAAAATGCAGTTACCTTTGTGTGGTTTCATCACTTCTACCTCTTAAACAACGCAGAGTGGAGGAAGCACAAAATGCAGCAAGTGCCTTCCATAGCAAAGTAACCTCCTACTCTGTAGCGTAGAGGCTTTCACATGAGCTCATTTTGTGAAACAAAGATCCATTTTCCAAATCGGAACTACACGCACTGGTTGTATATCCTGTTTTGCTGCTGCAGAGATGGTTGTAAATCGTTCAAGAAAAACGCTGTCAGAAATGACAGACTCTAATTGTAGACCGTGTTTAGAGTGTGAAATGTTTCCCTGCTTCTCTTGAAAGACCTTCCCTCTTAATAAGAGGCCTGATATGTTGAATTGTTATTAATACGGGACATTTCTCTTTGCCTTGATAATCACATTGATATTTGTACATTGTGCAGCATTTGTGTTGCAATCATGGGAACAAGGGTTTCATATATGGTGTTAAACAGCAAAGAGTAAAATTGCTTAAGCCTTGTATACGCATACCAGCCTCCACTTGTTAATGCCATCAGGGAGCTGCTGGAGCCTTGTTCGTCTTTGTGTGTGAAGTTTTAGTACGTTGTTGTTTCCTGATCCTTGGCAGGAAAAAAAAAAGAGAATTTACCCCTGATTTTGGTTGTATTCTGTGTGGACTGGGGGCAGTGTGAAATAGTTAAGAATAGGAGTATAATTAACTTCATTAGCAGAAGCTAATGAACATACAGATCTTTTTCTGCCTGTTTTAGTGTGGAATGGAAATGATTTGTGGTCTGAGGAGTAAACATGCTTGCTAATATTCTCAGGTGTTTACCTTAAAAATTTTCTTTTGATCCTTGTTTACAGTGCAATACCCGGGGTCAAGAGTCAGTGCAGACTTGGACAAATGTACCTGTGACAAAGGTGGTTTCCTGTGCAATATGTGAGAAACTAATCAGCTTTAAAATCTTACGCTTTGCTCAGGAAAGTCTGAAAGTTAACTAAACACAGAAACTTATATTTAAGTGCGCTTTTGTGCTATCTCCTTGAGACATGTTTTCTCTCAAAGCTCTTTTGGGGACAAGAGGACTGAGGAGTCACCCTAGAATCAGTGATTTTCTTACCAGAGACCCTAAGGCTGTTTCCCAGAAGAGCCCTTCTGTGAAAATTTGGGGTGATAGTGAATTAAAATAGCCAGACTTACAGAAAACTCTCATGTCACCCTCGGTGTACATAATTTTCCCCTCAGTGTACCAGGGCTTTTCCTGGTTCTTTGAATACAGGAAGAAAAGAGATTTTGTTGTTGTTCCATGTTTATGCCTGCCCCTTTCACTCACTCTGCCCCTAATGTCACTGATGTGATCTTGTAGTATGCTTTTATCTGTCAGTGATGGTGGTTGTGTTAGACTTCAATTATTTGCAATTATTCTGGATTTATTTCTAAAATTGGGAATGTAAATGG
Organism: Elanus axillaris; assembly: GCA_026212715.1. Classification (NCBI taxonomy): domain Eukaryota; kingdom Metazoa; phylum Chordata; class Aves; order Accipitriformes; family Accipitridae; genus Elanus; species Elanus axillaris. Next base: position 22,952,816 of record JANZLQ010000001.1, read on the forward strand.
GAATGTTTAGTACTTTAGGTTTCTTTTTTTAAACCATCTTCCTGCTCCATAAGTTTTGCATTGAAATCTTTACTCAATACATGAAACATTGATCTGAAGAGGAAAATCTTGAGTGTTTCCTTGCAGCAATATCGACAAATTACACACGTACATGAACACACAAACTAGTGGGGCATCTTTATCTCCGATGAGTATGAATTTTTTTTCTTTTTCTCTTGAGAAGATAAGCTGTTTTTCCTTTCCTCCTTGTAAAGAATTTTCATTCAATAACTCTTCTCGTCGCAGGGCCCAGGTAATCTAAATTGAAAGCCAGGCTGCTGGGTTTTACATTGTCATTGCTTTTCTCTTTTTCTTTAATTGTTGCAGCTGTGATAACTGTATCTGTGACATTTGCAAAAGTGGTTGTATTAGACGGAAGGGTGAAGCATGATGCCCTTCATGGTGAAGTAGATCTGGCTCAGGTGTGTGCAGATGGAATGTTTTGGGCTTGCCCCCATATTGTGACATTCCTGCTATCAAAATATGGTGACCTGGGTTTTGAATGCAGTTATAAACTGTTTTAGTTTATACTAAACACTTAGGACATGTTGCTCTTACTTATTCCCCACTTAGAACCCTGGGGGAATGAATGTTACTGACAAATCACTATATATGCACAGCTGTTTTTCCTTTTATTTGGAGCATCATTCCTGGTTCACTGGACCAGCGGAATTGTGCAGAAGAATGTATGATCCTAGGTCATTTTTTCTTGGTTCCCCCCCCCCACTAAAACTAGGAAGTAGACCCCAGCAGTAGTTTGTGACGTTGATACTTGTCCAACAGAAAATGAGCTAATGTAATCAACTTTGTCTGTGGACTATCATTGGAGAATACTGGATGGAAACCAGTGTGTGCTGGATCTGGGTCAGTGGATTTGGCAATGGTCAAATGCCAGTCTACCAATGTTCTTGTGGACAGACTTGTATACAGGTGAGAAGAGTTTCAGCACTGCAAGTATTGATCAGCATTTTTTTATAATGAGCATGCACTTTATGTTATATAAAGTTCACAAAAATAAATAATTCATATGTGTTTTTTAAAGGCAGATTATTTTTAGGATAACATCTAAATAGTAATTTTGCATGTCTGAAATTCGAACTCTGTAGGAAATTCCTCCCTACCACCACCACCCTTTTTTAACTAGTTTTAAAAGATTAGATAAAAATCATGTAGAGTCACGTAGAGTAGATTTAATAAAAAAAAAGTTTATCTGAGATTTCTGAAAATGGCCAAAAGTTGTTAAATTCCCATCTGCCTTCAGAGTGAGTCATAAACAGTACTTCCTCAAGCTCTTTTGAAAGTCCCAGCTGTATGTACCTGGAAGATGCTTTCATATGAGAGTGTTTTGTGCCTCCCCCCTGCATTATTGACTGTATTATGTCATGAAAACAATCTTTGTCTTTCTGTAGAATTCTGACAATTGTTTGATGCTAGATTGAAAATAAGAAGTTAGAAATAAATATGTTTCTCCTCTGATAGAAAACTGTACAAAACACATTCCAGCATATGAGGGGTTCCTCTGCTTATCAGAGGCCTGAAAATTTTCCCACCTTGCCCTTTCACTCCAGCTGTACAAGTGATAGCATTGCAGGTCCATGTGTGAAATAGAACAGGTTCAAAAGCACAAATATTTTGTCTACCCAGTTTGGTTTTGTTGGAAACAAAACTTTTCAGCTTGCTATATTAAAAATACTGTGGTCCTGGCTATTTGAAAGGGGCAGCTTCTACTGATGTTTCATTTCTGTTTGTGATTTTTTTGCTGTTTGCCCTGTTTGCATTAGGGTTAAATGCTATTGTACTTCTTAGAGCAAACAGTGCATTTAATTCTCCCAGGTTCCTAAATGGTGTGATGTAATGAGGGAAAACACTATGTTTGTGCCTGCCCCTTTGGGTTCTGAAGAACAGAACTATCAGAGAGGATAGTTGTGTGCTGTAGCAGGAGTACTAGAATTGTGTTTTCTCTAGGTGTGTGCGGATGGAATGTATTGGGCTTGCCTCATTGGAGGCTGCGATGGGCTAAGCAGGGTATCTGTAGCCTTGTTATTGTCAGCTGCAGTTGAATGCTCTGTACTTCTGAAAATGAGGCAAAGTGGCCTCAGTGCCATTTTGAGGACACTGTTACATATACATTGGATCTCATTTACACTGTGGTATGGAAGTGCAGGAGTGCTTAAACTTAGTAATGGTTGGGTGTTCTGATGTGGTGGGTTTATCATATTTTACAGCTTTCCTGTGCTACCCTTCCTTACCTCCTCCTTCCATTTTACTTGTAAAGGTGGGACCTTGCGGTCATAGCAGCTACTTGTGTTATAATCCCCTAGTGATTCAGAAGACATGCTATCAGCAAGATTAACAGTGTTTGTTTTTTTTTTTTTTTTTTTTTAAAATACTGATGGCTTATAATTGTGACTGTTAGCAACAGCTTTGGAGGAAAAAGCCACTGCAGTCTTTGACTCCATAGAATATACGGCTCACTGCGGTAGATGTAGATAAAGGAGACTTTGCCATAGGAACTTAAATTTTATACACTCTTAGTGGGCAGTGGAACCCAATCCATGGGTTTAATCAAATCCAACTCTTACTCCCTTTTTGAGGAAAGTCAGGTGCATGTATAGAGTTATTTTTCATTTAAACAGCATTGGAATGGAAAAAAAAAAAAGAAGCTTGTAGATGAGTTTATCTCATCTCCCTAGTGCATGGACACAGTATATAACATTTCCAAAATGTGTAACGAAAGGCTGAAAATGCTTTAAAAAACGTTATCCAGGTGCTAGAATCTTTCAGTTTATTAGGCTTTGAAGTCAAATTGGCTTTTGCTTTTCAGAACAGTTTAAACAAAACTCCGCAGTATAGTGACTGAATGTCTTGTAAGGGCTAAGATTTGTCTTCAGGTTGCTCATTTCACCTTTCTCCATGTAGGTAATGGGGGTCAGAGAAGGTTAGATAGAATTTCCATAGTTGGTGGCAACAGAAACTGAGCATAGCACCCTACTTATTTTGTTAATCACATGGGTGGGGGTTTTTCTAGGTTTGGATTTTTATTTCAGTTTTCAGTATGGTGAATCATGAGCATCACATGAAGAAAAAGGCAGTCTATGGCTTATCTATACTTTCAGAGTTAACTGATTGCATTCTTCAGGTTGGAATTTTTTCTGTGTGGTTCTTCAATCTTTTTGAGCATGGAGAGGGTTTGTGGGGAATCCTTAAAACCCCAGTAACTCACTGAGATTGGAATCACTTTAAATAATGTTTATAAGTAAGGAAATCCACACCTTCCTGAATTTATAGATAGTTAATATTGTAAAATATTACATATTATATTGTGAATATTTCCTTTATTTTGACTTCCTTTAAGGCAAATTGGTGCGTGCCTGAAAGCAGTGGGTTTATATGCGTTTTTTTTTTAATTCTTTTGTCTACAATGTGTGGTTACACTACCTTTTAGGTCCCAAAACTCTTCTTGAAAAGTGCCTTGAGACTTCTAGGGGAGAAAAGGTGGTGGTAAGCAGGGGGGTGGAGAGTTGCTGGGAAGCGGTCAGAGGTTTAGACTTAAATTGCTGTGGAACTTAACTCTTATTTCCAGAGGCATTTGAAATATCTCTCAGTCAGCAAGCTGATGACTTTTGTTTCACTTCCTATGGAATTTACAGACTTGTGTTAAGGTAATTTTACTTTTAAAAGAACTTCAATTTTTTTCTGATTAGTATGACCTACCAAGTACTTTTTGTTCTGTAATGAACAGCTGGGAGAACCCCTTAAGAACAGGAGGTCTGTGTAGAGTATGTTGGTATTTTAGTTGTAAGTGAAATACATCAGCTAGAGGAGTTAACTGTGAACTTGTGCAGCAGATCACTGATTCAGTACCTTTTAATTCTCTCCTACAGAACTGCTTATATAAAAATGCATCTAGTTAACAATAAACAGCAGAGAAGTGCTGTGGTAGACATGGGCTTCATGTCATGTTGGCTTCCTGTTTAAAAAACAGTAGGCTGGCAGTTTTAAAGGGACAGTGACAAAGTGATGACCAGGTGCCAAGTGCCAGCTGTCCTTATTCACCAGATTGAACAAGAATTGGATAAAGAAGAAGAAGAGATGATGGTTTTCCTATGCCGAGACCTTGCTCCTGACTTGGCCACTGCTGACCTTAGAGAGCTCTTGGTGGCTTTGAACGAGAGGGAGAAACTGTCTTTTCTTGGCTTGTCTGAGCTGTTGTACAGAGTTAAGAGATTTGACTTGCTGAGGAGGATCTTGAAGACTGAGAAAGCAACAGTGGAAGCTAACCTTGCCAGGAGTCTCAAACTTGTCCCTGATTACAGGTAATACATCTATTTCAGATTTCAAGGCTACTCTTTTTTGTTCTAAATGTGTGTGAGTTGCTTTTGCAGAGGGGTTAATCAATAAAACCAGTGGTGTTTTTACAGTTCTAGAGTAGCAGATAGAAATGATGCTTTAGATGAATGTCACTAATTAGAGATATTTTCTTTTCTAGTTTGCTTTGGACACATACCCTTGTGGTATATCTTTTCTCAGGGGACCTGTCTCTTACTACTTTTTAAACTGTAGTTTTAAGAAGCTTATATTAAGAATCTCCAGTTATTGTCTTTGAGAAACTTCAGAAAGAAGTATATGTACTCATAGGAAGATTTTCCTGCCTTAACTTCTCACTGAAGTGAAAACCCTGTAACTACTAGGTAAAAAAGTTAAAGATGTGTTCTGTTGTCTCATTCTCTCACTTAATCTCTATTGAAATACTAAGGAGACTTCTGTTTTCCTAGCAGTGGCTATGACACAGTCAGTCTGGGTGACGCAGGTGCTTATTAGCAAGAGTAGGTATTTTGTAATTTGATCTTGGAGCAGGGTAGGCTTTTTTCCTGTTGTTTAATTGGGAATGGTACATTAAGACTGAAACATGGGAGAAGTTGGGTAGTAGGGCAAGTGTGGGATCTTGCTGAAGCTAATCATTTAGGAGTGTCTCAACTTTATTTCAGGGTACTAATGGTAGACATTAATGAGAATCTGGAAAAAGAAGAGGTGGGTTCTCTTGTTTTTCTACTCAGAGATTACGCACCTCGTATGAAAATGGTGAAAGATAAGGTATGTCTTTCTGCTGGTCTTTGGAGCAATGAGATACTGAAGTAAAAAGGGAAGTAGCTAGGCTGCAAAGAAGGGGAGAAAGTACTGCAGGGCGTAGTGAGGCAGGAATAGAGAGAAGTCAGAAAGTGGAGAAGGAATAGTGGCTTTTTTTTTTAATTCAAGAAAAGAAGCATGAGAAACAGTAAGAGGGAACAGTGAAGACTTGCTGTAGTGGCTGGTGTTAGTATGTTCCTCACAGGCAGAAGGCATTAAAAAAAAAAATATCTTTCTTCAGTGTTACTGATCTGAAGGTTCATATATGAAGCATCTCGAACCAATACTCATATGAAATGTATCTTGAGTTACAAGGTCACTTTTAATGTGATTTTAATCACTTTTTAATACAAAAGCATAGTTTTAATTATGTCTTTCTCTGTACATTTGCATTCTGAATATTTGTTTCAAGTGTTCTGAGAAAGCAGAAATTCAGTAGAGGGGGTTCAGAAAACTTGACCACTGTGCATAGAAGACTGAAGATTTCTATCTTCTTGCTTTGAGTTTTTTTCTTTTTCTCTCTTTAACCAAAGAAGGAAAGAGACTGCAAACTGTCGAAAGCTTTTCCTACCTCTTGCTTTGTGGCATATGAGGTGACATTCCAACTGGCTGGCTTTGTAGCAGCAAGAGAATGCAAAGCTGTTTCCTGAAAAACTTTGATTTGTTTTTAAGAATATCACTTCCTAGTTTCCATTACTCCTATGATAATACCAAGAATTCTTACATTTTCCAGATAATTTTCTCAGTGTTTCAGAAGGTAATGTCCCTAGCTCTTGAATATACAACCTTTATGACCTCCCAATGTTATTTTCTGGGTTGCTTTGTTACTTAGTGATAGAGAACAAATTAATAGGAGTTTGTTTTTCTGTTGCTACTCTAGAGTTTTCTAGCTCTTGTAATTGACCTGGAGAAGCTCAACTTGGTGGCTCCTAATCAACTGGATTTGATAGAAAATTGTTTTCAAAATATTCACAGGATAGATCTGATTAGGAAGATTCAAAAGTACAAACACGAAGGTAAGATGCTATTTTTGCACTGGTTATTCTTGATATTAAAGATCAGATGTGTTCTTACTGAAGATAAAATTGAGTTACATGTCAGAGTATTTGCATGCTTCGGGGATTTAGGCTTTTAAAACGGTTGCTACATCATGGTGTATTTCTCTGTGTGTTTCTGTTAAATTTTCAGCTTTAATGTCCTCCGTTCATTCTCAGCCAGTATATGTAAATGCACTTCAGGCATCTCTCCCTAATCTCAGTCTGATTGATCCTCCTTATAATTCAGGGGTAAGTATGCAATAAATCAGACAGATCCTTTATTTCTAAATATTGCCAGACATTGAAAGGGGATTCATCTTTGCAGAGCGTAAGGAATAAGAAATTGCTACTAACTAAAATATTACTTGGTTTATTTCTCTTATTCCTGTTACTTGCTGGGGTTAGGGACTGATTTAAATCTTCTGACTGAGAAATGAGAAAGATCCCCTTTAAAGAGCTTCTGTCAATTTTTTCCTATTAGTTGGATATATAAAATCTGTATCTTGAAAGTTTTTTCTACTACTCTGGGGAGTGAAAACTATTGCTTTGACTGTTGTTTGCAAAATGTATCATTCTTCTTTGTACTCTGGACTTTGCAGGGAAAGTAACTTTTAAACTTTGGAAGCTGAAGGTTATGGCTTCTTAAGGAGAGCTTTTCAGATATTTTCTTTTTGTGACTTGTTTTAATCTCATTTTAACAAAGATATCTCAGTATGTGAAAAGTCATCAAATCCTATTGCATGCAGTATTCTATATATTTGGGTTAGGTCTGATATTGTAACAATATGACCTTGCTTAAAGTCATTAGTCTTGCTAAATGAATTTGACGAGATTATTTCTGTCATGTGTTCAGTAAATATTTATGTATAAAGGATACATACAAGACACCAGTGATGCAATTTGTCTTTACTAGCAAAGCCACAACAGCTTTGTTTTCCATACTACTAGTGGGAAAGAGTTTGTGTTGACTTTCTGTATTATGATAATACTGTTACAGTTTCCTTTCTAATTCAGTGAAAGTTCCTCCCTGCTGCTCTATAGGAAACAAAATTCACATTGTCAGAGGTTTTTTGGTTGTTTTACTATGTTAGAGAATAAGGTTTTATTTGCTATTCATGGTGAGCTGGTAATTCTTTTTATGAGGAGAAACAGTTTTGGATTTTTTTGTTTGTTTGTGGTTTTGGTATGGGTTTTTTTACTTGTTATTTTGTAATTCTACTTAGCTGATAGATGTGAATCTAAAATATGTAATCCTTTTATTGAGGAAGAAAAATACTATTGTGTTGTATTTTGGAACATTTGATTATTAATTCTTGAAGGAGACAGGGAAAATATATCTTTTTCTTCATTTTAGATCCAGAGTGCGAACAAAGAAAAATCACAAAATGGACAAAGTTTTATTCTAGGTAAGAGCATTTTATCTAGTTCTGATAATCTAAAAGAGCCAAATGGTGAATTTCATTGTATCAAAATGACTTCTGTTTGATAGTTGTGTTTATGGGTAATCCAGTTGATAACAGCAGGAGCAGAGAGTATTTCATACTTCTGAAAACTGAGCCTTGCCTTACTGTTTGCTTTTGCATTTGCTTTGCTTGTGCTGCCACATCTTAAAACTTTATTGAAATTGTTGTGGGCTTCCACTGTCATAACTTCTTAAAATAATAAATAGTTTATTAATAAAATCATGGGAAAGGTTAACTGGCCAGCTCTGGAGGCCTGTGTAGTGCAGCTGTGCCCACTGTGTCTTGAGTAGGAAGTTTTTGTGTCAGTTCAGTGGTGAACTCTCCCATCAGGCCAGCCAGGAAGTTCTCTAGTGAGTAGTACCAAGTTCTTAACCATGTGTGTTGTTTTTTTTCTGGAAACCCCAAATACTTCTCAAATATGGTGATTTTTAAGAGTTGTTGGCTGAATTCTCTCATTGTTTGTTTATTGTTTATTGTATATTTGTTTGTTTATTCTAGTCACAAGCAATGTAGAATGCAATCCAAATAATGTTTTAGAGGTGAAAATTTTCTGGGTTTTTTTAACTTCAGCAGCATACATAGAAACTAAGAGGTCCATGTGAGTGAGAACATGGCTGAACTAGATAAGTTTGTCTTTAACTGCTTTGGTGTCAAAACAAAGTCACTGGTACCTACATACTGAGATTACTCCTGTACGTTTTAGCTGCAGGAGAGCCAGTCCACATGTCCATTCAGGAATCTGGACCAGTGTCACATAAGGTATGTGCCTGTGCATATGTATGCATGTAAATATAATAAAAACCTCTGCAGGTATTTACCTTAGTTTTCTTTGTGTTCCATTTTGAGATTTCCTTTAATTGCTTGCAAACAGAACAATGTGTACATCCATATCTTCCTCAGCCATAAACAGGTTCTGTGATTTGCTTTTGCAGAATATATGTTTAATATAAAATATTTGCTGCTACTTTAGAAGCAGCAGCATGTAAAATGCATGTACTTACAATGCGCATTTGTTGAATATTTATTAGGGGAGGCTAAGCCAAAACCTGTTGGAAGTCAGACCACTTGCCATCTACATTAGAAATCACAAGGTTTCTTTACATGCAGTAAATTTTGTTCTTATTCCCCACCACTACCCTTGCTTTCCAGGTCGAAGACAGATGTGCTTTGATTATTAATGATAAGAATGGATTACTGCTATTTTCACTAGCTCTTCTATAGGCCAGGAACCAGGGAGTTACCTATAGCAAATTGATTGTAATCTTTTTAAAGGGGAGAAGAACTGTGATAGCATCATTACAGATTATTTAGGAATAAGGAGGTTATTCCACTAAATAAAGAAATAAATGTTGTTCTGATGAGCAGTACTTGCATGCACACTGAAGAACACAAAAGTTCTCTACATTTATTGTGTTGGCAGTATGAAGCTTATAGCTACCAACATCTCAATAGCAGTTACACTTAAGGAAATTAATTTGGAAGTACTATAGAAGGATCATTTCTGTCATAGTCCAGGCCTTTTAAAAGCCCCTTCACCCCATACAGTTTTGGTTTTGGTTTTTTTTTAAAACATTTGAAGATCTGTCCAGAGTTAAGGTTCAGTCTCAAACTTGCTGCTTTAATTTCTGATTTCTGGTAAAGTCTTAGTCTTTGTTTAAGGATCTTTATGGTAGTAAGATCACATAACACAAGGATGCAAAAATTAAGCCTGTACTAAAGATAGGAGGAAAAACTATTAGTCCATGTCTCCTGAATTTCTGTTTTTGTTGTGTAGATAAGACGTGCTACATCCTGGTAGATAGACTTCTGCTAGCTACAAAAGAATGTAATTGAATAGATCAAGTCTGTAAGTTGAGAGAGTGACATATTAACTTAGTGTTTGTCCTTCATGTTCCTTAGGTGTTTGATGATCAGTACAGAATGCAAAGTCAACCTTTAGGAATATGCCTAATAATAGACTGTATTGGCAATGACACAGGTAAGTCTCTGGAATTTCAAGTTCCTTATCTTGTTAATCTTGGATAGTTAGAACAATTTAGTATAAAGAATATCATGTACATTTACCAGCCAAATGAGGGTAATGTTGTCCTAGTCAGTTAGTCTATCAATTCTAGTAAGTCTTCTAAAGTAGAGAGTTGGAAGGCCCAACCTGAGATAAGCCAACTGTCCTAACTATTGCAAACAATGTTGAGTTGGTTTTTGGCACAGAATCTCTGAATGAAAGAACTTGAAAGGGGATAGTCTGAATTCTGGGAGGGAGAAGAAGGATGTTCAGAGACCAACAGAACAGTTAAGCAATAGTCATACAGCAGGTTATTGGCAGAGATGGTAAAGATAGTGTTTCCCACCAGTTAACAAAACGAAAGCTGTTGTGGATTTGAGGCATAATCATATTGGACACCACAGAAATTAAATAGCTGAAGGCATGTGATTGTTTATTAATAATGCACCTAGGCTTCTGTTATATGTTTGACAGTTTAACTGAAACCTTCATCGTAGCTTTTGGGGGAAAGGAATTTTCTTCCTTCCCTCTTGGTTTAGTTTAAGAAAAAAAAAAAGTTAAAAAATTTGCATGTAGAATTCAAGATAGTCAGTGCCATGGTTAAAATGGGGGGGGTTTCCTGATTGCCTTTGTAGAAACCAAAAATCAGATTCTTGCATAAGCAAAAAAAACCCCTGCTCTCTATTCATTGTAACACATGAGGCTAAAAATAAAAATGCAGAGAGTACTTGCAGTCAGATTTGTAATAGGGTAGGACATGTAGGGGAAGAAGAGGGTTTGTTGGCATATCTTTTCTCTTTATCATACCTAATGGTCCAGCAGATGGACCAACTTAGAATTATTATGTAGTTGCTGAAGAGTAGTGGATGCAGAGCACAGACACAGAAAGTAAAATTTTTGTTTGCTTGTCAATAGTATTTTAGTTAAATGATATAAAACAAGACACTTAGTTTTCCATTAGGGTAACAGGAACTAGAACTGATTCATAATCCTGCCATGCATTGAGAAGAGGGACGAGAAATGCACTTAGTGCAGTTACATGCAACTGGGAAGCATCCTTAGGATCTGATTCTGGTCTGTTCTACCAAGCTCATCAATGACATCTGACACAAAAAAAACCAACCCAAAAAACCAAGGATGCTGTTGCTGGATATAGAAATTATATTGTTCCATCTAAAGCATTTCTTCTTCACTTCTACTCTCAAAAAACAAACAAAAAAAGCTGACTCTGCTCCAAGAGGGAAAAGAAATAAAGCCTGCCAAGGACTGAAAGACTGGGGATGGGGGAAGCTCTTGGGATCAAACATTCTGCTCTGTCCTGTTGACTGCTTCTTTACTTTCCTGTTCTTCTCTTTTTCATGGTAGCTTTAGAGAACGAACCTTTTGATGCAAGAAACTTACTATGCAGTCTTAATCTGGCAGGTAGCATGACAGTCTGCTCCAGTACCAAAATAATTACATACTACATGGAGTTCTGTTTCTTAAAAGCAAATGCAAAAAGGATTGGTAGAGAATTTCCAGTATGGAGAGCTAAAGAAAACATGAGGTGTGAAAATAGCCTTGTTTAAAAAAAAAATCTTTAGATTTCATTGTCTTTAATGGGATATGAACATGTGCTGATCTGATTTATTGAACAAGAGTGTTTTACTATGCCAGGTCTGAGTTTTGTAAATGAAACAGTAAGTATAAAAGCAGGTGAGGCACGTACACTGGAGAGAACAGGAAATAAAGAAGGAACTGCTATGTCAGTTCATAGTCACAGATACATGCATTTAGATATACCCTTCCTTAGAAGGTACACATCTTTTGCACAGGCAATATACTGTGCAGAACCTTTTGTCATAGTAATTGCTACTAAATTAAAAGTTGTGCACAAAATTTACCAAAAAAAACCAAGGCATGTGGTCTTCGTGAACTCGTATGGTCATTGCAGTACTTACTGCAGGAAGTGTGATTGTGATAGAGGAAGTCTGCTGACTGGAAAGGACAAAAATGGGTTACACGTTTAGCATCTGACATGTCAGATAAACCTGCAAATCATGGCTCTGCTGCCGTTGTTGCAAAACCATCGAAGGCAAGTCTTAGTGTGCCTCAGTCTCCATGCATGTCTGCATTGGATTCAGAAGCAGTTAAACCATGTGTATGTCTCAGATATTTAATGTCACCAGTGCATCAGCAGCATTTTAACATGATGGAAAGCAAAACTTTTGCTCAAATAGTGCACTAGTGAGATTCAGGAGAGGCATGATATATGGTACTGCTTAAAGGAGTTTGTTAGAAAGGTATCCGCTACTCTATAGAGTTGTGCCACAGTTCTGAAGTCTGAAAATACCAAAGACAGAGAAGAGGACAAGGAGAACATTAGGAACATATCTGTGGTGTGCATTAAGAAGAGACTGTAGTTACCCCAAGATTTAATCTGAGAAAGATGAACCAATAATAGATACTGTAGGATCAAGGATTACAACAATTGAAAATGCTCAGTGTAAAAAATGTGAATGCATCAGATGCTGATAAAATTCAAACTGAAATGCACCTTACTGTTTTGTAAATAGAATCTTACTGTTTTGTAAATAGCTGCTTGTGACTTTTCCATTTGGAAGCCAATTTTATCCTTATGTTGTAAACAATCAAGGGGAGAAAAGGTAATTTTTTATGTAATGTGGAAATGCTCAGAATTCAGTGGAGGTTTGTTGGGAGATGATTACTGTTGAAGAAACATTTTCTGATCTCAGGTTGCAGCACGAAATGCTGTGTTTTGTCTTGCCTTAAAGTAAAATTGCTTTATCCAAAGCTTACTATGCATGTATCATTTCTGATTCGTTTGTGAAACTAAGGTATCAGCTCTAAGTTTGTTGGGTTTAATTTTTTTTTAATTGTGACACTTGGAGTGTGTGTATGGTCTACGGTGACCTCAAGTTCTGTATCTTGGTGTGTATGTGCACATGCTCGCAAGTAAATTACAGGAAAAGCACTCTCGTTGCTGTAACTCTCGTTTTGCCTGTGTACTACTGCCCTCTAATGGATGAAGTGCTTCATGGAGTATATAACTGCCCAACGGTATTAATACTGAATCTTCCACCTGAATTTTTGAGAGCGTGTTTTATTGCCTAAAATAGAGGGGATTTTCCTTTCTATTTCCAAATAAAAAAAATGTCTGGAAAGTTTTTTACTTATTTTACAAAATGTAATCAAACCAACAGAACTGGAATGATACTCTATAGTTCCTGTTTATAATGTTGCTATAGTGTAGAGTTTGTATCTACCCTGTATTTTGCTGAAGAAAGTTACGAGTTCTGTTCTCTGTTTTCACTGTGGGCTTTTTGAGGAGAACACTGTGGTAATACAACTCCTGCTTTGCTGCCATTTAGCTCTGAAATAGCCTCTGCTAATTAGGGGTTGTTAAACTTTTTGAAGCCAAGGAACACTAGCTTCCTGTGTCTGTAAGGCATTGTACATACACATGGTACTTGATATTTCCTGTCATATCAGAAACTGCATGGGCAATGTATATGTTGTTTATACTAAAGATAGGATGCTGCAGGTATGAGTCATCGTAGTAGCTTGTGGTTCTCTGAACACATAAAAATACTTGTGGTTTTAACCACCATGTATCTGATTTCACTCCCATATTAATAAACATCCAAAGTATTTTTTCAGAGCATAGCACACTTTCTTGCAGCACAGGTTAACACAAACACAATAGAGTTAAATCTTGATTTTTGGCTATCTACAGTTTTAATTTCTAACACATTTGAAAGGGTTCAGCTTTTTTTTTTTTTTTTTCCCTGAAAATGCCATTCTGTCACAGTTAAGACTCCAGTGTCCATTATCCATCTGGAACTCATCACTTAAAGTCAATTTTATATAAAAGGAAGCATAAATGACTGCAGCAGGTTCCTTTGGAACTGATGAAAAGGAGCCTCTGTGTTTCCTATGCAGTTCTGTATATCTGTAATAACGATTCAGAGTAATTTTGACAAGTTAAAAGGTGAAACAGACTTCCCACGCTATCCAGATCACTCCTTGCCATTTCAAGAATGTTCTGTGTGAAGCATTTTCTAATGTTTCTTGCCTGATTTTTAAGTCCTAGGAACTTGGGATACTGGCTCTAAATGAAAGTATGAAAGTGTCTGTGGAATTTGGAACAGATCACATGCTAAATAATATATTGTGTCTTTGCTATCTTGAACTACATAACTCATATTAAAGACAACATGCATTAGCACTATAAGTGTGTGATGTACTGTGATCAACATAAAGTTCTCTGCATTTTTAAATTATTGTTATGAAATAAATGTCTTATTTCCAATAGTGAAATACTGTAAATACTGTAATTCAAGATAGTTGAGACTGAGCCTTGATGTGCTGTGATTTAATTACATCTTGCTTTTTCAGATGTGTTGGAAGAGACCTTCAGAGGCTTGGGCTATGATGTTCATTGTCACAGATATTTAAATATGAACACCATGAATCAAACGTTGCTTGAAGTTGCAAGGTTGCAGAAGCACAGAAATTTTGACAGCTTCGTTTGTATATTGGTCAGCCGTGGAAGTCCTCAGAGCATCTTCTGTACAGACCATACCTTTTCTGGATTCCCTTTGGAACAAATAAAGAAATACTTCACAGCAGACTCATGTCCTGAACTCCTAGGAAAACCAAAGCTTTTTTTTATTCAAAGCTACATTGTGCCAGAAAGTGAGCAAGAATGTACTAGTCTGTTGGAAGTAGATGGGAATGATGAGAAAATTATTGCTAATGCAAAAATTCCGTGGAAGGTCACTATCCCCCAAGTAGCAGACATCTTCTGGAGTCAGTGCAAGGTGGATGTGTCTACACTAGAAAAATCTCCAAGTTCATCCTCATATTATCTGCGTTGTCTGGCTGAGCTACTCCGCAATCCTCATAAAAGGTAAATGAGAAAAAAGAGGAAAAAAAGAACCCTTTTCCTATAACAGCCTGCTGTCCTAGAGGAAGAGAAAGCTTAAGTTTCATCCTGTCTGTTCCTGAAAAGTGTCTTCATGCTGTGTCATAGGTTAAAAGACAAGAATAACTGATCCTAGTACAATGACACAGGAAGGTAGTCTAAAGTTAGGAGTGAGGTTTCTGATTCTGGAGAGTAAAATTAAAGTGTGTTGGGGCTTGCAGAGTGAGAAGGGAAGAACCTGTCCTGGGTAATGTATGCCAGTGCTTTAAACAGGTTGTAAATCTTCCTTCTCCAAGATGACAAGGCACACAGCAGGCTTCTGTCAAATTGAGGATTGCCTTTTATCCTTAAGAAGGGCTCTGCTTGCAAATATAAGGAGTCAGTGCCTAATTTGGAGAGAAGGCAGCTGAGAGGAAAGAATTTTGTCTTTTCTTTAGATCCAATTAACCCACTACTCGGGGAGCTGCTAGATTGCCAATTTTTAATCTTGAATTCAAGCTATCAGAAAACTTTAGTCTATCTAAAGAGATTATCAAAAGGAATCTGAGCAAAAGTGAGGTATGTTTGGATATGTAATTTACCAACAAAGTTTTTCTTTGCACAACTGATCTACCAGGGAGCTAGCAACTGTTTTTCAAGGTAGTTGTGTGGTTAACATTTAGTACTTTTTTGCAACCCTAAAACCTTTTAATGAAATGACAGTTCATCATGTTAGCATAACCATTATCACAAGTGATTTGGGTTATAACAGATTGTCTCCAAAATGCATATTCAGCCTTGGGTTTTAGAGGTGTAACCGCTCCAATAACAACTGAAATTTGCAAATTTCTCCTTCTTGAGTCTAAAGTTGTCTTCTCTTTTGTGGATGCTTAAATGGTGTCTTGCTTCATTCTGTAATAGAAAGCTTTTACTTTTGTTGCTGCAGGAAACTCTCTATATTAGATATCCATACGGAACTGAACAGAAAAGTCTATGAATGGAATAAGACCACTGACCCAAGCCAACAGTACTCACTTCTGCTTCAGCACACACTAAGGAAGAAACTTTTTCTTTCTCCCACTTAACTGGTGTTGAAAAGGACATGTCTGAAGTGGCTAATGAGAAACACTTACTAGGATACAGTTTCACACATACTTTTATTTTATGCATTGTTATTGCATGTATATCTAAAGTGCCTACTGCTTCCAAATCCAGCATTTTTGGTGTGTTAAGGCACTAGATTTTGTATTCTAATACAAAAGGCTCTGAAAACTTGGATGAGAATGGCAGCTATCGTATAGCACTGCAACAGATCTTAAACCAAGTACAACAGGTAAACAGGGTGGAAACAGCTGTAAACTGCATAGCTGTTGGGTTTTCCAGGGGTTTGTGTTTTCATTGTTTCATTGGTTGTTTTTTAGCATACCTTTTAGCAGTGCACTGATCTAGGTTCTTCTGTTGATGCTTAAAACAAATACAAGCCAGTGCAAACCACTGAAATTCACTGGGTTCTTTTTCCAGCACTTAATAATGGAAAATGTGTCAGAAAGAATGCCTACCCAGCAATGCTAGTTCTTCATTGACAAGTTTTGGCTTGCGTGTGTCCACAGACTAGCAAAACAGAAGGGGAGAGTTGGTCTTTTAAAGATTCCATCTGTCTGCTGCATTAGAGGTTGTGGTTCACCCAGAACCCAGAATCAGTACTGTCCACAGCACACAAAGGTTATATATAAATAAATAAGACAGTCTGACATGTTTTAGGCTATGTTTTCTGCTGGTGCAAAAATGAGGCTACATGTGGCAGGGCTTTACAGTAATCTACCATGCATTTAAAAAAATGAGGGATTTTAGCAGATGTTTTGTGGAAGCTGAAGCATGATTCACAGTTGTTGCACCATGCATAGTTGTAAAAGTACACTTTATCATATTTGAACCGAAATGTTGTGTAGCAGCCACTGGCTCTTAAGACTGGATTAAGTTAAGCACCCCACCCTCACTGCTTTTGTTTATGAAAAAGGAGATGTCTTTATTAATAGATTTTTTTTTTCAAGTTGCCCTTGTTTTTCTGAAAAAGACATGAGTGAAAATTGTCCTAAATTCAGGAGTTTTTCTCCAGTGGAGCAGATGGCTAACATGAAGAGTTCATTTAATCTGTTTGGTTTATAGCAGTATAACCTGGACGAGTTGTACTGAAATTTATTGTCACTGAATTTATGGCATTCTCTTCCCTCCTAAAGTAGGCCACTTGCAGACTTCTAATACTCCTAATACAGTCTCCTATCCAGGAAAAAAATTCAAGGCCTTGGCATGCTTTGCTTGGTTTCTGGTGTAGTTACACCATACATCCTTCTGGCATGCGTTTCACACAAGCAGAAAGGAAAGGAGTTTCTGCTAATACAGGGTGTGCTAGTTCCTTGAGCAAATACACTGCAAAAAGTTTTTTTTTTTTGCTGGCATAGCTGCATTTGATTTGAGCAAAAAGGTGTGCTTACATATATAACTTCACCAACAGTGCTTTTCATTGTAGACCAAGCGTAACAGGCAGCTAGCCTTTTGATACTGTATATTGATAATAATCAGGAGAGCTTGGCCAGTAAACTTATTCCTGTAGCAGTGATTTATTTTTTTTTTTCTTCCTTGATACTATGTTGTACTTAGGTGTTGCCTTGACATCATTTTTATTAACTTTATTTTTTAAACCAGGCTTTCTTAAGTTTCATTCAGAAAAAAAAAAAAAGAGTTTTCAAGTAGCTTCTGTAATTGAAAGTAAAATCACTTTTATTTGGCAAAGAGTAGATACTGAAGTCTAAAAAGTGCTCAGGAGTCCTTCCTTGTTATGTGATGTAGACCCAGTCTCTTCCTGGCTTAAAAGGTTCCTAAACTGGTGATTGATGAGGATTGTTAAGAATATATGAAGAGGAGAAACCCACTGAATAAGTTTTACCTTACAGTCTTTTAACTATCCATATAAAATGTTAAGATTAATATATATATTTATTTATATTAATGTACTATTTTGTATAATATAAAAAGTATATTTTATATCATTGTGATTAAATCTTCATTTGTTATCTTAAATTTTGTATTCAGTTTTATTTGCATGTTGACTCTAGATAAAGTAACATACACAGTTGTGATAAGAAGAAATTTTTGCACAATTTAGAAAAATAATTCACCTGTATTGCAAGCCTATGCATTCCATACGTTTCTCTTTCCACTTCATAAGCTGTAGTGTCCTCTTTAATAAAATTATATGGAAACTTTTTAATAGCTTTGAATTGGGAAATGCAGCCCAAAATTTTATGTTAACCTGTGGGTACATGTGTTACTTGTGTTATTGTAATTTTATGTAGGCACAGGCATAAGAGAAAAAATAGCTAACAATTTTTTGCAAAATTCAGACATCCTCTAAAAGCTTGTTCTTTATGAGCATTAAAATAAAAATACTATATCCAGTTTCATGATGTTATAGGTGTGGAAATAGATATATCATAGTGAGGCAGGGAGAGGGGGCAAGTCTTCCTTTCAGTTTACTGTTTTCTAAGGGACTGTTGAACTGCTCTAGTGCCATATTGCTTCTGGCTTTAAAAATACATTGTATATTAAGATTAGGTTTATGTGTATTCTACACACTCAAGTAGAGAACTTACTGCATTGCATCAA
This sequence comes from Elanus axillaris, assembly GCA_026212715.1. Taxonomy (NCBI): domain Eukaryota; kingdom Metazoa; phylum Chordata; class Aves; order Accipitriformes; family Accipitridae; genus Elanus; species Elanus axillaris. The sequence continues at coordinate 22,971,053 of JANZLQ010000001.1, forward strand.
CAGGAGGGTCTGTATTATATGTGATAGGTAATAAAAATAGCATTCATTTCTAACCCTGAATATTTAATAACTGACTGTCTTACAGTAGAGTAAAGCACAAGAGTAATTCTGAAACTCTACCTTGCTCATGTTTCGTGGGGTAAGAGGAGGATTATAAAATGACAGATTTGGGATCTTGGAATTTAATTCCATTAGTGGTTGGTAAATGAAGCAAATGGTGAAACATGTTTTCTGTGGTTGTAGAAATAAGATATGATTTCTAGTTCTATATATCTATATCTATGTGATGTTAATAAATGTGATTTCTTTCACAAATTAACTTCACTTTTTCCCATTTCCCTTGCTAGCTTTTGCATGTGATGAGCACTTCTGCTGCCTTATAGACAACCAAAAGCAGGGAGAATGGAACCAAGAGGAGACAGAAAGATGAGGGAAAGAAAGACGGAAATTGCAAGCAGGAACAAGAAGGGGAATGGTAGGGAGAACCAAGAGAAGAACAAGTAGGGAAAAGAAGATTTGGAGGAGAAATACAGCATCAATATTGGAAGGAGAAAGAAGAAAACAGGAGAAAAGGGAGAAAGGAAGTAAGAATAATAGTGGCTATCCTTACAGGATTTAATGATGCGGTGGGGTTTTGTGGGTTGGTTGTTTTGGCTCTTTTTCAGTGATGCTAAATACAGCTATTTACTTAAAATATTAGCAATAGAATCTATTTTTTTTCTGATAGTTTTTTGATAATGTAGGTTTGGGGGTTATGACATGTACATGTTCTTCTCCTTAATGCATGACACAGTAAGTCCATGTCCCCTTCCTTAAGAAATGACAAAGAAACACTGTTTTGAAAACTGCAGAGGCTCCTGTAAATAATGCTTGCAGTGAAAAAGGAAGAGAGTGCCTTTGTGTCTGGCTGCTTGGGTTGGAAGTGATCACAGCCCTCTAATGACCAAAGAATTGTGGGGACATTTAATGTAATGTGCAGCATTCATGGATGTCAGATACTGATTTTCTGCACTGATAGCTTGACCCTTAGTAGATTCTTAAACCATAGCAGTATTCATTCTATAATCATTCACCTAAGCAGTATTTACTGCCTTGACACCTCTTTCAAGAGTGGCATGTGGGTAGATTGATTCCCTGTACTCACTGCATAGTGAAAAGCAGCACTGAAGTCAGTGTTTATTGACATGCAGGAGTTCTGTGATGCCAGAAGTTGTCTGTCACTTCTCCCATAGCTTTTTGTGTCTCTCTGTACATGTGATAGGGACTGTCTGTTGCTGCTGTACTGTGCACCTAAAATTTGACTCCGGAAAGTGACCGGATGCGGGGCGCAGGCTGCATCAAGTTGTACATGTATTGCAGATAGAATGGTTGAATCATACCGAACTTCCATAGAGTAGCCAAAAGAAAAGGGGGAGAATAATTAATTCTGGATTCATCATGAGTTTAGGGTGTTAGTAGAGGAACATAAAAAGTGACATGCTGGTGAAATTTCATGGTCACAGACTGCCAAAACATCTAGTTTTCAGGACCTGCTGTTGAGCAAGATAAAACAAGCTATTCCTCTTGCTCCTGCATTGTCAGTGCTTGGAACAATGCTGTCAGACTCACTGCACGACGACACTGAATTTCATTTTTGCTTTCCAGTAACTGAAATAGAAATTTATTGTACTTCTGTATGTGCTGTAAATATGGAAGAGGGAAAGGAGAATTGGCATAATATAGATGATGCCTTTCAGTGGCTCAGAAGGTGTACCCATGAGGCAGAAGATTGTGGTGTTTTGCACCAGACTTAAGTCACATGATTTTTCTCAGCCACCTACATTGACAATGACTGATCCATAAATCCAGTTTACTTTGTACTGTTGTATACTTGTGTCTTACAATGATTGCCAACTCATTATCCAGAAAAGAAGTTATGTTCAAGAGGAACTTACAGTGCTAACAGTTGTAAATAGAGTTGTATGTATGATCTCCCCTTTCAACTCTTGTGTAAAAAGTAACAATGACTCCTGTTCCTGTTACCTGGGTCAGAGAAGCTTTTTATGACAGTTTCTGAGAGTTTTTTTCTGATATCCGGAGTTTTGTGTTTCTGACATGCAAGGTGATGTTGCTGAGAAGCTGCCATCTGTGTGGATGATCCTCTCTGTATGTGTTCCACTTAAACTGTATCTCCTGTACTGAATTATTTGACAGCTTTTCTGTTGCTGTTTTGGAGAATGTCTTTTTTTTCAGCTTTTGTATTAGAATCAGTAAGGCATTGCAAGTCTTTTAGGAATTCTAATTTTGTGGATTGTGCCTTCCTATACATGCCATATTTTAAAATTTGTGTTACTCTGAGCATGTATTGTCAAGTGTTTTGTAGAAACATCGTAAGAAATGTGATTTGAATTGGTGCCATCACTAAAATAGCATCATGATTTAGTAAAATTGGTGTTAATACTAAATTACTATTACTAATAAATTCTAAATGCTAGATTTCAAGCTGATTTTCTGAAGAAAATATCTGCATGCAGTCTGATTAATTGTCCCTGTTTCCCTCCAGACCACAGAATAACTCCTGAAATTCTTGGTCAACTCATCTTGTAGACTTCTACAGCTTATTAAATTCAGCTGTGAGGTTCTACAGCTCTATTGAAAGTGAGCTGGCTGAATAAAGGACAGCGAGCCTTTTAGTTTCAACAGGTAACGCGGCCATTGTTCGTGTGTTGGACAAGCAGCTCTTCTGCATGAGCAAGGAGACTGTTCCCATTGTGGCTCCGCTGACCCCAGGGCGTGGGCAGATACAGGTGTCACTGGAGGTGCTGCAAGCCCCGAGGAGCCTGCACTGGGCAGGGCCTGCTCCCCTTCATCCTCCTCCCCTTACTGCAGCAGGAGTGTGGAGGGGACAGACCCCCATAAAAACGGCATTGAAGCCCTCTCCCACAAGCACTACTCTGAAGCTTCTTGTCAGTGAAAAAAAACCTGCCGAAACTGTTCGGGGTTTTTTTGTAGTGTAGCCTGCTTTAAAACGACTCGACAGCAAAAGCGAAGAGAGTTACCGGTCACTTGTGTTTTGTCCTGAAGCGTTGTCGCTTGTTTTTTTCTGTCTAGCGAAGTTACTCGGCCGGGGCGGGTAGGGGGGTACGGGTAGGAGGTTCACAAGCCCTGAGGCCGAGTGCTGGGCGGGCCTCGTCCGGAGGGGAAGGGCGGCTCCGCGCGGCCGGTGCCCGGCGCTCGGCCGATCCAAGGGGGGCGCCGCCGCGCTTCGTGGGAGCCCGCCCGTGCCTTGGCAGCGGTGTCGTCGCGCTCCGCGGAGGTGCCCCCAACTCCCTCCCCTCGATCGACTTAGTCCCGCTTTCCGCCCCCGCTGCTGGGGTTGCCGCTTCCGGCTGGCAGCGCGGCCATTCCCGGTTTCGGCACCCCCGCAGGGAGGCCCGGCGTCGTGACTCAGCACTTAGGCACGCAGCGCCGGCTGGCGGCTGACCGGGAAATAAACCGGGAAGCGCTGAGCGCCGCCCCCAGAGTAGCTGCCGGGAGAGGGGACGGGGTCGGATTTCATGTAAGAGGTAAGAGGGGAGGGTTTAGCTCCCGAGTCCGGAGCCTACAGCCCGCTTTTTCCTTCCGGTATTGTGCTGCTGCTTCCGGGCTGCCCGCGGGGCGGGAATTGAGTGCTGCCTTGCTTGTGACGCCGTGAGCTGAGCCTCGGCATTCCCTTGTGCTCTTGTGCTTTTATATTATTCTTAAATCTTTCAGCCTGGCAGTGCCCCAATCAATAAAACTTTAACGGAAAAAAATCGTAATTTGATAATCCTCGTTGCTTGTGTTATGTGCTTTTCCTTCTCTAAGAGTTTATCGCAAAACATAACATTAGAGACGCTGATCCGTCACTTTTCTGTGAGTCGATGTTCTGCCTGCTAATGTCCTGCTAGCTCTAGCTGTAAATGTTAGCGTGAGCCGCGCGGCAAACCTGTGGAGCAGGTAGGTCCTGGACCCCGCGTGTGGTAGCGCTGGGTGTTTAGCATCATCTTCTTTTACTGGAACAGGGGTTGTTTGGTCCTTTTCCTTCTTTGCCTTAGGACTCTGTTTTTTACCACGATGCTTTTTATAAAGCTTTTTATAATGGTCTGTAAAATGCTTGAAGTTGTAGAGGGTTCTAAAAACACCGTAGCAGTAAGCTGACCAGTGGTTGAGCAGGCAATGAGCCGCCCGTATTTCCTTTCATTGCAATGCTGGGAGAGAGGGCCAGCCCTGCCTGTCCACAGCACAGACAGGGGGAAGAGAGGTTACAGGCAGCTGACAAATGTAGCACGGGTTGAGAGGTTTTAAGTGTATTCAAAACTCAAGCAGGAAATCTTTGAAGTGAAAAAAGCTTTCCAAGAATGGCAGCAATGCAGACTTGAAAACTATTTTAAAGGTAGATGAAGGGATTAGTGCTGGATCTTGCTCCAGTTTGATCTGCTTATGAAATGATGATGTACACCTGATGTACACATAACTTGTCCCTGTTCTCTTAAAGCCATGAATTTTTAACTCATTTAGTTGAAAACATTTGCTCTAAATTCTGGATTGTCATAATTCAGTTTGAACCTGGATTATATAGACTTGTTAGTTTAAGGCAGGAATCAGTTTAACTTAAATTATTTTGAAAATTTAGTTGATTAAATCATCTAGATAGGATTTTAAAGTAGCTTTTAGCTAAATTAATATGAAGTCTGAGTTACTGTGAAGTGATATAATTTTTGTGTGTAGATAACTGGCTGAGATCTGAACTGTTTTGATAGCTTAAGTGAAGAGGGTATCACAACATGTGGGATTTCATATGAGGAGATAATGAATGTGAAGAATAATTATTGAGCTATGGGAGAGTAAGTTTGAATACAGGAGAAAGCAGTCTGACTTTCTTTTTTGCACAGGCTCTGACTTATGACTTAGGGACAGAACACGAGTCAGAATTCCTGGGTTCTGTCAAACATCATTTCCTAGCTGGGCATCTGGACTTGGGGATTACATTTTCTATCTGCCACTGAACACAAAAATGCAACAGTCTCTGTGCCCCCACATGCAGTGATAACCTCATTTGCTGACCTGTCCTCCCAGATGCTTCAAAGGCTTCAGATTCAGAGGTTCTGTCCCTACTCTGCTTCCCTGATTTTTTTCTTGTGCTCCCTCATGTAGAAAGCTTTGCTGCTTCCAGCTCCTCTAACAAAAGATAAAAGACCTACCTGCCTATTTGGGCAGAAGGCACTGAAGCACCTTTTTACCTATATAACCTTCCACAGGCAGAAAAAGAACTGCCTGGGCTACACAGAAGAAGGTGGTGTAGGAAAGGTGATTAGTCTCTATTAAACTTCAGTAAGAGTGAGTTGCTTGGGCAGAGCCTATTTAGACTGAGCGCTGTTACATTTTAGTTGACATTTAATTGTAAGGGAGGCTTTAGGGTTTTCCTATGCTAAATGTGAAATGCAGTCTGGTAGGAAGATATGACTGGGGTGGATGGATATTTCATAGCTTCATTCAGCTTGGGTGTCAGGCTTGTAACAGTGTAACACCTACCTGCTACAGCCACAGAAGAATAAGCCCTCGGACTGCAGATCAAGGAACATATGTGAACCACTGTGCTCTCTCCACTGAAAGTTGTAGTAAGTTATTGCAGGAACTATTCCCACTTAAAAAGACTGGATAGAAGCAAAGAGCTGAATGTGGAAGATGTTTGAAAGAAATAGAAGAACTTAAGGACCTCCTGAAGTCATCTAGCCCAGTTTTCTGCTCAGAGCAGGGCTAACTTCAAATTTAGACTGGGTTGTTCAGAGCTTCTGCAAAATCTGGTCTTTGTTGTAGTCCTGTATTTGGAGAAGGAAGTAAGTTTCAAATTTATTTAAAAGGAAACTTCTCTTCTGCAGAGCATTCAGGGCTTCCAAACAGCTGTTGTATGAAATCTTGTTACAAGGATTATTGTATTGAAGATTCAAGTGTTACTGGTGTTTGCTTTCTACTTTCAGGTAGAGACACTGTTGGTTCCAGCAGCATGGAAGCTGATGTCAGCTTGAAGTTCCGTCAGCAGCTTCTGCTCATTGATGAAAATCTGGTGGCTGAAGATGTAGCAGCTTTAAAATTTCTCTGTACTGACTTGCTACCCTTCAGAAAACTAGAAAGTGTGAAGTCAGGAGTGGACATCTTTCAGCTTCTCATGGCTGAAGAATATCTGAATGAGGAAGATACTTTCCTACTAGCTGAACTCTTATATAGAATTAAATGTCACTCCTTGCTCAAGAAACTTGGTTATACCAAGGAGAAAGTGCAAGAATGTCTGCATGAGAAGGGAAGGGTGTCTTCATACAGGTAAGTTTGCAGTGGGATTCTCTTCTCTCCATTACTGCTATCTATGCCATACTGTTTCCCTTTCCATTTTTTAATTCTAAGATTGCTTTTAGTTTCTACACCATCTTCTGTTCTGCTTTTATCTTATTGGGTCTCTGTTACAGGCAGATGCTGTATGAATTGTCAGAGAACATTACCAATGAGATGTTGAAGGATATGATATTCCTCCTGCAAAACTGTCTTCCAAAGCGACGGATACCTCTTGTATGTGAGGAGAGAGCCAAATGTGTGCATGGTGGGAAGGGAAGAAGGGGGAGGAGGCGAATAGGAGGAAAAGTGTGAAGAGAAAAGTATTTGGCAGAATAGGGCATAATCTGCAACTAGGCTGGTCAGTATTTATAGGCTTAGCAAAGAGGAACCTGTTGACAGGCAAGCGTGGAATTTGGTGCTTTGTGCCAAGGTCAATCACTGACAGTCCACAGTCTTGCATTAGATCATAAAAGGGTGACAAATCAAATCTTTGCCCTGCTTGAGCCATATGCAAAGAAGATAGATGTCCATGTATTGTTGGTACTGTTTCACAGCAATAAAGCCTTCTCAAAGCTAAGAGTCATGGTTTGGGTGAATCTCTTTAAACAAGACCATACCAAATAATAACAGAACCAGTAGCTTTCCATGGAGCTCCTCCCACAGTGATGTAAAATTGACTGTTGGGACCTTGTTGGTAGGAAGAAAAGCAGATAATAGTGTGATTGTTTGAGGCAGAGGGCTGAGGCAGGTTTTGAGTTCTAAGGAACAATAACTATGTTTTACTCTCTCCTTTTGGCTGTCAGTCTGCTCTGGAATTGCTGATTTTATTGGAAAAACAGGGCCTTTTAACTGAAAACAATGTACAGATGCTGGAGGAAGTCTGTATGAATGTTTCACCAGATCTCCTGGAAACACTAAACTACTACAAAAGGGCAAAAGGTGAGAAATTCAGAGTCAGGGAGTAGGTTTGCTGAAATGCAGGAAGCACTAGAAGGGTCTGGGCAACTGAACCTTGGGGTCTTCTGTGTGCATTGCTGGAACAGGAGCTAGAGTGAGATCGCTCATCTTCACACACAAATTTGGCATAACAGTCCCTCTCTTGCATTACTTCGTAGCTGAATTCCAGCAGGGATGTGCTGGAATATCTGAGGCCACACAGCAGTCCAGCACATACAGAACAGGCTGGGAAACTGCAAATCTGTAGTTATGTCACTCTTCTCCATTCCCACATCATTGAGATGATGATGACTGTCTGTAAAAGACACTTTGTGATTTACGAATGTACACTACAACAAAGCAGTTGCCTGCTAATAAGCTGGCGAGGCAAAGTGTGTGTGCATGTGTGTCTGATACGTGGTAGGCTTTATTATTAAATGTCTGTTTCACATTATCAGGGAGTTATACTGCAGTTTGTAATGTTCCTTCATTTAACGTCCTGTGGAGTGACTATAAGCATACCAAGAAAAAGTTCTATTTCCATTTATTTAAGCTCTGGGAAACAAGTTCTGGGAAGTACAAAACTACATCTCCCCAATAGGTGCAAGGGCACTCAGCATTTCACAAGTTCCATTCCCCCATGCTTTCTGAGTGTGTTTCAAAGTTGCTTTCAATTTTAATACATCCTTCAGTAAGTATAGATCTGCATTTGCCTAATGTGCAGATTCATACTGGTTTAACTAAAAGGCATTTGGCTTCTCTCATTTTGTCTCTTTCTGCTCTTAGTGTCTCTCCCTCAGCAGGAGAACACTCTGCCCGTCAAGGAATCTTCACTGTCTCACGCTAGAGACTTCAGAGTATTCACTTTCCCACAGGTACACTGGAGTACATTCTGCCAACCTGGGGTTTAGTGGTTTGGGGGGTTGGAATTTTTTTTGCCTTTATTTTGAAACGATACTGGCTGTCAGATTTTTTGCTAAATCTTCTTACTTGGTTTTGGAAGGGAACAAGCATATTTGTTCAGCATGTAAGAAATACAGCTGCACATAGAACCAAGTAGTGGATGTCAAAAATAATACTGTCAGTGATGTGCAATTGGGGAAAAAATTTATGTTGGGAAGAGAGATGAGAGAGAGAAAAAGCTAGACATGTGCCTTATAGAGAATAGGTCAGTCAGTTGGTACTGATTTTTAAAGTTTCAGCTGATCAACACTGAACTGTCTCTAAAGGCTAACACTGTATTTTGATTATCTGTTCAAACTGCTGCTGCTGAAGGATGTGGTCCCATGTCCTCAATGTACCAGTCCTTGATCAGTTAAACCCTTTCTGCAGCTGCATGATGAATCATATTGGGAAACTTACCAGGGCAATAACTGATCTCTTTGGGGGCAGGGGGAAGGGAGGGAGGTTTAACCCAGTTCTGAATGAGGAAAAACATGATCTTTCTAAGGATACATCCCAAAAGTGAAGTTCTAGTAGACAAGAGCTGAGGAAAATGAGCTACTTAGTATCAGAAGGGTATGCATTACTGCTGCTTTGAACTATATTTGCTCTACATGTGCAGAGGGTTTGGGGAAGCCTTCGTGCATGGTACTTGGTGCAGTAAGAAAATGAATGTAGTTTTATTAAGAAAACTTAAATTTAAAATAATTTCAAAAACAGACTAAGAGACTGTTTCCTTAATCTTGATGATCATGTTTCATTTTTTAAAAAAAATATGAAAGGTTGTACACTTTTTCCATGCTGCATAATAAGTCATTGACACTGCTCGAAGATGTCTCTTAGGCAGTACTAGAATCACTAGTTATAACGATTTATACTCAAATAATTGACTGTCCAAGAGAATTGATACTTTGTTTATACTGACCACCTACCCCTATAGTGAGAGGATCATTTGGAAGTGAAAGAAAATTCTGCTGTTTCCTTTATCCTTAAGAGAAAATATAGTTGTTTCCAGCTCTGTGAGATTTGCTGTAAGTGGGGAAGTCTTTTGTAATTTCATTATTAAATGCTTTGCTGCTCTTAGGAATTTAGTATTTTTCCTACTCACTACTTAAAAAGCTTTGTATTAAGCATATTTTGCTAAAATCACTATGAAAACTTATTATATATAGTAATAATTTTTAACATGGTATTCCCCCCACTCCAAAAAACAGGAGACCTCAATCAAATCAGTTGGTTCTAATATCAATGGTAAGAATTTCTGCAAATATGTTCCGGTTTTATTACCTTTATGTTTAATGTTGCATTCCTTTACTTTCTCTGGGAAATTTTTAGCATTTGGTTTAATGCAACAACACACTTAACCTTGCTGTCTTCTCGGAAGGGTCTTTTGCTTTCTGCACAAATAGATATGAAGGATTTCTGTTCTTCTATAAAAGAAGCAAGAGAAAATTGGCAAATCCTGTGTACTTAGTCATTTGCTAGAGACTAATTAATGTGTTTTCTGGGAAGTGAAATAAGGGCTGGTCTGATTAGAAAGAAGCAAAAAGATTATTTCTTTCCTGAAAACAAAAAAAACAAGTTTTCTGTTTAATTATCCCTGGGAGGACAAGAGAATGAGACATTATGATTGTTTATAAAGCTGAGTTGTTAGTTTTTTGGGTGCAGATTTTACCTTTGACTTCTTTTGCCACATGGATTGTTATGTTTAAGAGAGTATTGCATGGTAGAGATGGCTATTTTGAATGCATTAAATAGTGTATGATTTGTACAAAAGGAGACAAGTCTTTTAAGGCATTCAGAAGGAGAAGTAAATAAAGCAGCAATAAAGTTAAGTTACATTTTGGATCAGATCTCTGAAAAGATTTGGCACAAATAACAGTGGGTAGTTTGCATCCATCTTTGTGACTCCAAGTCAAATAGGCCAGTCGCAAAGTATAGCAGTACAACATCTATCAGCTCTTTCCCACTTCCAAGCTCTGTCAGTGCAGCCTTGCTCTGAAAGTCAGTCTGAGAGTTATTAGTGATTCAGAAACAAAAAAAGTCTGTAATGGGAGCTTCAGTGGTAACATTGAAGATCCTTCTTGCAATACAGTTTATTTCTAAACTGATTTCCAAATGAAAAATTCATTTGAATGTCTCAGAATCTGTCCTTGTACCATAGCCATCTTTGTTCCGCAATACCAATACAAACGGAAACCTTGCCTTTGTCACAAAAATATATATATTAAAAATAACTGGTGACATGTTCAGAATAGATCCTTTGAACATGACAGTGCTATCTCAGACAGAGGAATCATTCTTTTCAATGAAACAGTATTTCAAATACAAAAAGTGCTGTATTGTAGCTAAACTCGTTTTTGCTACCTCCACCAATACTGGATTTCTCTTCATAAATATCTATGCTGTTTGGTGTTTTTTTCCCTAGATAACAAAGCAGCTAATCTTACACAAGGCTTCTCTCATATGAACCTGGAGCTGCCTGGAGAATTCAGCAATGTAGAAAATGAATCCAAGGTTTGAGACAATCTCTTAAATCCTTCTTTTTGAGTACTTGGGTATGTGAGGTCTTCATCCCTGTAATGACATTTATCATGCAAGAACATATGAGATGTCTGTGTGTCTCATGAAGGTTTTTGAGTTGTCTCATCAACTGGAATATTTCAGAGAATATTTTAACCTCGGAGGCCAGAAACTTACCCATATTGAAAGGTGTGGTGGAGGCACAACAGGCATAATACCTTTTGGCGTTATCTACATACCAGTGCATCTGCTTATCTTTGTGATACAGGCAAAACATTGGGCATTTTCTTAAGTTGTGCATTCTGGAGATAGCAGCGGAACGTGCAAGACATGGAGACAAGCATGTCTTCACAGTTCTCTTTCTGGATCTGGTTTAGAAAAAGCTTCCAGGCATATTGAAATGAAAAGTGCTAAGGGGTAGCATGCAAAGACCTTGTGAGAAGGATGAAAGAAGGCAAGAGATTTTAGTAAGCTGTTGCAGGCATGTAACAATCTTCCTCGATAAAGCAGAGGTCTTGTTTCAGAAGAAAAGATCCTTTTTGTGAGATCCTTCTTAGAAGCCTTATGGGCACTCTTTAACCTTGTACAGCAGTGTAACCACAGAATTCTCCCTCCAGCTTTTTCCTTTTGATGAGCATGGATATTGAGGGAGCCAGTAGCTGCGCTTGTTTATAGCTAATTAATTTCTTGAAATTCTGTGCTATAATAATCTTTTCATCACCTGATGTTCAGACTGCTGTAGCAAAACTACTTCTTGCTGCTTTTTAAGGAGCTTGGAACGCTGCCTTCATTTTGTTCCACTAAAATATACAAAAGCAGGTGTGTTGCTCTCTCTAGTGAGCAGAAAGGAATTGGAGTGGTGGGAGTTTTTTATTTCAAACCGAGGCTGGACTTGAAGAGATGGTACTTGGAAGTTTTGGTGACTTTTCAGTTTTTAAAATGTTCTTTCTTAACGGTGGGAGGTAACTTTTAAGTCTTAGCAAAACTGGTAGTGTGGCAGGTTTATGCACTTCTGAGATCTCTGTTCTGCTTACATCCCTTTCTAGTGGATCAGTATGAGCTATGTGCTCCAGGTATTCATCACTACTCTTGAAAAAAACAACTCAGATGTCTAACATTCTATAGTTTCAACTGTGAACCCTCTGCCATCTGAAGTTAAAATAGTGTCATGACATTCAAAACAGCTGGGGACTTCTATCCCTATCACCAATTCATATTGTGGAGTTTGGCTGCTGAATCCTCCCTTTTGCATACAGATGACCAACCCAGCTGCTAAGCCTTTCCTCTACAGTTTGATAGTATGGTGACAGAGTGTGCTTGAGGCTTTACCCATGTCTTTTCACACAAGAAGGCACCATTGAGTTTCAGTTTTTCAAAAGTAACCTACCACCTTAGGTGCCTCTCATATTTGGATGCCGATTTTTAGAGATGTTAATGAGATATGAGTAAGTTGAATAAATTCATTGAGGCTGTAAGCTTTTTTCCTCTCCTTCCTACAGAAGATGACAAGCTACAAAATGGATGGGCCACATAGAGGATTTTGTCTTGTTATTAATAATGTTAACTTTGATAAGTCTCTTCAGGAGAGGAAGGGTTCTTGCAAAGATGCTGGTAAGTTAATAAAGTGTGGTTTTTGGAGGATTAGTCTCTCTGTTTCCTCATGTGAATTGATTGTCCAGTATTGCTCTGTATTTTATTGTCTATATTTTAGTTAGTAAATATTCTTAAAGAGTAGAATGTTCTATATGTGTTACATTATGTTATTTGCGTATCCTAGGGGAGGAAGTGTTAAAGGATGAGTTTCTGATGCAGGGGGATCATTCTTGCATCATATTTTACTTAACCTTTATCTATAGCTATAATAAAGAACTAAAACTAAACTAAACCATCATTTTACATAATGTAATGCAAAATTCCATAATCAAGCAACCCTGTGCATACTTATTTTATTCTGTTCATTCTGCTTACCTCTTGTGAGTGAAACTCTTATAGTCAAAACTGCAACTGGAAAATAACGAAGTGAGGAAGGTTTTGAAAGATCTAATCTGAAACTGGGGGAAGGGATTCCTCATATTTTCAAGTGTCATTTGTGAGCTCACTTAGTGTGCCATTATACATTGTAAAATGTTATTGGATGTTCTGAAACTTGTCTAGAACAATCCAGGAACTCAGTTAGAGCTGATGCCATCTTTTTTTATTCCAGTTAACCTTAGTTGATACTTGTAAAAGGATGAATCTGCAGAAGTGTCAAGGTCTTTCTCTGTTCAGATTAGCTTGCATGGTGACTTCATAAAATGGTTTTCTGTTGCCTCAATTTTTCCTTTTATCTTTCTTATAATTACAGGGGAACTGGAACGAGTATTCACATGGCTTGGTCTGGATGTCAGGACTTACACAGATCTGACGTCTCAGGAGATTAAAGATCTCATGCAAACCTGGCAGCATTTGCAAGATCACAAAGACAGGGACTGTTTTATATGTTGTATTCTATCTCATGGAGAGTCAGGAGCGATCTATGGGAAAGATGAGGAACTTGTGTCAATCCGCATGATCATGTCCCACTTCACTGCCAAACAATGTCCACAGCTGGCTGAAAAACCCAAACTCTTCTTTATCCAAGCATGCCAGGGTAAAGAGATACAGTGTCCTGTCTATGTTGAAGCTGATGCACGAATTCCTGACTTGTCTTCCATGCAACAGAGCATTTCTCCTTCTGAAAGTATTCCTGAAGAGGCTGATTTCCTCCTAGGCATGGCCACAATTGATGGATATGTCTCTTTCCGACACATTCAACAGGGAGCTTGGTATATTCAGGCCCTGTGCAGCAAGCTACAGTTGTTGGTTCCAAGGTAAATACTTCGCTTAGCTCTTCATGAAAAAATGGGAGGAACTTCCCCTTTTTTTCCAAAGGCAAGCTCACACAAGAACACTAATCAATGTTCTGAGGTGGACAAAATAAGTTAAACTGATGATTTGTTTGCTTGTCACTGATAAATTTACATTAACACTGCTAGTACCTTAGAGATAATATGGAGAATATGAAGTTTATTGTAAAAAAACCTCAAAACTTCCCATCTATATTCTTTAAGGCAGAGCCATCTGTTTCTTGATTTGATTTAGGTAAAAAATATTTTATTCCATTATTTTTCTTTACTGGTTGAATCAAGCAAGACAGAGTAAGAAAAGGTCTTTTCTTTTAATATCACTCAAAAGAGGAAAAAAAGAGGAGGAAGTTAAAGAAAATTATGTGGGTTTTGTGTTTCAAATGTTTGTACGGTGTCTTCTGGATGATCTGGGAGGTGTTCAATGGATGGCTATCTGCTCATTAATAAGTAATTTTTTTAATTTTTGCTTTCCTTCTGGCTGTAGGGGTGAAGATATTTTGTCAATTCTTACAGAAGTTAATGAAGATGTGGGGAGACGTGTTGACCGCTTGGGGACAAAGAAGCAGATGCCCCAACCAGCATATACCTTAAGAAGAAAATTTATATTCCCAATACCTAGAGACCCTCCTCCTTCACAGCAACATTAAGGCTTTTAAAATACATCCTTTCATCAGCACACATGTAAATGAAATTCACCACATGACCTGTTCTAAAGTGGTTACCCAGAGTTCTGAGGAACTGTTAGCTTCAAGGCAAGGCCTCATAAATTTTTTGCCAAACAAACTGTGAAACTGGAGGAGACACAGTTAAAGCAATCCATGTGCCAGCTATTTACATCATCTATATATTCAGAGTTATCAGGGTTGGGGGAAGCATGCTTCTATAATGTAAAAAGCTTTTGTACCTGCATGGACTGCAGATATAAAAGTGGTTTTCTGATGTTAGAAGGATTGCATGTAGCCTTCCATATCTAAACCGGGCTTGTTAACAGTCTGGTTTAGGCTCATCATGTTTTACTTTGCAGGCTAACAATTTTAAATCCTGCCTCTAAATCCATTAGCTATATTCATAGAGAAAGACAAAGGTGCGAATGAAGAGGAGAAAGCTTAAGTAGTAAGTAGCAAAGGATTTCTTCCAGCTCTCATTTAAATTATGTTTAACTTAATGGAGAAGCAGTTAACTGTTGAAATTAGTAATTTCTTCCACAGTGCACACTGATACCAACTAATGGCTAACATAAACCTCATGTACAATGAGGTCTTTCCAAAACTGAGTAAAGCCAAAATGCTGTGTATATTCCCTCTGTGAAACCTTGTGAACTGTTATTTCCCCATTACTTCTGGGAAGAAAGCATAGAAGATTTGCATGCTATGAAATATGGCATTCAGCAGTGTATCTGTATATGTTTATCAGATTGATTAACTTTGTAAGCATTAAATTTTCCAATTATCATTTCTTGTTTTAAGGTCTAAAATGCAGCCATATGAGAAGCCATGCTCCTTGTTGATTAAGTTTCTAACAGAGCATTTTGTGAGTTAATTGAAATAATGTCAAGTTGTTTTGTTAGGAGCATTCACTATGTATGTCTGTGTCCTTCCTGTTTGTTACTGCATTAAATTCATACTTCTTTTTAAGAGCTTGGCGAGATAAAAATTATGTACTGGGGTAAAGCTTATCCTTGTTTCTGAGTTGCCCCTGAAATTTTTTGGACTGCGCAAATCAGTGGGGTTTTAACTGCCTCAGGGTTTAAGCTGAAGTGAAACTTAGTTTATTTCAGGAAAATACTGATTGTTTTATATTATTATGAGCCATAAGTTAGGGTGAAGATTTGAAAGAGTACTGTCTAGTGCTGTTGGATGCAATTTTTAGCTTACACTATCCAGGACTTTTAGGAGGGGAGTTTTGCATCATACAGAGCATTGAAATGCAGCCAGTTTGCCAAAACTTAATGGTCACTTTTTATTATGATGAATTGATAGTTGTGTGACCCATTGCATTTTGAGTCTTCCGAGTTAGTATGGCTGCCACACTTGAAGTCACTTTTGTGCTACAGGTAGAAAAAGTTTTGTCTGTTAGTAGAATATATAACATATTGTAATAGAATCATGAAGTTTCTGGCTCGCAATTACTGTTCAGACTTGGTGTACTCTTGTTTTGTATGTTTAGGTAACAATTGAATTTTTATCAGTACAGAGTAAACACTGACAACAATTTTGACCTTGTTTTGCGGGATCTTGTTTACGTATCTAAGTTTGGTAGACAGAGAACATCATCATGTTATGTTGTGTTCTCTGTAGAGACTTCTGCCTGGGTAATCTCCAGTTAAATCATAGGAAGGTAAAGGCAGTCAGAAGAGTCTAAGCTGACTTCTGCCTTGAGTTCCCTGAGGAAAGGGATCCACATTTGTGAAGTATAAGAGGCTGGTAAAGTCTCCCTCACTCATAATAAGGTTTGTTCAAACACAGTTTACACTACCATGATTTATACTATTCAGTGTGAATATTTTGCTTGTGTGTGTTGAGGGTTGTGTTTATATGGCTGCACATTGTAATACTGGGGTGCATGCAGTGGTACTCTGTCAGCACAAGCCCAAAGGCAGGGTAGGCTTAGCACTATAACTGCAGCTGCTGTTCAGCAAGGTCGTTGGACGTTTCTGAGTGATCTCCTGTGGTGTAAGATAGCAGTTTGAAAGTCTTGGGGAAGAGTCGGTGGTTTTTATATGACTTAGATATTCATCGCTCCTTGCTGTCCACACTGTACACCTTCACTGTAACTCTAGTAGGACAGAGCTGTACCAGAAAGAAGTTGGCCTAAAACAAGCAAACAAAAAAAATGTGGTTGGTTTCTGTTGAGCCTTACTGATGGCATACAGAAGCATATGCACATGTGCATGCTCTCCACCTACAGAATTAAAGAAGGGTTGTGACTTCTGCAACTCTTGTTTAGACAGATTTAAGTGGAACTCGTGTAAAAAGAGTCTGTCTGTTGGGGAAGTTGGTAACTTGGGAAGATCATGATCTTAAAGTGGGATTTATAACATCCACAAGTCTCTGATATCCCATACCTCCTGACTGTTAGTTTTTGTGGAGAAGCTGTGTATCCTGCCGTATGCCAGTAGAGGCCACAGTCACTACAGTTGCTGAATAGCCAGTAGCCTCAGCAGTTTCGCTTCCTCAAGACCGGCCTTTCTGGGAGAGATTAATTTTTGCCAGAGTACTGCACAAGGAATAGATTGGGTCACTGAGACAGTTCTGGAGGAAGCCAGATGGACAAAACTGGGATGCAAGGGAACTGAGGGAAATTGGAGAGACTGTAAGTTAACAAAAGGACAGGAACATTTTGGGGAAGGGCGAGAGAAGAAGAAATAAGAAGTGAAACAGTAATGACAAAGAGGAAGAACGGTGCAAGGAGGGCTGGTCCTTGAAACTGCTGCATGATGGGAGAAGCCTTTATCTGGAAAGTGCCAACCTGGGCTTGGTCTTGTCCACAAATATTTTTCACACAGTGCTGATCACACCATGCTTCCTCTTTCAAACTGCGAATGGAGTCTTGATTCAGTTCAGACACAGAGGAACTGATGCAGGGAGAGAGACACTGAAGCATGGGATAACATGGAGACAACCATTTTGGACCTGAAGATCAGATAGTGCTTGTGGTTTCTCTCTGTTCTGCCCCCAGCCTTTGGATAAAAGGACAACTCGTGCCACTAAAGTAAGTCAGACACGTTTTCTGAACTGTTACTAGCGTGTGCCTTTTGGAAGGAATTTGTATGCCTCATTCTATCAAATGTTATGTTACAATTTTGAGTTTAATAAAGGTAGATGGGTTGGTATCAATGAATGATTGCTTTCATTGCAAAATATTAACAAATTTCAGCTCTCCTGTCTCTCTTCACAATGCTGACTTCACAAGCTTCAGGGAGTCTGGTAGCTGTACTGGTGGCTGATCGTATGTTTCCTGCTGTAAGGAAGATACTGGTGACCAGCAGATCATACTGGGAACTTTACCATTGAAAGCACAGTTCTATACTTCAAAGCGGGTGAAAATGCCGAAAGTTAATTATTGCTTAAATTGTTTTGTAAATGGGGAAGTATGTTACATAAATAATTTCAAATTAATGTTTAGCCTTTCGGTTCCCAGTATTCACTGAGTACTGCTACTGAATTCAGTGCTGATAATTGACTTTTTTTAATTTAGGAAATAATCTTCCATGAAAGTGCATGTTAAAAATAGGCTAGGGTGAATTGGAGAGGTACTTCAGAGGAAGGAGGTAAGTCGTGGGATCCCGTGACACAGCAGAACAGTGGGACTGAGATATTTTTAAATGGGAAGATATAATTGATTCACCTTTGCCTCACTGTCTTTGTCTGTATGGGCGCAAATGTACTGAGCTGTGCTGTATGCTAGAAAGTCCTGGCTATGCTGCTTAGTATGTCCCCTTAAGCCAAAAGCGAAACCTGGTTACTTTTGTGGCTTGTTTACCAATTTTTCTCACAAGCACTATAGTAATTTCTTGAAACTGGAACCCTTATAGGTGTAGTAGGGAACTGCTGCATTATGACCACAGCTTATTACTTTGTTACACTTTTTGTAAGTCATGTGACAATGTAGACCATAGTACAAAAGGCAGTACTTTTCCTGGAACTTCAGAGACTATGGCCGTCTCACTTTTTTCAGAGTTGTTCCAGCAGTCCTCCAGCCTGTCCTGCCATGTAAGTGATGTAAAGTAGTAGTTGTTGTTATTATTGAACAGTTTGCTTTCTGTATCAGTTGTGTCTTTAATTTAGTAAAATGGAAGAAAAAGGCAGAAGCAGTTAAACATTGTTTTAGTGTGCTCCCTGGATTGACAGACAGACTTACATATAGTGTGTAGGTGGCACATCTAATTGCAGTAATTTTGTGGTTTGAAACTTACAGCCTTTGAGAAACAAAAATGAAAATCCCTTTACCAGAAAGATTTACTTTTATAAGCACATGCCTTGTATCTTAAACAAAAGGCGTGATTTATGTGAGAAAGAAGGTAACTCATAACTAGCTACCAAGAAAGTGTACTTCTCTTTCCTGGGTAGATATAAAAATTAACAGTCAGATCTGAGATCGCTGAATCGTTAAGCATATACAATTCATTCAGATACTAGTGGTTTTGTGGTTATATGGGCTGAATGGTATGGATTCTAGTCTGTTTAAAAGTTTGGTTTGAATGGATTTAAAGAAAACAGTACTTGGGAGCAGAGCATGAATTGTATATGCTGCATCACAATGCACGTTTTGGTGTTTTATCTGGGTTTTTTAATAGACAATTGGTTAAGATTCAGTTGTATGTTCACTCTTGCTAACTAAAGAATGCTGACCAAGGGCATGCCACAAAAAGCTACTTTGCTGTAGAGTGGTCCTTGGAGGAGGGGGAGTACAATTGTCTGCCTTTTTTTTTTTTTTTTTTTTTTTTTTAATATTTGCAGTAGTACTGATTCAGTTAGTCAGCTGGGCTACCTTGGAGTTATTAGCCCTGGTATTGAAACATTTGCAGTAGCAGTAACATTAAAATGGATTGCCTAATATTCCAGTAGTGTAGGAGTAGGAAGTTCTGATTTGCTGTTGTCAACTTTTCTGTCTCCCAATGAGTTTGATGGGACAAGAAACCTCTACTGAATGCATTTCTGTGGACTTTGTTTTCAGAGATTCCTACGTGTCTTTAGATCTAAGGCAGAGAGAATAAAGTGGCAAATGGTTCTCTTACCAGAGAGGCAGTGGAGGCAGGTCTTTTAAGTGTCAGGGTGCTATAGTTGGAAGCCTTGCACTTGGTATTTTCTAACTTTCTCTTGTGCCCAAAAGCTGGATCCATAAGCCAAGTTTAATATTTCTAAAGGTAATGGAGGAAGTGGTGGAGAAGGGACGTGGTATTTGATGCTCAGTGAAACAGAACTAGTTTGACAAGAATCTTCCTGGCCTTTTTAAAATGGTTGACATAATCTGTACTTGATTTGACTATTACAAGTTGATTGAGAACTGGGAACTGAGTTTACTTGATGCAGACAATCCAAAACAGGAAGAGGTGCTTTGGCTGTGCTGACCAAGGTCAGAAGCAATGTATAAAGAAAGAAGCCAGACAGAAGAGTTATACTCATGTGGATTCTTATCTTTGTTATGATGTAAAACCTTTATCTGTGTTATGGTGTAAAACCTGGCAGTCTCATTTACTACTGTTTCGGGTTCGTGTGGTGGGGTTTTGGTAGTGGGGGAGGGGCTGCAGGGGTGGCTCCTGTGAGAAGCTGCTGGAAGCTTCCCCAGCTCCAGGTTGGACCCACCTCTGGGCCAAGGCCAAGCCCATCAGCGATGCTGGTAGCGCCTCTGGGATAACATATTTAAGAGGGGGAACCTGCAGTGGGGAAGGACATTGGAATGTGAGAGAAACACCTCTGCCAACACTGAGGTCAGTGCAGAAGGAGGGGGAGGAGGTGTGCCAGAGGAGGGGATGCCCCTGCAGCCCATGGAGGTGAGTGGGGGAGCAGATGCCCACATGCAGGCTGCAGAGGAGCCCACGCCAGAGCAGTTGGATGCCCCCAAAGATGGCCATGACTCCATGGAAAAGCCTGTGCTGGAGCAGTCTGTGACTGAAGATCAGCCTGCAGAAAGGACCCATGCCAGGGAAGTTTGTGAAGGAGTGCAGCCCATGGGAGGGACCCCATGCTGGAGGGGAAGAGTGAGGAGTCCTCCTCCTGAGGAAGAAGGAGCGGCAGAGACAATGTTTGACAAACTGACCACAACCCCCATTCCCTGTCCCCCTGCACCGCTCAGGGGGATGAGGTAGAGAAATCAGGAGTGGAGCTGAGGCAGGAAGGAGTGAGGGGTGGGGGGAAGGTGTCCTCAAGTTGTGGCAAGGGAGGTTCAGGTTAGATATTAGGAAAAATTTCTTTACTGAGAGGGTTGTGAGACATTGCAATAGGCCCCCCAGGGAAGTGGTTGAGTCACCATCCCTGGAGGTATTCAAAAAGCACGTAGACAAGGTGCTCCAACACATGGTCTAGTGGGTGGGCATGGATGATGGTTGGACTCGATCTTGAAGGTCTTTTCCAACCTAAATGATTCTATGATTCTAGGGTTTGGTTTTACTTCTCAGTATCCTTGTTTTGATTTGATTTGTAAATTAAATTGATTTTGTTTCTTCCCAAGTTGAGTCTGTCTTTTGCCTGTGACTGTAAGTGGTGAGTGATCCCTCCCTGTCCTTGTCTCAACCTCATAAGCTTTTCTTTATATTTTTTCCTCATCCTACTGGGGCTGGGGAGGGGAGGAGTGAGCGAGTGGCTTTGTGGTGCTTTGTTACAGGCTGGGCTTAAACCACAACAACTGTATTTCAGACTGGCAAGTGGCTCCTGCTCCCAAATGGGATCAAATCTCAAAAAAAGCAAAACCAAAACAAAATGAAAACAGCAGCAGCCTGCTGGGATTGCACATCCTGTACATCCATCAGTACTTCCTGCTGTCTAGACACACCATGGGAAGCAAGAACAATCAGTTACTTTCTCTGTCAATTTCACTTAGTACAGAGTTTTTTATATTCCTTGTTAAGAGAACTGTAAGAGCTAAGCATCAAAGCTATGATAGCAAAACAGCCTCTCTCTACTGAAGTACTTTTGATTGCATGTATTTATTTTGGACTATTCTACATGATGCTATACCTTTTATAATCATGTTGCATTGCTGTTACTGACAGATGAAATCAACCTCTGTTTGTGTTTAGATCCAAATTCTGATGTGAAATGAGTACAGACTTCCACAAGCTCCTTTTTGACATTTCTGAGGCTTTGGTCACAGATGAACTCGCTGCTCTGAAGTTCCTCAGCCTGGAGCACATACCCACAAGGAAGCTGGAAGCCATCCAGGAGCCCAAGGCCTTCTTTGAAGCGCTGCAGGAGAAAGACATGATTGAGGTGGGGAGCCTCTCCTTCCTGAAGGAGCTGCTCTACCGGATCAATCGGATGGACCTCCTGGCTACCCAGCTGGGCTCCAGCCGAGAGGAGATGGAGAGAGAGCTTCAGATCCCAGGCAGGGCAAAGGTGTCAGCCTACAGGTAAGCACAGAAACAGTAAACCTTTGCATGCAAAATGTACAACAGTTCTGTTGGGTACTGTCTTGTTTTCTGTCTGCACTGTTGTTTTACAATTATGCTGGGATATTCATATTTATTACAGCATGACTACCTGCCATTGTGAGTTTTACATTTTGCAGTTCAAATGTGTAATTGTGGTGTTTACTTCTCATGACTTTCTTAATCAGTATTTCTTTATTCTTTATTGCCAGGCAACTGCTATATGGAATTGCAGAGGATTTGACTCCAGAAGATGTCAAGAGCGTGAAGTTCCTGCTCCAAAAACAAATACCGAAGAACAAGCTCCAGGATAATGCTGTATGCAAAGTGATCCTGATAAGTTTCTCGCAGGGCTAGTTCAGTCTGCTAGTTCTTCTAAAAAGAGAGGAAAGAGAAAGCAGTCTGCTCTCACTTAAATTTGTTGTTGAAGTATTGTGATGTTAGCTGATAGCTGCTATGTGAAAGAATGGACTCTTTTTTTTCTCATTGTGTCTTTTCTCTGCTCTTTTTGCTCTCCTGTACCTATTTTCCCTCCACCACCTGTCTCCCTAATCTTTTCTTCTTGCAAAATCCATCATGCTCATCTTTTCATCTTTGCTTGGATTTATAAGGCATTTGTACTTATGCTGTATCTAGGAAGAGTGATGTTTGCTGGAGGAAAAACAATGTTTTGGAGACAGAAAATCAAGTTCTAATGTGAGTTCAACCACAAATTTTTGTGTGTCATTTGGTACATTTTCTTCTTTATTGTAATTTGGGGTAACAGCATTTTGTTAACTCCCCCACAAATATTAAGAGGTTTGATGAGCTAGTTTAATACTTGTATTGTAAATAATGAACAGAGTTATAAAAATTCTTGGTGGTATTAAGAAGCTTCCTTAAAAGTCCTATTTGTATTGTGGCATCTATAGGAAAATTAGCAGATTTACCTCCAACTTGGTGCACTATTGAGCTTTAAAAAACAAAAGTAGCCCTGAACACCTTTTCTGTAATAGAAAACATAAAATGGCACAGCTAAATGACTTAACAGCACTTCATCTGAACACAGAGGCACAAGAGGATTCCCTCTTGTTATCCACATCAATGCTTTGCACTGCTGAAATAAAGCAGGGTAACCTAGTCATAAGCAGTTTCTAATTATCCTGTCTTAACCTCAGTGGTGTGTTTCTTCAGTTGCATTGCATTCTGACCCTTGTTTTAATGAGGTTTGGAAGAAAAAGAAATTGGTCTTTAGCTGGTCAGTCTCTGGGAATGAGGATGTTATCTTACACTTTGTTCAGAAGTGCCTGATACTGCCGTTGTTGAAGGTCATTGTATGAGTTTGGGTTGTACGTTTTTGTTTTACCAGTCAATGTTGAAGGTCTTATTGGAAATGGAAAGAAATGGGATAATAAAAGAAGATGACCTGGCAATGCTGAAAGATATCTTAAAGGGATTTAGAGCTGACATAAAGAAAAAAATCGATATCTATGAAGAAAAAAAAAAAGGTAATTATTTAATCTGCTGTTTAAGAGTAGAGCTGGTTTTTTTGTGATTTTTGTGGCTCCATCCTTGGCAGCTTAGGAGTCCAGAGATAAGAGGGAGACCTTACAGTATCCTAGGATAGGCAGAGCAGCTCTCTTTTCAGGAAACAGTGCAGTGCTGGTTTTGGACCAGCATAGGTTATCAGTCACTGAAAAAGACTGGAAGTGACAGTTGCCTTGGGGAAACTAGTATTGGGAGATTGTCAGCATTATTTGCTGTTAACCAGGCTGTTTGCTCTTAGTCAGAGGAAAAGACCCTGGAGATGAGGTACTTGACTAAAGTGTAACCGTTAGCTTTCTGTACCGGATCTGACATTTCAAGGACTTCAGTATATCTGGGCTGTTGCAGCTGAGTGGTGACTTCTGACACAACAGTTGGGCCTTACTCTTTGGGAGATAGGATGTGTCAACCAACAACAACTGACACCTATTAAATTTTTCCCCAGAACCTTCTTTTGGATGAGTCAGGACATGTGTTTCCTTAGATACATCTATACAGCCTATGCAGTTCCCTGCAGAGATACCAACTAGTTACCCCAGCATGTCTTTGTGCTGCTGACCTGTCTCTAAAGAAGCAAGCCCTGTGTCAGGGGAATGGCTTTTTAGTGGTATTCTTATGATTTTGTCCCCCTTGATAAGTAGAAAAAGTGCATGTCTTACAGATCTTGTTGCCCTGACAATTAAATTCCATTTAAACACATCTGTGTAGCTTGTAATAGGGGTATTGTGATTTATTTCCTTGGGTAGTCATGGGTTTGATGATTTCTTCACTTATTTCAAGCAGTTGTATTTAAAGAAGCATTTTGTTGCTTTGAGGAGATATTCCATTGTGCTGGTATTCTGCATGCTTGGTGTGTCCATCCAAACAGTAAAGTTCCCTGGAGAAGAGACAATGGCCTCAGAAGTAAATGAACTAGCTGTAGTGTACCACTGTACAAAAATGGGTCTCCTCCTTCACTTGTGTATCCCATAGTGGAGATGCTAGTGAATGGCTTGCCTGGTGTGACTACTGACATTCAGCCTTTTATTGTCTAGATCTTGCTACCAGTAAAAGAGCAGAGAAGAAATGGAGCACAGCTCTGCACAGCTTCAATAACCGACAGTATGTGAAACTGGAAACTTGCTTGGCCCAGCTTTACAAAATGATGGTGTCTCAGTGATGGGGAAACCACCTTCCACCTCACTTCATATACTGTTTTTTTGAGTGTTGAAATATGCACAGTGGAAGATTTATCTTTTTAGTCCTGAAATGTTCTGTTTATCTTCTTCTTAGAAAATGATTCTAAGGAAAAACTCCAGTATCCTGTGTCTGTGCATGCAGCAGAACAAGGAGCAGAGGGGGAGACACCACACCTGGTGAGAAATACGCCAAGATTACCTTTAAAGTATTTATCCAGTTCCTGGGTGGGGGAACCATAAATTCTTAAGAATAAGCAGGTGGAAGAACTGAAAGGGAGGGGTTCTAGCTTTGTATGTAGGCCTTGGGATTATTCCTGTTTTCAAAACAACACCAAGCCTTGCTCCTTTGTGAGGACCTGGCTGTCAGCAACCTTTTGGGCAAGAAATGAAGGAGTAGCTGCTGTGTGAAGAAGAACCAATCCTAACGATAATGGAGAGTGATACTCCTGGACAGATGGGAAAGGAACAACAGAATCTGTTACCTCACTAGAAACCCACAAGGACTCTCAGAAGGAATGGTAGGGTGCGGGAACTTTTTCTCTGCACATGTGCATGTGTGTTTCTGGATACTCACTCTCTCCCATGCCAAAATCATATCCTAACCACAGAGAGCAAGGAGGAGGGATTCAGGGAGACAAATCAGATTCCTCTCCCCAGTAGCTAGCTTATATTCTTAGGCTTTTCCTGTCTTGTATCTTGGCCGTCATGATTTTTTTGCACCTGGACATGAAGGACCAACAATTTTGTGTATAGTATATTTCTCTTTCCGATGCTTGGCACTGCTTCCTTGCCTGCTTTGTTTCTACAGCTTATGGAATCATATAAGATGAAAAATAAGCCCCATGGTTACTGTGTGATTCTTAATAACTACATTTTTAAAAATCCGTATGAAACCAGAGAAGGAACAGTGAAAGATGGAGGTAAGTAACTTTTTAAATCCAATTACTGTTTTTTTTCTCTGATAATTCTCTGAAAGAATTATCTAATCTTTCCCATGAAGAAGAATCATGTCCACTGAGCTCCTTTGCCTCCAGAGTAAGTGGAATGACAGTCACCGCAGAAATTGGAAATACACCGCTTTGAACAGTTTAGTTGGTGGCTTAGAGAAGGAAGTGCTTTCTGTTCTAGGTAAAAAGCATCATCTTAATTGGTCATATGTACCAAATACTGAAGGAGGGATTACTATTCTACCTTTTCACTTTTTTTGATTGTTTTTAATTCTTGGCTATCATTGTCCTGGTCTCAGCTGGGATAGAGTTAAGTGTCTTCCTAGTAGCTGGTACGGCGCTATGTTTTGAGTAATATTTTAAAGTCCTTAAACTCTCTTTAATGCTCAAATAAATGCTACTACTTTGTAATTTTCCTTAAAGCCTGTCTTCCTGTAAGAGTCACTTTTAAGATAAACAAGTGTTTAGCTTAAAAAAGTAAAATCTGTTTCATGAAAGCATGCATCATTGATATTTTAACTCCATCCAGCCTGTTTACAGGCTGCTTGCTTCCCAGCTAGCTTTCTCATTGCCCACACAATTAAGTCAGCATAGGATTTGTTAGGTTACCCTGCCTTCCTTCTTGCTGCATTGATCATTCTCACAGAGTGAGGGACCTAATTCATTAAGAGTGGCAGAAATTATCATTCTAAGAGGTACCTCCTCTTTAACTTGCTAAGTGTTGTTCTTAAGCATCTGAGATTACTATGCAATGCACAATTAAAGATTGCTTTAACACAGTAAGCTTCACTAATTTATACCAGTTAATTAGATAATCTGAAACCTGTTTTTGTTTTAGATAGCATGATGCTTAGCCCAGTTGTGTTTAAAAAAAAAATAAAATTAGGCATTTGGGAGATTTGGCAGGCTAAGAGTCAGTCAGGTGAGATTATTGGTGGGATCTGAACACTTCTACTGATATCTGTTCTACCACACAGACACTGATGTTTCAGCATCTTCCTTGTCACTGTTTAACAAGTGCCTTCTGACTTTTTTTTCCCAGAGGCTGTGAAGAGGGTCTTTAAGTGGCTTCAGTTTGAGACAGTTGAGTACATGGATCTAGAAGCAAAGCAAATGTATGCAAAACTTAAGGAATACAGCAAAAAAGATCATAGTAACATGGACTGTTTTGTTTGCTTCATTTTTTCCCATGGTGAAAAAGACAAAATAAAAGGCATTGATCATGAGCTTATAAATATTAAAGATTTACTTTCCTGCTTCAGTGGATCTAATTGTCCTTCTCTTGCTGGCAAACCCAAGCTGTTTTTCATACAGGCTTGCCAAGGCTCTGTAGGTCATCCAGCTGTCACAGTAAAAGAAGACTTTTCTGGCCATCTTGAGACAGATGCTACCCCTCTGACTTCCATTCCTGATCAGGCAGATATTCTGGTTGGCATGGCTACAGTGGAAGACTATGAGTGCTACCGCTGTACAAAGACTGGCAGCATTTACGTTCAATGCCTCTGTGACAAGATGGAGTTGCTTTGCCCACTGTAAGTATTATTTTTAATCCGTGTACATTTGGGGTATTGCAGACATACATACTTAAGCATGCTGTGCTGAAACATCAGTGGTTTGCATTTGTGCTATATAATGCTTTTCACCTGCAAGACAGTGCAGAACAGTAATTATTCTGGAATTGGGCATTGTTATTCTTCTACAGATGAACCAAAGTACAGATGACTTCCCCTAGTTTGCATATGGCGGAACCAGGGTTGTAATGCTGGAACATTACATATAAACAAGTGTGTGTGTGTATGCAGGTTTTTCAACGTTTTTTGACTGATAAATGATTTTTCTTTGAGTGACACCTGATGAGAGACAAATTTGTTGAGTGATTACACAGACAAAAAAAATCAAGTGTTCTTTAGTCATAATTTTCATTATTGCCTCCCTTCCATCCCCAGCATAAACTTGATTTAGAAAATAGAATTTCTCTTCAGATATCACTCTCATGGTGTCCAGAAAAGGGCTTGGAGAATGCATAGGTTTGGTTCTATTTCAACTTAGTGCACTCTTCTGACTATAAGCAAAGCAGGGGACTGTGTTTGCTGGTAAAGCAATGCTACATGGAGGTTGCTTTTATTCCCCCAAACACACTGAACTGTGATTACACAACAGAGTGATAAATTTCAGTGACAGGCAGGGTGAGGGAAGGATACTAGCCCTCCCTGAGATACTACTTTGTTGGAGCAAACATAATCAGCTTCTTGGCCTAGCTGCAAGTACCATGTATTTCAATGTAACTTTTCTTCATTTTTGTTCAAGCCGCAAGGATCTCATAACCATCCTGACAGAAGTGAATAAGGAAGTGGGAAGAAGAGTATTAAATGGATGGAAGCAGATGCCAAAGATAACATCAACTCTACGGAAGCAATTGATCTTCCAAATTCCACAATGTTAGTCAATTGAAAAGTATAAAAATAGGAATACACTCAGTTGGGAATCACATCTGGAATGGGCTTCCACAGGGAAGAGAATTTGCAGGAGAAATTATCTGGATCTATGTAGTTATCCCCAGTCCTACAACGGGCCGTGGGACCTAAATTGCCCAATCCCATGTTTAATCAGTCTCCTGGCACCTGGATCTGTAGCAGTCTGTTAAGGCCATGAAGGAGTACAGATCTGGCTTTCTGTCCTGCAGAAGCAGTGGAGTCTGTTCAGTCTGGGTTTCAAGAGAGTAAGCACTTCCAGATAGTGTGATTTTTGAGAGTTATTGGAAATGCCAGTGGAAGTCTTATTTCTGTCTGAGTTGTTTTAAGTCCCTGAAATCTGAAGAAAAGAACAGATAGATTCGGAATGCTAGATCCCTTCCCAAGGAGCATGTGTAAGATGGTTGACTGATTTACCCAGAGGTGAATCACTGGCTGTCTCTGGAAGCTGCATAATTTTTCATGGAAAATAACATCCCTGTCCAGAAGAACCAAAAAGTGATGATAATACAAGTTTTGTTCTTTTCCTCCAAATATTTAGTTTGCTTTATATTACTAATTTACTTGGCTAAACAGCATGGCTGTTTAGGTTTTTTAATAGTAAGGGTTCTAATTGTGTTTTTTCTCAGAGCTCTTAGGGGACTGTTTTGAATAGCTGTCAGCTGCTGGAAGGAAGGTCCTGCTCCATTAGATCCACTGCTCTGAGATGCCTTCTCATGGCGACTGACTCTAGCTCCTGCGGACTCTTGTTTCTATTGTAATAAATACTCTTCGTTTTCATGTCACCATTGTTTGTGGTGTATTTCTCTTTTGGATGAGCTGACTGAGGGACAGTCACCATGACACTTTTACTTCAGCAGCAGAAGTTATTTTGCTCTCATTGAAGTGTTGGATGGCAGCAACCCCAGGGGGTAGCATATTGATATCCCTTCATTAGCAGCTGGAGAGATGGTGAGAATAAGTTTAAGTTCAGGACTTTCATGATAATGGCAGCTGATGCCAGTGAGGCTGTTCTTACTTTGCATCCTTGGAAATGTGTAGGTGGTATGTGGGAGCTGTATGGATTCTAACAGCTACATTCCTTTTGAGTTTATAACAAGGTAAAGGATGGATTTGAGACACTTTGTAACTTTTGCTTTTTTTAGTTTATATTTTTTTTAAATCCCTGGCTAGCTATAAAAGCAGGGGTTCTTTATTTAATCCTGCTTATGTTCTTGAAGCAAAACTTCTTTATTCTAATTCCACACAATGTGTTGGCAGTTGTATTCTGCTCGCCTTACTCTTTTTGACCTTCCAAGTAAAAGGGAGAATGCCCATTCTTAGAATCACAACTCTGTTCACACAGGTTTCATAAATAATAAATAGACGTTACAAGCACTATGTAAATGAGAGTGGTGTTTGTGGCAAAAGTTACCAGAAGGTATTGCCAGGTATGATACAGTTCTGTGGCTGACATTTGGTTAACCATTTAGGAAATGTGGCAACAATTTATTTACGTATTTATAATGTTTTTGTAAATGAGACCCCAATATGAAGTTAGTAATTAGATTTGTGAATGTTTTTTATGATAAGGAAATATAGCTTAAATGAAATAACTGCTTCCTCTGGGAGAAACTTGCTGGAAGGTGGCAGCTGCTACAGTAGTGAAGTTGTGAGTCCACAGCATTTCTGATTTTTTCGTATTTCTGTGTGTTGGAATTCAATACTCTCAGACCAAGTTCTGTCACGTATTCTATATGAGGAGAAGTTGCATATCAGATATACTTATTAGGTATATTTGGTGCTACATGGGATTTTGATTTAGTAGAGTGATACAGCAACATACTGAAATCACAACATAACCATAATTTAGCAATTGCAATATACAGTTGAGTCGCAATACAAATATGATTCTCAGTACCTGTCTCTGCTCATAACATTGGGCATCCCCAGTCATGATGGAACATGTGGGTTGAAGACAGCTCAGGCCCATTGGTCTTTTCAAAGTTTAAATATTTTATCTGTTATCCAGTTTTTATACTTTTCTGTTGGGCTGAGCCACATATTCACACCCCCCATGCTGGTCTGGCTAGCTCAGGAAGACATTATTCTTTGTAAATTGTCTTGGGGAACCTGATGATTCACAGGTGCAGCTGTCTTCTCTGAAACTAAGGTTACCCTCCAGTCTCCTGATGAGCTTTCTTTTACAATATACTCTTCCCTGAAATCATTGGGGTTTTGCCCTTCTCCTCTGAGCTGTCCTCCACTGGCGTGGGTGTGCTGGTCAGTCACACCTTGTCATTAAATCGGCATGGTATTTTGTTCTACCTGTTAAAATCAGGCCACCTCCATAGCTAACGTTACTGCCTGCTGATGACCTACTAGAAGGGAGAGAAAAGCCCATCAAAATCCTGTAAAGGACTGCAGGAGGTAACCATACTGTGAATTTATGTGTGGCTTATGCAGTGATTGAGGAAGGAGAAAACGCACTTTGAGTTTCATGGTTCTGAGCAAAGCATGTTCACACACGCCTGCGGCAGGGTGGCTGATATGCTCTTCCACATATTTGTGGCCTCCCCCACAAAACTGAGAGGTAAGAGGACATCAAATCTGCAGTTTTCTGACTGTTTTTCCTCTGTAGCACCACTTGGAGAATGGCGAGGGGCAATCACCTTTCCTCTCTGAAGGCCCTCAGCTGTAGTCACTTTGCCTGTCCTCCCTTTTCTTCAGCTCCTGGCTGGGAGGCTAAATGCTACAGAAAACCAATCCTGGCACTCAATTCTGTGTTTTGTTTTCAGCCAGCAGAAGCACTACCACCAGAAAGTGGAGTCAGAAGGCTGGTAGGAAAGCAAAGTTGGTTAGTTGAAGTCCTGCAGGCTTAAACTGAAAGCAGGCAAGATCAGAGTGATGCTGTTTGAAAAGAGACATGCTTAGAAGAGTTAGGGAGAACTGTTAGCTACAGAGGCGGAAGTAATGTTATTCAGTGGCATGAATCCCTGTCCAGTCATTTGCATCTTGCTACCTATTTGTTCAGTTTAACATCAGTTTCCCAGAGAGCTGTTTATGCCCAACTTCTGCAGGAAGTTTGTCATTCTCTCCACTGTAATGGTGTTAGGGTGACTTGTTCATGTACGGCTCTTGGGATGGGTTGGTGGTATGTGTGAGGAGCTGGCCTGTGTTCAGATTGCTACCAGCTTCTCCCATTGTATGGGCTGCTGTAAGTATGTTTTCCCTCTATGAGGGTTCACTCTTTGTTCTCAAAGTGGTGTGAAAGTCAGGTATTGTGGAGTTGTGATTGGTTGAACTGTTGGCTATGTCTGTGATCTTTAAGAGCTCCTGCAGGAAATCTTGAAGCCCAGAAAAGTGGAAACAAAATACACACCGTTTAGGAGGTTAAGCTATGCAGTAGGAAGTCCAGAGCTCGACTTTCCTCAGGAGATGTTGGGTGTTCAGCCCTTGCTGGTTACCCTTTTTATTCTGACCCATAATGTGGGCATGTTCTCTCTGAAATTATATTCAGATCTGCCTCTTTGCAGCTAGGGATGTGTCAAATGATGAACAGAGAATGGCATGTTTAATCTGCAATGACTTATGTGAAATGCGCTAAAAATTATAATTGAGATCTTCGGGAATTCCCAGGGATTCATTTCTGTGTGTCCTTTCTGTAATTGTGTCTTTGCTTGTCACTGTATCAGTTCTGTTATTGACAGCCACAGGAATTCCCCAGGCCCCAAAAGTGGCTGGCTCTTGTGGGTGCCAATGCATTTATCGCTAGGTGGAACGTTATTCTGGGTGTGTCTTCTGAGCTTGGCCTAGCTCTTTTACACTAGTTTTATATTTGTGTAGCCACTTCATGCTCAGGCCTGATTTGTACAGGCATATCAGTGCAAAGAGAAGGATCCATACCTCCTTCAGTCTATTTATTAGGAAGAGCATGTTTTAACATGACTTGAGGGCATGTGAGCTTGTGGGCTGTTAAAAAATGTCTTGCCATATTCATATTACTTCCACCTTTGACCCAACTTGCCACATGTTCAGTAATCAAACATCTTATGCAGGGTTTAGAACATTGATAAGCCGCTTCTATGATAACAATGTGAAGATTTCTGCTTAATATGTTGTCAAACTGTTTTTTCCTGGTTTTGGGGGGAAGGGAGTCTGGTTTTAAATTGGTGCTTAGTGAGAAGAACATTGTTTCTTTATTTGGAGAGTATGGATGCTCTAAGGATTGCTCTCTTGCTGAAAGTGAGCACTAAGGTGTTAATGTTCATCTTCTAAAGGATGAAATGCCAGCTGGTGAAATTGCTTCCCTTCTCCCTCCCGTTGTGAAATACCATCTGCTGAGAGTGCTACACCAGAAGGTGTTATCAGAGGTGGTGCACCATCTCGGGCTCTTACGCCATGGCGAAGTCATGCTCCTGGTGCTAGAAGGGCCTTCAGCAAACCTGGGAGGGGTGGGAAGGGAGCTGGTTCCATGGCCAGTGGCTGTTAGGGTACAGGGCCACCCTCCTGCATTGAGCAAGCTGCATTGCCTGCCGGCAGCCCCAAAAGGCTCGCGAGGAGGACGTGGAGTCAGTGGCTTTATGAGCTTCTTTCTGTTTCTATTAAAATGGCAATGAATGGCGAGTGCCTTTAGACTGGGGAGAGGTGATTGCAGGAAAAGCCGGGGGGAAAGGGAGGCCTTTGAGCGTCACCACTAGGCTCAGCCTTGTCAAGAACGGACTCAAGAATAGTCGGTGCTTCATAGCTGTGAACGGAGGGGTCTACAGTGCGTCTGAGAGAAGTCCCCTCTGGCAGACGCGCAGTTTTTAAGTAAAGTTGTGGGGCTTCTTGGTTTGTTCGTTTGAGACCCAGAAGGAACTACAGCTCCCAGGGCCCCGGGCGCCGCCTCCTGCCCGCCCCAGCCCGGCGGCGGGCGGAAGCGCGGCGGGCGGCGGGGAAGCGTCCTCTGCCCCGGGTCCGGGCCGCCGCCGCTGCCGCTGCCGCGGGGCGATGGAGCTCCCCAGGCAGCGGCTGCTGGTGGTGAGCGAGGAGCTGGACGAGGCCGAGCTGGCGGCTCTGAAGTTCCTCTGCCTGGAGCACGTCCCCATGAGGAAGCTGGAAGCCGTCCGGAAGGCACAGGACTTCTTCGAAGCGCTGCAGGAGAAAGGCATGATCGAGGCGGGGAACATTTCCTTCCTGAAGGAGCTGCTCTACCGGATCAATCGGATGGACCTCCTGGCTGCCCAGCTGGGCTCCAGCCGAGAGGAGATGGAGAGAGAGCTTCAGATCCCAGGCAGGGCACGGGTGTCGGCCTACAGGTGAGTGCCCGGCGGGGCGGGTTCGGCGGGCGGCCCGGGGCCGGGCTGAGCCTCACCCGGCAGGGAGCTCCGAGGACTGGCTGCCCTTCTCGTGTGGCCGGCGCAAGCTTTTAGTGACGATTTGAACACGAGGCTCGGGTTTGGGAGCACACAAGCGTCTTCCACGAGAAAGTAGGTACGAGCCGTACGGAGAGTTGGAATTTCTGCCCAGCAAAAGGGCGAAAACTGAAGCTGTACCTTTCTGAAACGCTCAACAGCCCCCAAAAGGGCCTCCCTGCCCGGGTGCGATAAGTGAAGGGGGCAGAGTCTTTGTTCTCAACTCCAGAACGTTTCAGCGTGGTTTTGATTTTAGGAAAACTAAGAGCTTTTTAATGGCAGCTGAAAATGGTTTGACTTAAGGCTATCCTGGGACTGACGTCCCCCCATTTAAAAAGGAAAAAAAGGGGGATATGTGTTTGGGGCAGGGGGTCACAGGGAGCAGTTCAACGGTATAGTGTTAAATTGTGCTAATGGACATGCTTGGGAACATGTTGAAACAGTGTCCTCCACTTCTCTTCCTAGGTACCTGCTCTTTCAGCTGTCAGAAGACATCACTGAAGATGAGCTGATGTCTTTCAAGTTTCTTTTGGGGAAAGAATTACCAAAATGCAGGCTAAACCCTAAGACTGTAAGAATTTCTTTAAGCCTTTTTTTTTTTTTAAATTATTATTATAGTCTGTAGAGGCATTTGGGTTGCTATGATGGGTATGGGTGTCACTCTTATGGTGAAAACACCATGAGAAAATGGGTGCATCTGGAAAGGGATTATAGGCTCTCTCTGGTGCATATGGGACTTGTCTGTGCTAGTATTAGGTGTAGCTTTTGCAGCAGTGTTACAGCCCAGAGAGCATGGGCCAGCCCTGTGCCAGGCACAGAGGCCTTCATGTCTGAGCACCATATGGTGCTTAGGAGACTCAGTGGCTTTGATCAGTGGCAGACTGATGAGCACGTTCACTCATCTTGCTCAACCAGTTTTCTTTTGGCTGCTTTCTAAGCCATTATCAAACACACATAATCACCCCCTGTGGCTGTTACTTTATGCTTTTGTTCTTTTTATTTCCAAATTCAGAAAATAGGGATCTAAGCAGGAGATCCTTACCAAAGTTAAGGCCCAAGAGTTTAGAGTTTACAAATAGCTTTGTGGGAGATCCAGCTGCTCTTACACTATCTCAGCCTGCAGTTCTGACTGCTGGGTATTTTGTTCTAATGAAAACTCTTGTAGTATTTTCCCTCTTTTCTTAGAGGAGAGACTGCAATCATCTAGTGATAGCTGTTCTAGCAAATCTTTGGGGTGACCACTGTGCTCTGCCACTCGCTGGCAAGAGCTCCTGTCCCTTGGGTCCCCTTTTGCTTCAGAGCAATCTCTGTACCATACTTGCATGGCTATACCCATTTTCACCATTGCTCAAGATGGTCATTACAGTGATTCTTATGTTTCAGTTAAGCACACAAGATAGCCACTGGAAGTCAAATGAATGAAAGCAGTCATTAAAAATTACATTTTATATTCCTGTATGATCACCATTAGATCTCCTGGAGTAGATCTTACTAGATCTTGGCATCTCTGAGCTGCAGAAGGGAAATGAGTATGTTTTGAGAACATGTTTTTACTTAGAGTACTTGTAGGTTTTGTTGAACTAGGTTTAATTGACTCAGCTGGGGTCTTAACTGAGCTACCAGTCGGCTGGACTGACTCTGTGGGTCTCATGTACTGTCAGTATGTTAAAGTTTAGGTGCACATGCTGCAACTTCCCTCCCAGTGGCAGCATGGATATGCCCTAAGAGCAAACTACCTTTTTGATTACCCAGACGATGCTCGACATTTTCATTGAGATGGAGAAGAAGGGCATTTTGGGAGAAGACAACCTAAGTATCCTGAAGAGTCTCTGTACAGAAATTAACATCACCCTGTTGAAGAAAATTGAAGAGTATGAATTAAACCTATTTGGTAAAACAAAATAAAACAGCCTGTTTCCCATAGTTATTCTTGAAGTGACATATAGGTATCATACAGGACTAATAATGATTGCTTTTCAGGTGAAGAAGAGATGCTCATCACAGAGGAACAGAGGGGCAGCACAGGAGGCCCTGAAGGTAATTACAACTCTCAAAAAATTAATATTTAGACTTTTTGCTCTTCTTCAGCTTTTGGACTCTCTGCACCGCTTGCATCTCGCTTCTTTACACAGGTGCCTCTCTAAAAGGTGATCAAGTATCCAGCTACTTACTAACTGATGACAATAAATTTTACTCCCTTTTAATTATTATCTAGTGGTTTATAGCTAACAGGAATAGCCATTCAACCACAATTCAGTGTTTTCAGAGAACAATCTTATCCTGGGAGGTACTTGTGGAGATGGAGAATAGGAACAGAGCTTCTCTCCTTTCTGTAGTGCTACATTCTGTACTTAAAACCTTTTTTGTCTGTATTCAGCCCACGCCAAATGGCTGGCATCATCTGTGGCACCTGATTCTCCTGGCAGTTGGAATGAATCTTCCCAGGTAAGTCAGTTTGTTTCAAATCATCATTTTGTCTTAGAAGAGATCATCCCTCCATAAGGTGAACAGTTATTAGAAGCCTAACTGTTAAAAGCACTATCTAGAAAAAGATAAATGCACCACTCTAACATTGTTTATTCTGAAGCTAAGTCACAGGCAACAGCTGCTGCAGTGTTAAAACTTCAGGAACATTTGCAAGGGTAGTGAGATAGGCTGAGTTTATTATATCAGGAAGTATGCAGCTGGCAGATGCCTGAGCATGGAGAAGTGGGTGAACACAGCACCCTGTGTGGGCTGAGCATGATGATGGGGACTGAGGGGGTGCCGTCATGCAGTGCACAAGCTCCCAAAGGCAGTGGGGCAGTGCATTGCCAGGTCCTGGGAGCAAAGCTGTATAGGGAGAGCTGCCTAGAGAGAAAGCCAGCTGGCTCTACCATGCTATGCCAGTAGCAAGGGCTGAGAAGCACCTAGAGGAAAGTGCAGTAGTTTTACCAATAGTCTTTCTTTTCAGCAGCTTGAAGCTTACAAAATGACTAGCCGACCCCGTGGAGTGTGCCTGATCCTGAATAATCACAATTTTGCAAAAGCCAGAGAAGCGGTGCCAGAACCCAAAAACATGAAAGATCGGAATGGGACAGACGTGGATGCAGGTACAGTGAATATTAAAGATAAGTTTGTGTATCTTCAAAAACAGAACCTCATTTTTTTTCTGTACTAAAGGTCTGAATTTCAAGCTACCCTTTCTAGGATACTTTTGTTGTAGTGGCTGAGTTGGCTCTGTTTCCTGTGCTGACAAACCCTAATCAACTCATCAAGCTTTTACTGGCTGACTCAGAACAATTCACTAGCATTTTGCTGGTTTACTGAGTTTACTGCAACCTTAAGCAGTAACCTCAGCCTGGACTTTACAACCTAGGCTAGCTTTGTGTCAGCGTTATGCATCTTACTTCTAAAATATGCAGAATCAGAAACAGATTTGCTGCTGAACCAGAATCAGGCGTTTACTGTTTAACATCCAACTTAAAAAAGGGTGGGAGGGAGTGGAGAAGATGTTGGAATTTAGGGACTCAATTACCTTGCTATTCAGGAGCCCTGATTTTAGCAGGCTGTCCTGCAGCAGCAGCATAGCTCATTGCAGGTCCAAGGGTTGTGAGATGGGTATATTTGCACTGTCTATGCCAGGAGACAAAATCCATCAATGTGCCTTCCCTGACTGAACTGAACTTCAAAGTTTCTCTTCCTGTGACACAGTTACTACCCAAAGGGGTACTGCCCTCTCCTCTCTGGTAAAGTAACTGTAGTGTTCAACACAGAGATGAAGGGACTAGCTGTAAAGCGGATGGAGGAAAGAGATACAGCTTTCTTAATAGTTCTGCACACTTTCCAGACAGAGGTGGTATTAAACAGCAAGATTGCAAGGAAGCCTTTTAGTGAGAGTTAAGGGAACTCAGTAGAAATGATTAGTGATTAGACTACTAGATTATTTTCAGAGCAGGAGTGTAACTACCTGTATAGTAGTGTTGCAGGATTTAAAAAAAAGATTGCTTATCTCTAGAAATGCAGTTTGCAACTGCAGAGTCCAACTTTCACATAATGGAACAGCTCCAATTCCCCTTCTGTTTACTTTCCAGCGGCTCTGAGAAGAATCTTTAGCAAGCTTCATTTTACAATAGCAGAATATAGAGACCTCACCGCAGAGGAAATCCGTAAGACTGTGAACATCTACCGGTGCGAAGACCACAAGGACAAAGACTGTTTTGTTTGCTGTATCCTATCTCATGGGAAAAAAGGCATTATATATGGTGTTGATGGGCAGGAAGTACCTATCCAGGAACTGACCACTTCTTTCACTGGACAGAATTGCCACTCACTTGCTGGAAAACCAAAAGTCTTTTTTGTTCAGGCCTGCCAAGGTGATGCTTGCCAGAAAGGTGTGACCATTGAAACAGATTCCGGAGAGCAAGATTCTTCTGTAGAAACAGATGCAAGATTTCAGCTCGACTGCATCCCCTCAGAGGCAGACTTCCTCTTGGGCATGGCTACCCTGCAAGATTATGTTTCCTACAGAAGCCCAAGGCAGGGGACCTGGTACATACAGGCATTGTGCCAGCACTTGGAGTACAGCTGTCCTCGGTAACGATGTTTCCATAAGTTTCTTTTTGGCAACACCTGTATTTTCCTTCTGAATGACAGAAGTTTGATCTGGGTGCAGAGGTAGATGATACACAGAGGGAGTGCTCACTCAGAGTGAAAAAAAGTAATGTAGGAGAGCAACATCATGCAGATTGTTCAAAGCAGTTTAGCTAACTGCTTTGTAAGCCTGTTTAAAACAGGAGCCATTAGCATATATCTCTGGTATAGACCAAGATATATGAGAATGTGGTAATTTTTCTGATGTTAACTGCCTCCCTAATACAAAATGTACCTGTGTTTTTGCAGAGGAGAAGATATTCTCACCATTCTGACAGCAGTGAATCAAGAGGTGAGCAGAAAGACTTGCAAGCCGAATGCAGAGAAGCAGATGCCACAGCCCAGTTTTACACTGAGGAAAAAGCTCATCTTTCCTGTCAACTAGATGGGAGGGTACTGCGTGGCTGAGGGAACAGCAGCAGCCTGGAATGAGCTGGTATCAGCTGAGAATTTGGTAAAATATAACAGACTTTGTGTCTCCTCTTACCACAAGAGCAAATGTTATTATTGAAGATACAGCCAAGGAGCAAAAGCCTTAAGAAATTTGTGTTAATATGTATGACACTTCATACCTGAGAGCATCTCTGAGCTGGTCTGTGATTTGTGGTTTGCTGGCTAAAATACACTCAGTGCCCTCTATCAGCTGTACCAGATTGCTGTTTGTTCAGTAAGGTATCTTCCCAACACAAATTTTAAAAGAACTGTTATGAAGCCTTGTGTATTTTATGCCTAACTTTTGCAAAATAAAGCAGGGGGGTGGGGTGATACTGCAAATTTTATAGGATATAATCAGCTCGCATCAGTGTGTTTTGTTACTTCTTCCCACCACATCGCCCCACCATTCATTTTTAGTGTCTTGGTACACCTCAAGAAAGAGTCAAGCACTTGTCCTCCAGCATCCTCAGCAGGATGTGGCTGTGACCTGCATTTCAGAGTATCCTCTACATAGAGTAGTCTTAGCTGTGAAACTTACTTGCTCCAGTACAGCTTCATGTTTGAAGATGTCCAGTTATCCTGTGTTCACTTACCTTGCTGATCTTCCATCTCAGTTCTAAGCACAGCAAAAGAAGTTGCTAGGTAAGTACCTGGCTGCTTAAAAACACTTTTATATTGCCTCCTTTGATTAGTATGTACACAGAACAGGGAATTTAGAAGGTCTGAGTAGAAGCTAAAGCTTTGTTAGTCTCTCTGTTCTGTTTTGAATGAGATGTTCATTCTGTTACACCCTTGTTACAGCTTTCAGCATTAGTAATGGTATCTATGTAGGTGATTATTTAACTGAACAGATAGATCTGCACTGGAATTATTTTAAGAGCCTAAGTCTTTTCCTGAACTCCTGTGCTGAATGCTTCTTTCTTTGGTACCAGTTTGTGTCTGCAAAGATAAGGGCAGAGAGATTATAGACTGTGAGAATGATTAGAATCTTAACAAGTGCCAGATGCAGCAGGCAGTTACAGAAACAGGCAAATCTGTGTTTCCAAATTCTAGCAGTAGTTTTCCAAGATAGTTGTTGATGCTTGTTTAGGGATTCATCATTGAGTTGTGCCGAAGCCAGGACAGCTCAGATGATACATTTGTCTATCACTTGGACATGGCCAGAACTGTGCAATCCCAATGAAAGAAACCCATTTTTATTTTTCTTAAATACTGAATAGAAACTATCGGCAAACAAGCGTATTACTCCATGGGTGAAATAATTAATGCAACCTGTTTTACTGTGGATTTTCTTTCTAGATCCCCTCCCTCCACACATACTGCTCAGCACTTTACCTCTTACAAGTCACCTGTGTTCTTCAGCAACTTCCAGTTCTGTGCATGTCTCGGGCTCCCTGTCTGTCACACTGTGGATCCTGACAGGGATCAGGCAGAGCAGAAGTACTGAACTTTCACAGTTCCCTTTCCCTTGGAGGGGGAGGCTGGATCTTCTTTGGTCTGCAGTGTTGACAAAATTTGAGTGAGCCAAGAGATTCTGAAGTCAGGTGTCTATGTGAGCATGCTGTCAGACAGACATCTTCTGTAGGAATCAAAAAGAAAAAGGTACAGCAAGTAGAATGGGCTACACTCAAGGAACTAGTTATTGCAGGTGTTCATGGTAAAAAAATGTGGGGGGATTTTCCAGAAAGATTTAACACATGCCATAAACAAGGTCTTTTTAGGAATCTCCTCATGTAATGAGTTATGAATCTGATTAGGGATTCTTCATCAGTTAGGAATCAAACCTGTCAACTATCAATCTCCACCATTAGTCTCCTCATATAAAGCAACTGACATCTCGCCAATTGACAAGGAATCCTAGCAGCTCTACAGACCAATTACACTCATTCATATGAAGGAAGCAGGCAGTTCTTGCTTACACTGACTTTCGGTATTATCATCGTCTCCCTCCCCTTGGTCCTATCTTGTTCTCGGTTCAGTTAGAATTGTAGACAGATTCTCAGGTAATTTGACAACCTAAAATCTTAACTATAAACACAGAATTTTACACAAAGTTTTGCCAATACCCAGCTTTTCAGCAGCTGTGCTCTTCAGTAATCTCTGGAAATGTTCTTGCAAGCCCATGACTTCAGATCTGTTAACTTCTTGAAGCAAGCTGTGACAGCAGTATGTAAGGAAAACACAGAGGCTTCTTCAGAGCACAGCGGTCTCATCTGCCTATCGTACTACTCATGGTTCTGATTACACAGTGCAACAAAGGGGACACAGCTCAGTGCTGCATCTTCTCTTCAGTTTGGCTGTGTTCCCTTTCTGTCAGTTCCTAATGACTCAGTTGGGTTGAAGAGCATTTAGCAGTCCTTTAACAGAGAAGGAGTTTTCTTTGTTAGCCTGAAATGCATGAGAACTTGTGAGGGTAGTTGAACCACCAGAAAGCTGTAACAGAAACAGGTTTAACCCTGGAAGGCAGCTCAGCCCCACACAGCAACTTTCTCCCCACCACTGGGATGGGGGAGAGAGTAGGAAGGCTGAAAGTGTGAAAACTCATGGGTTGAGATAGATGGTGTAATCTGTAAAAGTAAAAGCCACATGCACAAGCAAAGCAAAACAAAGAATTCATTCACTGCTTCCATCAGCAGGCAGGTGTTCAGCCATCTCCAGGAAAGCAGGGCTCCATCACACATAACAGTTACTTGGGAAGACAAATGCCATTGCTCTGAATGTCCCCCCGCCTTCCTCCCCCAGTGTTATATGCTGAGCATGATGTCATGTGGTATAGAATATCCCTTTGGTCAGTTGGGGTCAGCTGTCCTGGCTGTGTCCCATGCCAACTCCTTGTGCACCCCCAGCCTCCTTGCTGGCAGGGCGCAGCCTGAGAAGCAAAGGCCTTGATGCAGTGTAAACACTGCTCAGCAATAAATCCCTGTATAATCAACACTGTTTTCAGCACAAGGCCAAAACATAGCCCCATACCAGCTGCAATGAAGAAAATTAACTGTATCCCAGCCAAAACCAGTACATAGGTTTTCTGTCTTTCCAGTTAATTTGAAAATTTCTGCTAAAACCACAGCTTCTCTGTGGTTATCCAAACCTGCACCCTGAGAGCTCAACTGCAAGAGTTACAGCTATTTTCAAGTGGAGAATTCAACCCACACAAAAGGCTTTATTTGTATTCACTTTTCCACTGTATAAAATGCTATTTAAATACTTTTGATCCTGGGAGACTGTCAAAAGTTTCTTTTAACAGTGTGACCAACTAAAAGGAAAACCAGAAAGGAGCACTAGGTGCTTCCAAGTCTCATCTATGCAGAATCACTCCAGAATTCCTTTTAAGAATTGCCAAAGTCCCATTGATTTAGGTGGCTTAATAAACCTCTTTTCTCCAGGAACCTCTTCCTTGCACCTTCTTCAGGCATGCCTGAGCTTTTGTGGTTAGTTCTAGCTCTTTTCCTGCAGCTTCAAAGGGGTTACAACTCTCTTCCTTTATTACAACCAAAGTGCTAGAGAACAACTGGAAAAAAACCCAAGCTCCCCAAACTCTTACACTCTTACATAGTGTGTACACTCTTACAAAGTGGCAGTCAGCTGTACTCCTCAGGCTTGAGCATTTCACGACAGCTGAAATCTCAAATTCAACAGGAACTTGCATCTTTAAATTTTCTTTTCATATACACCATGAACAGCTTTGATGCAGAGAGAGCACATAGCCAGAAATTCCAACTCTACTATCTAACGTTCTTCTGGTGCCATTTCACTGGCTATGGCCATAATGCTTCTCTCCACTGTGGGACACACTTCTGTCATGTTCTGATGACATGCAATTACAAATGCAAACATGTTAAGTACTCAAGTACATAAATACAACGAATACTAGGAAACAGTGCAAGTTACTTGCTAGTCAATGAAACTTAGTCAACATCTCTTACAAGCCAGATATTAGTGTTCCAGCTCACAGCTCAATCCTGCCTAACCATTTATAGGTCTGACAATTACAGAGAACAGTGGGAAGAGGGGAAGAGAATGTCTCCTCAAAATGTCCAACTCATAAGCTTCAGCATATGAGAAGGTGAGCTGAAAAGTCAACTTCAGTCTGACAGGAGCACAAGCCCCTCTCTTTGTTCTCATGTTAGAAAAAAAAAAAAAAGCTAAATAAGATAATGGGTGTTCTCAGTTCTTTGAGATGTCATGCACACAGACTACTAGAGGAACCAGTCAGTAACTGTGAGGCTAATTCAAGTAAGCACTTAAGTACAAATCAATGTTGCTCCTATTCTGTACCACTGAAGGAACCTAGTGTTTTGGGGAAAACGTTCAGAACCTTCCAGCCTGAAATGTGAGCACAGGGGCTTGTGCCACAGGTGGTATCAGCCCCATGCTGACATGACTGGCAAGGATTTGGCACCTCTGTGCCAAAAGAACTTCAGTGAGACCTATACAAAAGGAGTACTCTTCAAGGGTAAGTTGCTTGGTTTCAATCTCTACTCCCATTTTACCACAAATATAGAGGGCTGACATAACATCAGCTACTTGAGATGGAAAATCAACAGTGGTGTTAGACAACAGCATTGTCTAACACTATAATGCTAGAGGAACATATTAGCTGCTGTAAAGTAACAGGAAAAAAAAAACCCAAACCAACACACACACAAAACCCCCAAAGTACCAGAAAACATGAACACATTCATTTAACGTGAGGCTCACATTCAAATACTCTTGTCTAGAGGTTGATGAGCTATTCTTTATTGGTGATGTTTTTCATTCTCAAGTAAAAGGCTTTTCAAACTGCAGCAGAAGGTACCCTGCAAACATTCTGT
Organism: Elanus axillaris; assembly: GCA_026212715.1. Classification (NCBI taxonomy): domain Eukaryota; kingdom Metazoa; phylum Chordata; class Aves; order Accipitriformes; family Accipitridae; genus Elanus; species Elanus axillaris. Next base: position 23,014,125 of record JANZLQ010000001.1, read on the forward strand.
TCTAGATTTAAGCATCGCACATTTACTGAGCAAAGTCAGACCACAGCTTGTACTGTACATCTGCTACCTGTAACTGCTTAGGTATAAACAGAACAGCAAACAGCCCAGCACAGCCTGATCAAATTTTTAAATCAGTTTCTCAGTTTTTACAGCCACCACTTGTGCAGATACCAACTCACTAAGCTTATGTACAGTCTAACAATCACTAAATTTTAGCCAAAAAAAAAGGCCTAATTTTAGGTTAATTATAGAAAACTGTAGTATAGAAGATGACATCTGGAACAAACCACACACGATGACAAATATACTGAAAAATGGCATGTTATACATGTTTATTATCAAATTTACATTCCACTATGAAATAACAGTAAGTGCAAAAAGCAGATAAAAAAAAATACCATGAAGTTCCCAGACTGTTCAAATATTGTGTGTAATCCCCTCATGTAACAGCCAAATGAGGCCCCCAACCCAATAGTCTCCTTCCCTCTGCTGCTGTTTGACTGCAGTAGACTTTTCACTTTTGACTACAGGTATTTTGAGCATGCAGGCATCAGAGTTTAGCAAAAACAGTGAAACTAGAAAGCTGTAAATCTGTGCTTGGTTTAAGCCAATCTGAATAAAGGTAAATACTACAAGAATTTCCTTCTGTCTCTCAAAACTTTCACAAGCATAAGTAAGATCATCCTTTCTACCACGTTTTTGTCTCAAGCCTGCAAGACCACAGAACCTTTCAAAAATGTAATTCTCCATTTCTTCTAGTTCTACCTCCCGCTCAACCAAATCACACTTGTGCAGGATCTCACTATCTTAGTCATATAAGTTTGTCTCCTCTCTTATGAGAGGCAACAGAAGCCAAATCAGTTCCTAGAACGATGGTAACTTTTAATATGTTCTCTGAAACACGCATGTTATTAAAAAAACGTTTATCTTCTAGGTTTTGGCACAAAACTGTAAACTTGGAAGTACCACCAATTTTCCCTGTTGCTGCAAGCTAGGCATATATATACATACACAAAATGTGCATGACCATCCAAAGGTATAAATGCGTGATGGAATTTCAGCAACGCTGCACTACAGCATCAACCAACCAGATAAACACACAATGATAAACAGATCCTTCCATTTTCTTCTTCCTTTAAGTATCTGATGATACATCATCCTACAGACAACAAACAAAACCCTCTCGACATATCCATAGTATTGTTTGAACTGAACCAGTTTATATTGTTGGGCTATGGAATATGGAAGCATCCCAAAGAGAAACATGCATTTAATTAATGTGCTTTTAGATTAATTTTAACTGAAACCTGGGTCTGCAAAAGAAATTCTGATTTAGCTGATTTGCTACTTCTGCTGATGACACACAGAATGATCCAATGGCTGGAGTTCTCTAATAAAGCTAGTTAGAAATACAGTATAATACTTTCAAAAATTTATTGGTAATTTATATGTATTCCTATGATAAACACACATAAAATGGATGTATTTTTGACACACTATACACTTCTCTGTTGATAGCAAACTGTCTCATCTTCCATTAACTCACTCCTGTTGTTTCCCTAGAAGTTACAAATATACAGCAGACATACTTGTCTTAGTTCACTGGAGAGCAAAATTGCCTCCCCCCACTCCTTTCACTCTTACCTTATTTAGCTAGGCAAGCCCCCATGCACAGGTAAGTACATACAAACATAAATACATGAAGAAATTAAATATTTTTCATTTAAAAAACCAAAATTAACCCGTATATATATTTTAAATAAAATTCACCTTTTATAAGTAAGTGTAAAGATTTTGCTTAGAGAGCAAAAGGCAACTCCAGGAGTTCCTGAATTTTTCTGTGCGCTGCTGACAAGTTTCTACTAAGAATCCCTGTGCAAGTTTGAAGTGGTTACTCCTTTTCCTTTTACAAAAAAAGACTGTTATATCAAAGAGTCATCACAAGATCTACAGAACTGTAAAAGCAGAAAGGCCACATTACAAATTTCCTATGAATCAGGTTAAGAAGCTTTTCTTTTCCTACCCTACTCCACTGAACCTTACAGCAACAAGGGTGCTGACTATGGTGAATGTGCCTTAGAGCAAATGCTAATCAGTGTAATTATACTGATGCTTCACGCCACACACCAGCTATGTCCCACATACACTGTAACAAGCAAGGTAAACTTTGACTGTTTTATCTAACTGTATGGAAACTAAACTTAAAAATAATTTTTAAATGTTGATAGGTATGGTGAAAAAATACATGAAGAACCTGTTTCCACTCAGGTCACTAGGAAAGACCCATTCCTCCAAGGAAATCTGGGTCAACTTTTTTTCTTCTTTAAGTTACACTGTAAATCTATTGTAGATTATTCAGTTATGACTAGAACACTGGACAGGAAAGAATAAAAAAAGCAGCATGGACAGTAATATTTCGCTGACTACCACTCAGAAACCAGATTTCTAAAATGGACTTCTCTTTTGAGATGGAAAGTCTGCCTCAGCTTTCTTCAGAATCAGGTTCAGAACCACTCTCCACCATAAAACCACAGGATTTCAACATAGCAAAATTGATTTATGTTCATTAAAATGCTACAAAGAACACTAGCTTCATCCTTCTGTTTCTAGAGACTGGTAAATTTTGCTCTTAATGAATCTTTTAAACAAAATCCTGCCTAAAATCAGAAATAAGCAAATGAAAGGCATGAAGCTTACTACAGAACTCTCAAATATACGTAATATCTACCTGTCAAGAGAAGAGTCAGGTTACTGAATTTACAACCCTTGTCTTGAAGTAAATGCTTTCCACTTATGTCAAATAAAAAGAAACCCTGAATCAAGCATGTAGGTTTTATTTCCTTTTGCAACACTGAAATGTGCCTGAGATTTTTGTGTGTGTGCAAAAATACCCTCATTTAAAAAGATGCACAGCACACTTTGGAAAGACTTCTTAGCTTGAGGTTTTCACCCTAATACATACTTTCCTGCTTCTTGATTCTTATTCATTGCACCTTCCTCTGTGTGGTTCAGAAGCTCTAGAAAGAAATTAACTTCTGTTAATACCTCACTAGCACAATTGCACTCTTTCAAAATATAAATCCTAGCCACCAGTTTCTGTGTTCATAAACAGGTATTGTTTTCTTACATAGAGCTAAAGGTTCTCTCCCTTGCTCCTCAACCTGGGGAGGAGTTCAAAAGAGTACAGTTTCTGAAATGGCAAATACAAGAATAAAAAAAAAAAACAACCCAAATGTTCATATTTGTTTGCTACAGAGAGGAACTTGGACCAATGATGCTGGTCAGACTGACTGTTATTTTAGTATTATATTTAAATGATACAGCCTGACTGCTAACAACTAGTAAAATACGATGGTCATATGATGGAAAAAATAGAACAGCACCTGCAAGACAGTTCTACACATACAGTTTAAAAGGTTAAAATACTGAGAATATCTACAATGGTCTTTTATTTTTGCTTGAGTTAAGACAGATGCTGAAGGGGGTCTCAAAACTAAGCTTTGGTTTCTTCTTTCTTGTCTTCCATAAAGGCCTTCTTTCTCAAACCCAAACAGTGTTCTTTTTCTCCTTGATCCCAATGCTTCTCTCTCCCACATCTTTAACATGCACATGCCCTCTCCAACTCTTCTGTAACACACCTAACAATGCCTGTACTGGACGTTTATCCCTCATGTATTATTTACTATGCTAGTAGTCAATCATTTTTCAGACCAGTCAGTCCTCCTTCAGGATATCCATTTTTGATGACTGCGTGCAAACTGGAGCTCCCAGTGCCCCAATCATGGCTGGAAGACTCTGGTTTCTTCTCAGTCCTGCCATTAAGTTGCTACCTGCATTTAAAAACACAGCTGAGTCCTGCCTCTGCAAGCTAACCTCTGGCCCTTGATTCTTCCTGTGGTCCTGTGTCTCAGGGGGCTTGATCACCCTGGCAATACCCAGCCTCTTCAGTCTGTCCACTAGGTTCATCTTCAGCTGGCCCACATCTGGGGTGTTACGGGAAGGCTTTAGGCCATACATTTCTTGCAAGAATGTTTCCGCTGGTCGAGAAGCCAGGAAGTTTTCCGAGTGATGCACTCGAGGCTCAAAGAGTGGAGGGGAAGCACAAGGTGAACGCAAGGGAGAATTTGGTGGAGTAGAAGGAATGGGGAGAGTCCGAGAGGGCTGTAGCAAAGGCAGTTTTTCTAATACAGGGCTATCGTAAACCTTTGCAGAGATGCCTCGTTGTTGCAAAAGTTTAGCCAGACTGCTTGTGCTGCTGAAAGTAGTAGTTGAATCTCTTCTGTTGGTGAGGAATTCTCCAATACTAAGCCTGTAAGAAATGGCTGGAGTGCTCACAAGTGAGTTTCCAATACTGCTGCCAGTATTTCCAAGTGAAAATGGGGCACTGATGGAGCTGAAATAAAATAAAAATGCAACAGAGAAGATGCACACATTAGATATCTTTATATCTGCTCTGCTCTGTATTTGCCTTTTAATATACAGAAGGCTTGAGAAAAAGTAAACTATTGCTATTGGCTGTGACAGTTTCAACTTTAGTAGATTCAGAACTACTGTTCTGCAAAATATTTAGAAGATACTGGGCTGACAGAGAGGTTTTGGTGTAAGTACCAATGAACTTAGTTTCTGTAGTCACCCACACTGTATTAGATAAGAGTATCAACATAGATGTCAAGTAATAACTTAGTTTAAAAAATTATGACAGAACTGGGAAATAAAATTATCATAGAATCAATTTTTTTTTTTTACAATAGGTATATGATACAAGGCATTTGGTATTTAAGAGCATAAATTTACTTCCTTAAGTTACCCTAGCCTGTTTTAACTCTCACTTGAGAGAATTTCCAGTTTCCCCTTTGTAATTCCAACTATTTGTATGAGGAACATCCTATATGTTGCCTAGTGGCCTTCATGTATTTTAAAACTAGTCCATGTATCAGAAGCCAGAAAGCAACTGTTTAATCCTAAGCAGCAACATTTAGGATGTCAGCAGTCACCATACCTGGGAGTAACTTGAGTGACATCAGATGGGTGAAGGATCCTACAAGTAGTAAAGGTAAATGTGGAATTTGTAGAAGACAGGCACTTCCCTGGATTCGAGGCTGCAACATGGAGAATTTACATCAATTGAGGGGAAAAATAAAGACAGATAGAATTAATCAAAGCAAAGTTTAAGATAATGTTATTATCACTGCTAATTCTTTTTTTTTTAGGTAAAGAACAAAGACAGTAAAGATAGCATTGTTGCAAGGTCAAATACTTTCCACTGAGAAAAAGACACTGCAAAATAAAAAGAGAGGAAAAAACACTAACCATGCTTCTTACCAGTGCGTGGTACTGCTGCTGAAGTAATAGGTGGTAGGAAAATCCCTGCCACTGGTTTTGCCACTGTACATTTCTTTTCCTCTGGGAAGGACTGTTGCACTTGAAATGTTATACCTCCTTCACCTTCTTCCTCATCATCCTCCTCCAAGTCAGAAATGTGGTACACAGTATCATCAGACAGAGGGGTAAAACCTTTTGTAACAACACCTGGTCTTGGGTCAAGAATGGTGCCTAGGTTGGGTCGAGCAAGCTGCTGCCAGTGAAAAAGGGTCTGAGATCCTGGTATGACAAAAAAGAAGAGTCTCAGAGAGCCATGACCTACTATTGTATTGAGTTACAAGAATTCATGATCAAAACAACTCCAGTCAACTGGAGCCAACACTGGTGATACACATGGTGCACTTGGATGTCAATGCCAAGAAAAAGCCTAACACTTAGCACCATATAAGAAAGCCAAGTAGAATGTGATACTGATGAGCTGGCTGGCATATAGCTGACCGAATACTACTACTTCCTCTTACTGCATATCATACCTAGCTATACACACACCAACAATGATGAAGTTGGCAAATTAATGTGAAATCCTTTTCTGCTGATGACAGAAGGAAGATCATCCTCTTACCTTCAATGGGTTTGACAATTTGCAATTTTTCTGGTAGGAGGACACGGAGATTACTAGAGCTGGTAGAAAGATCAGTGAATTCTGCGTTTGTACCCAGGGAAAAACAGCTTTCTGTTGGTGTACTACAGCCACTAGCCCCTTCTTTCTGCTCAGCCAGCAAATGCATTTTTCGGTCCCATTCCTCCTCAAAGAACTGCTTCTCACTCAGGTAGTTCTGACGACGGAGGGAGAGCCTATGCAGAGCTCTCACTAAGTCATTGTCTCCAGGGGTTCCTGGCTGGCCAGGATTATGAGTGTCTCTGTGAGAAACATCAAATAATAATAGATATTAAGACCATTAAATTAACTACTTCTCCCTTACACAGCAGAGGTCCAGCCTGGATTTAGTTTTGAATCAGTTAGTTTAGAAAGAAGACAACAGGCTGTATTTCCTACTTCAAATTCTTCTCAGAGCTGCTCCTGTGGGTCATCTGTGTGTGGCTCTCCAACTGGTGTATGCCAGACTGGAAGGGCTTTGCTGTCATAACGACACTTGATCGATTAGATCCAGGGATTGGTAATGGGGCAGGAAAGGAAGAGGAGCGGCCACGAGACACATTAGCAACCTTGACAGTGTCAAATACTCGTTTCTGTTGAACCCTGCAGAAAAGACAAGGAAACAAATGTGGTTTTCAGAAGCATTTTGAAAAAGATATAATAAAGAAAAAGCTCTGAACAACAGACTTTCAAAAGTCTGCAGAGACCTGACTAAAAAGATTTAAGCCCAGAAAGACAGGATTGCCTAAGTCACTATTTTCAGGAGTACTGCTCTATTAAATATCAGAATTACCACTTACTTCAACCTGAAAGACTGAACCTCTATTGATAACCACTTCAGAACATTCAGGAGCATGTATTTTATTTATTTAATTTATATATGCTTTCAGAAGCATATATTTAATTTATTGCTTCTTGCTCAGAAGTAAGAGATCCAGGAACAGGGCTTTGGAAATGGTTACTAGTTTTTCAGCTATAGTTTCATTTGCCTGAGAATTTTTCTATAAGCATTAAAAGGGATAAAACTAGTGCTGTGCATCAGAGAATTTGCATAAAAAAATCTCAGAAATTAAAGAATGAAATAACATCCTTTTAGCAAATTCCCAACTTCCTCATAGAATCAAATAAGAATAGTAGGTTTCAAAGTTGAAAAGACTAGCAAATACTACAAAGCTTTTTTTTTTAAGTTACGCAGAAAAATTATTATAGAGGGAACATTCACATTTATAGATTTCCAGAAATCAGTTTCACCTTACTTAAATACAAGCATATGGAAAAATACCGAAATAGCACATAGAGATCTGAAAACATACTTTTGCTTGGAGAGACCAGATTCATCACCCTGACTCAATTCCTTCCGCATTGTCCCTTCAATTTCTGCTGCAAGGGAATCCTAGAGAAAAATGGAAACCAGAAGAGTTGACAAAGTGGATTCAAGTCTTCCTCCTAGCAATTTTAGCAGAAAACATCACCATAAAAATACTCAAAAAATCTCCATTTGTCTTCCTGCTATCAGTATGTTTCAGACAAACCCTTTGGTCTCTGAAGGGCATGGCAGGGAGTCTTCTACCATAACTACACCTATGTATAACCAGTATGGGTTCAGTTTTCATTAGCAATATCTGCTTTTTCTTTGTACTCTTTATGTTGGTTTCTTAAGTTAAGCTACAATTTTAAGACCACTTCTTACAAGGCCAAACACGTACATGAGGGATTCTGTATACACAGAACAACCAACCAAAAACTGACAAACTCCCAGCACAGCCCAGAAATTTTTGAGAGTACAGTAATCAGAACATACCTAACACTAATAAGAAGAGGAAAATAAATGCCTTTAACCCTTTTCCATTGGTTTAGTCATCTCTGGCAATTAGTCTAAGGTCATGCATTTCTCATGATGGTTAAAATTAAATCTCACAAGATAAGGACATAAAATTACATCGTAAACTACATAAAAGGAGAAAAATACTCTTTGAACTCTCGAAAAGATGCTTTGTTTCTTAAAGAAACACTGTCAAGTTATAAAATTCACATAACATTGAACAATATATTAGCACAACAGAGCACTAGGTGTAGAATATGCTAATTTCTGTATTTAACAGAAAAGGTATATAAAAAGTAAAAATAATTTTAACATCACAATTATGGCACGTGAATACTTAGTTTCCTAATACATAAAATTCTCAAAAGTGTACGTATTAAAGAATTGAAAACCCACTAGATCAGCTCCGTTGCCTACTACAACGTAGTTCCTGCTGCAGCTCCTGTAATGGCTGTTTTACTCATACAGTTGTATGCTACTACAGGCCATATGTGCCAGTAGGTATACGCCACGCTAGCAGTATTTATTACCACAGGAAATGCTCCACATGACTGGGAGTGGCAGAGACAAGCAACAGAGCTGACTCTGCTGCGCAGCAACTTCACTTCTTCTTGTGATTCATGCAACATCCCTAGACACTCTGCATTCCGATCTTGCAACTCATGTAGCTGAAAGAGAGAAGAGGACATCACGTGATACCAGTAAACTTCAAAGTAAAGACAGACGGAAATGGAATTAACTCCTATAGAGACCTCTATTGACTGATTCAACACTGTAATATATTTCCAGCTGCATGGCACATGCCAACATCTGGAATGGACAATGACCAGCATAGCACCTGCACTGATTTTAGTGGTGAAGCATGAAGTCCAAATTAAGAATTGAAAGAGGAAAAAGTATGATAAAATCCAAAGGAAAATACAACAAAAAACTCTGCAAATACAGTAGCTGCTGATGCAAAAGGAGCAAAAAAGAGAACTTCCTTAAAATCTAATGAGCAACAGTACTGTTGATATGATCAGTAATATTCATACTAAACCACTCTTTTTCTCCTAACTATAAGAATAGTAAGATCTCCCTACTTGGAACACCTTCTTTGCCTTTCATGTTCCTGTGAACTACAAAAATATTTGTGTAGACTTAAATAAAATAATTATTCTTTTCCTCCAATCATATGACTCCAACCACAATGAAAAATTAAAAGCTCCACATAATTAAAAAACAATAGTTCCCATTCTCTCTTTCTTTCTGCTGTATACTATTCTAAACATTTATCTAAATGTATATATATAGAAACCTTAAGTACCTCTGCTGTCAGTTGTCTCTGAGCATCTTTGGAAGCTTGTAAGTGAAGTTTCAGCTCCTCCTTTTCAATCACATGCTGAAAGCACAAAAAGGTGCTCATCATTTTCTCAGCCAATTTCCCTGAGAGAGTTAATCTTCTGCCATACTTTCCTGAAACAGCCACCCTCTTGCAGTGTAAACCCCTGGCTTGCAAGTCAATTTTTACCTGCTGTAAGGACTGGCGCGCACACACACACACACGCACACATGCATGCATGCACATACACTCTTCATCAGCATTCCCTTACTTCTTTGAGTTTATGTTGAAGATCAACAATCTGAGACAAGAGGGATGAGATCTCTTCCTGGTAGCGAACCAACTCCTCACTCTTCTCTGACAACTCCTCTGTTATTCTGGAAATTTGAGCATTTGTTTGCCCTACAAAACATAAAAGGAACTTAGTAGAGAGCTTTTCCCAACACATGACAAAAAACCAAACCAAATGAAAACAAACCCAAAACCCAGAAAAGATAAGTGAAAGTCAACAACAATCTGCAAAATTACCAATACTCTTAGGAAATCATAAGAGTAGGTGTCTTAGAACATCCCTAAAGAGAAGATAAACAGTGGGGAGGAGGAGAAGAAAGAAAGTTAACTTCAAATGCAGGTGTAACATGTTAAGATCTAAGTATGCAGAACCTGAAATACCTATCACAGGTAAGTGAAATGACCATAACAAAGTCCAAGGTCAGCTGCTATAAACAATTTCAAATGACATAGTGGCTCATGACCAAGGCCAGACTTGGAATATGCTGAAGAAATCAGGCTCTGAACTGATCTTGCTGTTAACTGCCATTCTCTGCAAGCAAAGGCATTTTGCCAGACCTGGTCAAGCGTAACATGCAACTGTTTAGCTCTTTATTCTGGTCAGTATCTATTCCCCAAACACCCACTGCATACAATTTCCAGTTCAATTCATCAAGTGAGATGACAAAGCAACTCAAAAAGTTGAAATATTTTTATGCACTTAGTCTTGCTTGTATACTTGCTCTGAAAGCATAGGAAAGTCATAATGAAGCCCAATCAATCTTGCATAAAGGTCATACTACAAATTTAGTGGTTACTGTATCTCTCAGATTTACTGAGGAACAAGGTCCTGCAGATGGGCCTGTGGATATTTAAGCTCACAGTCAGATACCTTTTTCTTGAAGATACAAATTTTAAGGCTGTAGATTAGACATCCTTTGGGAGAAGATTCTTTCTGTGAGTCTGTTACCTAGCATGCCTATATGTGCTATGGAACTGGACAAAACAGAACTTGCAGGCATTCTCATTGAAGGAAAATAGGAGAGCTTGTACGAAATAACTTCTGTTTGCAAAGGATACATATTTTCTCAGAGGGAATGGAGTAAATAAAAAGCCAACTAAGTATCAATTCACAGTATTTTATGGTCATCTGAAACAAGAAAAATCAAGCAGCAACCCAATCTTCTTTATGGTGGTTGTATACACAAAAAATCTTTAAATATATGTTTAAGGTTATTATGCACAAAGGAAGTAGCACACATCAAATGACTACAGATTAAAGATTGTACCACTGGGTTACACAATCACCACACAAAAAAAAAAAAAAGGATTGCTCCTTATTGTTTCAGAATACTTAAATGCATTTGCATAAGAGTAGCTGCAATTCTTTGCAAATAAGTAGTCCCCAAAGCAAATACAGACAACTGTTCTAGACAAATTAAAATATTTGCCAATTTAAATTAATATAATTGATATTTTAAAAATAAACTACTGTGTTCATAGATATAGTGATTTATAATGAGGACTTAAGAGTCTATGCACTGATACATTTCAGTGTCAAGTGTGCTGAATACTCTGTACAAGAAGTATATTCTGTTGATTTTCCAGTGTCTGTGGGCTTCAGTTAGAAGGTTTATGGACATTAGATTTTGTGTTCATTTTCTTTCTCTAAACACAGTACACATACCTGAAGTTGAATGCCAGAGTGAAACTTCATGAAATACAGAAACAATTTTGCACTTGGGTAAAGAGCAAGACTTGAATAATTGGCATAAATTACTGAAGCTCATTTTTTGATTCAGGGATAACTAAGAAGTTGTCAGCACTAGGTATTTCAAATACCATTTTGCCATTGCAAGATACAGCCTGGATACTCACGGAGCTCTTTGACACAGTCATTGACCAGCTGCTGTTCCTTCTCTTCATATGTAATGGTTTCTGTCTTCAGATGGCAAGCCTTCAAGAAAATTATTGGTATTCCAATTTCGGTTTATCTATACATATATTACTGTTAAAAATTTTTATTTCTGAAATTCTTGCAACTGAAGAGTCTCCCCTCTATCTATCTTTATAATTTCTATGCATCTGGCCTTACTTCCTAACCATTCTTTCCACCATAACCTATTTCCCTGAATTGTATAGGTCTTTTGAGTAAAAGACACATAGACACATGAACAAAACCTGATCTCTCGCCTTTAATAAAAAATTCTTGCAAAAATGTGTATTTGGTAGGGAAAGTAAACCAGCACAGTAATCAGAAGAAAGCAATTCAGTTTGGTTCAAAACTTGTTAAGGCAAAGAAATTTTGAAAACTGAATGATGTTAGTCAAATCTTTTATGGCACTGAAAAGCTCTCAGTAGAACAGCTTTTCTCCATATTCCTCAACTAGATAGGCTGACAAAAATGTAATGGTAACACAGCGGAATTCCCAAAATACTACTACTAAATGCAGTCAGATTTAGATCAAAACTGGTCAGACAAGCTTGAGGGCCTGATGGGTCCAAGTACCTTTGCTGGGTGCTTACATATGTTCCCATATTACTTCACATACCATAATGCCATTGACTACTAGAGGACTCTGGAGATAGTGAGGAGTAGTGAAGGAAACAGAAGAATATGGAGGTGGAGAGAAAGTGTTGGGTATGATTTGTATACAGCAATATAAAATAGTCATATGCTTCCAGAGAAACCCAGATGGTGGATTTTTTAACCATCCTGATTTATTTCATATCCAGCATATATGGTATACACTGTAATTCAGATATACCTTTGATCGGAGAGCAAGGTTCTCCTCTTCCAGCTCTCTGAGTTTATCTTGCAAGACATCCAGCTGCAACAGATCATGTGACACATTGAAAGACTCATTGAAACGAAGTGGTGTGGAACAGCTGGAATCTGTTTCACTCTCCTCAGAAGCAATTGAAACAATACGAAGCAGGTCATCCTTCTTTGACAGTTCGTGCTGCAGCTGATTAACCTGTGACAAAAGATCAACAGCTTATGAAATATACTGTAGCTATACAATATTACAGTGTATTATTCATGCAGCTTCTTGGAACATCACTGCTCCAGTCTAAAATGAGATTAAAAAATAGCTCACAAGTCATGATCCTGATTTACATTTGCAAAGAAGATTCAACCTCTATTTATTTTATAGGAAGTTCGCAAAATCATAGTTTTAGTACTGTAAGGGAGACTGAAAATTCAAGATGACAGAAGAACAGACAATAGAACCTTCTTTTTTAATAGTTTACTTCAAAATAATTTTCCAGCTGCTTTGATACATGTTTACATTTTAACGTGCCAACTATCATTTTGATTATGATCATTTTTCTGAACTGTAACTACCTGGAGAAAAGGACTAATAGACATCTATTTATATGTATAGACTGGTACCCCCCAGTCTATACATTAAATGAACTGTAGGACAAATGAAAACAAGAGAAAAGACAGACACATAATTATGTTTTTATTACCAGCATACTGTTTTATACAAGCAGCTGAATCCATTTCACTGTAACTTAGACTACATCTGTTGATGCCAGGGTTAAAAAACTTAGGATACTTAATTGTTTGTCAACTATTTAATTCTTTTTAAGAAAGAAAAACAAAGAAAAGATTTATCAAGAATCTGTGCTTAAAGGAAGAAATGGAGTAAAGATCTTGAGCAGAATTCAGTTTTCATTATATTTTATTTATTTATTCTTAGTGTAAGCACCCCATTAAGCCAGCTCATTTTCTGGCTGTTTCCTCACCTGTGAAGTTGTTATGTAGCAGGTCATGTCAGATGCCAACTACTTATTTTGACTTAGATTATTAGATTCTTAGTTTAATGGTGGGATATCGGACTGAGGGTCAAAACGAACACTTTGAAAATGCAATCCTGCTGTAGATACATCATAACAATACCTAACATTCTCATAATTTCTGAGTAATTACAATATGAAGTCTTCATAGTCACTTCTTGGACCAAGAAAGCTGACTGAATGACAATTAGGAGAATGACATCTAAGTATAATTCTGTAGTTTGAGAGCAGCAATCACCTGCTTTCACAATAAAATATTTCTATTAATCCTCTTACAGTCATCAAAGAAAAGAAAGAAAGAAAGAAAGAAAAGAAAGAAAAGAAAGAAAGAAAAAGAAATCACTCACTCGATCTAAAGTTTGTCCCAACTGTTCTTCCAGTGCTTCATTCTGTTCTGTCAACAGACGGTTTCGCTTAAGAAGGGCTTGCCCAATTCGAGCTGCCAGTTCCAGATCCCGATCTTTCTGCTCACGAAATGAGAACAAATGTCTACTTTTGATCAGATAAGGCTTAAATTCAGAGTAGTTTCAGATTTTCCTAGTGATTGTTTAATGCATCACCACTCTGAGATCCCCCTTCACTGTCAAATGAATCAATATTGTTAGAACAATGATTAATGCTTCACCATTTGGATCCAGAACACGTCTGTAAGTGCATTTCTTGATATAGCACATTCTCTTCCACTGTCATTTGCAGTAACAGAGGGACGGGAAAGCACCACAGACAACAGTTTTGGGTTTTGTGCTGCGGACTGGAGAGGTTATATGGGCTCTGTTGAATCATACAAAGAAGCCACGTATACTTAGGCCTGTGGTCTTTCAAGTGACACTTTCTTCAGGACAGACTGCCTAACTTGAATAGTGATGAGATGGTAGGAGCAACAGAAAAGCAGAAGAAAGCTTTCTTTCTTATACTTCACTGGCTCCATGGGTGCCCACAGTTTTGCAAAACTTTGTTTCTGAGATGGTGCAACCAAATGGGCAGCTTATCATTACCCATGTGTTTGATAAACAGCTCCTGAAGATAACTGAACCAAAATTTCCAGTAGCTGAATAAAACCCTTCCTCAAATACCTGTCCTCAAATGTATTAACATAGCATTACAGAGACAAGCATACCTCAGCTAACAGATGTTTGACCATGTCAGCATCACTGTAGGTCTTCTGCTCCACATTATTTGTGCCAAGAACTGAGAAGAGAAAAACATACTTACTGAAGTAGCTTAAGTACAAAGACTGCTGGGAAGGGAGAGAGCTAAAACTCAAGAGGATGTTGTTTATATACAAATACAGTACTTAGTTGATGAAACTATTGGACACTATGAAAATGCATCTTAACTTCAGCAACAGGAAACAATACTCATTTGTGAGACTGACACATTGATGTATTGAATGTTTATAGCTTTCAGCAATATTAGATAAAACTTGGGGTGTTCACACATCCTTCAAATTTAGAAAAAGGAGAAAAATCTCTTAAAAATCAACTTTTTTAATACAGCTAAGCTATTAAATCATCCAGCCTGCTGGGGAGAGAGGGAAGAATATACTGGAGCATATGCAAACATAGCTGAACACACCTGCAGACTTCACCCTTGAAACAAAATTCGCTTTAGTGTGTGCAACAGCTATAGACAGGAAGTATGGAGACCCCAGAGAGTAGTCATGAAAATGTATTTATTAAATGCTTGATCATCTTAGAAACAGTTAAAAAGAAACAGGATAATGTATGTCTGCAATTTAGTTGTAGCATTAAATCCTATCTTACTGATTGAGTGACTCTGAAGTTTGAAGAGTTTCTAAAACTATTCAAAAACTGAGAACAAGTAGGATTTAAAAACCAGAATTGAGTCAAGAATAAACAAATGAAGAATCTGTGACAACTCTGAACAAAACACAGTGCTAAAACACAAAGCACTGGTCTGCTCTGCTTCTTGTCCTGATAAATAGAAGATGCTAGCAAAGAAGAAATCTTAATTACCTTGAGCAAGTTTGTGAGATCCAGCCAAGGAGGAGGAAGGAAGTTCAATAAGAGCTAGAGTGACAGAAAATGAAAGATATGGGGGGAAAAAAAGAACAAAGAGGAGAACGAATTAAAATGTAAGGAAATAGGTGATTTATTTGCATACATCCACCGCTACCAAAAAATAAATGCATGTGTAAACATACTTTTTACACTATTAAAACTTTCTTAGAACTTTTAAAGAACCATTTAAGTATGATTCCCTTCAAAGGCAGAATTATACATCTCACTTGCAGGTGATGGATGTTTGTGCTTATCCAAGTTCAAAAGAAATTTGCTATTTTTGCTTTATAGAATCAGGATCATAAAAGTAAAGAAAGCAGCAATATAAATTTAACAAATATAGAAGTATCTGCTTCAACTGAAGGTCTAAGTTAACCTGTTTTGAAACTAATTCCATCATCACTGCACTGCAAAATGAGATTACTATGGATTTGGCCTAAATCTATTTCTGAAGATTTCTTTGATTCTTCTACCTTGTTTAAATCTGATTCATACTCTGAATACATAGTGGTACTGGTACTCAGCTTTTTCTTTGTTCTTGTTGAGGATTGTGCACTTAGTTATGAGATAGTGAAGCGCCAAACTGAAGTGCATACTAACATCACATGCATATGTTATATAAGCTATGTATGTCCTTTACATACATAATGTCCATAATTAACCTTTTAGAATATAACACTAAGAATATGCTAGGATCAAAAACGAGTTGCATTTTAGTATTGAAAGGAACTTTCTTGCAGTCTTGAAAGACAGGAGAACAGAAAGAACAATATAGAAGAAAAAGGGTTACTGAACTGTTTCTTGTAGAGCTCAAGAGAAAAATAAATCAAACTAACAAATCAAATGCATTTTATCAAGTAGATCAGTAGGCATAAAAACCCAACACAAGTATTTAGGAGCTTTGAACTTACAGCAGTGCCATTTACTAATTGTATTTCTAAGAAGGGCAAAAATAGAAACTCTTCACAAAATTTAAAGTACCTATCTATCAGTAGCATACCATGCATTTGGGAGGTCAGTTTTACTGCACTGTTTGGTTACTGCTATTGGTTGCCAAGAGGGGACTCCAAACTCATTTGGCGTACTAGTATTTGGAAAATTCACTGCACATACATAAGCGAGTTTCAGCCATTACAGGCAGAATACTATAGCCAGCGCTCCTGTGGTAACTGTTCCCACCAGGTGATACAAAGTTAAAAGTTTCTAGCCAGTGCTAAGTCACCTTAATAAAGATTTATTCTAATTACATACAAGGTCACCCTGGTAGGTAGGTTCCTAAAATCAAAAGCAAATATATTTACTCTGATAAATGAAATCACAGAACTAACAGCTTTGAAACACAGCTCTATGCAACTTTTGTTATTTTCTCACAGTACAGGATCAAAATTACAAATAGCTTGTTATAATTCTCTCTTGTGAACATACACATGCACAATCTCTCCTCACTCACCTTGCCAAGTGAAAGCTGCAAGCATCTCTTCATTTTGGTTAATATTCTTGTTATGTTGTGCCATGTCCCTTTACTCACACACACAAGGTAGTTCTAAGGACAGATGTTTTGTACTTCAGGGTTTCTTATGCCACCACAGCTGAAGTAGAAAATATTCTTCCACCTCACTGGAAACACTGCCAGTGGGAACTCAACTGGTCATTGGATAAACCTTCTAATAGGCAGCAGCAGCCATAAAAAGAGGAGGAGCACAAATGCAATAACTGTTGTGTTGTTTGGTTTTTGTTTTTTTTTATCTTGGCTGTCAACTACAAATTCATTCAAACCATGAGTTTAGCATTCCCTTTAGGAAGAAGTTATAAAATTGTTTCCATACATATGTAGGGAGGGGGTGACATATATAAAAAACCCAAGTTACGCTTCAAGAGTGTCATTGTCACATTTATTCCCAATGACAGTCAACAGAAAGAAAGATACTAATTTCACCTAACAAGCTATTCAGCAATGATTATAACTAGATCTCTATTTACATCTGTATTTGTCTGTGACCTTTCCAGTATCTCCCTTTAAGTTACTAGGCACAAAAAAGCTAGTATGATGACTACTATATGCAACCTCTTTGGATATTTTCTAAGAGAAACATAAACTGCATTTATCTTGAGGTTATATGACTCAGCAGTTATGACAGTGTTCTTAAATGACAGAATTAGTTTTGTATGTTGTGCCTAACAGTTATCTCTTGACTTTATGTCAGTCATTGTTACAGCTCATTTTTGAGAGTATCAAGAAAACATCTATGGCAACTGTTCATAAAACTCTCGTAAGCAGTTTACTATTTTCACAAGACATGTTTTATAGTTAAAAAGAACTTCTCACTGCGTGAAAGGGGAAGACACCACCTTCTGTAGTACCTTGAAAGCCAAATAATACATGACTACCTTCATTAAAACATTTTTGATAAAACCCCTCCCTCTCACTGCAGTTTGGAAATGCAGGCTCATGCTGACTGAAGGTCCTTCTCTGAGGTCTGTGCTTTATCACACTGGAACTGCAGGTGTTGACTGGAGACCTCCAGCAGAGCCACGTTTGATGTAAAGTTCCTTCCAGCACTGACAGACTCTGACCCCACCTCTTTATAATTAAAACTTAGAGGCAAGTACATGCCCCACTGACTACATCACTGCTTTCAGTGAACTATGAAAGTGTTCACTCAGCTGAAAAATCATTTATGCTTGCAATATTATTATCAGAAACAGACCGAGCAATAAACATTAAGCAGCTTTCCATACACTTTCCACAGTTAAAGGGAGTTCCAAACCCGCAAGTTCAATTGATAACAAGATTGCTTTAAATTGTCAAGTACTGCATTCTTAGGAGGTAATATTTTACTTTTACTTACTCATTTGCTATACACCCCGGGTGGAGGCTTAAAGCACAACCAACCACAAAAAAACCCTTTCAGAAGTGGCATGTACGAAGAAAAGGTAATCATTACAGGTTGTATATAAATATCAAGTTCACTCTCCCAAGTGGTTTGTTCCAATAGTTCCAATATATGGAGGAAGCAGGACTTCCCCATTTCTCTAAAGTGATTACAATGCATTCTCCTCTTTTCACATGAAAACACTTGAAACTACAGGCAAGTAAGTGTTCAGGTCTTTTGGCACCCTTCTATACATTTGTTTTTTAACATATTAAAGGTTTCTTCATGTGATCAGAAGCTGTGCATTTTCTTCCTTATGATCTGCTAGGTTTAAGGGTAAGTTACTTAGTATTTTCAAAATTAGAAGGCATGGATCAACACTGATCTAGTACCCACCTATCTGGCATTCACACCTTTTCTATCTCCAGATGAAACCATACCATTAACAGAATTTCAAAAGCCATACTGACATCAGGGCAAACATTAACAAAAGAACCACAGCATCATTAACATTCCTGAAAACAGAGCTGCTGCATACTCCATGCCTCTCATATTACATCTAATCTAGTGCAATTCTAGGTTCCTGCCTCTTTTTCACTATCAGTTGTTCCAACTCTTATTTCTACGTGAAACCTAATCATCAGGCAGCCATGGAACATGCTAGGTCAGCCCTTAGAATTGCAGTGCTGAACTATAAGCTTTTCCCCCAAAGCTTCTTCTTCCACCTGTCCAAAGTTTTCTAGACTTGAACACTCTACAGTATTAATAATATTAATTTTATGTTTACAGTTTTCTCTTTAATAAATGAAAAAAGGAAAAAAAAAAGCCTAGGCCCAGTTATACTCACTCATGTAATGGAAGGGTTCCTCATCACTAACTGGAGAAGTGATTTCAGGAAGGTGGCCATGGCAGGCAGGGGGCCGAATCCAGTCTTGATTTTCATACAGGTACAGAGAATCCACTCGTAACTTGTAATCTGGCAACTGTTCTTCTAGCATGCTCACCAACTCCACCTCAGGAAGGTCCTCACTGGAGCAGACATCTGAAAGTGAGTAAATGCCAGTAACAGTACATTACTATTAAATATGACATATATTTATATATGTCATATATATATTTATATATGTCATATACAGTAGTATAAATTCTATATACTATAAAACACTATAAACCTTTAGTAGATTTTAAAAGAATTATTCTGTACTGGACAAATTACCAGAATACTTACTGAATCAAGTACTTGATTTACAATGTAATATTTGTAAGCTTCTCACCCTCAACTGACTCCACAAATTCCTGGAAAGCTGGTTTAGCCATGATTCTCTCTGACTTCTTGAAGATAATGTATGTAATGAGTTTCAGTTTCTATCTCTTCCTCTTCATTGAGCTAAAACACAGACTTACATATTACCAGCTACTGATTTTGTAAGGTTTCATTGGCTTTAACATAGTTACACTTCCCTTTTCTGAAGGAAATTCACATTTTTTCTTGTTCTTCTGTTTATCCTTTTTTTTTTTGTGGTAATGAACATAGATGTAAATAACCTTAAAGTAACTCTAAAAATCAACTGAATTGAATACTGCCTTGAAATCAGGGAACAAATATAAAATTCCATTATCATCCATACAGAATCACACTCTGAGAAACATGACACTTAAAATTCTGGAAAGGAAGTTTAGCCCTTCCTGTGTCACCTCCCACCCCCATCTCTTCATAATTATTGAGAGAGAAAAAAAAACAAACATTAATTCTCAGTTGCTATAATACTGCATATCAAAAGTATATGATTATTATCTTTCCAACATTTCCACTAAAGATGAAAACTATCTTCAGTATCCTTCATGGAAAAATGTCAGTGTTGATTACTGTAAAATTACCAAGAATTTTACAAACAACATTTTACAATGGAAGCTGATTTTACAAGCTAGTTAAGAGGACTCAGCATTTTTATTCATTTGCAATATCAGATAAGCAATACAATGAATGTGAAAATTAAGGTTGTCTTCAGGCTGGTGTTCTGTAACATGTTAAATACATTCAGGATTTGTAACAGTTAATTCTTCAACTTACCAGAGACGCTCTCCAAGACCCTGTGATCAAAACTCATGAGTCCTTTCTTCACAGTTCACTTCTTTACAAATAGCATTCTGTAGTCAGGTTGTGCACCATCCCTTTATTGCTTTGGTAGATGACTTTGGTTTAGAGAGAGAGTAACTGAGAGCCATCAACCCACGAAGACACTTACAAATCTGGCATCAACTCACTTCTGTAGACTGGTTCATACTCCAGACCTATTGCCATCTTAGGACATGCTTATTTCATCTGGGCTACTACTGATAAGTAGAAGTATCTACAGGATATTTCATGTAAGCTTCACAAGCTTCTTCGCTCAGCCATCATCTAGAAATAAAACAAAGAAAATGCCAAAGTTTCAAACAAGACAGGGAAATTAATGTGACTTTGTCTCTCTCAGTCTGAATTTCCTTTCTGTGCTATCACTTAACTAGAAACAAAAACAAAAAAAACCCACCCAAACAAAAAAAAACCCTAAACATTTTAATCCTCAGTTTACACATTACATGTAAAATGTAGCATTAAAAATGTTTTTTCCCTACAGACCTAACACCTCACCTTGAGCAGCAGGTTTGTCAGTTACCTATTTGTCTATACCGTTCCTCCTCTTCCATGTAATATTTAGTGTATGACAGGTTCATTCACCGAAATTAAACATTTCCCTTTTACTCTAAAGGACAGCAGCTCCACTAAACAGAAATTTTCTTCAGGCTACTAATTTAATTTAAAGTGATGGATTCTAAAGGCAGGATTTCAAAACTGTCATTCTTAGCATTTTGATTGTTAAAAAAAAAGTTTTATAGGACTGTTTGCTTTAATCTCTTCCCTTTTAGGCTCATGTAAACCAGAAATGAAGTTACTATGACTAAATGAGATAACCTATCAGGACAGTTTAATAAAGTAAAAATTCTGCTGTTCCCTTGCCAAGACTGATCTTCCATGTAAAACACAAGAGTAGTCCTAGATGAGAGAAGAAATATAAAATGAAAGAGAACAAAAGTCCTCCTACACTCAGTAAACACAAAATTCTCTTGAAATCTCACATTAATTTCAATTTTGCTCTGAACAGTTTCCTCAAGATCTCCCATCACTGAGCACAACAATCGCAGGTTTTTCTTGCTGTCTGTAGCAACCTCTCACTTGACGAGATCAAAGTGGACAGTGCAGGAGCTTTTTAAAGAAAGTCTGGAGCCTGCCAGTTCATCTGCTTGTGGACTTTGGCAGGAGATCAAAAAAGAACTTTCTTCCATTAAGGTCAGCTCACACTTGTGAGCAGCATCTTCTTGCTTTGTCATTTACTTCTTTATACATGTACTTCATTTACCAGTTTTATTATCCATATTAGACACTAAAACCAGTAAGACAGCCTTCAGAAACATTTGCTATCTGAATGTACAGCTGCTTCTAACACTAGTTTGTGATTTTTTTCAAGAGGCTTTTTTTTAAATGGATTGCTGAAAAGCATGACCCACATATACACACACAAATATCTAAAACAACTCAATATAGCAGAAGATGACACTTAAGTCTGCTGTAGATCCACGCAGCCACGATGATTTTATCACCACAGTCACCATAGAGCAAGACAAAATTCAGTGGCATAGGACAGTTTCTTCACAACTCTGACTGAATCTTCTTCCTTTGAGTTTTAATAATGTAAAAATGAATGCTACTTCCTCTCAAGGTTGGATTTAATCTCTCTTCTACATAGTGCAAAGCAGAAACACTATTCGTTGCAGGTCAATTTCATGTCAGCCAAAGAGGGGGAAAAAAAACGGAAAAGAAAAAAAGTCATTTGGCTCAAAGTTTCTAGAGCATGAGGCCAACATCAAGCTATTGAATTGAAAGAGCAACCTCATTTGTAAAACCTTTGAGAAGTTTGATAGATAAGCAAACATGATAAAAATTAATGCTTGGGTTTCCAGTGCTTCTCATAGCTTTAGTTTAGTGTGCCATTGGGCAACTTCTCTGGAAATTCAACCAGCTAATGCACTGCACAGTACCACCCTGAAAGTGACTCCATGACCCTTTTGCTCTGCAGCTATAAAACTGTTTCCTAAGTGCAGATTCCTTCTGCAAGTTACAACTGTAATTAAATACATTTGGATAAACCCCATAAAATTTACAATATGGCTTTAAAATACATGACTGTACTATAAAAAGATGGTCTAGAAATTAAAACTGTTAAATCATGCAGAAAGACATGTCCAAAAGAGAAGCCAGAAAACTTTCTCAGGTATTATTTTTAATCTTCATTTATAAAGAATATTTCCACTGTCAATTTATTATATTCATTCCACACAGATATTCTTATCAGTTTTGTGCCCCTACTCCCTCATATGCCTATTTCCCATTGATGTTTGATTGAGTCTTTTACAAATAGGTTAACTGAACAGGGAAAAACCAAGGAGAATTCAAATAGTGGATAACGGCCTATATATGCAGGACTGGTGCTCTCAAGAGGCTTTTTTCAAGGAAGGCTCAGGAGAAATTGAAGTGTCAGACAACACTTTATATACGTATGTACGTACATATTTATCTCAATCTGTGTATTTCTGTGCTCTCTAAATTAAATTTGACTCCATGATGTGTGTTTCACATTTCAGCTATCATGCAGCTTGAAACAGTAAGCTAGAAACAGCAGTACCTAAGAAAAAGACATTGTATAGAAGTGAGAACTAGTCCTAGGCCTTTCGCATCTGCCTCAAAGAATCCAGGTTGCTCTGAGGTTTGCTAGATTATCTGTGCATAGGAAATGGAAAAGAAACTTGAAAGGCAATGCTGGATCCCACTCATACCAAGAAATATTTTTAAAAGCGCAAAAGGCTATCACTTATGACCCAAGCAACAACAGTCTCAGTGTTCACCAATGTTGTAACAATACATAGCCAACAAAAAGATAAGAAGGGCTGGAAAAACACATTAAAAGCATTAAAAGAAATACACATCAATTGTCTACTAAATGGTAAGACGTCATAGTGTATAGGTTAAAAAAAGAAAAACTAAAAGAACAGGAACCACATGTTTCATTAAAACAATGGCATTTCAACACACTATTTGATCTTAGTAGCAAAGAGACAAAAATGAGTTCTCCTGACCACATGATAGGAGATTTTATTAATTTTTCCTTCAATGCGTCACAAGATCTCAGTCAAGATTAACTTGCAAAAGCAGTATTGAGTAACGCCTTTGAAAAGTTGAAATAGCTATAAAATATTTAAAATTGTCTTCTCTTTATAACTACTGCTTTGAACAACTCAAGATAGATGCAAAAAGACAGTTGTGCAATCTTATTTCAGAATGTAATTCTGAAGGCATTCTAGCACTAGAGAGCTCTAATTCAAATTTGAATTATCAGAAAGGTGAGATGAGTTGCTTGTACAAGTTTATGAGGGTTGTTTTATGAGTTTTACAGGTTTATGAGATGCTGGAAACTGTAGACAAACAAATGGGTTCATTTCTTTCTACATAAAAACTCAAAAACGTATCCAAAATATTGGCATCTATTTTGCAACCATCCAAACTCCAACATAAATATCCTGTTATTCCTGCTATTTTCCATTTGTTGAGAGCAGTTTACTCCACACAAGCACTTGGAAAGACTAAACTAGATCTGCTCCTCTGTACAATTACAGGATGTAAGACATCAGGCCACAATTTACACAAAATTTCAACAACAAAGAAGATTCTAACTTGATTAAGAGAAAAGGCAACATCCATTTTCCAAAAGAAAGCCAACCGAATGAGTCAATTATTCTGGGATGCTTAACTTACTGCTATGTAAATATGCAATTAAAAAAAACATTTTATCAAGTCATTAATACAGTACTTTTTCCATTACTAAAATTGGAATGGCATCAAGCCAGCTAATAATAATAAACATATTTTACATTTCAAGGTTAATGAAACAGTTCTATTCTTATAGCAAACATGACCATGCTGAATTGCTGCCAAAACATTCCTGGTGATAGTGCTCAGGGGCAGAGGCCAAATCTTTCAATATTATATAGTATGAAATTAAGGACAAAGGACTATATACTGAAAAACAAATCTATGTCAACATGAACTCTGTCTATCACATTTAAAGCTTCCTGCATGCCTAACACCTGTTCTTTTCAGCCATTACTATCCCTATAGGAACTTAATTAGTGCTTGCGTTTCTCTCATGTAAGGAAAACAAAAATCATTTAAAAGAACAGCCAACACAATCCTAATAATAATCATCATAAGCAAACCTGCAACAGACCTTCAACTATAAATAATATGGTATAAGAAAGGAACTGTAAGAAAACAAAACAAACCCATACCACACACATCTCCTGGATGGTTTTTAATTTGCGATGGGGATAAGGACTCAGGGGTGAATCTGAAGAAGACCTTTTAGAGGATGATGACTACCACTGAGGTCATGAAGCTGGCCACAACAGTTCCCTCATCCTTCTTATCCAGTTATGCCAAGCCAGACTCACTGTTTCTCCTTTTCAGTCATTTGTAATAATCCATATTCTCCATAAGTGGAAAAACTACCTGTTAAGTACATGTATATATGCTTTATGTATATGTATACATGTATACTGTTGAATACTACAGGAAGATTTTTTTTTAAGTCCTACATGCTTGGAGACTGTCTGTACCACCCTTAGCACACAGTGTAAAAATAGCATATACTTAACTGAAGTCTAACTTCATCTTAAACTATGAACACTACCTACATGAAATACCCATATCAAGTTTTATCAACTCCTAATTATTTTCCATAAATGTCTAATCATAACATTACTACATGTATGCATTATTTCTTGCAGATTTTCTTCTTTCAGAAGAAAAAAGTCTACCTGCAAGAAATAATGTATAGGTGTAGTAATGTTATGATCACAGGGGAACCAATCTCTTTTTCAGAGAAAAAAGGAACTGTCATGAATCCAGTATCTGTTGGTTAGAGAATACAAAAATGTGATACATGCTCTTGAGGCAAGTGCTGTGCTAATATTTCATTATAAAAGTTGTTAGAGGCTTCTTTTAAAATTGAAGCTTGTTCTCTATAAAGTATACCTGAAGTGAACTTAAATAACATTTGAGTTACCTGAAATCACTAATTCTTTCAGTGGATGCATAGCTGAATTCACTCAAGGAAGTGGTTTACATTTCTTAATATATACCCCAGCCAGCACTCAGCATTTTAACAGTTACGATTCTGTGTTTATTAGAATAAACCAGACTGATCTATACAACTCAGTCACCAGAGTACCACTAGCAATCTAACTAGATAAAAGGATCGTCATCTCTTTTGTAACAATCTCTATGAAAATGCTATTTCTGTGTCTTCTTGGAAAACTAATCAATGAATCGCATTTTTCCTTCCTGAAAGACAGCCCTCCTACTGCACAATATTCATCCCAGCAAGCCCTCTATTAGAGGCAAACCGCCATCAGAAAAGTCTGTCGTTTTCCACTCTACTTTTAAAATCATATTTTCAGATACTCATAACAGAAATTTGATAGATAGATACAGTTCTAATAGATGACACCACCACTAGAGAGTTGACAAATTTCAGGTATTGGAAATTAATTTTTTTTTTCAATTTAGCTTCAGTGTTAGAACTGTAATTAAAAAGAAGTCTATCTACTTTAACTCAGAAACACAACTTTTGAAAGGTAACAAGTATCTGAAAGCAAACCTAAAACTGACTGTTGCCTTGTAATGTGTGAAAAGTTATTTACTAGCATGTTAAGTATCTGCATCAGACTCTCACAATCAGTCAACAATAACTCTGAAACGTAACCACCAAAGAAAAAAGCACGTATGCAACAGCCTACAGTGGAAGATTGCATTAAAAAAATAAAAACACAAAAATGCAACTCCACATAGTACTTTTGCACTAGGATGGCTGACAGAATAAAAGACATTTACTGACAGATACTACAGTTTAATCAGCTAATCAGAATGTAACAATGTGATTAAAAAGCAGACAGAAACCAAAATCTCCTTGTCCTCAAATCCATGCGTAAGCAGGACCACAACTAAAATGTCATCAAGCTTTGCCTTCTAAGAGCAGTGACATAAACCTCCACGGAGAGGTTTATCCATACCGTTATGGGTACTGCCAACGCAGGGAGGATCTCTGGCGCACGCTGAAGGTCACAGCAGCCACCACGCCTGCAGTCGCAGCCCCCATTCGCAACCAGAGCCTAGCATCTGACGGCAATCTAAGCACATGTACTGGACGGATAAAGCTTAACACAGTATTTGTCTGCGTTACCACCGTGAAAATACTTCTGTCGGCTGCAACACCAGAAAGGAAGAGGAATTCTCTGTTTGCCTCCCCTCCCCGGAGAGCACGCCGCACGGGACAGCGCAGCTTCCCCAGCGCCGCAGGGCCGGCCGGCCCAGGACACTGCCTCACGCTCAGACGCCCTCCTCCTACGCCACTCAACCGCATGGAAGCCGCCGGATGCCCACCGAGGCCCGCTGTGCCTCGACAGCCTGCGCCAGGCACAGCGGGCGCCGCAGCAGAGCCTGGCTGGTGCCGCGGCTCAGCGGGGAACGGCCCCGAGGGAGAGAGAGGGAGGGAGGACGCGGCCCTGAAGGGGTTAACGCGAGGGGACAGAGAGGGGGCAGCTCGCTACATCGCCCCTGAGGCGACAGAGCCACCCCGAATTAGCACCGAGCACCGCTTACCCGCCCCGCGCTCCCTCCGGCGCGCCTCCTCCTCCCCGCCGCCGCCCGAGGCCGACGGGCGACAGCCCCGCATGTAATCAAGCGGCGACTGAGGAAGGACCCCAGTGGCTTCCGCCCGGTTCCCGCCCCAGAACTACAGCCCCCGGCTCACCGCGCGGCGCGGAGGGGCCGCCGGCGCCAACGACAAGCCCCACAATGCGCCGGGCCGCCTGGTGCGGGCGGCCCTCGCCACCCCCGCCGGCTCCGCAGGGGCTGGGAGCGGGGCGGGGTGCCGGGCTGGAGGTTCGGCTCGGCGGTCGCGCCGGTCCCAGACCCTGACCTCAGGCGGCGGCGGCGGGTAGGAGCGGGCGCTGCCTCCCTGCGGGGCTT